>CM060990.1:105814410-107014410 GCA_030765065.1 Deroplatys truncata | reverse complement strand
ATATTGTTTTATTATATTAATTAAAAATTTAGTTGTGTAAATTGTATTCTGAACCACCAAATATAATTTGATCACTTACAATGGTGGGTTTAAGATATATATATATATATATATATATATATATATATATGTATATAATTTAATTTTCACTTGTATTTTCAAGTATATTGTATATTGTATTTTCATAACCATATTAATGTATAGAATCAAAATTTTCGTTCTATACTATTATATTAAGCACAACTGCCCCGCCCAATACCTCTGTGTTATCCTAGCATATAGTAATTTTCTCACCTGTTTTTAAATGTGAATGTTTATACACAATCTTTGAATTGTTTTTTCTAGTTGTTTAGAGGTTCGTCTGATTTAAGAACATTTCCCAGAAGTTTTCTGTTACTTTAGTTCAAAATATAAAAGCTATAAATGTAACTATATTAGAATGAGTGCGAAAACACAATCTAGATACGAGGTGGTCCAACCGCGCCGTATTTGATGAGTGCAGATAACCCTTCGTGCATTAAAAGATTTGCAGAACTCAACGGGGCAATTCCAAGTAAACACAGATCAGTGGGTAATTGGCATATTAGCGCGTTAAAAACCCACTACTACACCAGCGGTTTTCAGAAACGTCCATATGGATACACGGAGACGGTTGGAACGCCGTATCAATCAACAGGGGCAAAATTTCGAACACCTATTCAATGAGCAAAGTCAGCATAACAGTACCGTTAGATGATGATGATGATAATAATAATAATAATAATAATGTAACAATGACATTTATAATAAGCGAAAAAACGGCAGTGAAATACTGCGTGCTCTCATGTTTGCTGCTTGTAGCTCCGTAATGTTACACAACAGCGTAAACATAATTGAAAATAGCTATGGCCTGATACGGATAGGTCAAATAAAGACATTTCACTTTTTTTTTGTCAGTCTAAAAATGAGTTTATTCCCTCGAAAATAAACATTATGTAGCTGAAGTGGAAAATATTCTAGACCCTTTGTCGTCCTCCGTGGTGTAGTGGTTACCATGCTAGCATATAGTTCCAGAGGTCGCGGCTTCAAAGCCGGCGGAGGGTGATGAATTTTTTTCGAGCGTAAAAATCCTTAGCATGGCTTCCTTCGAAAGGGAAGTAAATCCGGTAAAGCTAAAGATTTACGACACGTAAAATAACCTCAAGCCTGATAAAGAGGCCTCTGAGCAAAATTACCGGTCTTTCATGCCGAATATGGAATGGGACGCAAAGGACCGTAGCAGCGTCCATAAATAAAACCTAATTTTTTTTCCTAAGACCATTTCGGTGTGTTTTTGTCTATCATCACGGGCAGTACAATCTAGCGCAAGGGCCTGTATTTGTCCATCATCACGGATGTACGCTCTATTGCAAGCCTGGGATGTGCCTCTCAATGAGCGCAATCCTCTCATCGTCTTTGCTGATAAGTAAGAGGAGTAGAACGAAGCTCGACTGGCCCCGTAGCTCAGCAGGTAGAGCACCTGCTGCTGTGCGAGAGGTCCCAGGTTCGACTCCCTGCTTGGAGTGGGAATTCTTCTCTAGCCACGATGATTCCGTTATCTCCCCCAGAGTCTGGAAGTATGAATGAGAGTGTGGTTTTGTGTGTGATCTAATGATTAAAGCTCAAAGTTTACTAGAACCTCAATTATTTCTCTAGCACCGTTGCAGTCTATGTGATCTCCTCGAATTGTTAACTCTGTATTCAACTCTTTTACAACAAAGCATTACCAAAAATGATTCATTAATTAATGTTGGTATCTTCTTATGAATATTCAAAGAGGTTTTAGAGCCAATAATTGTTCATGCGTGTAATTTGTTATAGTAATAACATTTTTGTTTCTTTCTTTTCTTTTCTCTAATATCGTGTCAATTACCAGATGAAACACCAGGTTGCTGTTCACAGACAGACACGCATCAGTGACAAGCCTTTTTCTAAAAATGTTTTCTTTTGCATTTTGGAGCTTCAAAACATTTATTTTCGGTGAAATCTCGGTATCGAATGTTTAGATTGTCGCGGTAACTTTCGTGTTATCTTATTGCTGAGCGCCTGTTATTGTTTTACTATTTTGAATTTTGAATTCTTTGTCCTCCGGCTAGCTATTATTACCCAGTCGAGCAAATCTCTTAAACAGGGTGCGTAAACGGAAAGGAGTTGTTACTAAAAGATAACACTGATAAAAGAATTTGTTTTTACACTTTCATTGCCGTCACACTTCATTAATTTCACAGATTTACTTTTGATACACGCCTGACTGAAACTGTTATATTTTCGAATGTAACTTATTTGCCGCACATTATTAATTCACGTATTTCACATTTTATAACTAGCTTTACAAGCGAGAGATTCTGTAGAATTGCGCGACGTGTAACCCGTGAATAATTCTGTTGGACTGCGCGACGTGTAACTCGCGAATGATTCTGTTGAACTGCGCGACGTGTAACGCGTGAATGATTCTCTTAAACTGCGCGACGTTTGCTTTTGAATTGTTCTGTAGAACTGCGCGTTACCCGTCTCTGGCTCGGAATTTATACTCCCTCACCCCGATATGCCTAAAGATTATAATCGAGCTGCTATTGGTTAATAAAACGCGCCAACATTAGCGTCCATTTTTATATCCAATCAAAATTATGAACACATATGCTCTAGGGAAAATATTCCCTCCATTTCTAAAGAAAAGAGCGCTACTCTGATGTCATTTGCTTGTCTCTTCTAATTAATAAACAACTCACCCCCTCGTTCATTGTTACCCGCTCCTATTGTCAGTTTCAGTGAGGCCGTGTAAACTTATTTCCTAACAATGCTTATAATTAACAAACATCTCAAATCATTGTCATACAATAATGCTAATTTAACTACAATCATTCTGGCATTCACAGTGTTGTGATATAAAATACTGCCTCAGGATGGAATGCAATTCTCTTAAAAAGTCTTACGCTGCATTCGATTAACATTTTTAAAGGTTTAAATGCTTTAGACACACAATAAGACATACGCATATTTAGAATCAAGAAGAATTATGGGCAGAAAACACCAAACTTGACCACTTTACTTTTCCCATTTCCCTTAAGCTCCTTTCCATCTCTCGGTTGCGTAGCACCTCAGTTTGTTCGAGCAGGTAGAGCTAAACAGC
This sequence comes from Deroplatys truncata, assembly GCA_030765065.1. Taxonomy (NCBI): domain Eukaryota; kingdom Metazoa; phylum Arthropoda; class Insecta; order Mantodea; family Mantidae; genus Deroplatys; species Deroplatys truncata. The sequence goes on along the minus strand of CM060990.1, from coordinate 107,011,262 downwards.
ATTTCCGGAACTTAACACGAGCACTAAACTAATTTCCCTGAGGTAGTTAACGTATGGAGGTGATTTGCGAGCAGGCAGGAAACAAAACCTCCGTCATTTGTTCAGTGAATGAAGTAATGGGATAGAACAAAACGCGCTTGAAGGTAAGCCCGCAATCTTTGCAGCAAATGCGAAGCTACGGAATACTCGTACGATGTGCAGCGTAGTTTCTCGTTGCACAAAACCGCCTTAGACAGTATAAACCTTTTTTTGAAAATATCCAAGTCATTTAGACCTTCTCTACCTTATTTTGTTTATTAATGACTATACAAGCTATTCTTACGAAATATTTTTTTCTATCTCCTTCATTTTAATCGAGATAAACCTTTGCAAAAGCAGCTACACTACACATTTTGCTACAGATACATAGTGAACAGCGACAGTCAGATGTTTCAAAACTGGAGGCTATATGCTAGCCTTAAAATTCCGTTCTCTTTCCATGCAATGACTAAAACAACTGAATATCGACAGGGCTTCAAAAGAATGACAAATATTGATCAATTCAAACCATTAATAACGGATATCTTAGAAATGGCTGATGCCATAAAGAAAGTTATTTGGAATAAACTGTGTATTTGAAAGAGATCTACATTTTTTGTATCGCTTAACTTCTAGCAGTTATACAAGACTATACAAGAGGACGGCACAGAATATTCGCTGAAAATTCAAGATGTACATTTTATTTGTCTGTAAATATATGGTATTTTAATCAAAATCGTTACAGCCATTTTTGAAAAAAAAATGAAAGGTTTTGAAAAATGTTTCATGTAAAGGATAGTTGGAGTGGGAGGATTTTCTTCATACTCTCGTGTCACATCTCTGAAAGTTCTTCTTCTTTCTCTGTTTAACCTCCTCTTATGTAGGACTTACACTCCCCAGGACTTACAGGCGGGATCAGGCAGAATATCCAGGATGGGTAATCAGCCCGATGGGAGGAAGGAAGTAGATGAAACGAAACGATGGTGAAATGGATGAAAAGAAAGGTGATGATGGAGCAGTTGGTGGAATGAATGGCGGGGGAAACCGGAGAACCCGGAGAAAACCCGTCCAGACGCCGCTTTGTCCACCACAAATCCCACATGCGGGTCCCGGTGAGAGGCGCCGGCACCGCCCATTGAAAGTTACTGAATTTAAACACCAAGTTTGGTATTTATCCAACCTTTCGTTTGTGAGTTATGCTGTTCACATACACACATAGATCTTTTTATAAAAATGCTCTTTTTTGTGTACAGGGATCCTCAAAACATAAATTTCCAGCGAGATCTTCGTATCGAATTTTTAGATGGACTGCAATACCACCTCTACCTACTATGTACAGGGTAGGGAAAGTAAAAATTCTTCATAGGTAAATTCTGAATTCCTTGTATTTGTTATTTAAAGAAGAGCATCACTGAAACTTCCTAAAAATTTAGGGGGTATGAACCTTATTTGTGCGATCCAAAAATATTCAAAACCTATAGTTTCAAAAATTTATTTTCAGCTTTGATATATTATAGTTCTTTACCCTTATATGCAACAACGTAACGCACTTGATTTTAAATTCCTTCCATTTAAATTCGAGGTTTGACAATTTCTTCTGCGTTTTTGTTTCTTAAAAGTATCTCACACAGCAGAGTCTTCATCTAGTTTTTCTGAAACTTTTTATGAACATTCTGAAAATTTACGCAATTAAAACTGTCATATAACTCTTTTATGCTCTTATGCGTTTTATGCGGAATTCGTTTTTAAGGCAAAGACGCGTATAAAAAAAAGAGAAAATGGCATGGATTAGTTTTAAATTTTTTTGTCTAAAACTAGGAATACAGAAATGATACAACAACTTTGTGTGCTGTAAACAGATAAACAGCATGGTTATTTAAAATAAATATTGCTATTAAATTTTCAACTGGTGGAACATTTGACATTAGACAGTAGAATTCGCTTTTCAAACTCAATATCTTGAAAAGCGCACAAGAACCGAAACGAAATCTAAAAGCGTTCAATATGTATACCTCTGTAAAACAAAGTTCAGGCCAAATTGACCAAAAAATATAGAACATAGCGTTTTCAGAAGTGCATCCCTTTAAATTTAGTTCCCAAATTTAAAATATTACCAGTTTTAGTTTACTATTTTCCTAAAGTACTTCGTATAAATTGTTAAACTAAGTTACATATTCAGAGGGTACAGGCACACTTACAATCAATATGAATATGGGTTTCTTGGGAAGTAATTAAAGCCACATATATTAAGTATTAATTCTTACTGTGGTATCACAGGAAATGGTATATGTAGGCTGACTTTATGCAGTTAACCTACTAAATAGAATTTAACAAAGTTTGTTTGCTGCACATATTTTGACAACTAAATTGTTCTTTCACAGTAGCTGTATGTAGGAGAGTTTCATTTGAATTGAAAAATTCATTGCCACGGCCGTGACTCGAGCCTCAGATCTTCGGCTATTCGTGGCGATGCTCTTACCACTTGAGCTACCGTGGCGAGATACCCCAACGGACATTACATTTTCTAATCCAATTCAAAAATACAGATTAAACCTTAAAAGTTTAACGGGATTAGTTTGTAAATAACCTGTAAAAACGGCATTTTGTGAAAATAGGAAACCACAATATAACGATAAAGGCCTACTATAAGAGAAATGTAGAGTTCATTAAAATACAACATTTGTACCTATACAATAACATTTTTACTTTCTCTACTACGTATCGCAAGAAGGAAAAACATTGTAGTCCATCCACAAATTCTATGCCGAGATTTCACCGGAAATATATATTTTGAGGCCTCCTGAAGCCAAAGGAAAAAGGCATTTTTAGCAAAAGGGCCGTGCGCGTGTGTGCGTGTCTTTGAACACCATAACTCAGAAACGAAATGTCGGGTAAATATCAGTGTTGATATTTAATTTCACTACCTTTTAAGGATGTGACACGAAGATTTTCAAGAAAATCCCCCACCATAATCCACTCCTTATATAGAACATTTTTCGAAATTTTTTATTTTCCGAAAAATGGCTGCAATGATTTTGTTTAAAATACCATATATCAAAGTTATTTACATGACAAATAAAATGTTTATCTTGAATTTCCTGGGAATAGCTTGTGAAGTCCTCTTCAACGAAAAGGAACTTTATATAATTTTGCATGGCTGTTCAACGTTAAGCGATGGACGTAAACATAGTACACAAAAAAAATGTAGATCTCTTTAAAACATGCAATTTATTTGAAATTACTTTTTTGTGGCATCAGCCGTTTCTGAGATATCAGTTGTTAATGGTTCGAATTGTTTAATATTGTTCTTTTAAAGTCCAGTCTATTTTAGTTGTTTCTCGCGATTACATGGAAAGTGTATGGAATTTTAAGGTCAGCAATAGCGTCCAGTTCTAAAAAAATGACTATCACTATTCCCTTTGTAGATGTCTATAACGAAATGTGTAATGGAGCTACTTCCGGAAAGATTTATCTCGATTAAAATGAAGTCGATAGGAAAATAAAATTTCATAATAATAATTTGTATACCCACTAATAAGCGATAGAGGATAGAGAATATCATGTGAATGTAACAAATCCGATTTTTTCATGGCGTTACTCCATTTGAAAATATTCCATGTTGTAAATTGAGACATTTCTCTAATGTGAGGTTGTCGCCAATATGAAAGTTCGTGGAAATATTTCTTTCATTCTTTCCATTGTAAGCGCTTGATACCACGAATCAACATGAGTGCTGTTTCCCCTTCTTACTTGTGGAATTATTCCCTAGGCAAAAACGCATCGTGAGTAATGTAGCGTGGGTAGAAGAATAACTTTTTATGCGAATAGTGTTGTATATAACGCTAAAAGACATATATGTATATTTATTTGTGAAATATATATAAATATAATATTATATATATGTCATGTAAAGTCTTGGGAATGTATATTTTTTCTTTGAATATTTGGCATTTTCAAGGAAAAGAGAGGATGCCCAGTTCTCCTTTGCTATATAAAATGATCGCGAGCTTGGTTTTGAGTGTCTACATGGGATGTGAAATTTGAAATACCGCAAATTAATGTACCAGAAAATCTACCAAATGGAATGGAATGAGAAGCGGAGGGAATGCGGCACTGATCCAGGGAGTCCGGGCAGTGAACCGCACGCCCCCACGAGGCGGGGGCGTCCCCAGGAGGAAGCCATGAGGTGAAGGGAGACACCGGGCGGCTGGAACCAGGAGAGACAGCACAGTAAATGACAGGTATCCTAAGGTTTCCAGATATAAACGCCCCGGCAGATGGACAGGCAGGCCGGCGACCCCGCCCTCGCCCCACATGGGGTCCAACGCCCCTGCCGGCATCCAACCGAAGGCAGAGGGACGCAAAAGATTCACAGAGAACATCCTTTTTCCTGCCACGCTGCACCGAAACTCCATCACCAACACTTCCAACCCTGGAACAGACGGGGTGAAGGATGGATGAAATGATTAATGTAATGAAATTGAGGGACAGGAAATTCGGGGGATGCAATTATCCTTCCCAGCATTCGCCTGGCGAGCCGGGGAAACCTCCGAAAAAAATCCATGGGTCAGGAAGGTCGGGCACGGGAGTCGAACCCACGACCTCCCGAATACGGGCCACAGACGCAACCATCACGCTCGGTAAATATACCGAAATTCTGTACATATGTTTAATATTGTATAAGTTTATATAAGTATATCGGCAGCTTTTCGCATTACCGCTTCAAATAATGTCTCTCTCTCTCGATAAAATTTTCGAAAACAAATAAAAATAAATTGCACTCATTCAACAACGCAATAAAAGCATGTAAACAAATAAAACAGATTTCATAATATTGCACCATATCTCATTTTGTAGATAAAAGTCCGCATTTCATTATAGCATATACTAATTATTTTTATAATATTCACAAAAATCTATATGCAGCGTTATTTTAAGTGTCTCCGAATTTTTATAAAACTAAAATATTAGATTTAGAATAATCCATAGTGTCATTAAGAAAAGAGTTTGGTAAAGCGGTAATGTTTGGGTGCTCGTAGTTATAACACAAAAAGTTAACAAACGTAGCTATTTACGTGGTTGATGCACGATGATCACCTAGCACTGTGAGGAAATACTCAGAGCCGCATACTGCTTAGTAAGCGTTCTCATTGTTTAACTATGCAGAGCAGCTTGCTTGACCTTCAGTTCAAAATAAACGTACGATAGCGGCCATAAAGTAATTTACTTCTTTAATCATTTTAGACGAATCCTTATCAGTCACAATTACAAAAATATATTTTTGGATGTGTTTAAATTTCGAAATCTTACCATATATAATACGATTGTTTTTCTTAATCCGTTACCGCCTACACTTGAACAAATGTAAATTTCTTCACTTAAATACAAATAAGAACACGTTGACTAATCAGTATGAAACTAAATTTTAGGGAATCAAAATAACGCTCCTATTTAAATAATTAGATTTAAAGGTTTCAGAGTTGTAACAGCAATTTGGGAATTTCAGGAACATACGATAAATTTGAACAATTTTAATTGCTAAACTGTGATGTTCTGAATAAAGTTTGAATAAAGCATTGTATCGAGCTTGTCTCTAAATACAAAATGTTTTGCTTAGTTTAAGGCGTACAAGGAAAATTTTCCTTCTATTTCGAACGATTTGAAATAGGATGTCCCAAAAAAAATTAGTTTTATTTATGGAGCTCCTTAACTGCTGTGGTTCTTAGCGTCCCATTTTATATTGGGCGTGAAAGATCGATAATTTTGCTCACTTTATCAGGCTTGAGGTTCTTTTACGTGCCGTAAAACTACGACACAGGACCACCGGCGTATGGTGTTTAGTGATGAAATGGACTTACATCTGACGGAGGAAACAGCATTTCAAAGAAATTATGGACGTTTTTAATGAGCTTCCTATTAAAGGTAGTTCAGGTCAGGTATAGGATAAAAAAAATCTGATACATTGTATTCATATGAGTTTCTCTACTTACTCTTCTACAAAGCACTCTTACAGCAGATTATTATTGTAGCTGTTTCCTGTTAATCCAGAAAAACTTTCAATTCACATTGAACATTTCTTTGTACAATATAGTACATAAAGCGATAGTCAGGTTCTTAAAGAGCGTGACGTTATGTAATGGCTTTTTAAATTCCATGCACTTTGTATGAGTGCGAGAAAAATACGAATAATGACTTCTAACTTGAGAAAAACGTAAGTAATCGAAATTCAAACCAGTAACAAACAATAGGAAATAGTTAACTCCACAAAAAAATGTTTCCGGCTTAAATTATGTAATTTAACAGGAACTACTCTTTATGTGTAGCAAAACTCTTACAGTTTGGCAGTTGTGCAAAGGTCATTCTGAATGAAGAGCTTCACAGGTTATTCCCAAAAAATTCAAGAGATACATTTCATCTGCATGAAAATACTTTAACATGTATTATTTTACAATCCTTAAGAAAACATTTTTGATAAAACAAAAATTTTCCATGTAAGGAATAGTTCGGGATTGGGTAATTTTCCTGAAAATCTTCGTGCCGCATCTTTGGAACATGCTGAACTTAAATACCTAGTTTGGTATTTAAACGACTTTTCGTTTCTGAATTATGCTCTTCATAGACACACACATATACACGGACCTTTTTCTAAAAAATTCCTTTTTTGGAATTCATGAAGTCTCAAAACGTGTATTTCGTATAAAATTGCCGTGTCGAATTTTTGTGTGGAAAACAATACTACCTATACTTATTATAGGTAAGTAGTACCAAACTGATCCATGAGTGTCTGCTCCTCGACGGGCCTCTGACCCCAGGCATCCGCTTGTAAGTCCTGAGGGGTGTAAGTTCTACATATGAGGAGGGTAAACAGATAATGAATGAAAAAAAGTAGTACCAAACGGGATGGATCAGGCGGCAACGTCTCTGGCCCACATTCGGGAGGTCTGGGGTTCGATCCTCGGCGACCGACCATTTTAATCCAGGGTTTTTTCGGGTTTTTTCCAGGTCATCAGGCGAATGCTGGAGTTGTTTCTTTCAGACCCTAGATTTCCTGTCCCAACATTTCCTTCCATTCCTCATTTCATTCATCTTTCATTCCATTGCTCTCTTTCAGGGTCGGAAGTGTCGGCGATAGTGTTTTGGTGCAGCATGGCAGGGGAAAGGGGTGCTCTGTGTAAACTCTCTCCATCCTTCGGAATTTGGTTGGCTGCCGGGGTATCCGAAACCCTTGTTGGATCCCCTCTGTGTGGGGCGGGGTTCCCGCTCTGCCTTCCGTCTGCCGGGGTGCCTGCTTCTGGAAACTTAAAGACACCTTGTCATTGTTGTACCGTCGCTCCTGGGTCCGGCCGCCCGGTGTCTCCTCTCACCTCATCCTTCCTTCCGGGGACACCGCTCGTGGGGATAGCTACACCCGTGGACAAAAAAGAGTGAGCCATCTCCGATTCCATGTGACGATCGGAGGGCTTCGTGTACCTTCATGATTCCCGTAGGGGAGGGGTTCCGACCCCTTCAGCTGCCGTGGTGCGGGCGCTGAGGACCCTTAGCACTCGTGGTACTTCTGACGTTACTAGAAGTACGTCGGGCCGAACGTTCGAGCCCCTTCCGTTGGGAAGCCGTTCGGATTGGGTTGGTCTCGACGGGGCGGTGGTTCCCGATACCCGTGGGAGATTGGGTTCGACTGTATGGTTTTCCCTGCTGCCGGGGTTGTAAGACGCCTTAATGTCTTCCGATACCGCCCTGGAGAGCCGGTAGACGGCATGCTAGATTGCTGTCAGCCCCACCGAGGTTATCGGTAGCCGCCTTTCGGGGATGACGCGCGTAAGTGGCGTATCCACTTCCATCTCCGCGTAAGCGGGGGAGCCATTATAGCCTCTAGACATTGACCTCGTGGGAAACCCCCACGATTTGGAGACCCACTCGGTTGGCACTGGATCCTGGGTATGGGAGGGGGACTTGGGCTTCGACTCTTGCCCTGGTAGACCTTCGCTCGCAATGTACCTCCATGATAGCTGTGTTCACAACGCACATGCAGGAACTATAGAATGGTCTCTGCCCTGTGAGCGCAATGGTCACCTTATAACGGTGTTTCTCGGTGGTGACGCTTATAAGCTACTGAAAATAGAGTACGGGAAATCGTTGCATTGGTTGAGAGGTTAAGAAGGCACTGCTCCTAGATTCAAATCTCACATTAGTTATTTTTATATTGTTAATATTATGACTGGATGTGTAAAACATAATATTGCAGTAATATATCTTTAGCATTTTAAGTTTTAGGCATATCTATGCACACAGAAACACAATTCTACTAAAATATCGTTTTAAATAACTAAAGAAACAAATGTAAATAAGCTATTATCTTCTAAAATTAAAACATATACATATAAACAAAATTAATATCAGGTGTATGAACCCTGAGCATGTGTAACTGCCCTCATTTTTGGGTTACAGATGAAAATTAAATCCCTGTAGTGACGTGGACGAGAAGCTACAACATTCCAGGCTTCTAGAATTTGTGCCCAGAAGCCATCTTTTGTCCTTCACTCATCTGCAGGTAAATTCGAGCGCAGCTTCCTTTTCATCTCAGCCCACACATTTTCAATAGGGTTCAAATCTGGTGAACAGGGAGGCCAGTCTATCACTCTATCTTGCCTCTCTGAGAACCAATTTTAAACCTTTTGACATATGTGGACAGGATGATTATCCTGTGTCAATTCAAAAATTCCATCAGGATATCTCACCCTCATAGAGGGAATCAAAGAATTCCCAAGTATTATCGTGCATTGAACACTGCTCGGTGTATCGTCAAGTGCCACAACACAGCTAGACCGTCCGTTGATATCCAACAAGATGCAGATATGCGATCATGATGAAGTTGCGATGCCATACATTTTGCATCGTAATAACCATTCTATTGTGAACTTTACCATATGCTGTGTATGAAATGCAGTATATCAAAAATAAGTAGTCGCTATATGTTGATTAAACATTATTAACAGAAGAAAAAAAGTCTTGATGCATTCGAGAAGCGAAACTGCGGTCTTAACCACAGAAGTACCCTGCGCTTTGTCACATTGGTACAGAGAAGACACTTGGAAGGTAGTATGTTTAATAATGCCGTACAACTTGCTGCAGCGGCTACACAACTGCATTGCGTATGGTGTAAACAAGGCGCTGTGATGTGTAGGACTTAGAAACATTTGGCGTTCAAAGCATAACTCATTTTTTTTTGTTCACGGGTGTACAATATTCCATCTGAATCGGTGCCAATTCCTCCTCCCCCCCATTCAGGAAGATAAGATAATATAGGTACCTAATAGAGAAAGTAATTATTGCTCCGCTAAGTGCATATAAAATTATTTTGTAAATATCTCAAATGGAAATACTGAATAATCAGTGTGATATTAAAGCGTTATAAAATTAAAAGTATGTAAAATTCTGGTAAAAATTCTGAACGTATAATATTGTTTGTTACTCCTGCATACTAAAATTAGAATATTCTGTACCTTTGGAGTCACTGCAGATAGAGTTTACAATGTACGTTAATGTTATATAAGAAAGATGTGTATGATAAAGTGCGTCAGAAAAGAGAGGATTATATTTTAGGGTGAAACGACTTTAACACTGGGAGAAAGGAAGGAGAACGTTCTTCTTAGCGAAAGGCCCAGAGGGAAATGGTGGACGAGTTTAATGCCAGATATTCTGAAAGGAATCCAATAACGGACAGCGCAGTAGGAAACTGGATGAAATTTAATGGGGCAGAATCTGTGGCCGACAAGCGTTATCCTAGTCTCTGTTCTGTGAGTAAAGATTGCTCTAATGGCTAAGTTTCATACCAGCCACGGAAATCCGCAGGATGGACCGCTGCTGAAATCAGAATGCCCAGAAGCAAAGGAGATGGATGGTATTCTAAGCGAAAGAAAGATGAAAACTAAAACTTCAATACTCCCATAACCTTAAGGAGGATCAATCTGAATGACGTCTCAAAACATCAAAAGTTAGTATAAAAGCACGTAAATTTTTAGATGCGCTTCTTTAAGATCAATTCAATTTTGGGGGTGCTCCGTCAGCAATTCTTTGTAGAATCAAATCGAACGTCTCGCCCACAACCGCGGTGTAATGGTCTGCCTAGCAATGTGAAAGACCCGATTTCAAATCTCAATGCTGGCGACCTCAATGAACATCGTTTTATTTCCCGGGGTTTCTCTTAACCTCAAGAGACAAGTGTCGCGTAGAACTCAAATGAACGTAAAGGCAATGTGGTTATGAAAATCCACAATTTCCTCATGATTGCTTTGGTTATTTTTACTTAATACTCAGAACATAAAGCATATAGTACACACAAAAGTTTAACGAGCTATGTTAAACCATTAAGATATTTGTTTATTCATAATTAATCACGTTTTAATATGGTATAGGGACAACAGAGGGGAACACCTCGCTCACTGCGACCTACGGGAGAGCCTATTGAGGCTACTACCCCTAAGAGGGAGGAATCAAGTAAAGGAACCACGGGAGGCTACAGGCCGCAGGTAGATAGGCTACAGAGACGCTCTGAAGTCCCTAACAGTTCGTAGCTTGAAAACCCGTCCTACTACTGGAGTTGCCCAGAGAGGGCAATGAAGGACCCGTTTAGCAAGGCAGCCCTCTAGTGATCATGGTAATGCTCTTTCCTTGGAGCAAGCATCCGGACCATCTGTCCGGCTCCGACTTACGCCACGAAACCTAGACGCGCACCTGAAACATGAGAAGGAAACGGAATGAAAGGGAAATTAGGGAAAGCAAATCATGGTAGATGAGAAACAATCCCAGCATTCGCCTACAGACCAGGAAAAACCACGAAAGTGTCCAAGCCAGAGCGAACGTTACCCCGGTGCCATCTCGGTCTTTTAATATGGTAATATGAAATGCTCCTTGGACTCTATGGTTTATTGTATCGTTCCCAATTTTACCTTATTATACAAATATAAAAAAATAGTTATGCAGGAATTGGTTTTAATTCATTTAAAAGTTGTCTTGTATAGGTGTTACGAAATTTTTTAAACTTTTCAGTGTGAGCTACTTCGGCCGAACTATATAATACTCCTTGGCTGGTGAACAACAATTTATAAATCCATAATTCCTGAAGGTATCCTAAAATTTCAAGATAATGGGTTATAAACCATGGTCCAGGCAGCATTTTGAATACTGAAAAATGCTGAAACAAAAGGAATTGATAAAAATGGAGTTTAAGATTCAACGCAGGACTTTACCTAATTGGTGCAGGACCAATTAAATACTCATTCGTGGTTTTAAAATCGTTTATACCAAAAAGCCAATTGAGTATTATGAAAGTACAAGTTTTAAGTTTTACATAACTGCAAAAAGCAAAGAAAGAACAAAATTGTCACATTTTGGTCAAATTTCACAGCTAGTTACTTAAACCATAAAAAAGTAAAATAATAATAATAATAATAATAATAATAATAATAATACAAATAAAAAATAACACATAGTTAATCGTCTTTGGATACCAGTATTTTTAGGTACTATTTTAATGGACATACAATTACTGCTGTACATTCTTCAAACCCTAGTTTCGGGGTAATAAGTAGCGAAATCTGACGCAAGAATGGTTAGATAATTTATAACAGTAATTACAGGAGTGATAAATGTGAGCTGATCCTTGAACATTTTATCCAAGCTGCAGTTTTCATTTTTTCGCAGGTACTTTTGTTTGGTATTACATGTATATTTTTGGACTTTCAAACAGCCCACTTTTAATTATATAAATATAATCAAATTTCTGGACCTGTTTACAACTACTTTAAACAAACTACCCATTTGTTGCAAATAATCAAGAAGAATTCAGTAATTAAATAAATAACGCTGCTTAAAATTAAAGGTTATAGGTAGAGCCAGGACAAATATCCATTAAGCGAATAACCACCATAACTACCACCCTACTAGTACACGCGACATCGTACTCAATACACGGGTCCAGGGCTGTACAGCCGACAGTCAGTGGTTCGCTTGCGTTACTGGTATGGCAGAGTTGCTATCTGTGAGCTCTGTGTTTATGTTCCATTCTACCCTTGACGCTTGTATTTACAGTTCCAGGTTACCAGTTGCACCCCCTACCCCTCACCGCACTGTCGATACAAACTCGCAGCTTGCGCACATTGTAAGCCAAAGGATATTTGTCCTTGCTCTGGTTATAGGTATAGGTTTATGGGATACACAACGGAGAGGGTCATCTTACACATTTAGACCCACATAGATATATTTCGGTTACCACTCCCCAGGAGGAAGGGATGAAGTGAAGGAACCACTGAGGGCTACAGACTGCAGGCATACAGGCCACAGAGTCGCGCGGAAGTCCCTAGCAATTCCAGATTCGAAGATCCGCCCCACTGCTGGAGCTGCCTATGTGAGGCGATGAACGACACGTCGACCAAGCAGCCCTCCAATGCCCAAGGGGAGTACTCTTTCCTTTGAGCAAGCATCCGCGAAATCTGTCCGGTACCGCCATACGCCACGAAACCTAGAAGCACACCTGAAAGATGAGAAGGAGACGGAATGAAAGGGAAATAATGGAAAGGAAATCGTGGTAGATGAGAAACCAACACAGCATTCGCCTACCGACTGAGAAAACCACGGAAAAATCAAAGTCAGAGTGGGTGGCAGAAGGGAATCAAACCCGGGACCTCCGAATGTGAGCCTCACATGTTATCGCGGAGCCATCTCGCTCGGTTGTTATAGTTATAAAACCTATGCAATTATTCGAAACATATTATTTCTTGTCATTTAAGTGTCTAATGGACGATATAACTACTCCGGCTTATTCGGAAAAGAGGACAATATTTTATTTCGAAAATGTTCTTAACTGTTTGTGATATAGATAATCCACGGTATATGCAGTAATTTTGAAATAAAAAATCAATGCGAGGGCTGTAATAGTAACTGAGCACGACCAAATAATTTGGTCTGTGTGAAAATAACTACCATGCGTTTTGAAAATAAATTCTGGGCGCCTGTTACATCTTTCTCAAGCATTTGAAAGTCGTTGAATGAGGTCATTCCAGTGGTTTCTTTTCTCTTTATTTTTTTTTGGGGGGGGAGCTTTCTTTCTTTCCTTGTTAAGTTCAGAAACTGAGAGCCCTAACTTTTGGAAGCTGCACCAAAATCCGGAGGGCTTTTTTTCTCGTTCAGGGATATATTCTATCGTATGAGTAAGTGGATATTCTAATATTCTAGCGCCAATACGTCCCTACTTCGTGCTTTATTAATAAAATTTAACCTATAAGTGAAATTATGAGACAATCCAACGAATTACGTCACCTAAGGTTCTCTGTATAAAAGACTTCGCCATTAAACCAAGAGAGATAACGATAATTTGATGGCGCCTTATGACGCTTTAGATCAATCAAATACACGTGCTATACGATAGAATTAAGGGCGCTCCACAACTGCTTATTACAGAAAAGCTTCAAGCAGCAGAATCCAAGGTCACCCATCGGTTTAGTAGATGGCTTCATGCAGGTATGGGCATTTCTGATCCCACGAGTCACAGCCTGTCATACGATCTCCACCCCTCCCCTACTCGTTTGCTGCTTACAACACACACACAAGCGGTTTTCTGACCCAGTGGTGGAACACTGATGTACGCACTTATGAGATAATTCCACAACCGTTGGTCGGACATTTAGGGAAAAATGGGCTCCTCCTCTTTCATATTTTGTAACATACACAGATGCTGCGTGCACTATGTGCATATATATAATATTATATATTAATATTACTAAATATGTACATAAGGTATAATATTACTAAATTCAGGTTCCTTTAATTGGTGGCTGCCATAAACAAAGCATATTAAACAACAAACAATTAAGAAAAAAACAACAAAAGGATATAAATACATAATTAAAATTGTAAACAACACAAATAGCCGTTAATTAAGTTGCGACTATACAAAATACTACTATAATCTGCAAATATATAAGGGTAAATTAGTTTACGTTCCCATACAAATGATTATAGCTCGTGACCCTTTAATAACAATGATTTAACGAATGAATTGTTTAATTTATATTTCCTACAAAATGACACAAAAAAGCATGGGATAGTATCTCTGGCACCAATTAGTAAGCCAACGTCAATTGAAGATGATCTTTATTCACTGTAAAAGCTGTAAAAATGGAGTATTATTTGTTCATTTTCTTTCAAGTTTATGAGCAATATTATATTTATCTCTTGAATTTGACAATACGTATGAGATATTTTGAGTTTCAGACTCTTGTTGTATGAATAATAATGAATAAAGCACTTGATTTTGTTTCGTCATTCGAGGTACACCTTGGATTTCAATAAATAGGCATTTCTAGCTTTTGCGAAAATAAGAATCGCATTACACCACTGTTCCGATAGAGGGATAGCTACGTTATGTCACAGAACTCCTCCACGGCCCTCCCTCCTGGATGTGACATGCGGCTCGCCCATACCTGGCATAAAGCATAACTGAGGAAACTTTCTACTTGTTACTCTCTCTACCTCATACTTCGTAGGTAGAAGTAGAAATTTTATCGGAAATACGTATTTTGAGGTCCCCTGAATCCAAAAAAGCAGTGTTAGAGAAATATTCGTGTTTTAGTGTGTATCAAAAACATATCTAAAAACGAATGTCTCATAAATATCACAATCTGCATTTAAGTTCATTATATCCCAAAGATGAGATACGAAGTTGTTCAAGAAAATCCTCCAACCGCAAGCTACCATTTAAATGAAAATCTCTTCCTCATTTTTGACTTTCTCTAAAATGAGTTAAAATGTTATTAAAGTGCCATTTATTTAAGATATTTACATCACAAATAAAATGGATATCTAGAATTTTCTAGGAATAGCCTGTGAAGTCCTCTTCATTCGGGATAAATACTGTATGATTTTGTATAACTGGTAAACCATATGAGATACACAAAAACTTACCACATAAACCGTACATCTCTTAAAAGCATACAATTTATTTCAAGTGTTTTTTTGGCATCCGTTATATCGAGATATCCGTTGTTACTCGTTTGACAGTTTCATTAATTCGTCATTTAAGCGCTGTCAGCATTCAGTTGTTGCTCGCAATCTCATGCAAAGAGGATAGAATACTCAAGTCCAGCATAGAACACACGTTTTTAAACACTTCACTATCGGTTCAATCTCTTGTATGTTCTTTGTACCTAAAATAGCTTCTTTAGAAGGTGTAAAGGAACTATTCGTTTACACGATATGAATGTATTTGGTGGAAAGAGGAACTAAACAGTTACGGAACAAGTGGGCGGGGATCAGAACAATCAGGTAAAGAAAACATCCACAATTCCGAATTTCGTTTACTAGCGAGGCTGAGGCCTACAAATGTAGTATTGCTTTCATCCTGCAACTGTACATTCCCCTATCACCTTGCCCCTCACTCCCCTCTTATCCCTAGTTTGATTACGTTCGCATTGTCAACAAAAACAGTGGTGCCTTGCTGCAAACGCATTCTTATCTTGGGCGACTAGTACAAGCGTTTATCTGCGTTTAATAGAAAAATAAGTCATACATAAACAATAATTACTATAGAAAGTCATGTAAATATAAAACATCAGATTTTTGTTATATGTGATCACAACCATCATTATATCTATAGCAAACCTTGTAAGCCACTTAAAGCAAAAACCCACTATTGGTTCACTGCTCCCAAACCAGAACAAGAGGTGCTTTTTTTTTAATATAGAGTCAACTGAAAAATTCAACGCCACAGCCGGGATTTGAACACGGTTCTCCCGCTCTCCATGCGGTTGCTCTAACTACTGAGCTACTGTGATGACATGCTGGTGGGGCATTGAATTCCCCAATTGACTCAAGTTGTTTCCCAGACATATCTACTAAGACAAGGGTGGTGAAAATGACTTCCTTCCGTGAGTCACCAAATGTGCAACACGCACTGCATCACTCAGTTTGCATGTGAAAATCAAACGGACGGTTGCAGAGATGGAAGGTGCGCCTGCGAGTCAAAATGCCTCGCGAGTCACGTTTTCGCCACCTCTGTACTAAGGCATCTCCCTCGAGATGACAAACTTAGCGGCGACCTACTTATTTCAAGTACTTCAGTGCTGGGTGCATAGATTATTATTAAGGGTGGCGTTGAATTTTTCAGTTGACTCATATTAAAAAAACTTGCCTAGACCAGGCTAAGGTCTATTAAAAGTATAATTAATTTACACAATAACAACAAATAATTAAGAGGTGCTTGCTTAGCACGATATGTACAAGAAATTAAGATAGTTTCTCTGGGGTCGAGAATTAAAAAAGACAGTTCAATTGAAAATTGTCCAGAGGTATTTAGGAGTCGAAACGGAAACAATGTTCACCTAATTCGCAAGGCACAAATGACACATAGAATATGCATTATGTTCATTGCCATGCGCCTTAGACGGATTCACTTGTTGCCGCTACAATGAATTTGGAGGGATTCGGCGAAATGAGCATCGCTACCATCCGGATTAACTCGGTAAATGTTTCATTTGGAGGGTTCAGTAACGCACAGTTCAGAGATACTTGTCATCTCGGAGGTTTGTGCTGGTATCGATCCTGACGTGCTCTGAAGAGTCAAACAAAACACGGCACACAGAATGAAAAAAGCAAAGTATCTGGACGGACGCATGCGGCACGTATTTTTAGGGACAGTGGAAAGCTCGCCGAGAGGATTCAGAAATACATGCGAAGTACACAAAATGTCTCGACAAAGATATTCAGTGGTTTACAATTGGAAAGCGCAATCATACAACCGTAGATTTTTGTCAAACCCGATATTTTAGCAAAAAGCAATAAAAGTGCTACATTTAAGATACTATTCATGCAGAATACCTAACCACAATTAACGAAGTACGAGGCTGATCAACAAAGACTGAGACTGATTATTCCCACAGATGTTTATTACGCCATTTAATGTTTACATGATCTTTTTCAAAGTAATCTCCTCCTACTTCAATGCACCTTTTATAACATCTCTGCCAGTCTTCGAACACATGGTGCAGGCCATTCTTTCTGAGGTCCTTGAGAATCGCCTCACTTGTTTTGAGTACTGCTTCAGAGTTTTCAAATCGAATACCCCGGAGCTTTCTCTTTAACGACGGGAATAAAAAAAACATCACAGACTGCAAGATCAGGGCTATAAGGCGGCTGTGGTGCGTAGGCAATGTTCCATTTAGCCCAAAACTGCAGACTTGATTTGCGACGTGAGGTCGCGCATAGTCATGATGAAGTCGCCATCCAGTCCGATGAAGTTCTGGTCATTTCATTGCAATGTGCTTCCTCAGTTTATCCAATACTGTAGTATGTTGCAGTAACAGTAGTGTGAGGGGAAACTGCATGCTGGTAAATCATCCCATTACAGTCAGTGTGGTATGCGAAATGCAAGCAGGATCTACAAAACAGAGCATTACTACCAACCTATCGATATGAGGGCGCTGTTGTCTATGGACATTATACATAAAACCCCGCTCTTTTCAAATATTCATAGTACAGACAGGAAACTATCAAGGAAGCTACAGGAAAAAATCAGCCTGAGGCTTTGTTGATCAGCCCTCGTATATGGCTCAAAACAGGTGAAGTAGTATGACAAATTCCAAAAAAGGTACCCAAAACTAAAATTATAAGGAAGTTTCCAAAAAATTCAAAAATAATTTTTATGTCCAAAAATATTTTGAAGCTTTAGCTGTATTTACGTACCATGGCTTTTGCTCTAAGAGCCTTTTAAAGCTTCTTCGCGTGACCATTTAAGTGCCCAGGAGCTCACGGCCTAATGGTATTTACTTCTAATGCCGTTTACTCGACTTTGATTTTTCTTATACTTTTGAGCATTAATAATATTCCTTAGATGTAGTTTGTAACCAATTTTGTTCAAATTTTCAGCAGAATCTCAGAGAGAATGAACTTTAAAAAACTAGCATATCGATTTTGCTAGACTCTTGCGCAGTATAGGTCATAATTAATTTGATCACTGAGGATAAATTGTTACGAAAATTACATTTAAAGGTTTTAACATTTTTCTCTGAAACAACCGGAATACCACAAAAAATTCTATTTGGCAGTTTGTTTATTAGTATTTAAATTAAATGGTGGTGTTTTTGATTTTAAACATTTCGATTTATATATTGTGTGGAATACCTGATTAATTAGCATAGTAAAAGTAAAACAAGTTTTTTTCTAAAAAAAATACTTTATGAAATTCAAAACACCCTTTTAAGTTTGACAAAATTTTTAAAAGTTTAGCTAAAAACTACAAGATTTAGAAATTCCACCTTAAGAGCAGTACCATGTCTATTGGCCTAGTTTTTACAACACGAGTCCAAACTCAGAGGAATCTCAGATAACGAGAAGCAACTCCATTCCGAAATTTAACCATTCGGAATCAATAATTGGAATATGTAGCGCAACAGTGAAATCGTGAAGTGTTGTCTATTAGTGGTGTTTTAACCAGACAAGGAGTGTGACTGGCCTTGGACTGGGTGGCACGTGCAATGAAAAAGAAGAGGTTCCTGTCGATAAAGCCACGTGCCGACGTTTGAGCGATTCTCGCTCGGGTTGTTACCAAGTCCTTCTCCTGATTAAAACATAAGTGGGCGTACAGCATAACACACCCTCAATTCTGTCCACGTAAATACATTTGCTAAAATTAACTGCAAAAACCTCGTTCTTTACTTACAAAATGTTTATCACGTTCCTTCCATGGGTACTTAAGCACCTCTGTTAGTTGCCATTTAAAGGATTACTATAAACTTAACTTGCTTTTAAAAGAATACTTACTTATATAAAATAAATATGCGTCCACATAGTAATATAGCAATGGTATAGAAAACTGAACTATATTTGAAAAACACATTACAAAGGCAGAATACGAACTACATTCTTTCAACTACAGATCTTTGGCATACTGTGTATACCCTTTACTGCTGAGCTAGTGTACTAGTTGCACCTGAAAATATATTGAACTTTTCTCCATATTTTCATATAGCGTGGCGTAGTACATTCAACCATGCTGGCGGGTTCAAACCCAGCGGAGGGCGATGGATTTTTTCGGCATAAAATCCTTAGCATGGCTTCCTTCGGAAGGGAATTAAAGCCGGTGATCCCGTGTCGTAGATTTACGGCACGTAAATGAACCTTAAGCCGGATAAAGACGCCTCTGAGCAAAAGGTCCAGTCTTTCACGCCCAAGATAGAATGGGACGCTAAGAACCATAGCAGTTAAAGAACGTCCGTAAATAAAAAACTAAGCATATTCAAGGTTATTTCAGTGGAAACTAAAGTGTCATAACCAGGCTAAGGATCCGGGACAAGTTAGCAACGAATGTATGTGCAACCTTACTATAGAGTTCCGTAAACACAGTGCTGTTGGTGTAAACAAAGACTCCAATGAACTGCCTTAGTTGTTACTGTAAACAGTGCGGTCTAGTGATGGTGGAAAATGAAGTAGGACACATACATCGGAATGAGAGACACAAGTGTATTGTATGTACCTCTAGTCACGCAGCAGGTTGTACAGACCTCAAAGGTAAACAAAACCCCAAAGTGCCACATCACTCCACCCTACTCGATGCGCAGTAAACCTCACTTCATTCTTAAGTTGTCCCGAATCCTTAGCCTGGTCATAACCGTGACCCGGATTTTGAAGACCTAAGAATGTTTGAAACATGACCAAACCTTTTTTAAAAAAATTATGGAATAGTTACAAAAGTTGACCTAAAACTGAGATTTATGTAATTCATTAAAATTGGTGTGCGGGAGGTTATTAATTTATACATTAATGCATTTGTTATATAATAGTAAAAGTAGGTAGAATGATAATTATGAGATAATTTAGAAAATTACAATTTTGGTCTATGTTATTTTTGAAATATCTGACAAAATTAATAATGTTGTTTTAAAGTAGATATCACAAAACTGTATAACTCTTTTGAGTTCTCCGATTATATAAAATTCATTGCGGATGAAGAGGATTTTCAGTTTATTACAGGATATACCGCGTTAAAAAAAAGTACTCCATATTTTGAGAAGTGATAGTGTGGACCAAGACAAGAAAAACATTCTAGTAAACGTGGGCACAAAAATGCATACCTTAAGAGCTATGAGTACTGTGGAACATTTCTACTGCAAGCTCTTTGCTATTACGTACGACCTATAGCAGGCAGTAAACAAATGAGCACACAATACTCTGTTATAGTTCATGGATGCAGCATGCAGTAAATATCTGTTAGTGTTGGTACTGTAAACCGTATTCACAATTCTGGATAAGTGCAATGCATATTCGTATTAGTTCTAATGGAATCAGTTCGTGTTTTGCTAAGTTTGTGAAATGCTTTTACGTTGTAGTTTTATCTTAAAATCTTTGGTGTATGCAACCCCCATTAATGATGTACAAGCACTACAGGGAGGCATTATTAATGCCTGCCAGAGCATCTGTGGCCAACCTGGAGTCTTTCAGAGAGTGTGTGATTCCCTAAAGGCGTCGGACAGAAGCATGCCTTACTATGAACGGACACCATATTGAGTACCTCCTTTAGCGATGGTTCACAAGTGCAGGTCGTATGTAATCGCAAGCAGATAACATTAGAAGCTATGCTGTTTCACAGTAACAGAGTGATGTGTCCTCATTTGTTTAATGCATTCTATAGATTTTACGTAATACAGGCAGAGGGCAGCGTCCCTACCATATACAGATTTGAACTCCCCGGGTGCTGGCTGGTGCAGCCGGCCCCCCTCCTCCTTAGGCTTACACATCCCCTGGGGTTCCTGGACCAGGAGACCGCTCGCAGCCCAGAGGTTCCTAAGTAGATATAAGGGTATGTTTGAGCACAGAGAGAGATGCCGACAAGCGATAAGGTTCTTTGTTCTACGCCGACAAGCCCCGCCCCCTCCCTTTGAGGGCTTACATGCCGCCAGGTCTCGTGTCGTTAGGCTCCGCCCCCTCTCGCTTTGTGTGCTTACCTAATGCCGACAGTGTCTGTCCTAACAGGTCCTACCCCCTCCCCCATGCGTTCTACTGTGGCGTCCTGACTTGAGGGAATTGTTTTCTCGAGGCCTGCCGCCCCTCGGCAAATTAATTAGGTAATGTTCGTCAAACATTTTTTTTATGACTACTAAGGCCTGCACATTGCATCCTCGAGCAACTAAGTTTTTTGAATAATGAATTGTTGACTCGAGTGTGAGTATAAGTAGTCTGCTCACGGGAACAGTCTGTAATGTAATGAAACACTGCAGCCTTCTTCTATCTGGGGAAAGCGCTTGTCCATTAGCTGACCATGTTAGACGCTTTCACCACATTAATAGACTTTTAAGTTTGCATTCCGGATCTGTTTACGTACATTAGCGAACAATAACCTACTTCTGCCTGGTGGTAACGGTGACCTACATTAGCTGACCACGTTAGACGCTTTCACCACATTAGCGAACAATGTCAGTAATTGTTTTCCTAAGTGCTCTGCATAACTCTCACCACTTCAGCTTTAGCGATGGAAATGATTTAAAAGCAGCAGCTTCTCCAATGAGTTCCAAGTTGACCGGGATGGCCGGCATCGAATCCTACGAGTGATTACAAATTCAGCTTCTAATAACTCAGAGACTAATTACGATAAAGACGTCAAATAAAGTTTATTACATTAATGTCATTAGATAGTTTCTTGTGAATGTATATTTGGGTACATGGTGTCCAGGGTTCGAATACCGATAAAATGTAATTTAATTATAAATTTAATAACTCCTAAACTAATTAAGATAAAGACGCCAAATAAACTTTATTGCGTTTATGTTATTAGGTAGTATCTTGTGGATGTATACTTGGGTACCTGGCGTTCTGGGTTCAATCCTTAATTTTTTAAAATCGTCATTATCTCAGAAACTAAGAGAGGTAGAGGAGTGAACCAAAGCATGATTGATAGCTCCTATGATGGGTAATTAATACTGTATATAATTTTCAATCAGTTGTCCTTATTTCGAATCACGATCTTTCAATCACTTACTTATTTTTCTCTATACTCTAGAATATATCACTTAGATTGATGCTGTAACTGCATACAGCACCTTTAAACATATCAAACTAATATTGTAAATAATTTTGTTTCTGGTGTCCAGGGTGCGAATACCGATAAAATGTAATTTAATTATAAATTTAATAACACCTAAACTAATTAAGATAAAGACGCCAAATAAACTTTATTGCGTTTATGCTATTAAGAAGTATCTTGTGGATGTGTAATTAGATACCTGACGTTCTGGGTTCGAGCCTAATGTTTAAATCGTCATTATCTCAGAAACTAAGAGAGGTAGAGGAATTGATCAAATCATGATTGCTAGCTCCTATGATGGGTAATTAATACTGTATATAATTTTCAATCATTTGTCCTTATTTCGAATCCCTATCTTTCAATCACTTACTTATTTTTTCTCTATACTCTAGAATATATCACTTAGATTGATGCTGTAACTGCATACAGCACCTTTAAACATATCAAACTAATATTGTAAATAATTTTGTTTCTGGTGTCCAGGGTTCGAATACCGATAAAATGTAATTTAATTATAAATTTAATAACTTCTAAACTAATTAAGATAAAGACGCCAAATAAACTTTATTGCGTTTATGTTATTAGATAGTATCTTGTGGATGTATAATTAGATACCTGACGTTCTGGGTTCAAGCCTAATGTTTAAATCGTCATTATCTCAGAAACTAAGAGAGGTAGAGGAATTGATCAAAGCATGATTGCTAGCTCCTATGATGGGTAATTAATACTGTATATAATTTTCAATCATTTGTCCTTATTTCGAATCCCTATCTTTCAATCACTTACTTATTTTTTCTCTATACTCTAGAATATATCACTTAGATTGATGCTGTAACTGCATACATTACCTTTGAACATATCAAACTAATATTGTAAATAATTTTGTTTCTGGTGTCCAGGGTTCGAAAGCCGATAAAATGTAATTTAATTATAAATTTAATAACTTCTAAACTAATTAAGATAAAGACGCCAAATAAACTTTAATGCGTTTATGTTATTAGGTAGTATCTTGTGGATGTGTAAATAGATACCTGACGTTCTGGGTTCGAGCCTAATGTTTAAATTGTCATTATCTCAGAAACTAAGAGAGGTAGAGGAATTGATCAAAGCATGATTGCTAGCTCCTATAATAGGTAATTAATACTGTATATAATTTTCAATCAGTTGTCCTTATTTCGAATCCCTATCTTTCAATCACTTACTTATTTTTTCTCTATACTCTAGAATATATCACTTAGATTGATGCTGTAACTGCATACAGTACCTTTAAACATATCAAACTAATATTGTAAATAATTTTGTTTCTGGTGTCCAGGGTTCGAATGCCGATAAAATGTAATTTAATTATAAATTTAATAACTTCTAAACTAATTAAGATAAAGACGCCAAATAAACTTTATTGCGTTTATGTTATTAGGTAGTATCTTGTGCATGTGTAATTAGATACCTGACGTTCTGGGTTCGATCCTAATTTTTAAATCATCATTATCTCAGAAACTAAGAGAGGTAGAGAAGTTAACCAAAGCATGATTGATAGCTCCTATGATGGACAATTAATACTGAATATAATTTTCAATCAGTTGTCCTTATTTCGAATCCCGATCTTTCAATCACTTACTTTCTTTTCTCTATACTCTAGAATATATCACTTAGATTGATACTGTAACTGCATACACCACCTTTAAACATATCAAACTAATATTGTAAATAATTTTGTTTGTGGTGTCCAGGGTTCGAATACCGATAAAATGTAATTTAATTATAAATTTAATAACGCTTAATCTAATTTAGATACACATGTCCAGGTAAACGCAAACAGAGTATCTAGTCCTTAAATATCGTTATCATGACAAATATTACTTTAAAGTACTCAGATCGAATCCCGAAGGGATGATTTCATATATCTTCAAGCCTAGGGATCATATCAGGTTCTAATAAAGATTAAATGCTTGATGCTGATGTGGGGGAGCTAAAATACATTTATTAAAAGTATTACCCGGTTCGACTTAGAAGCTTAGAATCTGTGTAACTATGGAAAAATTGCTTTTCTCGTGATTGTAGTTAAATGTAATGGGCTTTCTGTGAGAAGGTGGAAAGGAAGAATTGAAAAGGGAATGAAAACATGAGATAATTAAGTAAATAAGGGGAAAATCTTCTCGTTACCTTTTAAGCTTTTACTTTAAGTGTTGTGATAATACAGCTGGAATTAACCTTGGTACAATAGGTGCTGGTGGCGGTAGGCTTTGAATTTGAAATATATGTCTGAATGAGCGTGGAAGAATGCTTCTCTTGCTGGTGTGACAGCATAAGCAGATAGTTATGAGACGAGTTTAAACGTGTTTGATGCTGTCAGACATCCTGTCTCTAGGTGTGACGTCATAAACATCATGCTTCTGGGCGTGAGGTTATATGACTGAGATTAATACACGTTGAGTGATCATATACAGCTGGTTATGGGGCAAGTTTATGATTGATCTAAAAGGTTCGTGCTCCCTCTATAAATATGTTATAGGGGAAAGGATGCTCTCCTGAAACATTAGGTCTCTAGACAGAAATTGTTCACAGAGACGGAGACGTCAGGATGGATGGGTGCATCTTATATATGAGAGAGGTAGGGGAATATGAGGAGAAGTGCTAGGCTAGTCAGGAAGCTCTGAATGACAGAGTATACGTCTATATGGGAAAAGATAGGGAAAACGAAGGTAGGTACTAGGTTGAGAGAGTCTTCAAGGAGGAAAATGCCTTTATATGAGAGCGCTAGGGCATACGAGGAGATGTGCTAGTCTAGACATGGTTTGAGGAGTAGAGTATACGTTTATATGGGAGAAATATGGAAAACGGGAGAGATACAAGGATAGACAAGGTTGAAGGAGGAGGAATGTAGGTTTATACTGTAATATAGAGAGTAATTCGATTATAAAACTTTTCTCATCCAGCGTTACAACACTTTTATATACTTATTTTCTAAACCTTACAAACTTTATATATGTTAAACACTAGTGCGCGAGACGGAGAGGGACAAACTGTATATCGGTTTACAGTGAAGTATACGTTCTAACCTATTCCCACCTTGTTTGTTCTGGATCTTCTCATTCCTATCATCATCTAACGTAACAAGACGTAACACAACGTAACATAACAGCATGACAAGACGTCATACTAAGTAACATAACCACGCAACATCACGTGACATCTCGTAACCAGAAACGTTACGTGACATAGCAACTATGTAACCAAGTAACAAAACGTAAGAACTACACTCTATGTGAAGAGTCGCTCACTTTGTAGGACTACAGGCGATTATGAAAATGAAGACGATACAACACAGAAATACCATAAATGTCGAGTTCTTAAATTCTGCAAGTGTAATAAAACTACTTCCAAGTGCACTGTTTGTAAGAAAATGCACAAAGAAACCTGATTATAAATGTGTCAATTGTGTAGAGTATGAACTAGCTAAAATTGCTGTAAACGTGAATAATTCAATTTTTTCTATGCAATTAAAACTAAGTAAACTCCCTCATTTGCTTTCTCTTGTTCGGGTTTTATGGTTTCAATGAAATTTATTTATTTTTTAATAATTGATATTATTTGTGTTTTGTTGCAGAATTCACAATTCAGCATTTTAACTGGCATATAAATCATGTAAAAAACAGTAAAATATACTAATTGAATACAAATATAAATTTTAAATAATGATGCAGAATGTTAAGGTTATATGGTAGGGATCAAAATCATCTTCTGGTTGTTAGAGAGGGTAGGGAAAGGTCGGGCTGTCCTAGCGTTAATTGATAAATTAGAAAACTAGCAGTTCAGGGATTAACAAAGGCTTGAATCAATTCATATCTAAGAAACAGAACACAATGTATTGAAATAAATTATATAAATAAGAAAAAATGAAACAATGAAAAAAAACATAACACTTTACAAAAAGTAATGCAGACAACATTTATTTTTATAAACATTATCCTATTACATTCCTTCACAAAAAAAACCATACATATTTCCTAAAGACAAAGGTGATAGTCTAGACATTCTAAACACTCAGTTATATAATCATATACTTCACACAGAAAGAGACCTGCATTATCAGTAAAAAAACTAAACATCTCAAAAATGTCTGAATGATGTATTTTATAAGTACAAGGTTTTGATATTTCAAAGTTCCTGTTAACCATGGCCGTAATTGATTAACACAATTTCCCGATCCTGTCATGCTATAACTTTAGAAGCTTTCAGCTTACTTATAATTTCCTCAATCTCTTGTGTGTGACTATTATTACCAGCGTCCCTCGACGCAATTAGTAACCTCAATATATTTACTAGTCTTTTCGGATTTTCAAGCGTAGATATCACTGAATCGTCATCATAAGAAGATTTCATATTCTCGTAACTTCCGATGTATCCAGATTTTTCACCAACAGTAGTCTCCAGTGAAGGACAGAGGCTTGATCCGGTATAACATCCCCCTCTATACATCTTCGGATCTTCGAGTGTAGGAGAGAGAATCGATTCGGTATAACATGTTGCTCTATGAAGCTTAAATCTTGACAAAGAACGATTAATAAAAACCCGCCCGCATATACAACATCTAATAACGCGTTTTCCTCCATGTGTAATGTATGAAAAATTGAGTTTCTCATTCGTTAGTTGCACAGATTTTCTCGGGCAGTAGCTCATGCTAAAACTAAAAGAAATTAAATGAATACGTGAATGCTAACGCTCGAAGGAATTAAAAGCGAATGAATGAATTCATAACACGCAACTATGTATATATCCAGGATGAGGACGACGGAGGGAATTGCGATCTATGCATAGCATTGGGAAAGGATACTCTCTTGAAACATTAGTCATCTAGACAACTATTGTTCACGGAGCCCGTAGACGTCAGGTTGAATGGTACAGACCTCAGGTTCAAATGTTTAAGGGCACGCACCCCGCCTTTTGCCTGTCATGTATACTAAACCATCCTAACAGCGTAACATTACGTTACAACGATACGTAACCAGAACATGGCGAGTGCGAGCATGGAAAAAAGGATGCTCCCTGGGAACATTCGTGAAAAAAGGATGCTCTCTGGAAACACTAGTCATCCGCACAACGGGTTGTCCCTAACATTTCCAGATTTCGGGTCGTTCAACATCGTGACGCGCCCCTGTCATCTACATTTCGACGAAATTTTACCTCCTGAATTAACGTTTGGTGATCTGTATAGACCTGCACACCATGCATTACGCTATGTAACAGACTCATCACGCTATGTAACAACCTGATCACGCTATGTAACAACCTGATCACGCTATGTAACAACCTGATCACGCTATGTAACAACATGATCACGCTATGTAACAACCTGATCACGCTATGTAACAACATGATTACGCTATGTAACAACATGATCACGCTATGTAACAGAACCATCACGCTATGTAACAACCTGATCACGCTATGTAACAACATGATCACGCTATGTAACAACATGATCACGCTATGTAACAACATGATCACGCTATGTAACATGATCACGCTATGTAACAACATGATCACGCTATGTAACAACATGATCACGCTATGTAACAACCTGATCACGCTATGTAACAACCTGATCACGTTATGTAACAACCTGATCACTCTATGTAACCACATGATCACGCTATGTAACAACATGATCACTCTATGTAACAACATGATCACGCTATGTAACAACATGATCACGCTATGTAACAACCCGATCACGCTATGTAACATGATCACGCTATGTAAAAACATGATCACGCTATGTAACAACATGATCACGCTATGTAACAGACTCATCACGCTATGTAACAACATGATCACGCTATGTAACAACACGATCACGCTATGTAACATGATCACGCTATGTAACAACATGATTACGCTATGTAACAACCTGATCACGCTATGTAACATCATGTTCACGCTACGTAACAAACCGATCACGCTATGTAACAACATGATCACGCTATGTAACAACATGATCACGCTATGTAACAACACGATCACGCTATGTAACAACACGATCACGCTATGTAACAACCTGATCACGCTATGTAACAACATGATCACGCAATGTAACAACCCGATCACGCTATGTAACAACATGATCACGCTATGTAACAAACTGATCACGCTATGTAACATGATCACGCTATGTAACAACCCGATCACGCTATGTAACAACCTGATCACGCTATGTAACAACATGATCACGCTATGTAACAACCTGATCACGCTATGTAACAACCTGATCACGCTACGTTACAACATGATCACGCTATGTAACAACCCGATCACGCTATGTAACAACATGATCAAGCTTTGTAACAATCTGATCACGCTATGTAACAACATGATCACGCTATGTAAATAGGGTGGACCATTTAAGTTGAGGCTATACAATATATCCAAAACTAAGCGTTGTAGAAAGAAATGTCTTTAATAAAACTTGCTTGATATTATGGCGAAAGTAAATGCAGCTAGTCGTATTTTGTTTTAGGGGCGTTGTAATGGTCATTTCAGTGTCTTTTTAAATTGACCCTAATTGTAGGTTCTATTTAAAAAAAATAAATTGACCCAAAATGACCCACATAACGTCCTCCAAACAAAATACGACTAGCGGCATTTACTTTCGCCATAATATCAAGCAAGTTTTATTAAAGACATTTCTTTCTACAACGCTTAGTTTTGGATATATTGTATAGCCTCAACTTAAATGGTCCACCCTATTTACATAGCGTGATCATGTTGTTACATAGCGTGATCAGATTGTTACAAAGCGTGATCATGTTGTTACATAGCGTGATCGGGTTGTTACATAGCGTGATCATGTTGTTACGTAGCGTGATCAGGTTGTTACATAGCGTGATCAGGTTGTTACATAGCGTGATCATGGTGTTACATAGCGTGATCAGGTTGTTACATAGCGTGATCGGGTTGTTACATAGCGTGATCATGTTACATAGCGTGATCAGGTTGTTACATAGCGTGATCATGTTGTTACATAGCGTGATCGGGTTGTTACATTGCGTGATCATGTTGTTACATAGCGTGATCAGGTTGTTACATAGCGTGATCATGTTGTTACATAGCGTTATCATGTTGTTACATAGAGTGATCAGGTTGTTACATAGAGTGATCAGGTTGTTACATAGCGTGATCAGGTTGTTACATAGCGTGATCATGTTGTTACATAGCGTGATCATGTTACATAGCGTGATCATGTTGTTACATAGCGTGATCATGTTGTTACATAGCGTGATCATGTTGTTACATAGCGTGATCAGGTTGTTACATAGCGTGCTGGGTCTGTTACATAGCGTGATCATGTTGTTACATAGCGTGATCATGTTGTTACATAGCGTGATCAGGTTGTTACATAGCGTGATCATGTTGTTACATAGCGTGATCAGGTTGTTACATAGCGTGATCAGGTTGTTACATAGCGTGATCAGGTTGTTACATAGCGTGATGAGTCTGTTACATAGCGTAATGCATGGTGTACAGGTCTATACAGATCACCAAACTTTAATTCAGGAGGTAAAATTTCGTCGAAATGTAGATGACAGGGGCGCGTCACGATGTTGAACGACCCGAAATCTGGAAATGTTAGGGACAACCCGTTGTGCGGATGACTAGTGTTTCCAGAGAGCATCCTTTTTTCACGAATGTTCCCAGGGAGCATCCTTTTTTCCATGCTCGCACTCGCCATGTTCTGGTTACGTATCGTTGTAACGTAATGTTACGCTGTTAGGATGGTTTAGTATACATGACAGGCAAAAGGCGGGGTGCGTGCCCTTAAACATTTGAACCTGAGGTCTGTACCATTCAACCTGACGTCTACGGGCTCCGTGAACAATAGTTGTCTAGATGACTAATGTTTCAAGAGAGTATCCTTTCCCAATGCTATGCATAGATCGCAATTCCCTCCGTCGTCCTCATCCTGGATATATACATAGTTGCGTGTTATGAATTCATTCATTCGCTTTTAATTCCTTCGAGCGTTAGCATTCACGTATTCATTTAATTTCTTTTAGTTTTAGCATGAGCTACTGCCCGAGAAAATCTGTGCAACTAACGAATGAGAAACTCAATTTTTCATACATTACACATGGAGGAAAACGCGTTATTAGATGTTGTATATGCGGGCGGGTTTTTATTAATCGTTCTTTGTCAAGATTTAAGCTTCATAGAGCAACATGTTATACCGAATCGATTCTCTCTCCTACACTCGAAGATCCGAAGATGTATAGAGGGGGATGTTATACCGGATCAAGCCTCTGTCCTTCACTGGAGACTACTGTTGGTGAAAAATCTGGATACATCGGAAGTTACGAGAATATGAAATCTTCTTATGATGACGATTCAGTGATATCTACGCTTGAAAATCCGAAAAGACTAGTAAATATATTGAGGTTACTAATTGCGTCGAGGGACGCTGGTAATAATAGTCACACACAAGAGATTGAGGAAATTATAAGTAAGCTGAAAGCTTCTAAAGTTATAGCATGACAGGATCGGGAAATTGTGTTAATCAATTACGGCCATGGTTAACAGGAACTTTGAAATATCAAAACCTTGTACTTATAAAATACATCATTCAGACATTTTTGAGATGTTTAGTTTTTTTACTGATAATGCAGGTCTCTTTCTGTGTGAAGTATATGATTATATAACTGAGTGTTTAGAATGTCTAGACTATCACCTTTGTCTTTAGGAAATATGTATGGTTTTTTTTGTGAAGGAATGTAATAGGATAATGTTTATAAAAATAAATGTTGTCTGCATTACTTTTTGTAAAGTGTTATGTTTTTTTTCATTGTTTCATTTTTTCTTATTTATATAATTTATTTCAATACATTGTGTTCTGTTTCTTAGATATGAATTGATTCAAGCCTTTGTTAATCCCTGAACTGCTAGTTTTCTAATTTATCAATTAACGCTAGGACAGCCCGACCTTTCCCTACCCTCTCTAACAACCAGAAGATGATTTTGATCCCTACCATATAACCTTAACATTCTGCATCATTATTTAAAATTTATATTTGTATTCAATTAGTATATTTTACTGTTTTTTACATGATTTATATGCCAGTTAAAATGCTGAATTGTGAATTCTGCAACAAAACACAAATAATATCAATTATTAAAAAATAAATAAATTTCATTGAAACCATAAAACCCGAACAAGAGAAAGCAAATGAGGGAGTTTACTTAGGTTTAATTGCATAGAAAAAAATTGAATTATTCACGTTTACAGCAATTTTAGCTAGTTCATACTCTACACAATTGACACATTTATAATCAGGTTTCTTTGTGCATTTTCTTACAAACAGTGCACTTGGAAGTAGTTTTATTACACTTGCAGAATTTAAGATTTCGACATTTATGGTCTTTCTGTGTTGTATCGTCTTCATTTTCATAATCGCCTGTAGTCCTACAAAGTGAGCGACTCTTCACATAGAGTGTAGTTCTTACGTTTTGTTACTTGGTTACATAGTTGCTATGTCACGTAACGTTTCTGGTTACGAGATGTCACGTGATGTTGCGTGGTTATGTTACTTAGTATGACGTCTTGTCATGCTGTTATGTTACGTTGTGTTACGCCTTGTTACGTTAGATGATGATAGGAATGAGAAGATCCAGAACAAACAAGGTGGGAATAGGTTAGAACGTATACTTCACTGTAAACCGATATACAGTTTGTCCCTCTCCGTCTCGCGCACTAGTGTTTAACATATATAAAGTTTGTAAGGTTTAGAAAATAAGTATATAAAAGTGTTGTAACGCTGGATGAGAAAAGTTTTATAATCGAATTACTCTCTATATTACAGTATAAACCTACATTCCTCCTCCTTCAACCTTGTCTATCCTTGTATCTCTCCCGATTTCCATATTTCTCCCATATAAACGTATACTCTACTCCTCAAACCATGTCTAGACTAGCACCTCTCTTCGTATGCCCTAGCGCTCTCATATAAATGCATTTTCCTCCTTGAAGACTCTCTCAACCTAGCACCTACCTTCGTTTTCCCTATCTTTTCCCATATAGACGTATACTCTGTCATTCAGAGCTTCCTGACTAGCCTAGCACTTCTCCTCATATTCCCCTACCTCTCTCATATATAAGATGCACCCATCCATCCTGACGTCTCCGTCTCTGTGAACAATTTCTGTCTAGAGACCTAATGTTTCAGGAGAGCATCCTTTCCCCTATAACATATTTATAGAGGGAGCACGAACCTTTTAGATAAATCATAAACTTGCCCCATAACCAGCTGTATATGATCACTCAACGTGTATTAATCTCAGTCATATAACCTCACGCCCAGAAGCATGGTGTTTATGACGTCACACCTAGAGACAGGATGTCTGACAGCATCAAACACGTTTAAACTCGTCTCATAACTATCTGCTTATGCTGTCACACCAGCAAGAGAAGCATTCTCCCACGCTCATTCAGACATATATTTCAAATTCAAAGCCTACCGCCACCAGCACCTATTGTACCAAGGTTAATTCCAGCTGTATTATCACAATACTTACAGTAAAAGCTTAAAAGGTAACGAGAAGATTTTCCCCTTATTTACTTAATTATCGCATGTTTTCATTCCCTTTTCAATTCTTCCTTTCCACCTTCTCACAGAAAGCCCATTACATTTAACTACAATCACGAGAAAAGCAATTTTTCCATAGTTACACAGATTCTAAGCTTCTAAATCGAACCGGGTAATACTTTTAATAAATGTATTTTAGCTCCCCCACATCAGCATCAAGCATTTAATCTTTATTAGAACCTGATATGATCCCTAGGCTTGAAGATATATGAAATCATCCCTTCGGGATTCGATCTGAGTACTTTAAAGTAATATTTGTCATGATAACGATATTTAAGGACTAGATACTCTGTTACCGTTTACCTTGACATGTCTATCTAAATTAGATTACGCGTTATTAAATTTATAATTAAATTACATTTTATCGGTATTCGAACCCTGGACACCACAAACAAAATTATTTACAATATTAGTTTGATATGTTTAAAGGTGATGTATGCAGTTACAGTATCAATCTAAGTGATATATTCTAGAGTATAGAGAAAAGTAAGTAAGTGATTGAAAGATCGGGATTCGAAATAAGGACAACTGATTAAAAATTATATTCACTATTAATTGTCCATCATAGGAGCTATCAATCATGCTTTGGTTAACTCCTCTACCTCTCTTAGTTTCTGAGATAATGACGATTTAAAAATTAGGATCGAACCCAGAACGTCAGGTATCTAATTACACATGCACAAGATACTACCTAATAACATAAACGCAATAAAGTTTATTTGGCGTCTTTATCTTAATTAGTTTAGAAGTTATTAAATTTATAATTAAATTACATTTTATCGGCTTTCGAACCCTGGACACCAGAAACAAAATTATTTACAATATTAGTTTGATATGTTTAAAGGTACTGTATGCAGTTATAGCATCAATCTAAGTGATATATTCTAGAGTATAGAGAAAAAATAAGTAAGTGATTGAAAGATAGGGATTCGAAATAAGGACAACTGATTGAAAATTATATATAGTATTAATTACCTATTATAGGAGCTAGCAATCATGCTTTGATCAATTCCTCTACCTCTCTTAGTTTCTGAGATAATGACGATTTAAACATTAGGCTCGAACCCAGAACGTCAGGTATCTATTTCCACATCCACAAGATACTACCTAATAACATAAACGCAATAAAGTTTATTTGGCGTCTTTATCTTAATTAGTTTAGGAGTTATTAAATTTATAATTAAATTACATTTTATCGGTATTCGAACCCTGGACACCAGAAACAAAATTATTTACAATATTAGTTTGATATGTTTAAAGGTGCTGCATGCAGTTACAGCATCAATCTAAGTGATATATTCTAGAGTATAGAGAAAAAAAAGTAAGTGATTGAAAGATAGGGATTCGAAATTAGGACAACTGATTGAAAATTGTATACAGTATTAATTACCTATTATAGGAGCTAGCAATCATGCTTTGATCAATTCCTCTACCTCTCTTAGTTTCTGAGATAATGACGATTTAAACATTAGGCTCGAACCCAGAACGTCAGCTATCTATTTACACATCCACAAGATGCTACCTAATAACATAAACGCAATAAAGTTTATTTGGCGTCTTTATCTTAATTAGTTTAGGAGTTATTAAATTTATAATTAAATTACATTTTATCGGTATTCGAACCCTGGACACCAGAAACAAAATTATTTACAATATTAGTTTGATATGTTTAAAGGTACTGTATGCAGTTACAGCATCAATCTAAGTGATATATTCTAGAGTATAGAGAAAAAATAAGTAAGTGATTGAAAGATAGGGATTCGAAATAAGGACAACTGATTGAAAATTATATATAGTATTAGTTACCTATTATAGGAGCTAGCAATCATGCTTTGATCAATTCCTCTACCTCTCTTAGTTTCTGAGATAATGACGATTTAAACATTAGGCTCGAACCCAGAACGTCAGGTATCTATTTACACATCCACAAGATACTACCTAATAACATAAACGCAATAAAGTTTATTTGGCGTCTTTATCTTAATTAGTTTAGGAGTTATTAAATTTATAATTAAATTACATTTTATCGGTATTCGAACCCTGGACACCAGAAACAAAATTATTTACAATATTAGTTTGATATGTTTAAAGGTGCTGTATGCAGTTGCAGCATCAATCTAAGTGATATATTCTAGAGTATAGAGAAAAATAAGTAAGTGATTGAAAGATCGGGATTCGAAATAAGGACAACTGATTAAAAATTATATACAGTATTAATTACCCGTCATAGGAGCTATCAATCATGCTTTGGTTCACTCCTCTACCTCTCTTAGTTTCTGAGATAATGACGATTTAAAAATTAGGATCGAACCCAGAACGTCAGGTATCTAATTATACATCCACAAGATACTATCTAATAACATAAACGCAATAAAGTTTATTTGGCGTCTTTATCTTAATTAGTTTAGAAGTTATTAAATTTATAATTAAATTACATTTTATCGGTATTCGAACCCAGAAACAAAATTATTTACAATATTAGTTTGATATGTTTAAAGGTGCTGTATGCAGTTACAGCATCAATCTAAGTGATATATTCTAGAGTATAGAGAAAAATAAGTAAGTGATTGAAAGATCGGGATTCGAAATAAGGACAACTGATTGAAAATTATATACAGTATTAATTACCCGTCATAGGAGCTATCAATCATGCTTTGGTTCACTCCTCTACCTCTCTTAGTTTCTGAGATAATGACGATTTAAAAATTAGGATCGAACCCAGAACGTCAGGTATCTAATTATACATCCACAAGATACTATCTAATAACATAAACGCAATAAAGTTTATTTGGCGTCTTTATCTTAATTAGTTTAGGTGTTATTAAATTTATAATTAAATTACATTTTATCGGTATTCGAACCCTGGACACCAGAAACAAAATTATTTACAATATTAGTTGATATGTTTAAAGGTGCTGTATGCAGTTACAGCATCAATCTAAGTGATATATTCTAGAGTATAGAGAAAAATAAGTAAGTGATTGAAAGATCGTGATTCGAAATAAGGACAACTGATTGAAAATTATATACAGTATTAATTACCCATCATAGGAGCTATCAATCATGCTTTGGTTCACTCCTCTACCTCTCTTAGTTTCTGAGATAATGGCGATTTTAAAAAATTAAGGATTGAACCCAGAACGCCAGGTACCCAAGTATACATCCACAAGATACTACCTAATAACATAAACGCAATAAAGTTTATTTGGCGTCTTTATCTTAATTAGTTTAGGAGTTATTAAATTTATAATTAAATTACATTTTATCGGTATTCGAACCCTGGACACCATGTACCCAAATATACATTCACAAGAAACTATCTAATGACATTAATGTAATAAACTTTATTTGACGTCTTTATCGTAATTAGTCTCTGAGTTATTAGAAGCTGAATTTGTAATCACTCGTAGGATTCGATGCCGGCCATCCCGGTCAACTTGGAACTCATTGGAGAAGCTGCTGCTTTTTATATCATTTCCATCGCTAAAGCTGAAGTGGTGAGAGTTATGCAGAGCACTTAGGAAAACAATTACTGACATTGTTCGCTAATGTGGTGAAAGCGTCTAACGTGGTCAGCTAATGTAGGTCACCGTTACCACCAGGCAGAAGTAGGTTATTGTTCGCTAATGTACGTAAACAGATCCGGAATGCAAACTTAAAAGTCTATTAATGTGGTGAAAGCGTCTAACATGGTCAGCTAATGGACAAGCGCTTTCCCCAGATAGAAGAAGGCTGCAGTGTTTCATTACATTACAGACTGTTCCCGTGAGCAGACTACTTATACTCACACTCGAGTCAACAATTCATTATTCAAAAAACTTAGTTGCTCGAGGATGCAATGTGCAGGCCTTAGTAGTCATAAAAAAAATGTTTGACGAACATTACCTAATTAATTTGCCGAGGGGCGGCAGGCCTCGAGAAAACAATTCCCTCAAGTCAGGACGCCACAGTAGAACGCATGGGGAAGGGGGGAAGGGGGTAGGACCTGTTAGCACAGACACTGTCGGCATTAGGTAAGCACACAAAGCGAGAGGGGGCGGAGCCTAACGACACGAGACCTGGCGGCATGTAAGCCCTCAAAGGGAGGGGGCGGGGCTTGTCGACGTAGAACAAAGAACCTTATCGCTTGTCGGCATCTCTCTCTGTGCTCAAACATACCCTTTATACCTACTTTCCTATTACCCTAACATGTACACGCCGAGACCTCCCGCCGACACTTGCAACCCTGAAAGAGGCCAAGCAGATGAAGGACAAGTGAAATGAGAATGGACATGCAATGGGGGGACAGGAAATTCGGGGGGGGGGGTGTAACGATCCTTCCCGGCATTCGCATGGCGACATGGGAAACCCCCAAAAACCCGAGAATCGAACCCATGACCTCCCGAATATGGGCCACAGACGTAACCACCTGAGCTTTCCCGCTCGGTTAATTAGGAGTTAATATAAAAAGTTTGATTTGATAAATCTTTTTGTAGACTCATTTGTTGTAAAACCTCTATGTTTATTTTTATGCGAATATTTTTAAAAATGTATCGTGTAGAGCATTTCTATGAGCAACGTATGTGCACAATAAAAAACTAATAATTAAATAACCATGTAAGCTAGAATTTTGAAAATGAAAAAAATATTTTTATTGTGTGTAATAAGCATGCACAAATTTCAGCAAGATATCTTACAATGTTGATTTTCCAAATTTCACAGATGCATTTCCTTTAAAAGATATAAATTATGTGTTTAGCAAGGTAATTTAGAATACTTGCAGCGCTGAAGTCGATTTGCAGGACGACATTCACCCGGGCCACATATGAATCAGATGAGAAGTTCAATGCGTTATGAAAGCTTGTGTTTGAAGAGGCAGATTTGTAATGCGTCGCCTGGGTAAGCCAAAGATTCATGTTTGCAGTCTCCATGTTGGCATTTAATTACGTTTATGTAATGGTTTATAAGAATTACTTTCTTGAAAAAAGCTGTGTTCTAAATACAACTTACATCGGTTTCTCTGAGCGCTGGGGAAAAATTCTGGCAGCATTATCTGCGTCTATTTCTAAATAAAGAAAACCATCAGTTTAGTTAGTTGTAGCCAGCTGTTTGGAGCCATAGTATCTTATATAACACTATATCTTGGCATTTTGGTGTATTAATTGGCAAAAACAGGTAACCGAAATGATATTTAAATTATTTAAACATATGGTGTACTGGATAAAAAGGAGGAGGAGTAGAGATCATCCGTTTAGGAGGTAATTCTGAGCACAAAAATGAATGAAAAATTAAATACCGTTTAAGTCTGTGAGCGTTTATTTTAACAGAAAAAATGGGCTTTGCTTGGGGCATTATAATTCACGTAATTCATAACAGCAAGTGGTCTACAATTTTATCATCCTCGCTTCCTTCCGTAAACGGCTCCTTTGGCCACAGTTTAATATTTTAGTATCGTTTTGTAAATCGTAGTCTACGCTGGAGCTAAGACGTCGCAACAGCGATTTGAATAACTGGTCTCATACACACCTCAGCTGCTGTGGTATTCCTCGGTATCGCGCCTTGTACATTTTCAATAAAAATAAGACCGTTAACGATGCTGTACGCCGGTTTTGTTTTGTTTTCTTGGATGTTTAAACAAAACAAAGTGGTTTAGTGGGGCGACTCGTTTGCTACATATTCACATAAATCTTTAATATTCTTATTTCACTTCCTTGAATTGTTAAACAAAAATATCCCTTTTCCTTTTATTTGCTTTTAGTGTATGGTAGTATAAACGAGTAATGTGTTTGTATCTGGTAATTATAAAGTACTGACTGTAGCTACCTGGTTTTCAGTTTAAGCATTTTACATGAACTTTTAAAATACTGTTTTTCTATTATTTCATTCAAACTTACACAAGTATTTTTAACTTTAATGTCATCACAAATGCCAAAAGAACTATAATTGCAAATAAATACTACCAGCAAAAGCTAATACCGTTCCCGAAGTAACACGTTCACGGCCAGCTTCCAAAAATCACTGTGAACTTTACAAGCGCGGTGACCATGAGCTTATCCTGTCAAGCCTGATTTTCTCATCCATCTGTAAGGGAGGATGATCATAAACGTTTTTCAATGTAGCCACTGAGATCTCTCTTTGATTTATAGGGAGATTAGAAGCGCTATTCCAGCGATATTAAATCTGCAAAATTCACAAACCTTTATCTTAGAAACTATTTAAGATATCACGCTAACATTTTTGCAACATGTAAATGTATGCCTTCTGTGTACACTGATCTACTTTTACCAAATAAGTATGTTATTAAAGACAGATAGGATAATTTCCTTCATTATACCATCTTTTGATTAAAATTTATCAAGAACTATTTTATAAATAAAATTAACACCAAAGCAGATCCAAAATAGCACTTAATTGTTGTACTATCATCCAATCTTCAGTATTATCTGAGAAAACGGGCCAATTACATCAGAAAATGTCATTCGCAGATAAAGGTGCTCAAAGAAAAGAGTAAAGAAACTAGCAGACCTCCTTAAAAAATGAAACCACATGACTTGAGCACACAGAAGCTGTCATACATAATAGTTGTACCATTTTATAGAACAAAACTTTCCTAAAAAGAAGGGCTAAAACGTTTCACTCTACTCCAAAGTATGTAGGACTTATAATATTTTCTGTGAAGCGATGGTGAGTTTACAGTACAACGTGTCAGAAGCAGTACCCTTTAAATAAATAAATAAATAAATATATGTGTGTATAATTAAAGAGGAAATTTAAATTAATAGGACTGCAAATCAATTAAAGGTGTCATTTCTTGGCAAAATTCGCCATTTAGTGTCCCCTGAAAGGATGACATTTATGCACCTTCCACATGGTATATCTGGTAGAAATATGTGGGAGCATACATTGGCTAAATCAACTATGTATTTCCCGCAGGGAAAGTTAAATTGCTTTTACAAGTTAAGGCGATTTTGTTCCTGTCAGGTAAGAAAATTATTCTTTTTAGTTTGTAACCGCATCTCTAAAGGCATATCATAAGCTTCTTCAACGGATGAATGCAGAGGAAGAAGGATTTTTCATCGCTGTAACTAAATGTATTCACTAATCTACGCAGCGAGGTGCGGCGCTATGACTGGCATAAAGTAAACACAAAATCTGTTCACTATAGTATACCGCTAAATAAAAAAAGAATGAAACGTAGCAAACCCGGACGGTAACTAATCTATACAGTATGGGCTGCGAAGTACACAATGAGAGGCTTAAGACATGAGCTACATATGCAGAGTTTCCACATCAAGCATTACGATGTTTTAGGCTCATTCACAACGAAGGCGTTACGTTAGCATATCGAACGGCAGGCGTGAAGTGAGACCGTTAACATTGCAGCCGTAGGCGTAACGCAACCGTAAATTGCGAGCGTACCACAGGTTTCAAGTTCAATACATAACCAATAATACCCAATATGAAAATGCATCCAATACTTTAAATAAAAGACCGAGCGGGATGGTTCAGGCGGTACGTCTGTGGCCCGCATTCGGGAGGTCGTGAGTCCGATTCCCGTTGCCGACCTTCCTGACCCATGTTTTTTTTCAGTGTCACTAGGCGAATGCTGGGAAGGTTCATTACATCCCCCGAATTTCCTGTCCTTCCATTTCACTTGCATTCTCTTTCATTTCTCCTTTCATCTGCTTGGTTGTTGAAATTGTGGGCGGGAGTCTGGGCGTTGCATGGCAGGGGAAAAGGATGCTCTATGTTACTCGTCGTCCTCCGGAATGGGGACGATCTATGAAGTTTCAATCTGTAAAAGGTAGAGACCCT
This sequence comes from Deroplatys truncata, assembly GCA_030765065.1. Taxonomy (NCBI): domain Eukaryota; kingdom Metazoa; phylum Arthropoda; class Insecta; order Mantodea; family Mantidae; genus Deroplatys; species Deroplatys truncata. The sequence goes on along the minus strand of CM060990.1, from coordinate 106,970,750 downwards.
GCCTTCTGCTTGTCATGCCTCCAAGTCTGGCCGCCCTCTATCTGCTCTCACCTTACCCCTCCCTCCTGGGGGCACCCAGACAGGGTCTTCAAGCATAAATTATCTTCTAAGCCGAGGTGCTAAGTCCCCTTCCGCAATTAGCCCTAGTTCTAATCCTTACAAATAGGACACAAAAAAGGTGTTGCACAGAGCGGCGTCTGGCGTTAGCATTTTTACTGGCCTGACACGGCCAAATAGAAGAGCACTATGATTGTACAGTAGATGGCCTAAAATCTCGCATCGCGACCGTGTGCTCTTCAGAAGCTGGTAATGCATGGAGATAGAACTGCAGAATTCTTATTTTATTCACGCAACACAAGCACAAAGTTTGGAGTTTAATATCTCTTGCTTTATGCACCGCATTACGTGACTCTATATGAATGCTTCCATTAAATAACACGGGTGCAAGGTCTTGCGTTTATACTGCGCCTGTGAAAAGGGTTTAAATTGTCAGAAGAACTTGGAAGAAACTAAATCGGTGCCCAAAAATACTTACGAAATGCGAGTAAAAGACGAGTGGAGATCGCCAGCTGGAGACAGGGCTTCATACAGATCATAATGAAAGCAGCAACGATCTTTTCGTCACCCACTATTTAATTACTCGATTATATTGAACACAGATATTTGGGTAGTGTAAGCATATACGATACAACTACATTTTCGCGCATAATGTTTAACTATGAAACTATCTTCATTGGGCACCAAGTTCCACACTAATCACAAACTAAGACTCCGCATTTACTTTTTAAATGGCACTGTCCACCTGTTTGACCCCTTAGTTGCAACAGCTCGTAATTGCTAGGTTTTATTTACGAGGACAATCCAGGAAGTAACGATGTTTGCGCATTCCCGCTGGTCAGATTGCTATCGGGTTTCTACGCAAGGTCGAATGGTTTTCTCTTTGTTGTGCGAGTGCTAGTCGAAACAAGTTGTTACTGTGAATTTTGTGATTGCTCAAAATTAACTGTGTGATACAAAGTGTCTCCAAGTAAGAGGTACTCGATTTCTGAATGCTCGAAGTTGAAACCTGCAGAAACTTACCGTCAGCTAAAGGAAGTGAATGGTGATACAGTAATAAACAAAATGAATGCGAGAAAGTGGTGTGAAATGTTCAACAATGGGAAAAAATGTGAATAATGAAACTCACCCGGACGTCCGTCACTCTTCGCAGATGATTTGAAGAATCAAGTGAATAACAAAGTCGTGCAGGACAGACACGTGACCCTAGATTAGCTACAGATTTCCTTTCCAAACATTTCTCGTTCTTTGCCTAGTGAAATTGTATCCGAATAGCTTGGCTAAATGGACTAAATTAAAATTAAATTGAGTTTTATTTATGGACACAGTTTAACTACTATAGTCCTTAGCGTCTCAATCTATATTGGAAATTCTACTGAGATGCCTCTATCAGGCCTTGAGGTTCTTTTACGTGCCATAATTCTACGACACGGGACCACCGACTTTACTTTACTCCTGGATATATGTGACAACTTTTTAAATAACGTACATGTTTATGTGGAGGAATTTCTTAAGCTTCAATTTTGTAGCATATTTTTTCAATAAAATATTTTTTATTTATTAAACCAAATGGGCGTTACTTCCTGGATTACCCTCGTACTTAATTTTGCATAAATTGCTTTAAAATACTTCACTGGTAAGTGAGAATGATTAGATAACTCTCCTTAGTTCTTTCTTACCTGCCTTTAATTATATAGGTATTTTTGTTTTCAAATAAAATGTTCAACGAACATCTATGACATTTATTTTCTAAGCTTTGTCGCCATTACTTCTAAATATAGCATGCATATTTCTTTTAATTATTTATTAAGTAAACCCTAAATCAAGTTATGCTGTAGCTTGAGGCTGCACAATAAGCCTTTACGTGTGGGAGCTCGATAAATCTCCAACAAAATTCCCTGTTATCTAATTTGTGCTGTAGCTCACTTTCATTAATGAACACAAATGTGTCATTGTGCCAAAGATGTTAAATCACTATATGTTTTTGTTTTCTTTTTTCAAAATAAGAGTACTGGTGTTAGTATTTAATGAATAACTCAATGTAAGTGAAGAAAAAGTCAAAATATACTTAAAAATTATTAACTCTCTATTTTGCATGTGCAGCAACAATTAAAAACTCAGTGCTTTAAATCATGTACAGAATGCTTCAGGACCTCTGCGACAAACTCTGAGGAACGGTAGATTTCTCAGAGGGGAACATTTTTTGTCAAGCAACCACAATCTTCCAACGCATCGTTACGGAGTTAATCACTCCTGTTTGAAGCGTATCCGGTAGGATAGGTTTGAGAGGCACAGCCAGTACTCTGACTCTCTGTATGTTTACATCCGCTGAATCAAGTGACATCGCCTCTTTCTTGCCCGTGACGTCTGGTTACGTTTGGAAGTCTGAGACGCACAGCCCAATTTAACTCAAACGGGATGGCAAAACGAAAGGTCCCAGCAGATTACCCAGAAAGTACAGGGAGTTGTGCCGAACGTCCAGTGTGTCCAATGGTTTCTGTAACGAAGTATCGCAGATGCTACATTTCCCGCGCACGTCTTGTTTACCGATGAGGCCTGCTTCACACGAGACGGATACTTCAACAGCAAGAACAGCCACATCTGGGATGTTGAGAACCATCATGCGGTGTTCGTGAGACATCAACCAACAAGAGTATTCCGTAAGCCTATGAATTGGAATCGTTGGTGATCATCTGCTGGGACCTTTCGTTTTGTCACCCCGTTTGAGCTAAATTGGGCTGTGCGTCTCAGACCTACCAAACCTAACCAGACATAAGGGACGGGAAAGAGGCGATGTTCACTTGGTTCAGCGACTGTAAAGAAACAGAGTCAAAGTGTACTGGCTATGCCTCTCAAACCTATCCTACCGGATACGCTTCAAACAGGGATGAATAACTCCGCAACGATGCGTCGGAGGATGGTGGTTGCTTGACAAAAAAATGTTCCCCTCTGCGAGATCTATCGTTCCTCGGAGTTCGTCGCAGAGGTCCTGAAACATCCTGTATAGCTACTGTGAATAATGAGATGATATAAGCTAAAAATGTATTTGATTACTCAAAAGTTAGTTAAGCGAAACGTTCTTTATCCCTGCTATTTCCAACTCGTAAGTTCTACTAATAATGCACGAGGCATCTACGGAGGATATAAGTTGCCAATTGTTTTGAGGTTATGTTACAACTGTATATTATCTTAACATGTAAGTAAAAATACTCCTATATTCCATTCAAGAAGTTATGTGTGTTTTCTTCAGGGTTATATACCTTTCTAGTTAAGAACGGTGGATACATAGAAGTCGGAACAGGCCTTAAAATACTGAAGCAACTGATCTAAGAATGTCGCTCCGACATTGTTTTTCCTCTGGAAAAAGAATATCAGTACATGAGAAAGTTTTATTTTAGGAGGAGTTGTATTATAGTTCGACTGTTGGGGAGCCGACTTGAAGTAGTTGCAACCACGTACGGTACAAAGTTAAGGTGGCCTTCGCTCCAACTTTACTTTCAACTTTATATTTTAATGTTTCTTTAATATTATATATTTAGGTTTGCCTCGGCTGCGTCAGTATTAATTTGTAGAAACATGTATCTCTGAACAAGGTGTGGTGCGGCTGAAGAATGTGGGCTTACACAAATTATAATATTTTACTTCCCTCCATTTATTAATCCTTGACGCGATTAAATAACATTTCACTGATATATAGAGAGCTGTGAGATTATTTATTAATTACTTGCACTTTTTAACACGTAAACTTTATAATATCCTCGCCGTAATGAATTTTTGTCTCACACTGAATACGTATTAAACTTCTCGAGGACGCGTCTCGCGTCCAGTTAGGAACGCTGTCTACAAGCAACTGACTTCTGAATTTGTACAATTTGCTCTATTTCAGTTTCTGATTGGCTAATCCTACTCCAATAGAATACTTTTATTTAACTTCAGCTTTTTTCTGGTTGTTGATTGGCTATTTTATAAACTGTCTCAAAAATCACATTATTGTTGCTCCAAGAATTACCAGTAGCATTAATAAACTTTCCAATGCATTGTTGCCTCAAGGTTACCTCATTGTTAGCAAATTTTGACCTATATTCTCACAGCTCCTACATTATCAAATTACGTAATACATTCACATAACATTATTAAACATGTACACAATAATATAAACATTAATACAATGACTGTTACATACACTTTATATGTTATTTATACACATATTGCTTTAAGCCGGGCTGTTATTATATTTTATATTATATAATTAGACTGAAATCATTTAAGTGTTAAAAATACTGCCTCATACACTATCGTATACTTGTTTTACTTTTTCCATTTCCTAAATGAATAAACTTGCCTACATAAGAATTTCTGCAAGTACAATTTTAGAACGTGGTATACAGTGAAAGCCTGCCACTTGGTTTGAAAATCCAGTAATTATGCTAAAATGAATATCTTCTTAGATGGTTTAGAGTAAAACAGCTATCGAATATTGAATATATGAATGTATAGTTTAACTTAAGGATATCTTTTAAGTTTAAGTAACAATTAACAAGGTGTCTGTGGTGTGGTAGCACTAACCAGCAACGGAAATGTGGAACGCATCCTATTGATAGAAAACTACATATAAGTAAACTGAAAATGCAAAACTAATAATTGTAAATAGTATATAGTCTGTAACCTTTTAATATTGGAAACAAATGCTTAGGCCTTTCATGTATCAATTTTTAAAAAAGTAATTTTCTTTTGTAGAATGATTCATAATGGTTATGAAGAAAAGTCGATGATTATAATAATCCGAGAGAGTATAAATTCGTAGGGATGAACCTCTCTGATTCAGCATCGTTTAAATGATCTACCATCAGTGTTACAATTCTATTAAACTAATTTAATGATAATTAATACCGAATTTATGTCTATGCTTCAAGATAGGATGCACATTGGGCGAACGTTCGGCTCCAAAAATGAAGCTACAAAAGCCTCAATTGGACTGCTATGAAATATCAAGGAACGTTGCTCCGAAAAAACCAAGTGCGTTGCATTTGTGGCTCTGGATGCATGGTATGTCACAGGGTAAGCTGGAAGAGCCTTGGACATTCTGTAGAAAATTTATGTGCATTTAAGGCTGCTTGGTTATATTTGAAATAATCAAAAGTTAAGGCAGGAGAAGATACGCTGATGATATGGTACGCTAGCAGAACAGGAAAATATTCTAAGGTTCATATTAATGCAGATACATGATAAAATTAAGTGTCTGCCAAAGTGAACCAATTCAATACGTGTGACGTAACACCGTTCTGTGGTTTGTAGGCAAGGCATGCGGAGAGAAGAGTAGGGTGTGTATCTTACAACCATGTAGGTAAAAAGTACAACATGCATTTCTCTTATGCTGCTAGTCCTTCTCTGACAGTAATTTCACCGTTCTCCTTGCCTCTCTCGTCCTACACTTCTGAGTTGCAAGCTGAGAACCGGAGACACGACTTCCTTGCTGACGTCAGAGAGAATTCACTTGGTGATATGTAGTCCAGCACCAGAGATAAATTCAGAGAAATACAAGGACCAAAGCTATTGTAAGAAAAGCAAGGAATATATACTTGCGAAATGAGGTAGTATAGCTAATGACCAATTCTAGATACTTGGGATGCACCAACATTAATAATTTTTATTAAGATATAGTAACAAAAAGGCTGTATTAAATAGAAAAAGAAACAGCTTCTGTGAATCACTGAGGAAAGATTAGGTAAAATATTAGTATAGTGCTTAATGCGAAACTGCATATTGTATGTGGAAGATGCGATGAAGTGAGAAATAAAATTGGAAGAAGTTTAATGTGGTTATGGATAGGAATAGATAGTATGAAATGGACAGGCACATTAAGTAAAAAGTCTTCTTTAGAAAAAGTGGACGAAAAAAGAAGAATTTTGAGATTCGTCGAGAAGAGGAAACGAAATTGGCTAGGATTTAGGGTGAGAAGAATGTACTAAGAGAGGCATCGAAAGAAACTGGGAGGGCAAACAAAGGTTCAGGCCAGAAAAATAAATCAGATGGATAATAACAGTTTGCTTAGAGAGAAAAGAAACGTAGCAGAAAGAATGAAGGAAGCTGGGTTTTCAGTGGAGGATCTGACTTTAGGCAGGAAATTATCGTTCATGCAATCGTGGTTATATAAACAAAAAACACAGTTCATTTCTCTCCATAGCAAACTAATAATGTGCATAGTTTTCACAATGTAAGGGAGTAAACCATTCATTAAAATCCACAGTGGACTTAAGCCTTATAGCCATTCCCTTACAATACGTGAAGCAAAGGTATGTGTTCTGGAATTGCAGGGGGTTGGTGACCCCTAGAGTAGCACTTTCCAACGACATCTTTCAGGCAGCGTCTGAAAAATAGCTCGGCTACACAGCAGGGTGGTTCGATAAAACTGAGCACGAGATGACGTTAATTGATACTTTGAACCCATCCAAGGTGAAGAAGACGCACTTGTGTAGTGTGAATGGGGACTCGGTACTTTAAGATACTTCAAGACACACTGAAGCTCCCCATGTGAGGGTCTTAACAAAGTGTAAATACACTGAAATTCACATCGAGTTAAAACTGACAAATCAACAGATAAAGGAGAAGTGTTTTAATTACGCAGTTCAAAAGCACTTTTTCACTCAAGGTGAACCATTGGTTACAACCGAAACTGAGATACAACGGAGACAACAATGTTTAAGTTTTCATTAAATACTTATGTTAGTCCTTGGCTAACGAGAAGATGGCTCACACAGTAGCGCCTGACTCTGATTCGGGAGGTCTCCCTGGTTCAAAGCCCGTCATGACTGCCCATCCTAACCGCGGGTTATTTTGTGTTGTTTCTAGTCTTCTAGGATATCGCTGGGTGGATGGATCATCATAAACAGGAATTATGGCGGTGGACGTGCTCTGAGGAAAACATTTACCCTGGCGTCTGAGTTAAAATCGTCTGCCCGAATCTTTCTGTGGCGATCAGGGTGGGGCCTTTATGAAATTCTCTCCGATCTCGTCCGTGTGAAAGGGAGGCATTACCGATATGGGTGGCAGAGTTCGTTAAAACAGACTCGTCTAAGCTCGCTTCCATTTATCCCGTCACAGTAGCTTCGGGAGGCATTTTACCAACCTTCTCAATGGACGCGTACATAGCAGGGAGGGAATGTCTGGAGCGTTATGCCTTTGCTGTTCGACCAAACAGTGGCGTGTGTTAACTGCAGCTCACGCGATGTATGAAAATATTTCGGAGGTGCATCACGGAAGAATTGTGGGTATGTGCGAAATCAATTTGACATTTGAAGACATTGCTAGGGCAATTCCATGCAGCATTCGCATGGGCAGATTATTAAAATAATGTCCAGTAAATGTCTCCTCTTTGAGAGTAAAATGTATAATTTACTTCAGTTTTACATTATAATTATTATTGCCATAAAATGCACTATTTCATGGATATTTATTTTAGTTTACCGTCCTTTAACCGTTTAGGTCATATCGGAATTATGCTCAAGTGAGCCAGGGGTCCACAGAGCTTAAAGTTACCCAACATTCTGTTTAAAGGATAAGGGAAAACCCCGAAAAAACCTTATATGGTAACTCATCCTAATCAAGATTCGAAATCGGGAGCTCTTTAATGTGAGACACACTGCTCCCACGTCACAGAGGATGGAGAGGCAGTGCAAAACAGTGTTTTATTTAGTTGTATATTTAAATTATAGATGATTCCAATAATGTCTATTAATGTGTCTTTGAGAGTAAAAAGGATAACATATTTCAGTTTTACATTGTTGCCATTGAAAATATTGTTTCACGGAGATATTGTAAAAAACTGTTTCATTTATTTATATATTTAAACGTGGTTATTATAAGTGATGATGAGTAAAGTTATTGCTCGAAGTTATATATACATATGCGAATAATCTAGAACTGTGCACAAAAAACAGAACGCCACAGCATGCGCGAAAAGGTAAACAGATACACACACCTCTTCCTAGCTATACATACCCCACCTGTGAAGGCCAGTAGAATGCCGCCTGAAGTTGCGGTGACGGCATAAACGGAAGCGAGTGTAGAGGTCCGCGATTGAGATCCCTCCAGGACCGTCTTCCCTGATTGCCTTTTTTTTCAGTTTTTCCTGTCTTCATACTCTGCAAATGCCGGGGAGGTACCCTAAACTTATTCCTGGAACGTTTCCTTCCCAAATTCCCTTTCCCAATTATCATTTCATTTCATGTATCATCAGCGTCCACCGCCTGTAATGCCGTACGTAGCAAGAAAGAGAGTTAAACTTTATTAAAAGGCAGACATTGGTATGCTAAAACTTGAAATGTTAGGGATCCCGTCTCGTTGTGCCTGCAGGAACTAGATCATATAGTCCTCCGTACTGTCTCATCTCATCCCTCTTTCACGGAGGTAAAGGTGCTAAGCAACTATGGCATGACTGCTGAAATTCTCAGTGCTCTACCTATACCTTGGCTGCGAAACAGAAAGTGAACCCGAGTTTAGCATAGTTCTACTACGAAGCTTTTCTTGCGCAGCGCACTGTTGGGACGGTAGTGAAACGGAAAGTGTTATAACGTTATGTTCGTGTGTGGAGATTCCATTAATTCCATCACTTATTTTCTGTATTGTATGAACATTCACTATAACAATATAACTACGATAGAAATCTAGTTTTCGTCTTCTTTTGGATGTTACTATGACTATCGCCTCTATTGCTCGCATACAGTTAAAACACTAGAACATAGATATGAAAGTATAATTAATAGTTTACAGACCTTCATTTTTTTCTTCTATAGACACTAGTGTGTATACACTGCAAAATCTTACTCACTGTGGTTGTATCGTCGGCAAGTATATCGCGCTCGGTTACAGTTACTTTATATCGACACCAAAAATAATCTGCGTCAGGGCAGTGACTTTACACATGTTTTGCCACTATTTGCACTTGACGGGAATTTGAGAACACTTTATTGTTTAAATGCGAGTCAGCTGGAGAATTTAGTGTCGTGCCGGTATGTTACCACGGTAGCTCAGCTGATTAGAGCAACGGCACGGAAAGCCGAAGATCCGTGATTCAAATCCTGACTATCTGAATTTTTCAGTCTGACTGTACCTTTCTAACCTTAGTATACGCACGGCATGTGTGAAAAAACACTTAACATAAGTGGAAAGCTGTGATCACAACGTTCAGTAATCTGTGATCTCTTCGTTACCAAGAGACGTCCAGGGCTGAGTGATGCTTGTTTTCCCATCATTCATTCCCACACTTTCCTGGACAGCTTCAAGTATTACGTTTTCCATTTCAAGAATCACTTTATTGTCCCTGTGAAACCTTGAGGCAAATCCATGATGGTACAGAAAGTTTTTGCTGCACTGTACCCTCTATCAATACACTTCATAGCATAGACTGACTTAATATTTGTGTTGTATGCTCTTTTTTTATTAAACCTTATGTATATATAGAATCTTTTATTATTACATGATAGCATTGTCAACATTACCAAAACTCCTGGACTCATACAAAATGCTTGTTTGCAACATGAGCATTAAGCTACATTTTTTTGCATAGCTATCATACGTTCCTCGAAAATCTTGGTGCACCAGCGATGAACAAGGTGACCAATTCCATGAAGGTCATGGAAATATAGTATCAGAGCAGATGGGATCAACATATGCTGGCTGACTACTGCTGGAGTATTCGGAGTTGTTGTCCACAGATTCCACACTCCAGGAAAAGCTATAAGTGCAAATTTTTGCCAGAAGTGGGATGAATTGGATAAGATTTTATATATAGAAGTAATAAATCCTTTGTGTGAACAAATTTGCTGTGTATAAAGTAAATTTAGATACATTCAGGCAATTTTATTGCTTTAATTTCCATTATACGTATATAATTTAAATGATTTTGGAGGGTACACGGTATCGTAAAAACCTGATTTGACGAAAACAACTGAGGTAATATTTTTATTCCCAAACCAAAAATTAGCAAAAGATGAGTCTCAGATCTAAGTCAACAAACAGTGCTTCCCAGTGTTAGAATTAATTTAGATACTACACATTTTCAACGATCATTATCCTCAATTAAATTCAAGCCCTTACTGTTTCCGCATGTTTTGCAAGCACAGCCTTGTTTATTAATTTTGCTAACGCAGCAAGCTCAATAATAACTGAACCAGAATAATTAAAAGAGTTAAAGTACAAGCATCTTCAGGTCATTCAGTAAATACCGTAACTTTTTACTGGATGCACGCTGGAGTTGATTTAACCGCAGAATAAACATACGGCGTTCTGAGTACCAGAGGTATTATTCTGTTTTGTGTGTTCATTTCCGTAGAATTTAAGATGTCTTGTACCTCATTTCGTGTTTCTTGACACAGCTTTCCCTCAAATAAATCACTCTAAAAGGAAAATTTACAATCCAACTCAAGTAGTCACCAAACTCAATAAAAGCACCGCCAAAACAATCAGTCTTCGCCAAGCAGACATGTTAGTAGCACAGGTTAGCCAAATGTAAAAGAAAGCATTCAGCTTATAAACAGTGCTAGATGAGTGTAAATGCATACTCTACACTGGGAAAAGCTGCGCGAGTGCGTGACACGAATGCGCCGCCATTTTTAAAAGCTTTAATTCTTCAGGTTTCAGCTCTCGTAGTCTGAACAAAGTATTTTCTTGTTCAGAAATGTATGGCGAATTTTATTATAAAAAAATAATTTTTTTTTTGGCGATATTCACATACTAGTTCTCTGAAACTGAAATCCTACTGTAACATTTCATTTCTCAAGCTTCCTTTAAAAATTAATGTTATAAAATATGAGGGTGGATCGAAAAGTAACGCACAATAATTCTTTAACAAAAAAGTTTAATAGTTAAAGCAACAAAAATCACAAATGAACTTACATCCTTTACCTACTTTTCGACATAGTCACCAAGTTTCTCAACACATTTCTCCCATCGTGATACCAGTTTCAATATGCCCTGTTCGTAGAAATCTGATTCCTTGGAGTATAGCCATCTGCGAACTGCTGATTTCACTTACGCATCTGTCGCAAAGCGTTGGCCGGCCAGGAATTTCTTCATGGGACCAAACAAATGAAAGTCCGACGGTGCAAGGCCCGGACTATATGGTGGATGCAGGAGCACTTCCCAACAACATTTGGTGATTTTCTGACGAACAGCGGCAGCAAAATGGAGGCAAGCATTGTTCATGAAGAATTTTGACATTGTCAGCATTTATGTTGTGGCGTTTGTCACGAAGGGCACGATGCAACTTCACCAAAGATTTCCTTTAGGCTGCAGCATTCACAGTGATACCGTGTTCAGCAAAGTCCGACAATACAATACCATGCATATCCCAGAACACCGTCACAAGCACTTTCCTAGCAGATTGAGTAACTTTGAATTCTTTCTTCACTGGGGAACCAGCATGTTTCCACTCCATACTTGCCTGCTTGGTTTCGGGCGTGTAGTGGTATGCCCACGACTCATCACCAGTGACGATTCCTTTCAGAAAGTCCATGCCCTTCTGCGGTGTACCGCGTTAGGTGATCCAAGCTCGCCATCATTCGCTGGCCCTTGTGGTTGTCTGTCAGGTTCTTAGGCACCCAGCGAACACTAACTTTACGAAATTTCAACGTGTCATGAACAATATCGTACACTGCACCATAGGAAATGTTGAACTCTTGCGATAAGGTTCGCAGTTGCACACGCCGGTCGTTCAAAATTGGCGCCTCAATGCCTCTGACATTCTGCGGGGTTGCAGCTGTTACCGACCTCCCGGAGTGTGGCGAATCACTAAGGTTCACACGGCCCTCTAGAAAGAATGCACATCACCTGAAGACATTGATACGGTCCATACAATCATACCCATACACGCCACGCATGTCCCTGTGAATATCACTCGGTTTATGCCCTTTGGCCCACAAATATCGAACAACACCTCTCTGCTCTTCACACATGGACGACAGTAACATGCGCGCCATCTTTGTTGCGTAGTTCATGCTTCTCTTGCTAGAGCTGCACATGAAACAAAAAATACCCTCTATAGGGAAAACTTCGAACTCTATTTGTGTGAAATTGCAACATTCCAGCTAAAATACAAGGCAGAAAAAATTATTGTGCGTTTCTTTTCGCTCCGCCCTCGTAATACATGATTATTTCTTGCATAAGAATGTCAAAGTAAAAGTAAAAGAGCAGTTGTTTAAAACAAAATTGTGTTATAAATGTTCGATTTATTCATTAAAATATTGATGTTGCGCTACTAACGCAGTGCATTTAGTGATTCTAATAATATATTTTATTCAATAACAGCACATTGTTCTGCTGTTTTTGAGATACCTACGACTAACGTATCCATTATCTAATAATTTCTACATTTATATGATTTTTCAGTAGGAATACTATGTGATTTAACGAGCCTGTTAAAACAGTTCATAGTCTATTAAGCAGCCTCGTAACAAAGCTAGTCACCTTCTTTGACTTATTTGTTTATAAAAGAGGCAGAACTGGATTATTATGAGATTTAAGGGAGCTGAATTTACAAAACAAGAGTGTTCTGGTGTTCCTATTATTTCCGGCAATATTAATACACCGAAAGAAAATAATTAAACCTGATTGGTTTTAAGGAGCATATAAATGGACACCATATAACTTTGTGCTATAGGTGATATATGTTACTGAACCAGTAAAATAGTAATGGGACTGTTTGGATAATCCCTTTAAAACTGAAATGTTATGTATTTGTTTCGTACAGAGAACAATAAGTGACATTAGGTAACTGTGCAAGGGAAAACCGAATAAAATTGTTTCTCCTTTAATTTGATTTTATATTAACAACAGCAATTGTCCCCCTGGCACTGGTTTACACGGCTGAAGCACGTAATCTCTTTCTCCTGTTTTCTCTCACGCTTTACCAGCAGATTATGATCATCATTTAAATTCACACTATTTAATTCTCTACATCATAATGTAATTAACACAAACAAAGAAATCAGCCATGCAAGGAGCGTCAGCCATCCTTGAAATCCAGTGTAATATGGAAGTACTGAAATGCATTGTGGGAGAATGTAGCCTGTAATGCAGGTGCACGAATTGTTCTCACTGGAGTTTTCTTTTTCTGGATTTTTAGCTTTAGCTGCTGGATTCTAGCTTTCCTAAGCAAAAACAAATTTACACTTTTTCATAAAGCGACATTAATTTATTACTTTCTCTACTATGCATAGTAAGTAGGGGAAGTATTGCAAAAATTCGATGTCGAGATTTCACCGGAAATATCTGTTTTGAGGCCCCTGAACTCAAATAAAGTAGTTTTAGAAGAAGATATCTGTGTAAAAACGAAAAATCGGATAAATACCAAACTGTACTTAAGCTTATCATCTTCCGAAGATGCCACACGAAAATTTTAAAGAAAATCCTCTCACTCCCAACTACCCTTTACATGCAACATCCTTCGATATTTTTGATTTTCTTAAAAATGGCTCTAAAGATCTTTATTAAAACAGCATATATTAAAGATATTTTCATATAAATAAAATGTATATCTTAATTTTCTGGGAATAGCCTTGGGAGTCCTGTCAGTCTTGCATAACTGATAAACCTTAAGCGACAGACGAAAATGGACCACACAAAAATGTAGATCTCTTTAAGCATGCAATTTATTTCGAATAACTTATTTTGTGGCATAAACCGTTATTAATGGTTCACATTTTACAATAATTTGTCATTTCTTTTAAACTTCTGTCGAAATTCAGTTTATTCTCGCAATTGTACGGAAAGAGTATGGAATTTTGAAGCCAGCGTATAGTGTCCAGTTCTTAAATATTTGACGAGCCCTATTCTCTTTGCATTTATAACGAAATGCGTACTGTAGTTATTTCTGCAACGTTTATCTCGATTAAAATGAAGTGAATATAAAAACCAGCTTTCATAAGAATGGATTCCATACCCATTAATAAATGAACAGGGTAGAGAAAGTCATGTGGATGTAACACTTCAGAATATTTTTAATAATCCGCTGTCAAATTCTGAAGATTCAAAATACAACACTTTATTTAAGTAAAAAACGGACTAACCATAATTTTATCAGGACAGATAAATGTCAATCTTTGCAAAGGTCAATAAAACAAATCGCACATACACAGGCAGACAAAAATATTTGTCTTCACTTTAAAAAATTGTAGCAGCGAAATTAATGGAGATAAAATTCTCTTTTTAATACACCAAAACAACAAATGGCATTACAGTTTACGTGTTATTGGGTTTTTCAAAGTCTTTCAGTTTAATAGTTTTATAATGTTTTAAAAGTTACACCAATTTTTCATCCTTTTCGTCAGTGGTATTTACAAAATTATTTTATACGCACTTAGTAGTGCAATTCTTTGTGTATACCACCTGATGTTTTCATCGATGTATGGTTTAAACTGCTGGAGAAATAAATCTGTTAAGGCATAAAATTTGAGGCGTTAATGAGAAAGTTCAGGAAAAGCATTAAAAATCCCTGACTTTGACATTTTATTCTTCCTACAAACAAAAACCTATTTTCACCGAAAAATCAGGTATCGTACAAAAAAAACACCGCTCTGTTTAAATCATTAAGAAACAATTCTTTAAGTTGAAAAATCGGTATAGTTTTCAAACAATTGTTAAACTAATAATATGCAAGACATTGAAAACTGTCAAAACAAGTAAACCGTAATTTTATTTGTTCGGTCTATTAAAAATTAATATTTTATCTCAATTATTTTGGCTACAAGAATTTTTAAAACTGTATACCAATACATATACTTAAGAATAAAATAACCATACACAGTTACGCCATCTGCGCGGCATCCTGTCTAAAGTGCCAAGATAGCCTAATTTTGCTATAACAAAATAAAATGGCATACTTTCAATAAACTTTCAGAAAAGTAGAGAATATGTACTGCAGTTTCTGCAGTAGATGGAAGAAACATGTAACTAGGTTTTTAAAACCTGTTGGTTAGCCCGTTTTAGCGAGTACCAATTCAGTTAATATTAGAGTAAAATGTTATCAAAATCAATAAAACCTAAATATTGAAGACAAAACCAAAACTGAATTTGCCCGTCTTTGACATCACACTCTTTAATTATTGTGCTTTGAGAAAAATAGCCTACAATTATTCGGAATTTTACCATCCGTAGAATGTACTGCCCACATTTTGGTCTGAATTCACGCGTAAAATGCTGACTTGAAAACAACGGATAGTGTTTGTCACAAAGTTATGATTAAGGTATACTGGCCAGATAAACAAGAACATCATTATCACAAGCGTTTTACATAAGCCTTTACAAAAACACTGTCAAGTACAGCCAAACAGGCAGCGCTGACAGAAAGCATGACGTAAATATGGTATCCACATAATACGCGTCAATTGCAACCTGTTCGCTGTTTTCCAACAGATTCGTTCCTCTGACGCCTACGCTTTGCCCGCTTCTCCAAATAAAATTAAAAATGTTCTCTCGCAATTTGGAGACCTCGTTATTAACTTGTGGAAGAGCATGATCTCTAAACTGCTTACATAACTATGCTAACAAATTAATGACTCACTGAATGAATGAATGAATGAATGAATGTAGTTAAATAACGGTATATCTACATAGATCCCTATAATCCAAGGGGTGTGCTATTATAATACGCAAAATAATAACGAGGATTAACAATAATATGAATGATAATAGTAATATGAATAATAATAATAATAATAATAAATAAAAACGACAAAATAGAAGGAAACGAGAACAAATTTACCACTACAAGGTAATAGCATCTTAATTATAAACAACCCACAGAACAATGGCTAACTGAGAGCGTGGGCTATACCGTGCTCATATAGGTAACAGAAGTTTCCTGTAATGGTAACGATTGACATATTTTCGGAATTATGATGAAACTTTTACACTTCATTATATTGTTATGTACTACAACGTCGTCAAAGAAAAGTATTGCTGCTTTTGCACTCATTTACCACAAGCCCTGCTGATTATGGCTGACTCCCTAACGTAGAGGCAAGATTGAGGAGGTTGTTGATGGCTTGACATGTAGGTTTCAGGACCAATGGTGCTGCATCTTCCTGTACCTCCAATCTACTTCGCACACTTACCCTTTTTTCTGTTGCCAGCTGGTGAGAGTAATGAACTCCAAACCAAGCTTGGGGTTGACTCTCTGATGTTCACAACTAACTGTTTAAACTGGAAGTAACTTTATATATCTGGTGTTCTAACAGCCGTATACTCCCCCTCACAAAACATGAATCAACCACATGTTTCCGGCATTACACTTGCTTCGTACTTCGAACTTCGTGGATCACAACGAACAGAATACTTCACATTTTCTGTCTTTGACGGTCCCTAGATGAGAGAGCGTATTTTTCTCGGCTTTCTCCACAAACAAGAAGCTTATCTGCTTCCCTATATAACGTGATTTTCGCATCCTCCTTAAGAAAACAAACCACAGCCTCCATCCGGCTCCATGGCACATACTAAAGGCAAGCAAGCTTCACGTCCGCTTCTCTCCCTAGCTTATTTTTCTTCTGGGATTTATTTTCTGTGTTATTCACTTTTCTCCAGCTTATGACGCTTATATATTAGAATGCGCCGCCTTATTCCACTTCATAATCCAAGGTCTGCCGCACTTCTAAGAAAAGCGAATAAAGGCGTTCTGATGGTATTTCAAAACTTCCATTAAAAGTTAAATGTGTGGCACTACGGCCCTTGTGGGCATTAGTCAACCAACTCGGCTGCCAGCATCACGCCCACATATCAAGGCAGAGGTGGACGATCATCAAACCGATACGGTGAGGTGATGTGGTAAGCCGGAGCGTTAGCTTTTGTGAGCTACAGACCGCTACCTATCGTAGCTCCTCAAATTCATCACGACGCTGAATAGGTACCGGTATTGTACATAGGCTGGCAAATCTGTGCCTCCAGGCTCGAGCACACATGCATTTCGCGGCTGGGAGCCGGAGTAAAACCCTCCAACTCACGGTACAGGGCGAAGACTTCCGTAGCAAATTTAAATAATTACGATTCAAGGATACGTTAGAAATGGGGAATAGTTGATGGGTCAGGAAAACCAAATGTTACAGAACACACAACAAATACAATAAATTGATGATGATATGTGATATAATAAGCATGTCTCCATTTCTGCAAATAAATGTATTTTTCTTGCTGGTACATATATGCATTTAATCTACTGTAATTTGCAGTCTATACATAATTCAAACCAAGGATGCATCACTTTCAGAAAATATTACAATGTATTATCTTTATCTATATTGTTTATTGTATACAGTTTAATGGTCCAATTGACTAAACTCTGAGGATGATGTAGCCTAGTCAAACTACTATGAAACAATCTTATGTCTGGTATGTGCTGACCGTAATTCTGATTCTTCTGATGCGCAGTTTTGCCAGCCAGTAGTTTTACTGGTTAGAGAATAAGTAGTACGGGTGATAGCTCCAACAATTCTTTAAGCTTTTGGATACTTCTTAACATGAGTTCAGCAATAGGATACGAGGCGCATCCAGAAAGTAAGTTTCCCTATTTTTTTTAAACAAAGAAAACACAGTTACATGAAAAACTTTATTGGAAACAGGTAAAGCAATGTTTGAGGTATTTTTTCAACGTGGTCACCACAAGAATTGAGACAATCGTCATATATTGGGATCAACTTTTGTATTCCTGTGTCGTAGAAGTCTGCCGCCTGTGAATGGAACCAGCGTGTGACAGTCGCCCTCAGCTCTTCGTCGTTGTCAAAACGCTGACCGGAGGACAGGAATTTCTTGAGATGCAAGAAAAGATGGAAATCGCTGGGAGCTTTTTTTATGTATTTATGGACGCTCTTTAACTACTGCGGTCCTTAGCGTCCCAAAATCGCTGGGAGCAAGATCAGGACTGTATGATGGATGATCAAACAGCTCCCAGCCGAACTCCTGCAGAACAGTTGCTGTGCGCCGAGACGTATTTGGACGAGCGTTATCATGGAGCAGCACAACACCTGCAGTAAACATTCCACGCTTCTTGTTTTGAATGGCACGTAGCAATTTCCGCAGTGTTTCACAGTAACGCTTAGGTTTACTGTATCACCTCTGGGCAGGAAGTCAATGAGCAGAAGGCCCTTCCTGTCCCAGAACACTGTGCACATCACTTTCTAAACCAACACAGTCTGTTTGACTCCAGTTGTGGTAGCGCATAGACTGTGTCTCCCTTACTTTGTTCTCTGCGACGTCTTAAAATGTGCGCAGCAATAGAAAATCCCGCCACTTGTGAGGTGCGGCCTGTGATTAGATTTTGTTGGCAAAAAATACCACAAACCAATCGGAATGTTTCGTCAACTTTGTGATGTGTTGTTTTTTCACGACAACGCACGTCCACACACGGCCAATCGTACCCGAGGGCTCTTGGATAGTTTTGGATGGGAGGCTTCGATCATCCACCATACAGTCCGGATTTGGTGCAGAGCGATTACCACCTCTTCCCAGCGATGAAGAAATGGCTCACTACACAACGCCTTGACACTGACTCCGAACTGCATGTAAACCAGAGGTTGAAATCACAGGCGGCAGGTTTCCATAGAGACCGCATTGAAAAACTTGTGCCACCGTGTGATATGTGCCTTAATTTGAATGGTAATTATGTAGAAAACTAGATTAATAGTGTACCTTTCAAATGTATATAATAAACTTTTTCATTTTGTCAATCTTTTATTTCTAAACGTCTGTTACTTTCTGGACCTCCGTCGGATATATTGAATTTTATAGAAATAACCTGTGAAGTCCTCTTCATTCGGAAGGAATTTTGTACAATCTTGCATAGCTTGTAAACTTTAAACGATAGACGAAAATGTACTACTCAAAAAATGTACATCTCTTTAAATTAAACAATTTATTAAAAACTTTTTTGTTGATAAGCCATTTCCATTATTTTAAAGTCCTGATTCTCGTGACTGTTTGGAAGATTATGTAATTTTAAGGCCCGCATAAAATGTCCATTTCTTAAACATTTAATTACTGATATTACCTTTGTATCTATAACAAAATGTGTAATATAGCTGTTGCTGCAAAGGTTTATCTCCATTACAATGGTGTGGCTAGAAAATAAGCTTTCATAAGAATAGTTTGTACGGCCACTAATAAACGATAAGGGGCAGAGAATGTTATGCGAATGTAAAACATCAGATATTCTTTTGGGTTGGCATTTCTTGCACATTCCTGATTGCGTGGATTCTGGGACTCCATGGATAATATCAGATTATGGAAGCATTAAAAATGGAGTCCAATACTGTACACTAGAGTATAAAATGCTCGTATTTTAAAACGCATGTATTGCAGGAATCATGTTTATTACACATAATATTCTCTATACGCCAGAGAACAAGAGGGAAAGGAAACGACAGACAGACAGCGGGAAGGAGAGATGTGCAACTTTTTCTTGTTATATTGTCTCTCCAAAATAATATTCCTTATTTCAAATCATTACTGAGTTGTATTTTCTGGCATGACTACGTTGATGCTCTATTGATTTATGAGGAGACGAGATGGAAAGGACGAAATGAAGAGAGAATGCAAATACGATGTTACTAAGTCCCACAGAGTAAGAGGGACATATTTGGGCACATTTTAGGCCAGTGATGGAAGACTTAGGCATTAGTAACAAACCTTGATATAACATTAAAATCCTGAAGTTTATATATGTGCTACGCTAGTAAATATGACTTAAGGGTAGGTGTGGCATATTGCCCCGTGTTATACGACATTTCGGCTACTTGAGACTATGTAACGTAAACGCTGAGAAAGTTGTATGCCTCACGTAAGGTATAAAGTTTCCGGTGGCCTTCGCCCCAACGTTCACTTTCCGGTGGCCTTCGCCCCAATGTTTAGGAATCAACTTTGTATTTTTATGTTTTCTTTAAATATTATATATATATATATTTATGTTTGCCTCGGCTGCGTCAGTATTAATTTGTAGAAACAAGTATCTCTGAACAAGGTGTGATGCGGCTAAAGAATGTAGGCTTACACAAATTATAATTTTTTACTTCACTCCTTTTATTAATCCTTCACACAATTAAATAACACTTCACTGATATAGAGAGCTGTGAGATTATTTATTAATTACTTGCACTTTTTAACACGTAAACTTTATAATATTCTCGCCATAATGAATGTTCGTCTCACACTGAATACTTATTAAACTTCTGGAGGACGCGTCTCGCGTCCGGTTAGGAACGCTGTCTACTAGCAACTGACTTCTACAGCCTGAATTTGCAAATTTCGTCTATTTCAAGTCTCTGATTGGCTAATCCTACTCCAATAGAATACTTTTATTTAACTTTCAGGTTTTCTGGTTGTTGATTGGCTATTTATAAACTGTCTAAAAAATTACATTATTGTTGCTCCAAGAATTACTAGTAGCATTATTAAACTTTCTAATTCATTATTGCCTCAAGGTTCCCTCATTGTTATCTCATTGTTAGCAACTTTTGACCTATCTTCTCACAGCTACCAGATTATTAAATTACGTAATACATTCACATAACATTATTAAACATGTACATAATAATATAAACATAATACAATGACTGTTACATACATTTTATATGTTATTTATACATATATTTCTTTAAGGTGAGCTGTTGTTGAATTTATATATTATATAATTAGACTGAAATCATTTAAGTGTTAAAAATACTGCCTCAACGCTTATATATCGCACATAGGACATCCAATATCAGGTATTTAGGACAAGTATACGAATTCCTGTTTCACAATTAACTTTAATATTTCCAGTGTTTCCCAAAACGGTATAAGATAGGAATAGGTGACCTCTGGAAAGAAGGGAAGAAATGAACTATTACAAAGGACGGCTAGATCTAGTGATGGCAAGCACAACGCGGATGGGATCACTATCGTTTCTAGACGTACGACTCATCAATAGACAGGGGGTCCTTTGCCAGACGTTGAGGCAGTAATTTTTAAACTTAAATGATTTCAGTCTAATTATATAATATATAAATTCAATAACAGCCCGCCTTAAAGCAATATGTGCATAAATAACATAAAATGTATGTAACAGTCATTGTATTAATGTTTATATTATTATGTATATGTTCAAATATGTTATGTGAATGTATTACGTAACTTAATAATGTAGTAGCTGTGAGAATAATAGGTTAAAAGTTGCTAACAATGAGGTAACTTTGAGGCAATAATGAATTAGAAAGGTTACTAATGCTACTTGTAATTCTTGGAAACAATAATGTAATTTTTTTAGACATTTTATGAAATAGCCAATCAACAACCAGAAAAAGCTTAAGTTAAATAAAAGTATTCTATTGCAGTAGGATTAGCCAATCAGAAACTGAAATGGAGCAAAATTTACAAATTCAGAAGTTAGTTGCTTGTAGACAGCGTTCCTAACCGGACGCGAGCCGCGTCCTCGAGAAGTTTATTACGTATTTAGTGTGAGACAAAAATAGTTTACGTGTTAAAAAGTGCAAGTAATTAATAAATAATCTCACAGCTCTCTATATCAGTGAAGTATTATTTTAAATCGTGTCAAGAATTAATAAAAGGAGTGAAGTAAAAATTATAATCTGTATAAATCTACATTCTTAGCCGCACCACTCTCTGCAAAGAAATTCATGTCTCTAACAATAATACTGACGCAGCCGAGGCAAACATAAATATATAATATTTAAAGAAACAGTCAAATTACAAAGTTAATATTTTTAAACTTGGGGCGAAGGCTACCGGAAACCTTTTACCATACGTGCGGTTGCGACTACTTCAAGTTTGACTCCCCAACAGTTGAACTACAATACAACTCCTCAAAAAAATAACACCTACTTCAACGTCAGGGTAAAATGTTCACTCAGAGCACATTTTCCGCCATACGCCGCACGCCACAGCCCACCGCGGCCGGCCCTCCTACTCTGAAAGATGAAGAAGGATGTGAAACGAGAGGAAATAGCCAATAGAAAAATGTTTGAGGTATGATAATCCATTTCAACATTTGTCTAGCGTACAGGGAATACCACAATAGACCCCTTGCTCTGGTTGATCGTCACCTTGAAGCAACGTCCCTAAGCAACGTGCTCGGTTTCCCAGAAGGTTACCATGCCACATTGTGTGTGATAAACTCAGTGATACCGATAGCCTATTGTTGGGTAAAATACTCTTAGTTTTATACATTGTAGCTAGAACTGTGGGCTGTAAATAGTTTGCCATTGGTAGTGAATACACACAGCAAACATCCTTGTGTTACATCATCACACCTGAAACGAAAAGATCTCACATAACAGTAATGTTGTAACTGCATATGCGTGAGTTACGCTGAGGCAGTGTTTTTAATACTTGAATAATTTTAATTAAATTATATAATATGTAAATTCAATAACAGCCCACCTTGAAGCAATATGTATGTAATAATTTATAAAAATGTATGTAACAGTCATTGCAAATGCTTATATTATTGTAAACATGTTCAAAAATGTTATGCGAATGCATTATGTAATTTAATAATGTAAGACCTGTGAGAATAATAAGTTTAAAGTTGCTAACAATGAGGAAACAATGAGGTAACCTTGAGACAATAATGAGTTTGAGAGTTTGAATATTACTAGTCATGATTAGGGCAGCAATAACGTAAATCTTGTGACAGTTTTTAAAATAGCCAATCAACAGCCAGAAAAAGCTTTAATTAAGTGCAGTTATTCTATTGGACTAGGATTAGCCAATCAAAGACTTGAAATACAAAAGCTTACGGCTTTGGACGGTAGAAATATGTTCAGTTGCTGGCAGACCTTGGTAATGACCGGATGGAAGATATGTTCTCTAAAGAAATATTACGTATTCGTGTGAATCGTAAAATTAAATATACGCGTTAACAAAGCACAAGTTTTAAATTAAAGAATCTCACAGCTCCTAATATCAGTGTAGTGCTAGTTAATTTGTGTCAAGGATTAATAAAAAGAAGTGAATTTAAACTTAAAATCTGTGTAAGCCTACATTCTTGTCGTACCACGCCCTGCCTAAGAGATACGTGACTCTTAAAACAATACTGACGCAGCCGAGTTTAATAACAAAGTTAATATAACATTTTAAAACATGGAGTGTAATAACAAAAATACATCTTCAAAAATCGGCTGCTCATACGTAGCAGCATATTACGTAATAAACAATCCACTTCAAAATTGACGTTCATACATGGAGCTGATTAAATAAACTCCAAGACAATAACTGCTTCAAGTTGGCTTCCCAAGCGTGTGGCTAACAACAACAGTAAAACTTCAACAACAATAAACTCCAAC
Source organism: Deroplatys truncata (assembly GCA_030765065.1). Lineage (NCBI taxonomy): Eukaryota > Metazoa > Arthropoda > Insecta > Mantodea > Mantidae > Deroplatys > Deroplatys truncata. The sequence continues at coordinate 106,947,372 of CM060990.1, read as the reverse complement.
AGTTGAAGAACATAACTTCTTCAACGCATGTAGATAGTTATGCGACTTCATTTGTTATGTGACCATTTTCATATAACACTGTTTGTACGGAATAATCTTTGTTCATTACCCAAGTACTTCTTCATTGCCTTTGATTCCATGTATAATGAATAAATAAAACTCAGTAATTTAATTTATGTTTCTCCTATTTCTAAGTTTGAAAACCTTAGTTGTGTGTGCGCCACTTGTGTCACATACAGCTGCTGATAGTTTTGTTGAATGGTTGCCTTTGGCTTTCCGTGGATGCAGGCCGGTATTAACATCTCTAGCAAGGTTTAAAGCTTTATCGAAATTCTTAAGAACCAAACATGCAGATGTAAGTGACACCAGCAATAGGGATAATAGGGGGTCTCAATTCCATCACACCTATTCCTTCACTTGTTTCAGTATCATATTAGCATTCTCAAAACCTAGCAGTCTTAGTAAGAGGGTACCGTAGACATAAAACCAGAAAATAAATAACCAGACTAACACTAATCCAGGTAGTGAACTAAAACACTGATCAAAGCAATGCCTTTATCAATATGGAAAGCTTTGATTTCTCACTGATTTTGATTTTTGAGCTTCGGTGTTAAAAATAATTAGAGAAATGCTTTCATCCCTATCAAGAAAATTAGTTATTTTCCTACTTATGAAATAAGGACATTTACTCTTATTAGTTATAAATGGAATTTAGATGATCTGATTTTATTTCAGTTTTGGTTTCTTAATAAGAGTAGATGTATGTGTATTGTATATTTTTTTATAATCACATTTCTCTCGGGACAGACATTTTATTAGAGAACACTCTAATAAATGTTTTGCTGATTTCAAAATTATATTCAATCTAAACTACTGGAAGTAATATAAAACCTATGTTGACAAAATAAAGTTTACAGAATAACAAAATGGAGTGGCATCTGGTCCTCTGGTACTTCTGTGTGATTTTTCTGCCATTGGCGAAGTAATGCCAAAGCATTATTATTCTTCATTGACACCATATTCAGCTTTCTAACAGTCAGAGTAATTCGCTTAATGTAAAGGAACAAAAGCCAGTGTAATTATTACCAGTCAAATACATTTTTATTATACTCTCTTCTGTTATAAGACACCTAGACCACACTTGGTGCATATATTCGTCATCCCCTGCTATCTCTAATCTTACAGTTTAGGACAAAAAAGAAAAATTAATATAATAATGATTTATAGCTTTTAAAGCAACCCCTAATGTTAGTTTCAACCAATTACACTAAATATACGCGTTTCACTGATTTGGACGAAGCTATTTAGCTTTAGGACTCGGATAAAATAATAGGCTGCTTTAAGAATTTTCAAATCTCGTCTTATTTACCTTTTAAACCTCATTCATAATTCATAATAAAATGTCAAATATAAATATACACCTCTGCACGCGGGTAAAGAAACACCACAAATAAATTTTGGCATTTCTGTGCATGCAAAATTTTGACGTCGTATCACAAATCTGCACCTTGCCGAAAAATATCTTTTAACAACCAGAATTTCTTATCTCAATATCAGCTTCAACATACCGTATAAATACGTATTACGTTTATCTTGCCCCATATCCTTCGTTTGATATAAAGGGTAGAGAATATAACATTTTTAGCACTTTTTTGGGAATATCGAAATATAATATTCCGAAACCGTCATTCCTACCACGACTAGACCGATCACCAGCTTTCAAACGAATGGTATTAAAAATGACGAAGTGATGAATTTTTTTATCTACATAGAATTCAGTATCAAAGCTAGAGCACCATCCCTAGTTGTTTTTGACTGTCCAGTAATTAGTTGACCATGGCCTGTTAAAAGTGATATGCTATTCTGTTTTATGTGATTAGCTTTGATCTAACTATAAACGATGTATTGTATAAAGCCCATTGAAACTTCCTGTTATTTTGTTTTAATGGACACAGTGAATTTGTAGCTGACGTCATAAATGCTTACATTTGTTCCTGTGAAAAATTCCCATGCTCTAAATTTTTATACTCTTTTCCCTCTTGCATAGATGGTCTGCCAATAAGAGGTGAAAAGCTTTTAATCTGGACAGAAACAAGCCTTTCACGTGTAATACAATTCCAGTTTTCAAGAGGTGGATTAGCAGTACCTGGAAATTGCATCCTCAGAGAGATACAATCAATCATTTTCAAAAGCAGCAATCGAATGGGACAGACCTACCGTGCTATTATTCAAAGGCTAACGCGTTGAAATAGCATTTCAAGCTTCACTCGGTATCCATTCATTTCATTCCTCTTTATGTTGAAGTTTCAATAAAAGGTGAGAGCTATGAAAAGGATGTCGTGCAGCTTGTGCTTTTATCCAGAAAAAACGATGTGTTACAGCTCTATTGGCATACCAAATAAACGGTAAATATACAGCGCACGTAGGAGTTTAATCAGATTACAAAGAATTCATTCCAGGCATTGAACTAAAATCTTTGGTTTACGGACGGTTGTTCACGGTCTATGGTAACAATATCAGACGAGCACAATAGCTCCGCGCTGAAACATGTGGAACCGAATGATAGTTCAGGAGCATGAGTGTATCACTGTGTTTGCTCAGTTGTGTGATCTTGTTGTTGCTGCATCAAATGACGTCAAAAATAGAACCATTCTGAAAATGGTACATTTCCAAAGGGCAGAAACAGGGAAATCCACGACCGGCCTCCAGTTGCACCCCGGAGATAATTTGGAAGGTGAAGGCCCATGCCTCAGGACCAAATCCTGCAACTCAGAGGGCCATTGCACTGTAATTAGTGATCTCTGTTACCACTGTGAACACCATAATTAACCAGGACTTTAATCTAGAAAAGTGCCATAAGAGCCGGGTATGCAAGCTGTTACCTAAACACATTGCAGAACGTGCGATTAACAGCAGAAAGCTGTATGAACGATGCCTAGCTGGTGATAAGTGGATGTTTGTTGTCTTTTACATGAGACATGTGTTTATCTAAGTGACTGCAACAAACCCTGGACTGTATATTACGGACCAGGGTGAGAAAAGAAATTGAAAGTTGGTATAAGGAAACTAACGAAAAATTTCCCCAATGGTTTCATGGTAATAGCAAGGTACAGTTACAAGGGAAAATTAACCATTCGTCGCGTCATGTAGATAAAATGTGAAAATCAACTCGGAATATTATCAGACTAACGTCATGATACCAGTTTTTTTTATACAGAAATCCATGCTCTCTGTGGTGCAGATGTAAGTAAAGTCTGGTTGCATCAGGATAAGGCATCAAGCCATACGTCTGCTTCAACCTACAAATGTTTGGAGAACATAGAGAGAGAGAGAGAGAGAGAGAGAAATGGGAATACATTCCATACCTTTCAGCGACATCCATATTAAGTCATCTGATGCAAGTTTTGTGCATTTGGGTTACTGAAAAGAGCCCTTGGAAGCAGACGGCCGCGAACATTGGATGGTCTTTTGAAAGCTGCCAGGAGGAATGGAATAAACTGGACATCCCTGTATTTCGTAGTAGGTTGCTCCAGTGGAAGCTGTGCTGCAGATTGATAGCTCAAGCGCTAAAGGCTGCCAGATAGCTCAAGCTAAAGATTGCCTGGTGGAAACGTGGTTTTTCATAAGGTAAGGGGGCCTTATGCTACCATAGATTGCGAACAACCCTCTGTAGCGAGCCGACTCTCTGCCATAAATCTACTATGACGTGACTCCACACGCGCGTTTGACTTCTCTCATCTGATTGCATGTACACAACGGCAGAGCTTCAAGGAGTTTGTCATAGTTGTGGACATGCCTTAACGACCTTTTTGGTTGTAACGAAAGTTGGGCGCTCCAGTGCCAGCAAGTGGCACGCGCGGACTTTAGTGAGGTGGTGGAAGGACGTCAAGGTAAGTCAACAACTATACTCTGAGATGTTATACCTTGTAAACGACTTGCAATATCGCAAGCTATTTAGCTTCCAGACTGCTAGATAACCGAGCGATTCATTTAATTAATATATGGAACTGTGTCTTTCAAACTGACCATGTGTCAAGCAAGATTGGAAAGCTAATAAGATTTGAAAAATGTATTGTCATGGCCGGGACTCTAAACATGAATACTTGGCTTACTGAGACAACATGATGATGCTTTCAAACGCCCTCTAAGCTACTCTCAGCTGATTCAAAGAATCATTCACGACGATCTTATTTGCTCCGAGATACTGAACAGGCATCGTCTTCAATGTCGCCAGCTGATGCAAGGGGTGGGACTACCAGAAACAATGTTTCGTTTACTGTTGGACTCAGTCCTGAATAAAGTGCTGAATAAAGTGCTGAATAATAATGCGGCATTTCTTAATGAAACTGTTGCAGTCGAAATGCATTAATATCCATGATCGTTAAGGCGAGACGATTCGAACTAGCCCTCCATTCAAAGCCAAACGTCATGAGTTCGAATCCCAACTACTGCAGTCAAATGTGCCTATGGGGAAGGATTGGGAGAGCCCACGTAAAATAACCGTGTGATGAAATGAGTAGATAATGCCAGGTTTGCTTATAATGCAGATGCATGGATTTTTTTTCCTAAAAAAAAAGACTATCTCAAATTATTTTCCTCCTCTGCATCGATTTCAGTATTATTTTCACTTTCTCTACTACGTACACAATAGCTAGAGAAGGTACTGTATTCCACCCAACAATTCTATACCGAGAGTTCACCGGAAATACATGTTTTGAGGCCCCCAGAATACAAAAAAAAGATTTTAGAAAATGGTCCGTGTGTGTGTCTGTGAACAGCATAACTCAAAAACGAAAAGTCGGATAAACACCAAACTTGGTATTTAGGCTCAGTGCCTTCTGAAGACGCGACACGAAGATTTTCAAGAAAATCCTTCCGCCCCAAATACCCTTTACATGGAACAATTTTCGAAATTATTTATTTTCTGAAAATGGCTCTAACGATTTAGATTAAAACACCATACATTAATGATATTTAAATGACAAATAAAATGCATATCTTCAAAATTTTGAGAATAGCCTTTGAAGTCCTCTTCATTCGGAAGGAATTTTGTATAACCTTATGCAACTAGTAAACGGTAAGCGATAGACGAAAACCTACTACACAACAAACACACAATTTGTTCTTTAAAACATAAATTTATTTCTAATAATTTCTTAGTGACATCAGCCATTTCCGAGATATTCGTTATTAATGGTTCGAATTGTTCATTGCTTCGTCATTCTTTAAAGCCCTTTCAACATTCAGTTGTTTCTCGCGATGTCATGGAAACAGTATGGAATTTTAAGTCAGCGTATAGCGTCCAGTTCTTAAACATTTGACTATCGCTGCTCTCTTTGTATCTATAACGAAATGTGTAATGTTGCTATTTATGCAAAGATTTCTCTGGATTAATTTGAAGTAGATATGAAAATAAGCTTTAGTAAGAATATTCTATGCCCCACTAATAAGCGATAGAGGGTAGAGAAGGTCATGTGAACGTAACACTTCAGAATTTTTACTGCAGGTTTCGTAAAAACGACGTACAAAATTTCGGTAGTTTGTTCATAATACTCTTGAAAGTATTAACATTTATTATATTTTTTCATTGTTTGCCTAAGCTATGCTCCGAGCAAGCTAATTCTAACATACCTTAAATTTCAAGTTTTTCACGCCGCAGACTCCTGGTTTCGGCAGCTTGTTCATTTAAGTAAACAAGAATAGTTGTTCATTCTGAAAATTGTTATTTTGTAGAAAGTATAAAAACACAATAAACATTAAAAAATTATACTTGGTATTAAAAATCTAAATGCACTTCTTATATACTCATCTTTGATAGATTTATTTAAAAAGTATTAAAAACTAACAGAAACTGTTTTCCGTTGTATGCTTTACGCATCAGGAAATGCTGAAGAAATGAAGAGGAAGAATGAGGTTTTCAAGGTTTCCTAAGCAATAATTGGACGAATGATCTTTAAAATGCTTAATGAATGCATTTAAAACGACCAAACCGCTGGTTTATTAAAGAATAAACATATTATTTTGACTAAAATTTCATTAATGTATTGTCTATATTTGGATTTCAACACCTCTGAACGTACTACAGAGGAAAATACCGGTTATGGGTTATATAACGGAGAGAGACGCATCGCGCACTGCAATTTACATAGATATAGTGTGGATACCACCCCCAGGAGGAAGCGATGAAGTGAAGAAACCACAGGAGGCTACAGGCCGGACGCAGACAGGCGACAGAAACGCGCGGAAGTCCCTAACAGTTCCAGGCGCAAAGACCAGTTTCACTGCTGGAGCTGCCTAGAGAGGGCGATGAACGACCCGTCCACCAAGCAGCCCTCTAGTGTCCACGGGAGTACCTTTACTTTGAGCAAGCATCCGCGCCATCTTTCGGGCACCTCCATACACCACGAAACCTAGAAGTACACTTGAAAAATGAGAAACAGAGGGAAATGATGGAAAGAAAATCGTGGTAAACGAGAAACCACCCGAGCATTCGCCTACCAACCAGGGAAAACCACGAAAAAACCCAGATCAGAGTGGGCGTTCGACGGGAATCGAACCCGGGACCCATGTTAACCTCTAGTTCCCGAGTCGCGGGTTCAAACCCTGCGGAGGTCGATGGATTTATTTGGACGTAAAAATCCTTAGCATGGATTCCTCTGGAAGGGAAGAAAAACCGGTGGCCCCGTGTAATAGATTTACGTAAAATAACCTCAAACCTGATAAAGAGACCTCTGAGAAAACTTTCCGGTCTTTCACTTCCAGTATAGAATGGCACGCTAAGGACCATAGCGGTTAAAGAGCGTCCATAAATATAATTCAATTTTAATTTGAACCCGGGACCTCCCGAATACGACTTCACACGTTACAGCGGAGCCCTCTCGCTCGGTTAGGGGAAAATAAAAGCCACACAAAATATTCTTTTCGACAATTTCTTCGATCCCTTACTAGACTTATGTCCAATTAATTTTTGTAGCTACCGAAATCAATTATGCTTAGTCTCAGAAACTACCTTTGACAACCCATTAGTCAGCACACGGACCAAGTTTCCTGGAAGTTAGTGCATTAACGCAAACTTCCGACGGGGCTGCTAAACTCGACTGTCAAACGTCAAATCTCACATCAACCCTAAAAACAAGGGCTAAACGAAGTAGACGTGAAACTCTACTTTCCTTCCTTTCTGTCCTTGTTTTCTTAGGGGTCCCGGATTCGATTTCCGGCTAGGGTAGAGAAAGTTGTCTTTAGTCCAGAACGTTTCACGATATGCCCAGGACCTGGTGTTTGAATGTGTGTGGTGTGTGGTATGCGTGCTGGCGCGCGCGTATTTTCATCGCTTATTTAATAACCATTTCGCCTATAAACAAGTTCCCTTCTTTCAAAATTTCTGGATCCTCTGGACCCGTTACGATGAGAAAAAATAATGGTTAAAAATAACAATACCTAGAACGATCCATTAGTTTCTAATTACATCTCTGTGGGTCGAATAATATTCGCAGAAGGCAGACATCACATCGGAAAACGTTCATAATACAGCCTTGAAGCTTCAGCCGCATTTCGCTGCGTCTTCCTATAGATCGTAACCATATCCGTGTATTCATTGTTGGAGTACGTGTTACGGGTCACCTACTTTCCGAATGACCTGGCTCGAACTGCAAACAGGCGACCACGCGACGTTTATCAGTACGAAATCACGAAGTAAACACATGTAGAGAGCAGCTAGTACCTCAGTGACCTTTCGCTTCCTACCTGCACTGCCCCTTTGAAAATCACGGCAACTTCTTTTGCACATATGTATGCGAGAAACATAAAGTGCAAAGAATGGCTTGTTTGGGCCACCTGGTATATTTGTGCCATTGTCATTATAATGGAAATATTTGGAACTGTAACAAATGGGTCCCAATTCAGAAACGGGTTATGTCATTCACATGGCTTGTAGTTTGTCAATCATTTGTTTATGGACGATATCTATAAATAGTATCTATTAATGTCATGTTCCCTGAATAGAGTTTCTTCCCCCTCTCTCTTCCCTGCTTCCCAACCTTCTCCTCAGTTCTGATATGCACTAGGAGTAGGACAGTTATTTTCATTTAATGATTATAACTAACGGTTACCTACCAAGTTACCCACACTCAAACCATTATGTCAATACAAAGAAAGTAAACAATCGTCATGTGTTACCGACAGGCAGGTAAACACTGTTTGGCGAGTGCTGTCTGGAAACGCCAACATACTGTACGAGGGATGGGGTGGTTTGTAGCCTGCATCGTCACTGCGTAAAGTCAAGTAACAGTTCAACTTCATTTCCTTTCCTCCTGGCTTTAATGCTTAGAAATCCCTATGTCTGGTTATTACTTTCTCAGTTACACTGTATTAACGGTTACGTATGCAGGCAGCTATGCACGATATGAACAACGTTAATAACGCTTGGATTGTAGTTATCGGTTACCAGTAGCAGTCAGTGTAACTGTGCATCTATTATTCTATTTTTACCTTTATTATGATCGCGGATTATGACGATAGATAAATTTGCACTATACTATTTCTCCTCAGCTTACTCCGGATGTATACACACCAGATACGGTGTATATTCCATGATATACAATGTGAATGACCTAACTCTTGCACCACAAATATTTCGAAAATGGAAGGTGCTATTGATGTGCAGTTTTCACAGCATTGATTGGTAGCCAGGGGTTCTTACATTTAGCCTATAAACAGACTTTCATAATACTGAGAAAAGTTATTTTTTAGTAAACATACAATTTTTTAAATGGAACAATGTTTAGTTACATCAACAGAATAAAGATAGAGTAAATTAGAATGTCAATGGTCTTTTTTGCAGGATTCTAGTGCAAGTGGTTTACGAGAAATCGTATTTTGAAAAGTTTCCACCCCGACAATTGTTTGTCCCATTCAACCTGCTTAGTTGCTAGGTACGATGTTGTTATGTTTGTTTGCATTGTGTTTTATGTTCATTGATTGCATTGCGGCTTTCTGGTCAGTTAGTTTGTGACAGTTCAAGCAGTAAGTCGTGAGTGGAAGATGGGGTTTACTAATGCAGAAAAAGCTGACATGCTCATGGTGTATGGAGCGTGTAGGAAGAATGCAGATCGTTCCTGTACGGTGTATGCGGAAACGTATCCCAATAGACGTCAACCATCTCGGCAATTATTTATCAACCTCTTCAACCAATTACGTTAAACTGGTACTGTAACACCTAGAAAACGTAACAGAAACAAACAAGTGACAGGAGAAAAGGCAGAAATTAATATTTTGGCTGCCGTTGCAGTAGATCCGCAAATTAGTTCCCGCACAATCGCACGTGAAAGTGGCATAAGTCAGGCAAGTGTACTGCGCATTCTCCATCGACATAGGTTCCATCCCCATCACATCTCTCTCCGTCAAGCGCTGCATGGAAACGATTTTGAGAATCGTGTTAACCTTTGTACATGGGCATTAAAACATGATACTCCAGATTCATCATGTATCTTGTTTAGAGATGAGGCAACATTTACTAATCATGGCCAGGTAAACCGCAGAAACGTAGTAGTAGTGGTGGTATTTATTAAGTATTTAGTATTACATTAATTGCATAACACAGTCACATGGGTCATAAGACCGTACATGCTCTCTAGAAAAATACCTGGACTGTATACGTGACTTGCCGTATCGACCAGAAAACAACTATTTTTTATAAGCACCACACTATATACATACATATAAAATTGAAAAAACTCTGAATCACACACCCAGACACACACACACACACACACACACACACACACACAAACACAGTCGCGCACAAGTACTCAAGCACCACATATGTTTAAAGAAAAATTACATAAACACCTTATCTCTTAGTACACGTACTTCCATTAAGTATGTGCCCAAGCTTGGCCAGTTCTGGCTGTTTAGAATCAAGTCCCAGCATGCTGTCCTCCGTCTGTTGGAAGCCAAAAATACTTCTGGTAATAGTTTTTTCCTAATACCCTCCGTCTGCACGCATGCTTCCAAAATATGCGTCCAGTCTTCTTGTTCCCCGCATAATGGGCAAATCCTTCTGCCATCATCATCAATAATTTTGCGAGCTTTCCACCCTCCCAACCTAAGCCATGCTATTCCAGTCCTCTGTCTTATACTCAATTCCAAAATATATGTTTCCTTACCCCACCTAGTTTTTATTTCATTTTGTAGCTCCAATGTTGATTTTTGTCTACATTCAGATTCTATTTTCTGCCTGTTTATATCGCATAGTCGTCTTTTGACTTTTCTCACGGCACTGTGTGTATTTTCATTACACCTTTGCCAGATATCATTTAAGCCAATTTTTGATAATTCGCGTTGCAACCCCGCCGCCCACCATTTTGGATGCTCTATGTTGTTCATTTGATGACGATAACATATTGCTCTCAGAGTTGTTTGATCAACATGCACTATTGGTCTGTTGACAATCCCCGTTGGCTTCGTCAGGTGGAACGTCAGCGTCCATGGAGTTTAAACGTGTGGTGTGGGATAGTGAACCATCAGCTCATAGGCCCTTTGTTTATAGAAGGAACAATGAACTCGCACAAGTATCGCAGCCTCCTGACAGACCATCTGCCACAGATGCTAGAAGACGTTCCTTTGCAGACTAGGAGTAACCTGTGCTACCATCATGATGGCTGTCCAGTCCATAGTGCACGAAGTACTACAGCTTGTCTTAGCGGATTGTTTTCAAATCGTTGTATTGGAAGAAGAGGCCCTGTACATTGGCCGGCCCGTTCACCGGATCTGACCCCTTTTAGACTTTTGTCTGTGGGAAAGGCTGAAAGACACTGTCTACAAGGCTGTACCAACTACACCAGACGATATGAAACGACGTATTACAGCTGCCTGCTCTCAAATTTCCGCTAAAATGCTAAAACGTGTGCAGCAGTCTTTCCATAGCAGACTGGAAGCGTGTATTGTAGCCGCCGGTGGTCATTTTGAACACAACCTTTGAAGGTCTATGTTCTCTTTACTTGTAAGAATCCACAGAAGTATTGTAAATCCCTTTTGTTTTTCTTTAGTTTGTGCTACCACAGGTTGTACAAGTGTCGGTGCATAAAAGTTTCAAAATAAGATATCTCGTAAACCACTTGTACTAGAATCTTGCAACAGACACCACTGACATTACAATTTACCCTACCGTTATTCTGTTGATGTAACTAAGCATTTTTCCATTTAAAAATTGTATGTTTGCTCAAAAAATACACTTTCTCAGTATTATTAAAATCTGTTTATAGGCGGAATGTACGAGCCCCTGACTACCAATGAATGCTGTGAAAACTGCACATCAATAGCACTTTCCATTTCCGAATTATTTGCGGTGCAAGTTTTAGGTGATTCACCCTGTATTCCTCCACGTTGCCTTCTCTCTGATTGGCTAAAGCTGTTCGCACCAGCGTTTCCAAGCATGTGGAAAATTGGACGAAGTCAACACAAGTTAAATGCAGAATGTATAAATGGTGTTCATTTTAATCCGTGATTTCCCGCACGCCGATAGAACAATGACGTCATAGTTGACTGGTAAGCCTACCTCCATACCTTAAAAGAGTTGTGATTTGTGGAAGAGACAGTAATGACAACGGTGATGCCTTGCGGGAAAGAACCTAACTAATGCAACTACCCTCCCCGAAAAAAACCTCACATCTAGTGATGAGTAACTTCATTCTAGTATGAACTTCTGCCTCTAGAGCAACGATGCGCAAATGCTGGGAATCTGACAGCGAGCGGTTAGGCGGGCAGCGGGCACATTGCATTGGCTGTGGCAGTATTTTGGCACAGAAAGACATTAAATAAACAATGCCTCACACCGCAAGCTAACTAATAATTATAAGTGACAGTTGTTTACATGTTAATTAATAATTCTTGCATTTTTATTGTTTTTGCACAAGTAACAATGTTTATACATGATTTATCATTTATGCGAATGTATATTATATATAAGTGTATCGAGTTAGCTGTTGGATAAACCAAGAAGGGGGAAAACGCGTCGGTAGCCAGACGAAACCCATTAAATTTTATAGCTTAGGGGAATACTTTGTCAGAACCACAAAACATTATTAAGAATCAGGAAATGGACTCGCGTGGATAAACTGTAGGGATGTCATGTGATATTTGAAAGAACTAATAGAATGACAAGGAGCTAGATTCGAATTATTATAGTTACCAATAAGAAGCGTAACTGAGTAAACATTGAAATCTCAAATGTTAAATAGAGAAGGCACGCTAAGATTCTCCCAATTGAATAATGTTAGTCACAGCTTGGATACGGATGAAGGCAAACCACAGTGAGGTGCAGTCGCTAAACATGCATAGGTAATCAACGATAATGGGGCTGTTAGAATGAGGTAATTAGTGCAACGTGATAGAAGGTGACATTAGGATCCGACTGATCTAAATTTTAGTAACGTGTGAACTTCAACAAAAGTGTAATGACCGTACTTAAGCTTTGTGTGAAGCGACGCCTAAATAAATGCAACGGCATCTAAACAGCTGGCTCTAATACACATATTGTACTTAAAGGATAATTACATTAAATGCATTAACTGGAACATTACTTTTCAGCAGTGCTATATTTTCATAATAGTTGATTCCTTTCACACTCCACTACCTGCTAGAGATACTTGCTCGACCTTAGTAGATGGCTAGCCGGAACAATAAGTTCTGTTTATAATTACTATAAACAGTGGCGCTCAACAATTAAAAACAATTACGTAGACACAAGCGAATACCGGCGCATGGCATAGGTGTGTGACATCGCCGTCCACTGTGTTCTAGTGCACTGTATGTCTGTAGGTTACATTAGTTACCCTACACAAAATGTAATTAATGTATATCATATATAATTATTCTTTTGCTAAGCTTTTCCTTACGCTTCCGTTCCATTATCTGGTTTAAAACATAATTAGCGTATACGGCTGCCCCTTATTAGGAAAAGTTATAAAATTAAAAGGTAAGCAATATATTTTTTGTAAATTAAATTGTTAGTTTCATTATTTCAGATAATTATTTATGGTGGTGGTAGAGGTAGAGTTCATTCAACAGAGGGGGGCACCTCACGCGCTGCGACTTGCACAGATCTATTACGGCTACCACCCCCCAGGAGGAAGGGAAGAGGTGAAGGAGCCACAGGAGGCTACAGCCGTAGACACACATCCACAAAGACGCGCGGAACGACCTAAAATTGCCAAGCTCACAGTCCCGTCTCACTGCTGGAGAGAGCGGGCGAAGAAAGAAGGACCTATCAAACAAGCAGCCCTCTGGTGTCCACGGAGAATACTCTTTACATTGAGCATACATCCGTGCCATCTTTCCGGCACCGCCATACGCCACGAAACCTAGAAACACGTCTGAAAGATGAAAAGGAAAGGGAATGAAAGCGAAATAATGGAAAGAAAACCATGGTAGAGAAGAAGCCACTCCATCATTTGCCTGCCGACACCGGGGAAACCAAAAAAGTCCATGGGTCAGAGGGAGAGGTTACCGGGGAGCGGACCCGGGACCTCCCGATTGCGAGTCGCACACGTTACCGCGACGCCACCACTCAGTGGTAGTGGTAGAATAGTAGCATGAAAGGGTACCGTAAGGGTTATTGCCAGCCCGAAGGTCATCGCTAGCGTACTGGCAGTGGCAGCTGGTGGGCTGCTCCAGAGAGCCAAACCTGCGCATGCCTGCTCTAAAGACACATGAAAGGGTACCGTAAGGGTTATTGCCAGCCCGAAGGTCATCGCTAGCGTACTGGCAGTGGCAGCTGGTGGGCTGCTCCAGAGAGCCAAACCTGCGCATGCCTGCTCTAAAGACACAGTATTAAACTCGCCTCATTACCGAAGGTATCGATGACATCATGTCTTGCACGGAAAATCACGGATAAAAAAACGGTATATGTTTATGCAAATGAAATGTTAGAAGCATGTAATTGAATACTAATAAAGAATATTCAGCTCACAGCTACGGCATATCTGTGGTTGTGAAGGAATTCCTCTCATGTCGGAACTTGATTCCGTGATGACGGGCTCGCCGATTTAGCCCTGTCGTACCTTGCTGGTCCTTTGTAATGCAAGCCGTAAATATCCAGCACAATACACCCAAAAGGAGCAGCAAACTATTAGGCATATAAGTTCACATGGACTTGAAGTTTTATACTTCTTTAAGCAATCTGAAAAGAAATTCTGCTGATATTTGGCAACTCTGGATCATGATTGACCACTTAACTATGGAAATTAATTTCTAAAAAAAGGCGTATACACATGCTTAGGCGCATAAGCCAAAGGAAAATCAAAGAATAAGAGAAAAACTTGTCATATATGCCAAGTACTTTTTATTTTCTCTACTACGAACCTAGTAGGAAGAGAAGACATTGCATTCCACCCAAAAATTCGACATCGAGATTTAAGCGGAAATGCATGTTTTGAGTCCCCATGAATCCAAATACAGCACTTTTAGATAAAGATCTGTGTATGTGACTGTGAGAAACATAACTCAATGAAACCTTGGATAAATACGAACTTACTATTTATATTCATCTTCTAAAGATGTGGCACAAAGATTTTAAGAAAAAAAATACCGTTTTACTGAATAGATTTTTTTTAATTTTTGTGTTTTCTCAAAACTGCTAAGGTTTATTTATTAAAATGCTATTTACAGCGTGGATCATTTAAGTTGAGACTGTACAACATCTCCTAAACTAAGCGTTATAGAAAGAAATGTCTTTAATAAAAGTTGCTTGATATTATGGGGGAAGGTAAATGCAATTAGGCTTGTTTTGTTTGGGGGACGCTATGATGGTCATTTTAGGGTCAATTAATTTTTTTAAATGGGTACTTACAATTAGGGTCAATTTAAATTGAACCTAAAATGACCATCATAACGTCCTCCAAATAAAACGCGACTAATGATATTTACTTTCCCCCATAATATCAAGTAATTATTATTCAAGATATTTCCTTCTACAATGCTTAGTTTTGGAGATATTATACAGCCTCAACTTATATTATCCATCCTGTATTTCAGATACTTACATGGCAAATAAATTTATATTTTGAATTTTCTGGAAATAGTCTGTGAAATCCTCTTGATTTGAAAGTTTTTTTTATAGTTTTGTATAACTGGAAGACGTTAAGAGATAAATAAAAGCGTTTTACACAAAAAGTGTGCATCCATTAAAAAACATAATTTATTTGAAATAATCTCTCTGTTGCAACAGCCATTTCCGAGTTATACGTTATTATTGATCTGATTTTTTCAAACAAGTGTTTTGTGATTTTTAAAGTTATGTCGTCAGTTGTTTCTCGCGATATCGTGGAAGGAGTATGGCATTTCAAGACCAGCATATATCCACGCTTTTAAACATCGATTCGGTTTCCTATATCCTCCTTATACCAACTGCGAAAAGTATAATTTATCCATTTCTGCAAACGTTTATCTCAACAAAATATGAACAAGATAGAAACATAAGTTGTTTGGATAGAGAGGTAACGTGGGTGTAACGCAAAAGACTTTTTTCTGCGTTAACACTGTTTTATTATCATTACTTTAACTACGATGTTCGAGATATGAGGAACGGTGAATTCTGACATGCATAAATTACAGCGATGCATAAAAAAGTAAGTATCGTGAAACTCTATGAATATCGACCAATCTTAATGCAATGCAACTTGACGCCGAGCTCCAAGTGATGATGAGTTCACCTGCACGTTTTGATGACTGAAGCTTAAACATGGGAGGTACCCTTCCAGCCACTCAATACAGAATATCACGCACTCTTTGTGGATCAGCATAAAACTGCGTAATGATGTGCAGGTACCAAAATATAGCATAACAACTTAGTAAAATCCCTCGGTCTACGGACTGCGCGGGTATTCTGTAGGGATAAATCCCCCCACTCTACTTGTCTTTTGCCATTAGCTACTGAGTTATCCAATGAGGTGTCTTAAAGAGGAAATGGGCTGATACGCGGGAAACAAGTGTCGCGTCACTGTTGTGAAAACAGCAATTTTATAGTGTAGAAAGATTTAATAGGATCTTGTTTACATTGTGATAGCTCAAAAACTAAAATCCTTATCCCAGTTCTGTAAGGGGTATGTTAATGAGCACAGTTTCGAGATGATGATGGTGATTGGTTTCTCTGTAAAAAAAACTTAAAGCCGCTAGTTTTCTTTGTAAAGCTTCAATTGAAATTATTTGTATTATGAAAATCAATCAGCGAGGAACATTTTTCCTTGAAGAAATAGATGGGGGAGTGGAGACTATGAAATGCCCTAAAATGTGTGAATTAATTTTTGGAAAATATCCCATGATAATACACCATATATATATATATATATGGAATGCTATTTCTAGTTATATGCAAACGTTTGTTTTGACACCCGCTGCACCTTGCTCTTTGCGTGGCCTGTCACAGCAATCTACAAACACAGCATTTTGCTGCAATGCTCTTGTGTCTTCAGTCCTGCCTCTACAGTTGGATAGCTACAACAGTGGTGTGATTAAGCGATAAACGATTTTGCGAGAATAAGATAAAATAAAACACGGGCTAGGCGAAATTATGGCGTGCTATGCTTAAGCACGGAATCAGATGCAGAGCAGGGGAGACATGCCCGCCCAAGGCAGTTAGAGGGGGAATACATGACCAGGGGAGTTACCCCTCCCAAGGGCTTTTTCTAAGTTTCTGAATTATAATTACGAAAAGGTAATATCTATATATTGCTGATACACGGTTACTTCAGTAACAGAGAGTAAGGTAGGTATATTTTCTCCCCGTTATTTTTGTAACCGTTATGTTACACTGTGAAACATATAATGTTATAAAGCATCTAGAGTCGGGAGCATACACGAAAGCAGGTAAGCGCAGGTTGCACAGTAGCATTTCTCTAAGTCACGTGACCTTCCATTGCATAGCGAGCGAAAGAAATAGACAGTGTACACTCTCTCTCTCTCTCTCTCTCTCTCTCTCTCTCTCTCTCTCTCCCCGCAGTGGCTTCCCCATCCACCTATGTGTGCGCTTCCGGCTATAGTTGATAATTTTCCACCAACAGTATAACAAAACTGTAATTTACGTATACACAGATAATGCTGATAATCGCACTCAATATGCCATTAGCCAATGACAGGTAGAGTATGTTAACCAGTTGAGCAATTCAAAGCCGTATTACACTGACAGTAGTTCACCTTCGATTACTACGCTGATAGTGTTTCATTGTGGTGCAATTGTTTTCAGTTTGTATGAATGCAGCGAGTGAGATCGCGTAGACTGTGACTACAATAATAGCAACCGAAAATGTCGCGTTTTGGAAGTCAAAAAATTGATAATATAAAAGCAACTGTAGATAATTTAACGCTTAAAACACAAATAAGAACAAAAGTATGGTGTGGAACCAATTTTCAGAATTCTGTACGGAGAGAAATTATAATTGACGGCTCAGTTAGCGACAAAGAGATTGCTCCCATTCTACGGGACTAACAAACATGGTTGGCTCTAAACTAGTAAGTTCATAATGTTTTTCGTGTGATTATCTAGCCGAGTAGCACTCGTGCTACTAGTTTTATATGACAATTTAATTTTGGTTTCAAACACATCCATCTTTTTATAAGATAAGAGACCGAAGGTCCCGAAATAATTAGTAAAGGAGGCCGATGGCTTCGAGCACCGCAAGAAGACCATAACGACCCTCTTTGCCCCCAACGTGACACCTGAAAGGGAGGAATGAGGGGAGATACTCGAAATACGATCAGATCCGGATGCCAATGAGCGCAAGCGTGGACAGGTTCCCTAATGTTTCCATATACAACGCAACCGACGCCGCCTGGTCCCTGCCCACAAGCTACAAACCTCCAAAGTACCCAGAGCCGAGCCTACTCGAAGGAGAGACCTAAACACTGCTCCAGTGAGGATATTGTACCTGCCCCACAAGGAGACGCCTCCGGAAAGGAGGAGGAGATGAGAGGAGGCACCGGGCGACCGAAACCGGGAGCGACGTTATTGTAATGACAGGGTCCCTACAGTTTCCAGATTGAGACGCCCCGACAGTCGGACAGGCATACTGGGAACCTGCCCACACAGCGGGTCCAACATGTCGCTCCAAAGGGGCAGTCCGTATTCTCCAGCAACCAGCTGAAAACCGAGGAACGGAGAAAGTTCCACAGAGAGCATCCTTATTCACTGACACGCCGCATCGGAACACCATCGCCGACACTTCCAACCTTGAAACAGATCTAATGGGGCCAAGGATGAATGAAATGATGAATGGAACGAAATGGAGGGTCAGGAAATTCGGGGACTGAAAGAAAACACTCCAGCATTCGCCTGACGACCCGGGAAAACCCCGAAAAATACCCATAGGTCACAGTGAGCGGTTGCTAGGAATCGAACCTGGGATCTTCCGAATGTGAATCTCGCGCGTTACCGCGGCGTCACCTCGCTGGGTTACTTTACTGCTAATACGACGGTTGGTATGTTTTTAAAAACGAATTGCTGATAAATTTTTATGACAATAGTGTATAATTACGAAAATGGCACTATATTCCTCAATAAATAAACCTAATGTGCAAAAGCAGACCAGTAAACTTAGTAGGCATGCATCTAGGTCCTGTAAAAATTTCAATCTGATATCTTAAATGGGTTCTAAGATAATGGGTCATGAAGTTAGCAAATTTAACATTGGCGGGATAGGGCTTTTAGTTTCCCCTTTAGGTAGAAATCGAGACATGGAATGCCATTCTTCATCGCCGAAGATGCTGTAATTCCAGCGATATGTATTTAAAGAAAATGAACATTAACGGGAGATTGATTCCGTTTCAACTTTCCGAAGGCCATGTGCCATATAGTTGATTTACAAAGCATTATGCGATAGGTAAAGATAAATTAAGAGAATGCATTTATTTACCCACTTTGTCTACTGATATCAATTTACAAATTACACTAAATTGCTGATCTGTGTATTTCTAAAGGAGATCAGAAACATTTTCTTTCTCTGAAAAAGAAACATGACAAACACTTTGATCACGTAAACAGCTACAAGAGTAATTAAATTAGCATTTTGATTTAAATGAAATATTGGCACATTTTCGCCTGAATCTGGATAATTAAGAGCTATTTATAAAGGAAGAGAAAAAAGCTGCCACAAATAAACTGTGCATTTAGAATGTTCCTTCATTACTTTTTATAAATTCTGGTCTTAGTAAACACAAGGGAAGATAGGTAAATGGCATACACGTTATATTAAAAGGAGATATGAGATGTTCCAAAAGACACTGTGTTTAGCCATTCGCATAAGACTTCGCTTCGAGCCCATCCATGCCGAATCTTGTTAGAATATGTTTTACCCCCTCTCCCTACCTCAACATGACTGTGTTATTAGCGTCATTAGTGTTGGAGGAACATGTTACGCAGATTTTTCTATATACGCATTCATTTTTGAGGGATATGCTTCGGACTTGACATTAAAGTTTACTCGGATTGGGTTAGACTCAGCTATGTAGCTGTTCCAGATTCTTGGTAGATGGGTATGTCGAAAATGTGACCTCTCGACAGGGTTGTGAGTGGCCTTAAAGTCCCCGAACATCAGCTCGAATAACAAGAGGATACTGTTAGCGCTAACCAAGAGGCTTGACACGTGGTAGTGAAGCATTCTATCTAGAGTTGCGCCCTAAAATATATAATACATAATTTTGTAATACATAAATGCCATAGTAAATGCCAATGGTAGGATTGCCGGTAATGTTGCTAGCATTGGTAGGGAAAGAAACATAACACAAAATACAACGAATTAAGAAAATTAATGAGAAATTCAAACATAATGATCACCAAAAACAGTGATCATGACCTTGGTCACTGTGATCAAAATAAGAATTGTACTTTTGGTTCAAAATAACATTACTCGTTATCACTACTAGTGTCTTCGAACTGAACTGTAGTATACTCAGTGGAGCTTCCAAAAGTTTTTCAAGACACAGATTCATTGTCTTCCATATAACGTAAGCTCCACTGGAAGGAAACTAACTTTTCGGTTGTAGGATAAAACCTGTTTCTAATGTTACTATGAATCTTCCCATACGCCGAAATTGCGCTCACCTGCAGCTGTTGATGGTGGTACGCTGAGAAGTTTGTAGGTGATATAGCTCAGCAGCTGATCAGGTACAAGTTGAAACATGTTCAGCAGCAGCCAACACGCCATCTGAGTAGAAGAAACCATCGCAAGCTTTAAATTCAGCAACATTAGCTAGCATGCGTCATCTTTCATATCACAACAATTGACACAAAGAGCGATGAACTGCAAAACATGGCTTTTATATTGAGCACTCAGACTAGTGCCTTTATACCGTAGATCTAGCAAATTTGCTGCAGCATGGATAGGCTTGCAGGTGAATTTTGTTCTGTTTATTATTGCAGATGTAATACATAGCTGGTCTTCTGGAGATAGCATTGAGCTATTGTTTTTTAAAAGGTCCACGTCTACTGCAATTTTAGTAAAGTGATGATGCACATCTGACAACAGGGCATTGTCTGCCTCAAGTTGGGTGATGACAGTAGACACTGGTCGTAGTAAACGACTTGCTTGTTCAAGTTTCTCCCATGTGTCCTCCTTTAACACAGCACTTATTACTGTGTTAAAAGGAAACAATGAAGGAGAAACAATGGATTCTAGAATAGCCTCTTTGTTCTTTATCAGGCTCTCAAAACATATTAACGCTCCAAAGTTACAGCCGAATTCCCGTACTTTTCCTTCAGCTTCGCTTCCAACAGAGCATGAGGTACATGATTGAATTTGAATGTTTTGATTATTTTCTTACTGAGCTGGAATAGCTCCTGGAGTACCGGTATAGCCATGATGTCTTTGATGAGGAGATTGATGCTATGCGCAGGACATCCTACACATGTTGTATGCATGTACTTTTCTTCCACTATTCTCCAGACAGCCTATATATTTGTTGCATTGTCGGTGATCACCACTATGAACTTTTCGTCCCGTATCTCTTGAATTACTGTGATAAGGCTTAAGACGATAAATTTTGCTGCTTCTCTGCACTCACCAGGACGAATGCACTTGAAGAAAATTGGTTCTGGTGTCGTGACAATGAAATTAATCACTTGGTCTCCGGACAAATCTGTCCATCCGTCAGAAATTAAAGCGAGAGCATTTGATGGTTTAATCTTATCTGTGACAATAGCCTGAATATGTTGATATTCAGCGTTGAGCAACGTTGTACCCACAGCATGGTAGTTAGGAGGCTCGTAGCCAGGACGAATTAAATGAAAAGCTTTCCTCCAGTATTGGGTCTGTAGCATTGATAACGAGGTCCTTAACCATAATCAGCTCTAGCGACGTCTTCGTCTACGTCTCTGTCAAAAATTGTTGTAGGTGTGTCCGATGAAACTGATTATTTGGCGTTCGAGAGATTAGATTGTTCATCAGGTGAAGTCCCAGACATAGTAGACATCGACGTTTCATTAGTTGTTTCAGAAGTGGTCCTCGAAATTCATCTCTGTAAAGGTTCCTGAGCGACACGTTTGATAGATCGTGGACAGAGTCTACACTTCTGAAGGTGATCTCGTAGACAAGTAGCAACTGCATTATGGTATATGGTTCCGCAGTACTTATAGGTACAAGTGACTTCTGTCTTGTTTTCGATGGTCCTTGTATTGTACAATTCACACACTTCCGAACGATGACGTGTGCTGAAGCACGCCGCTTGCATATTAATGTTCCGTAGGTTAAGTGGCCCTTATATATATACCATCACTGAGTTTCCAGAAGGTTCAAAGTTCAACGCTTTCGGTTTCTAAAGGAATCCAGTAAACCACTGAGCTCAAACGTAAACAAATCGATCTACATGCGGTAACACCTGATAGGTATGCAACACACCTAACGTACAGGTAACGCGGGTAGGATCTTAACTGACCAATTCTACTAGGAAAACTACCGTAGTATACCCTTACTTATGATAGTCTGCTGTAGCTTACGGTAATTTTACAACTCTATTCCTATCCCATTGGTTTAAACTGATCCCGTGTAATTGGGAGTTCAGTGAGCTGGCGTTAGCCATTATCCCTTCTGTAATGGAACCCTTAAATTGTCATTAAACAATATTCTCGAGGGTCTTTTACCTTAAATATATCAAAAGTTCAAAGTTGTTTACACGTGGCTTGTTCTTCAAAAAATTGTTATTTAATTTTTTGTGCTCTTGCTGGATGTTGGAGCTCTCTATGACATTTTTTCCTGATCTTATACACTTGATTTTTACGTGTTTCAAAGAATTGTAGGTATCATTTGTGTTTCTCCGAAGCTGTGAATGACAGAGGTGAAATGTGAAACGTATTGCATCATTTCTCAAAGAAAGTCCAAAAAAAAATTGAGCCTCAGGCATACCATAATAAATACCTCAATTGTACAGAAAATAAACGTTATCTGTATGGTATTCAGGTTTACCTAAATTCGTTGTCTACTTTTCTCTTTTCTGCCTGGGAAAAATGTTCGAATTACAGCCTTCAGATCAGGTGTTTCATTTTTTCGTCGATAGTGTTTTTTATTCACTTCTCCTCATGTTATTATGCGTGTGAAATTTACTTTACGTGCGTTTTCCATTTTTAACGCAGATGATAATAAAATGTACTTAATCCTACAAATATTAATATATATATATATGTGTGTGTGTGTGTTGCACATGCAATGTATATGTATTTTATAGTTGTATTTTACATTTAAATGCTACCGTGTTTACGTCCCATATTTGTTAACATTTTACTTACGATTTAATTCATGCAGCATTTAAACATACTTCTTTCGGTGCAAGCATCCATTTCAACTTTAGTTGTTGACTGGCTTGATCAACACTACCAAGCGTGACTAATCGATTCCAAATTCCCAGAGGCCAGCGCGGTCGACTTTGAGACTGTTTTTGAACAGCTGATAGTAGTTTTATTTTATTTTTTCGCGTAATTATTTCTGCTATTCAATATAGTCGAAAAATAGTATACAATACACACGCTTTAGGTGCTTTGCAGAAACTCGGAAGTCAAAATACGAGATAATCGCTCTGCAAAGAGGCACTTAACCGCATTCGTAATATACTATTGTTAGAACACGTGTCATTCTCCTCCTTTCTCCCTCCAACTTCGTGTGTTGGGGTGGTGGGACTTCACGGCGATGCAGCGCTAATAGAATAGAAGCTTCTTTGACGGTAGGCAAACCGAAGAACGAAACAGGGGATGGGTTAAACCTCGTTTTCCCTCCAGTGGCAACCCTAAAACAAATATCTAATGCCTTATATAACGCTAAGGAACACCTTTTCCATAGATATATTCAATCGTGAAGAAGTATACACAATTCACTTAAGCAGATGTTTTTAAATAGTATTATTTGGGGTTTCTTTCAAGTAACTTTCACTGTGACATATTTGGATCATTTCACTGTAAACAAGCGGATGTTCAGATAACATGTTGCTTCAGGTTAATGATGGCATTTTCAATAGTCATTAGGTTTATTCGCAATTTGAACAAATTTCAATAGGTCACTTATGCTACATCCTACGATATCGAAAGAGGGAAAATAATACACTCAATATGATACCAGTATTCTCAAATCCATAATATATTTTCTTAACGACTGGGTCGAAATATATACATACATTGACATTGTGCTTTGATAATTGTTGTTTCACACTAGCACTAAGTTGGAAAGTTGAGTCAGACTTTAAACATTCAATGCCACCGGCGAGACTGGAAACGCGCATCTTCGACTGTCCGTGACGATGCTCTTACAACTTGAGCTACCATGGCGAGATACTCATGTGCGTATTAAATCTTCATCTGATAACAAGCATCCTGGTGAACTTTTAAAGCGATCTCAAATATTCGAGGTATCACACCTCATAGCCAATTTGCAAGTGGTTTAAATTTCCGGGGTTTATAGTTAATGACTATTACGTTAATTGTGTTTTATATTCCCTACAATTTACTGTTGAGTTCCTTAAAAATCTCTTCGACAATATTTTTATTAGGATTTAAAAGAGGAGCTTTTTTTCATCTTTACCAAGAAATACATGAATTTCGGAGTCAAAATTCCTTGGTTTTCTTGGATATAACAAAATATTGTCACGGGGAAATGCAACTAATGAGACTTGGCAGAAGAGACACTGCGTCAATCTGGCTACTAATGTAATACACTGAAATTTATATTTGATTAGGCTAATACAGTAACGCATTCCTTAAAATTTCAAACATGTAACATTAGGAGAAAAAAAACGGTAATCAATAAGGTTGAGAAAACATTTCATGGTACACTGAAGTAAACATCAGACGTTAAGACCATATTTGCGCTCGCGTTCCCGTTTGCGTTTTTATGTGTGTGTGTACTTGTCTTCACTTTCCACGTAAACTTTAGCATAGACATCAAACGCATTACGTATGAGATGCATGGTCCTGTTGAAACATTCAGGAAGGGATGGCGGCAGCAATAAGGCAACTTTCTCGCAGGTTCCCAAACCTCAGGAGGGAGATATTCAGAGATGTAGCGACACGGTCAATTCGGTTCAATCCATTTCTGACAGAGATTTAAATAACATTACACCGACGTTGGTAAACAAGTGAGCTTCAAATTGATTGGTAAAACCTTTCTTGTTGATTGAAGAGGCAAATAAAGTTAGAAGAATTTTTATACAGTTGCCACTATGTGATTCAAAGCTCTCTGACTTACCTGTTCCAATTATTTTATCGGATTATGGATTGCGAGCGTGCATATTTTCACAAATTTTTTAAAACTACAACTCAGAATCGCTTTTCTGTAGAATGATTAATGACCACAATATCTATTCAAGAATTCCCAGTTATGAGGCTATTTGTGTAGTAAAATAAATTTATGTATTCTCCTTATTAGAATGAAAATTGATGAGCTTACATATAGGATCAAAATAACCAGTTTCAAGTTCTTAAACGCTGTCTGTACTGAATCTATTTTATAATTAATGATTTCAGCTGTGCGTCTGCAAAACAGATCTCCTGAAAAAATTTCAAATTCTAAGCAAAGTAAGTATTGCCTTAAGTTTCAGTTTTAAGTGTACAGCTTATGAAAATATAAAATTACGTGGAAATACAGAAATGAATATAGCAGTTTTTTTCCTATTCACTTGTGATTATCCCTTTTAATCTCTGGATCTGTGAACAGCGACATCCAGATTTGCGTTCACAGTGACCACAAGGCTATGACTACAAAATAGTGTAAACTTTTACGATTTACAGAGTCGAAAAGATAACAGTGCCTTTTTTTAAGGAGCAATTCTTCACAATAAAGTGAGCAAAAAATGTCGGCCACGTGAATTAAAGCTGTGCAGTATTTCAATCTATTTTTTTAAATAATCAAGAAAGTTAAAGTAATGTGACGCAGCGGTTGTGACCCATTGTTATCGGGGGGGGGGGGTCGGCGCTGGCAGAAGGAGATAAACAAAAATAACTTGCGCTCTCCCCCGGCGTAAACACCAGAAGAACTATCGCTAGATAACCAAAATATTCTGGAAGTTTCTTTCTACCCGCCTCCAGAACGTGTGTCCAGATAGTTCTAGAATATTCTGTGGAAGATTCCATTTGCTATATAATCGAAAAATAAATTAGCGTCCTTAGCGTCCCATTCTATACTGGGCGTGAAATACCGGTAATTTTACTTAGAGGACCTTTTATCAGGCTTGAGGTTCTTTTATGGGTCGTAAATCTACGACACGGAATACACCGGCTTTACTTCCCTTCCGAAAGAAGCCATGCTGAGGATTTTTACGTCCGAAAAAATCCATCGCTCTCCGCCGGGCTTGAATCCGCGAACGAGCGTTACTTAAGCGAGCGTTCACACTAGAGGGAGTTAGTTGAGTCGGTCAGTGAGTGAGTAAGCGAGTTGGTGAGCGCGTTTCTGTTGCGACATCAAGTGCGGTTCTCCGAGCGAGTTGGTGACAACTGTTGTGACATGCAGTGAGTGCTACTGCGGAGCGAGAGGTTGTAGAAGTCTTGTGTTTGACTATCCGAGTGAACCTTCCGGAACAAAAGGCTACGTCACGAAGAAAGGGAAGTGATGAGGAAACTGAACTAGTTCACATCAGTGACGTGATGCAGTGAACTAAGTAAAGTCCCAGTGAAAGTTGAACCACATCAAAACAGTGACAGTTCAAAAACTGGACAAAGTCAAAATAATTAAGACAAATGTTTCTTTATCTGATTGCTCCACACGCTTAAAAGGTACGTTTTCTGCTTCGATATTTCTCTACTACATCTACGAAGTTTAAACATCGTTCAAAAAGCTCTTAGCTGTCAGTGTACACTAGTTACACTTTCAACTCATTATATAGTTTATGTCTAAAGGATTTAATGCTCACGTTTGGTAACAGGAAAATTAATAGAGGTCGGATATAATTTAATTAATATCATTTGTCAGCTCCTAAATGTCACCGTTTAATTAGTAACCTGTCATGGGGATAACCGGCGGAAAAAGGGCAAAATAGTTACTGTGAAATAACATAGTTACTGGAAGGTCAAAAGTTATATTAAAAAATATAGACTGCAAAAGTGAGAAGAAACAGAAAGCGTTTGCTTTGAAGACTTTAGAACCATCCAAACGAGTTAAATTGTACTCAGTTAAATTCATGAAATATTGTGTGTTTTAAAACGACGGATTAGTGACTTAAGGGAATGCACCACTGTAAACCTTACTTTCTGAAGTTTTAAGTCTAATTTCCCGCAAATTTAATTTTAGATGTCTTAAGTAAACATCGAAAATTGTTAGATTTCGTTTATACATCCGTTTCAATTTTCAAGCTATTGAGTTTCAAAATGGCTTTTATTGTTAAATTCCAAATTTTCCGCACGGTTAAATTTAATAAATAAGTTTTCTTTTAATTATCTATTTCATTTAACTACTAAAGGCGCGTGAAATTGTCATAACATTCTTTTCTGTACGTTTTAGTCCAATGGGCGAAATAATTAAGACCTGCAAAGCAAGAACTGAGAAGTCAGTGATAGAGATGTGAAACCTCAGACCTACATATTGCCAACCAATAGTCTACGTCGATGATGTGCTTATTGCAGACTGTGAGAGGAAGCAGGGGGATGGTAGTTAATAACAAATAAAGCCAATTAATGATGGTAGCAGGAACAGAATATCAGGAAGAACAAATAAGGATTGATTACGAATGACAGTTAATAACAAATGAAGCCAAGCAATGGTGGTGGTAGTAGGAACAGAATATCAGGAAGAGCAAATAAGGATTGAGTACGAATGACAGTTAATAACAAATGAAGCCAAGCAATGATGGTAGTAGGAACAGAATATTAGGAAGAGCAAATAAGGATTGAGTACGAATGACAGTTAATAACAAATAAAGCGAAGCAATGATGGTAGCAGGAACAGAATAGTAGGAAGAACAAATAAGGATTGATTACGAATGACAGTTAATAACAAATAAAGCGAAGCAATGATGGTAGCAGGAACAGAATAGTAGGAAGAACAAATAAGGATCGATTACGAATGACAGTTAATAACAAATGAAGCCAAGTAATGATGGTAGCAGGAACAGAATATCAGGAAGAGCAAATAAGGATTGAATACGAATGATAGTTAATAACAAATGAAGCCAAGCAATGATGGTAGCAGGAACAGAATATCAGGAAGAGCAAATAAGGATTGAGTACGAATGATAGTTAATAACAAATGAAGCCAAGCAATGATGGTAGCAGGAACAGAATATCAGGAAGAGCAAATAAGGATTGAGTACGAATGACAGCAGCTTACTCAAATAGACCAATATGAACATCTAGGTGTGGAGGTATTTCAAACAGGCAAGCTGCAAGGAGAAATTCCTAGGAGAATACAAAAAAAAAACAATAAATGCATATTACTCTCAGCACAATATATTTCGGAAAGAAGAAGTTAATAAGAAGACCAAGACACGTATTTATAATGCAGTTTGAGAGCCAATACTATTATATGGCAGTAGAGTTGGACAGCAGTGAAGAATGATGCAAGTCGGGTAAATGCAGTACAAATGAAGTGTCTGCGGAGAACATGTGGGAAAACAAGAAGGGACAGGGTCAGGAATGATGGAGAAGAACTACAACAGAAGCCAGTGTACAGGATAAAAAAGGACCGAAAACTTTACTGGTATGGACACATTAGCATTGGAAGTTACGCCAGTCTATGGAAGCAAAGCCTTAGGGACAAAGACTTGTAAGAAGACCTAGGACATAGGAGGATACGATGAAGCAGGTTGTTGGAAGAAGGGGAAAACAATACATCAACTTTGCAGCATGGCCAGGACAGAGAAGATTATAAGACCCCTGCATTAAGTGTCAAATCGGGTAAACAGGAAGAACAAGTTTTAGTTTAACAGAAAATAATTTTAAAACAAATTATCATTTTCATTTTATATTTTTTTACGTTTAGATTTTGCTTTAGAACCACCAAAGTCATTAACCTTTCACAACAAACAAAAATTATATGACACTTTTAAATATTTGTCTTTTGGGAATGCATGTGAAAACTTTCGGTGTAACTGGATAAAATCTGCATCGTGAGGAGCATTTTGAATGAATAAAAGTGCTGAGAGAAAGAATTCCAAAAAATTAAAAATTTAAAACGAAAAAAGAAATTAATTCCTGAATTTAATTTTGTTGTATATGAATGCAAGTATCTAAAGTAATAAAAGTTAAAATTAATTATAAAATTATAGTCTATGAATATACTTTATTCACGCAATCCAAATCTCCAATTTCCCTATATGTTCACAAAATTTCAGTAGCTCATTCCTTTAAAACATTACGTTATAGGTGTATATCTATAAAGTTAACATGTTCAATTCATTTCAAAACCGTGGTGGAAATAGTTCTGATATGTTTAGATTATGACAGTTGAATTACTCCTTGCGAAACAAATACGGCTTATTTTATCTAGGTATTAAATTATTTATGGACGCTCTTTAACTACTATGGTTCTTAGCGTCACATTCTTTATTGGGCGTGAAAGACCAGAAACTTTGCTCAGAGGCCTCTTTATCAGGCTTGAGGTTCTTTTACGTGCCGCAAATCTACGCAGCGGGAGCACCGGCTTTACTTCCCTTCTGAAGGAAGCTATGCTAAGGATTTTACGCCCGAAAAATCCTTCGTACCTCCGCCGGGTTTGAACCTGCGACCTCGGGATTATCTAGCTATGTAAACACATTATACCTAAATAAGGTAATTTTAGTGACTATCCTTAGTTTAATATAGAACGCTTAGAGGGAAAACAATTTAACACGTGGAGTGATCTTTTCTACATAACACTGAACAAAACCATTTTAACAAGTTTTAATGCTGCAATAATTACAGTAAACTCAACAACAATTATGGGAGCATACACATGAGCCTCTGTACCCAATTCGAGCTTATTCTGATTAAATGTTTGTTGCAATGAGCAACCTGAAAGAAAGAACCCATGAAAATACAAATCGAGAAAATGGCAAGCTAAAACTTGAAGACATAGAGCCTAGAAAGGGCCTGCAAATGTAATTATTATAAATTTTTACTTAAATACAATATATGCTCTTTTGGATGCGAAGCCTAAACTGTGTTAAACCTGTTCTATAAAGAATAGTATCAATGCTGCACCATAATGAAACGCAAATATACCAGCTGGCTCAACCGCGCCGTATTTGACGTGTAATGAAAACCCTTTGTGCGTTGAAAAAGTTGCAGAACTCAACGGGGTAATTTCAAGTAAATACAGCACAGGTCAGTGGGGAACTGGCGCATTAACGCCTTAAAAACTCACTATTACTACTACTACTACCACCACCACCACCACCACTACTACTACTACTAATATTACCCAGTGGTTCTCAGAAACGTCTATATGGATACACGCAGCCAATTGAAACTTCGTATCAATCTATAGGGGTAATACTTTGAACACCCATTCACTGAGCGAAGTCAGCATAACAGTACCGTTAAGATGATGATAATAGTAACAATAGCATTTATAATAGCAAACGAATAAATGGCAGTGAAACACTACGTGTTCTCATGCTTCTTTTTTTAGTCCGTAGTGTTAGAGAAGAACAGCGAACACAATTAAAAAAATAACTATGGACGAATAAGGATAGGTCAACTAAAGACAGTTTAATTATTTGTCAGTCTAAAAAGTGAGTTTATTCCCTCGAAAATAAAACCTGCGTAATTTAAGTGGAAAATATTCTAAGACGTGTTCGGTCTATTTTTGTCTATCATCACGGACAGTACACTCTAGTATGAACCTAGGAAGTGCCTCTCGATGAGCGTGTCTGCTCGTCTTTGCTGATAAACGAGAGTTCGGCTGGCCCCGTAGCTCAGTCGGTAGAGCACCTGCTTGCTGAGCGAGGGGTCCCGGGTTCGATTCCCGGCTGGGGGGTGGGAATTTTTGTCTAGCCAAGATTAATCCCAATCCTCCCCAGAGAATGAAAGTATGAATGAAAGTGTTGTGTGATTAAAGCCCAAAGTTAACTAGAAACCTAAAGACAGACGAATGCGAGTTAACACGATTGCCTATAGGCAATAATATGTTACAAAGGATAAGACCATTGCAGTTAAATGCGGGATATAAATGGAACTCCCCCCCCCCAAAAAAGGATGCTCGCTCACGCTTTTCCTCCAGTTCCCCTCTCACCTGTGCTTATTTGGAATTGTCCCGTTGAGTTCTGCAACTCTTTTAACGCACAAAGAGATATCTACACACGTGAAATATACTGGGCGGTTGAGCCACCTGGTATGTGGAAGAAAGCAAAGCATATAAATAGGTTTATATCACAGGTTAATATCCATTAAAACCAACATTCAAAGTCATTAAAATAGCAACAATGTACATACAAAGCGTTACACAGAAGTCTGCATAACCTAAAAACCAGAGATAAGACGCTGTGACCCTGGGGTTGGTTAGCTGCCGCTTCGACGTCACAAATATTGTTTCACTTCTGCTGCCAACAAGTTTATTATAGAAGTGTAATGATTGAATGCGGGTAGCAGAGAGGAACTATATACTACTTGAGGAACAACGAGATCACATGAAGAACGTTGCTAAATGACTTAAGTCCAGTGAAGAAGAAAAGAAAAATTCGTTTGTGTTGCGTGCACTCGGTGACAGCAAGACAGCTAGTAGCTCTGATGACCCTTCCTCGACATGGACATACACAGTCTGCAGTTGATAATTATCAAGTTGCTGAGGCAGCATTCTACCCTAACACTGACCTTCTAGTGACCTCCTTGGGAAGTGCATTCAATTTTCTCCAAGAAAGTCGTTTAGTTTTATGACTGCTTACTCTTCTTTTTGAAATTAGAAGTATAATTGCCTTTTGGAGGAGATATACCAAAACACATAAACTTCTTCTAATTGCCATGTAACATATAGCTTACTAACGGCCGCACGCACCACATGTGTTAGACAAACAGTAAGACAGTTAATAGTTCTAACGAGGGAAAGTTGGACGAGTTAGGAGCTGTCGTAAAAAGAAATTCAAGAAAAACACTGCTTCAGGTTACAATGTTTTTGATAATAGAATTTAACTCGCCTGCTTTATCTCCAGATCTAAATCATGTGATTATTTATTTCTGGCGAATACTTAAAACCTATGCTACAATTCCCCATACACTTGAAGAGTTAGAAGACAGTATCCCACGTACTTATTCCAATATTTCGGCTGCTGAAATTTGTGGGATGTTCAATAATATGTTCATTAAGTGACAGGCTTATGTAAGCGTATTTTCAATACGGTTTATGACAAAAGATAAGGTAACTTATATTGGATCACCTCGTTAACATTGTCTAGAAGAGAAACGGCGGATATGTATAATATTAATAATAAATTTTTATTGCCATTTAGCTTATTACAGCAATAGACAACGTCTAAATGAATTACAATAAATATATTATTACACATATATATCTCAGTGTTATTACATGTTAACAAATATGCTATAGAATTACAGTGTATTACATTAATACTTCCCATTACATGAATGATACAAAATGCAGAGCTAATATAAATATAATCATACAGTAAAACAATAAATAGTCCAGGAATAAAGTAGAAGGATAGATGATACCTACAGTTAATATATATTTCCAAAATATTCCTGTAGTGAATAGTATGGGTTGTTTAGCAATATGTCATAAAGTAGAGTTAGATCATTTGATAGTGTGTTATACAGTTTTATATCTAATACTTCAAAGCTATTAAGTGATTTGGACAGTCTGGAGTATCTATTTGTTTTGTATACGTCGTGTTATATTTGTATACGTTGTGTCCTGTCTGTAGTGGTAGTCAGATGAATTCTTCTTTAAATAAATAAGAAAGCTATAGATGCATAAGTTTACTTCTGTCATTATTCTCAATTTAATGAATAGTGGCTTACAACGGGCGGGGCCGTGGCCGAGTGGTTAGGCCTCTCGCCGAGGCGGCCCGAGTTCAATCCCAGGGACCCGCATGTGGGATTTGTGGTGGACAAAGCGGCGTCTGGGCGGGTTTTCTCCGGGTTCTCCGGTTTCCCCATTCATTCCACCAACTGCTCCATCATCACCTGTCCTTTCATTCATTTCGTTTCATCTACTTCTTTCCTCCCATACCAGGCTTCGGGCTGATCACCCATCCTGGATATTCTGTCTGATCCTTGAGTGTCTGCTCCTCGACGGGCCTCTGACCCCAAGCACCCATCTGTAAGCCCTGGGGGGTGTAAGTCCTACATAAGAGGAGGTTAAACAGAAGAAGAAGAAGTGGCTTACAATGTGCCAATTTGTCTGTATTAGATATGATACGGATGGTCTTCTTCTGTAGTGTAAGTATATTACTAATGTGGCTACTATTACCCCATAGTAGAATTCCGTAAGCAGATCTTATGTACGTATCAGGCATGGAATTTTTAAAAAATTTTATAAGGTATATAACTCTTGAGAGCCTAGCTGTGATATGATTAATATGGGGTTCCCAGGAAAGCTTACTGTCAACCAGCTTACACCCAGAAATGTAACTTCTTTTATATTATTTGATATTGGCAGTTCTCTTAAGAAAAATAAAATTTGTTATGTTTTGTTTTCATTTACTAAAAAACCATTGGCCCTAAACCATATATCTGCCTGCCTCATAGTGTCCTCAGCAATTATTTTAAGATTACTAATATCAGTGCTGGTACTAAAAATGGTAGTTTCATCTACATATAATATTATATGGGTGTTTACAAAAGAAGGTAAGTCATTGATCATCAGTGTAAAAAGAAGAGGCCCAAGAACGGAGCCTTGCGGTACTCCACACTTTAATTCAGTCAGTTTTGATCCCTCATTACCAACACAGACGACTTCGTAACGATTAGTTAAATAAGCATGAAAAAGTTTTAAGGCCGTGCCACCTATACCATAAAATCTAAGTTTATTTATAAGGTGCATATGGTATAGCAGTGCCATGGGAGCTGCGGGCTTCCCCTCGCATCATACAAGACAACCCCTTTATTTATCATGTGCAATAGAAGAGTTATTACAAAAATAAGCAAAAGAAAAGTCCTGAGTGAAAGCGGTAAATCTGTTTTCCTTGTATTGAATAGGCATTGCAATCCCCGTTCATACAAATCTTGGAACGTATTAAACGCTCCAGCACATCCTATCTGCAATATGTCTAGTTGCTAAACGATGATTTCGTGCAAATACCGTGTATATTTCTAACATCACTTCTGCGGGTCTTTACTGCAATTGCTCCTGATGTAGATAACCACTCTTACGTGCAAGCGACAGTATCTCTGCATCGACATATTTTGTACTCGCATCGAACACGACCATACTAAAAATATAATTTCTTTAATTACTGCTGCCTAGCAGCAATTGTCACATTGTTTCTACCTACCGTCCAATTAAAGAAGCCGTCTTTTTAGAAGCTAATTGGATCCAAAGTAACATTGAATCCATGGTAACCGCTTTGTCCCATCGTAATGTTAAAAGCAAATTAATGTGCTTTTCCGCCCATTGAGTAGAACTTTTCTTGTCAACATTGTTTAAACGCTCATGGAGCAATTTACTGACAAGTCTGACCCACGATCATCTACTGGTAAAGCTTGATAGAATGTGTTTGCTATTTTCATAATTACCGTTTGTTAATACCCTTGTTCTTAATATAGAAGTCAACTGAATAATTCAATGCCAAGCCCGGGATTTGAACATGGTTCTCCCGCTCTCCGTGCGGTTGCTCTAACCATCGAGCTACTGTGACAACATGCCGGTGGGACATTGAGATTGTTGTCTCTAGTGAGAAGCCTTGGTGGTCTGTCTGGGAAACAACTTCAGTAAATTGGGGTATTCAATGCTTCACCGACATGTCACAGTAGCTCAATAATTAGAGCAACCGCACTGAGAACCGTGTTAAATCCCGGTCGTGGTATTGGATTTTTCAGTTGACTTTATATTAAAAACACGCCAAGACCAAGCTATGGTCTCTAAAAGTATAATTAATTTCAATTAATTATATATAATAATTAAAAAAGAAAACCCTTGTTCGTTTTACGCCATAGATCTTATCAGCTAGTGAATATATTTATATTTGATTTGGCCGCCTATTTGTCAGATCCTGCCATTAGATTGCTCCACTGTAAAGTTGGCTCCCATGATAGCACGTTGAAAGTACTACCTAGTATTATAGTATCATCTCAATAATGTTTGGAACCAGTTACTTGAAAATGTCATGGACAGGGAACTTTGAAAGACAACATAACTTATTAGTGCACAAATATCCAAAATTGGTATGTGCAAAACCTTTAATATGTAATGTTTCTGTTTGGAAATAGAATGGTTTTAAAAAAATCAGAGCAACAAATCCCTTAACAATATAAGGAAAAGTTAATATTCTAACACCAGTTTTTGCTGTTGTTTGTAATTTTGGTAAACTGATTGTGAAAAATTGCGTTATTATTGTTATTTGTTTATCACTCTACGAAATCAGTTTTATTCAAGAAACATACCAGCCTAAAATATACTTATATGGTCATTAGAATCCCGAGTTCGAAATATGGCTCCATATTAATTTCGAATAAATAATGACAGTCAATCCTTAAAACATATATAAGAATGCATCAATATATAAAATTACTTTTCAAGTTATTTAAACATGGATTTGACGTTTGAAATACAAATATCGACATAAATCTCTGTCTTTAGACACGCGAAGCAGAAGATACCAGCTCAACCATTTCAGAGCGATTGTGATTTTATTTTTGTGCTTCACGAAGAACTGGAAACGGAATATGGTGGTGTTCGTGAGCACAGGTTTTGAGATGCACTAGATGTTTTTATCCACTCCTTTCAAATAGGTGTTTCGAAAATTTATATCGAAATGTACACAAACAATGATTTTATGAAAATGGACTCTACAAAAATTGAGAGTTAAGTCGATTTCGAATAAAAATCTGTAGTTTTTCTCTCAGTTGCATATAAGTGGTATTAAATAGCACGCTGTGTTTATTTCTAGATGTTCTTATTTGCAGTGTTCTTGTAGGTTCCTGTGCTTCGGCGATAAATAATGACAAATTAGGAATAAATGTCTGCTTTTGACGGTAAATGCTTTACCAAAGGAACTTCATACCGAACGAAGTAAACGATCCATCCAGTTGGCATCTAGCAGGAAATCCGAATATTTCGGACAATAGTTAGACCATACTTCTCCGTACTATTCTGCACGTAAAATGTATTATTCATCGTCGATCACGGATTTCATTTTGTTCGTTTCCTAGACTTTGGTGCCAGTCTTTATTATTTCCATTTAAAATTGTGTGTTTATTTACTTGTTATGAACATAACAGACATAAGCCCAAATGCAATGTTTATTATAAAATGTACTGACATACAATAATTCATATCTAATATATAAAAAAACAAACAACGTTTATAGATAAAAATGGAACTTGTGAATAAAAAGGAAAGAATAAGGTATAGAAGCAAGAATAGATAAGGTGTCATGGTTTTTAATTGTTTAAGTAGTTCTAAATTCAATATACATCTTAATATACTAGTTAAAATTAGGTTAGATTAGATAACGGGGTATATTTTTTAGATTTATTGACCTCCCGCACGTCAGCACGTCAGGTTTATTGCGTAACCCCCACTAATACGCAGGAGTAACACTTAACTTGGGCATTTTTAACTGAATTTCAAACATGTTGAAGGAATCTACATCAAAATAATGCACTTGATTATAATATTAATAAAATTCGGTTTAATGGTGAATTTTAGTGGACTTCAGTATTTGTTTGGGGATAAAAAGAACTTTTAAATCTATGGACATAGTAATATAATCAATAATCGAATACAAAAATTTAATCCCATAATGTCTCTTATGAAGCTTAAAGCTATAAATTTCATATTTCTAAAAGAGTTTCGTAATTTGTATAAGTAGGGTAACACCCAATATTTCTTTTTACAGTAAATAGTTTGAAAATTTTCATTGTGCTTTTCGTTTTAAATCGTCAAGTTTTATGATCTTAGGATTCCAAATGATAGGTGCATATTCAAGATTCTGTCTAACAAGGGAGTTGTAAAGTCGAAATAACGTTTTATCTTTAAATGCATTCGAATTTCAAAAAATGAAGTCAAGACGTCTTAACGATATTGTTACAATTAATTCAATTTGTCTTTTGAATCTGAGATTTGTTACATAATGTACTAATAAATCTTTATTTTTAACAATTTCAATGAGTGGAATGGCTCAGGCGGTCACGTCTGTGCCCGCATTCGAATGTCCCGGGATCGATCACCGGCGACCTCCCACCCTGACCCATGGATTTTTTCGGGGGTTTCCCGAGTCGTCCGGCGAATGCTGGAGTGGTTTATTTCATCTCCCGAATTTCCTGTCCCTCCATTTCGTTTCATTCTTCATTTCCTTCTTCTTTCATCCCGTTGGTCTCTTTCAGGGTTGGAAGTCTCGGCGATGGTGTTCGATGCAGCGTGGTAGGGGAAAAGGATGCTCTTTGTGACTCTCTCCGTCCCTTGGCTTTCGGCTGGCTGCCGGGGTTCCCGAACTCCCTCGAGGGGCATTGAATCCCCTCTGTGTGTCCGCCTGTCCGTCTTCCGGGGTGTCTCTATCTGGAAACTTAGGGACCCTGTCATTGCTTGCCACTAATGGTTCCGGCCGCCCGGTGGCTCCTCTCGCCCCATTCTTCCTCCCGGGGACGCCTCCTTCACTCTGGATCGGTGCCGAGTCCTCTCCGTGGTCAATCCAATCCAACAAGGGCTTGTACAACTGGGCGCACACGAAACGACATTCAGGGTTGCAATACTGACATCTGAAAACCAAGCGCATTGGGATATGGACTAATGTACTGCCTATAAATACTGTACTGTGGTTACAGTGTTAAGCCGTACGAATTCCTGCACTTACTGCATAACTTTTATTTTGCACCATCAGTAGTCACATTTATTATTTATTATTGTTATTATTATTATTATTCCCAGAAAATTAATGTCTGTGAAATTGGCTTTAAAAATGTAGATCAAAGTATGTATGTGTAAGGCACCATTTCGCAGATATTATTTACATATTTATACTATTAATATAAAAATGTCCCCCTGTGCAACTAGGTTAGAGTAAATATTTCCCTAGCAGGAGGATGAAACGCACATGAAGGCTCAATATGTTTCTGGGAACCTGCGGGAGGAAGGCTTGAAGCGAAAGACACAGAGGACGACCAGATCCGAGGCGGCTCGGACGCAGGTAGGGACTTCAACGTTTCCAGATATTACATCCTGACACCAGCGTGACCTCCCACACAGGCCTACCTCTCCCCATACAGAGGTCTTTCTGAGGACCCGTCACACGCCGAACGCCAGGGCGCAAGGCAAACTGCATCGCTACGTCCGTCATTCATTCGCCTGATCCCTAGACACTGCAAATAAGGAACTGAAATGGCAGAAAATGGAGAGCTGGAACATTCGCCTATCAACCAGGAAAACCGGTTGATACCGCAAAAAAGAACAAGACCATAGTAGCTGGATTAACGAGGATCGAACCCGGGACCCCTCGGCGGTGAGCCTCACTTGTTACCAAGGAGACATCTCGCTCGGTCAGATTGTGTAATAAGGACTTTGTAGAAACAAAAGTCAACTAGTCACAGCATAATCATGTTTGTTTATTTGGAGTTCATAAGAGAACAAAAAGGAAATTCAATAGTTTCATACGCTCGTGAACAGCGACGATTATGAACTTCAAACTGGAAAACCAAACATACAACAACGAGTATTTCAGAATCGGTGGAAAGATTCAGTGTTTTAAAATAAATTTTAATTGTAATGAACTCTACAGTTTTAGTAAATATGTATTTGCCTATACCTTAAAGTTTACCATTTGCATTTTCATGTAAATATTTGAAATAGATAAGATTTTGATCAAAGTAGCTAGAGCCACGTAACGAGTTATTGGGGATGGGAAGAATTTCAGGAGACGGCATTCTTTAATGCATTACGTATATAGTTTACTCCTCCTTCTTCTTCTCCTCCTCCTTCTCTATCTCTGTCTCTCTCATACACATGCAGACACTTTTGGCGTTCAACAAATCTCTATCTATTTCTGATGAATTTGGTTGGAACATAACATTTCCTCTGTCTAAAATAGGCAAGCGGTAGAGAAAGTAAGAAGTGTGGTAAAGTGACTGTTTGGGTCGAAAGGGCTGTGCTCCGTTGTACTTGATTTCGAGGGCATCATTGAGCTAAATTTGTAGAGCTGTTTGGCTTGTAAGTCAATAAGAGAGTGCCTCTTCTCTCTTTAATGCACCGTGAGAGACATCAATGAGCTACGGAGATTCATCTCTTTGTGACTCATTAATGCAGCATGGTTACATCTTATCCATTCAGAAGATTCGTTGTAGTGCAGAAATATTTAACACGATTTGGATCCAAATATTTAATCCTGTAAGAATGGCTGAGGTTAAAATTTAAAGATAGCCAAATTTGCCCTTTATGAACTCCTGGAGAGTTAGGAGTAAGCAGACGGAGGGGTCTCCAGTAGCTGTAGCACAGCACTGAACGTATGTCATAGTGGGCCTTTGTTTCCAACGTGACCCCTGGAAGAAAAGGATTAAGGGAAAACCCGAAGGGCGACCAGATACGGACGACGATGTGCGCTAGCAAAGACGGGGTTTCCTAACGATTCCAGCATGGCATAAATACTGAGCCGGCTAGCTCTGCCTAAGCCACTTCCACTCAAGGGTCCCCAGCAATCCCGCCAAACGGCAGGGAGATACCTATCCAGAGCGCAAATTCCACCTTCTTGCCGCAACACACCGGCGGACGTCACCTGATCCTACAATCCTGAAACAGATGAAAGGAACAGGAAATTCGTGGTAGAGGGGGAACTACCCCAGCTTTTGCCTACCGTCCCAGAGAAACCACGAAGGAACCCGTGATCAGAGTGGTGGCTCCGACGGGAATCGAACCTGGAACCTCCCGGGTGCGAGTCTCAAACGTTACCGCGTAGCCATCTGCATTAGAAACAGGTACATTAATGAGTAACACATGAATGTTATCGGATAATAAGATTAGCAACTGTATATTAATTAATTTAATTTTACAGCTGTCCACGTTAGCATTTTATACATATAATTGCATACGTTCAGTGACTCGTGTTTTACTGAGTTTACGTGCTTCGGACAAGTCTCAAGAAAAGCAGGAAGCACCAGGAATGCTAAGAGTCCGTAGAACTCACATACGGAGGGTTCCAAATCCGTACAAGTTGAACTAGTGAAATTTAATAGCTTTTAGGCATATGCACACGTGGTGGGTTTGTGTGGGTGTCAAAACACCCAGAGGAGACGTTTACTTTCTTGAGCTCATAGCTGTGAAAATAACTCTTTGAAATAGCCAGTGAAATATTAAATAAGATAAAAGTTAATCAGATTGTAATAAGAGTTAACAAAGTGTGTAATTGAAATATTTATGAAAGTTGTGTTACGAGTGTATTACGCGTGTACTTTTCTCTGAAACCAACGTCGATTACTTCTGCTTTTCTCTGCAATTCCACCCTTTTTACTTCCTCTTTCGCTTACCTATGGTAGACAGAGGAGTATCGCATTCCACCCAAAAATTTGATTTCAAAACTTCAGCGGAAATACACGTTTTGAGATCCTTGAGATAAAAGCAGCACTTTTAGAAAAATGTGTCTGTGTGCGCGGAAAAACTAGAAAATGAGAAACTGAAATTTTTATTTAAGTTCAGCATTTTACTAAGATGTAACGTGAAAAATTTCAAGAAATTTCTACACCCCTAACTCCCCTTTATACGCAAAAAGTTTCGTTATATAGGGTCAATCAAAATTCAGCTCAAATATTAAACCACTATAAATATTATAATATTTGAGATAGGAAAAAAATAAAAACATCACAGTATTGGGCAAACTATGAGTTTTACAAAACATCAGAAAGATGTCCAAAGAACTATCAGTGTTGGGCAAACATTGGGAAGATGTCCGCGGTTCTCTTGTTCAACGTATAGCATTCTGTCCGCGACACCATTCACAGTATTTTGTAGATAATGTCTTGGAATATTGACAACTTCTTGCGAGATGGCGTCTTTCATTAGCAGTGGGGTTGTTTGAGTGTCAGAAAAACTCGTTCTTTAAAGTAACCCCACAAGCAAAAGTCGGCCGGATAGAGATCTGGAGATGGCGAAGGCCATATTGTTGGATAGTGCCTGTTGATGACGCAATTGCCAAACATCTCCATAATTAATTGCTTTGCAGTGGTGTAGATGTGCGGTGGAGAGCCATCTTGCATGAAGATTTGCTTTCCATACCGTGATTTCTCATCTGGGAATGACGAAGTTCTGTAACCTGCTATACTAGAGCTCCCTGTTTACTCTAACGGTCTGTCTTATTTCATTGTTCCACATTTAATTCAACAAGGTTTTCATGATTTAAAAGTTACTGTATGGTGTGACTTCACTTCATAATTCATCATTGGCCCATATTTCTTCGAAGAAGACAATAATGGAATAAGACAGACTGTTACAGTAAACGGGGAGCGCTACTACAGCATGCTACAGAACTTCGTCTTCCTAGACTGAGGAATCACGATATGGAAAACATAATCTTCATGCAAGATGGCGCTCCACCCACATCTACACTACTGAAAAACAATTAATTATGCAGATGTTTGGCAATTGTGTCATCAGCAGGCACTATCCAACAATATGGCCCCCGCGATCTCTAGATCTCAAACCGGCCGACTTTGGTTGTGGGGTTACCTTAAAAAACGAGGTTTCCTGACACATCCAACATCCCCAGTGCAACTGAAAGATGTCATCTTGCAAAACGTGTCCAATATTCCAAGACATTATCTGCAAAAAATGTTGTACATGGTGTCACAGACAGAATGCTATACGTTGAACAAGAGAACGGCGGACATCTACCCAATGCTTTGTAATGTCTACCCATTGTTTGCCTAATACTAATGTCTTTTGGACATCTTTCCAATATTTTGTAAACCCCATTGTTTTCCTAACACTGTGAAGTTTTTGTTTTTTCCTATCTCAAATATTATATTTAAAGCGGTTTAATATTTGAACTTACTTTTGAAATATCCATATATATAGTGTTCTCTAGAAAGACACGATTTTTATTAAAATGTCATGTTCAAGATACTAGCATGAGAAAATTGTTTTTGTTGTATTTTCTAAGAATGGTCTATAAAGTACTCTTCATTCTGATTTGAAATTTGTAGGTATAGCTTTATTTAAATGGAAAGATATAGCCAAATACCTACTACTCCCATTAAAACATAAAGTTTGTGAAGTAAATGCTTCTAGCATTAGTCAGTTTCAAAATATTCCTTGCTTTAGGTTTAAGTTTTTTGGGCTGAAGTCTTATTGGTTGCCATGTATGAACGTTTTAACCTGTGTGACTCTCCCCTCCACCCAAATGTACTCACGAAAAACAAAATGTGACTTGAAATAGCTTACTAATCTTTCCGCATCTTGCGAGTAAATATGGAAGAATAAAATATCTAGATCCATATTATTTAATTTTAAACATTTTCTACAAAAATACTATTATGGTAATTAAGGTAAAGTGGAATTTAAGATGACTTTTAGTATGAATAATATGTTTTACAATTGTGTATGGTAGTAGTAGCGGAATTGGTTGTATATATACTATGTCAGATTTTCTATGCCACATTGATGCTAACGGATCCTGCACTAAAAACTAAACCGAGAAAATTAAGAAATTCAGGTCGTTCGTAACGGATTCTTACGGAATGCACTGTGCTGTACAATACCGAAAGTCAGTGTAACCATATACACAGTGTTGCCGGATCTATATCTACTTCTTGAAGTTACATCTCGTAATTGTACTCCGGTATTGTTGGTTATATGTTGCACCGAAGCACCGGTTTTTATCAGTTACGAGTTGTATCTCTGTACATACATGTATACGTAAAGTATAGTATGTATTACGGATATAAAACTCCGCAGACGAGAGCGGAATTCGAACTCGTAACCACTTTGTTAGAAGCCCGCGGCCTTAACACTCGTACACAAAGCACTGCTGTAGAGATATAGGTCAAAGCAGCTATCTAACAGGTAATCCTCGGATATCTGATTCATGACGGAAGTGCCGTATTGTTATTATTATTATTATTATTATTATTATTATTATTATTATGCTGTAATGAATTACGGATTATTACATTAGTTTTCATATCATAAACCTAATAATATTATACGAAGTACATAACTAATAATACACAAACAGTATGTCGGTTAGATTGATGTAGGGTAGGGTGGATAGGTTATACAGCGGAGGGGGACACCTCGCGCACTGTGACCTACATAGATCTATTGTTGCTACCACTCCCCAGGAGGAAGAGATGAAGTGAAGGAAACATAGATGGCTACAGGCCGCAAGTACACAGGTCACAGAGACGCGCGGAAGTCCTAACATTCCAGGTCCGAAGACCCGTCCCACTGCTGTAGCTGCCTAGTGAGAGCGATGAACGACCCTTTGACCAGGCAGCCCTCTGGTGTCCACGGAGAGTACTCTTTTCTTTGAGCAAATATCCGCGCCATCTGTCCTGTACCACCATACGCCACGAAACCTAGAAGCACGCCTAATAGATGAGAAGGAAACGGAATGAAAGGGAAATGAGGAAAGGAATTCGGGATAGATAAGAATCCAACTCAGCAAGCGCCTACCGAGCACCGAAAACCACAAAAAAAAAACGGTCAGAGTGTGTGGTCGACGTTAATCGAACCCGGGACCTCCCGAATTCGTGCCTTATACGTAACTTCAGTTGAATCATAAGCGGTGACAGTGTTAGTACCCTGACGTCATTTGGGTTGCCTATTCGAACAAAGTGGACGGCGGTTCGGAAACTCCCGTATGTGTATAAAACCTGCCAGAATGCTCCCTTGTTGCTGCCGAATTGCACATTGCAAACAAATGCTTCTCTAACGATCATCACTCCAGAAAACAGCATCATATTGTGACCCTCTCCAGTTTTTCAGCTGTCACTTCTTTCAGTTCTGTCACTGTTTTAATCTGGTTCAGCTTTCACTGGGACTTCACGTAGTTCACATGGCCACTTCACTAATGTGAACTAGTTCAGTTTCTCCGTCAATTCACTTTCTTCGTGGCGTAGCCTCTTCTTCCAGAAGGTTCACTCGCTGGGGGAGTCGAATACAAGACTTCTACAATCTACCGCTTCGCAGTAGCACTTGCTGGACGTCACAGCACTCGTCACCAACTCTCTCGGGGAACAGCACTTGATGTCGCAGCAGAAACCGCTCAAGCATTCACTGGCCGACTCCTCTCGCGAGAACGCTCGCTCATATAGCCAATAGAATTTTCCAAGAACATTCTAGAGCTATCTGGACACACGTTCTGGAGGCGGGGGAAAGAAACCTCCAGAAGGTTCTGGTTGTCTGCCGATAGCGCTTCTAGTGTTTACGCCGGGCAAGAGCGTGACTTATCTTTGTTTATCTCCGACTGCCTGGTGCCGATCCCCCGATAACCTTGGGTCATAGCCGCTGCTAACAACGTGTATAAAATTAGCATATAACTACTCCTAACCACCTGCTAATAAACGTATGGAATGAATGATTGTGGCCTTGGTAAAACAATGATTTAGCGATATGAATGGATTAAATTATCTAACTCCGTCCAGGTACACATACTCTTAGCCCAGGTTTATGCTGGTGTATGACAGTATAACAATATTTGCTCTTATTTGCTAACTCGCATGAAGTAATTCTTCTTGGTCACATTCGTTGTTTTCTAAACCAATCAAAATATTCTGTTAATAGCTTGCCACAATACGGGTAGCTTCGACTGGAGTGCTTTAAAGAAATACTTTTCCTAAAAAAATTGATGTAAAAAGTGAACCCGTTGTCC
Organism: Deroplatys truncata; assembly: GCA_030765065.1. NCBI lineage: Eukaryota > Metazoa > Arthropoda > Insecta > Mantodea > Mantidae > Deroplatys > Deroplatys truncata. The sequence continues at coordinate 106,902,972 of CM060990.1, read as the reverse complement.
GGGACCATCTAATAGACCAAGGCAATGAAATATTCGGCTATAAAGTGAACCAAAGCAAAACATTTCTTTTGAGCTCAATCCGTTTTAACGGTTCAAAGAGGACATGAAACGCTTCATTAAACGTAAAACTTCTAACAGAGCAATATCTGTACAATGACCGGCTTTAAACGCTTGCTGTCAAATTTCAAGGGCTGTTATTCATTAAAATGCAAATACTACGAAAGTGGCGTGAGCAGAATGACACGCTGGTATCTGACTCAAAGGCGACCGAGTATAAAGCATATAAAATAAAAATAGCAACAAAAAGAGGGCCATGTAAAGTCCTCTAAACAATTTCCTGATTACAGGTACCACAAGGGCGGAATGAAAAGTGTACTATGATTTATTAATATGCCCCACCGTTTCGTAGAGATGCGCAGAGCCATTGATATCAAAATTTAATGAATCTTTTTCCCCCAGTGTGAAGTATAGAAAAAACGCATACTACAATCCTCTTTAGACGAGGCGCCCTAGAGAAAATATGATGAATACAAAATGTTGACTGTGCTCCACAGTTTGCGGTTCTATAATATCAGGTAGAGGGTTCTAGTAAAAAAGTGCTAAGGGTACTTTTCTATCTTCCATAGATTTCCTGAAAAGTATACGGAAATGAGAGGCACTCCTTTACCTTGCAAACGTGTAAAAGTTCGCGCTCGAGGAATAAAATCATGACCACCTCAGATTAAAACACAGGCGAGTTTCTAAAGCCGACCGCGGGTACATTACGGGAATTATATTACTTTTTTCTAGTGGCATTTACGAGTGGTTCCTAAAGTAGATATTTCGAGGACTTCCATCGAAATGTTTAGCGTTTAACATAAATAATTGACGTCGAAATACTGGGTATTCCCTAGAGTGATAGAACAACATGAAGTAAATGTTCTGCATTTCATAAAATAAAACTAAATATGTGCAATTTTTAAGATGTTAGATACAAAAATAGTTACCTGTTTACCTACACAATCAACAAAATCGAATAAGAACAAAAAGGACATGTTATTAAGAATTTATATACGTTAGTACAGAGACATATATTTTATTTTATCATTATAGAAAGCTTAAGAATTAACCTATCTCATTTATTTATTTGTTTTGGCTTAGTACGTAAATTTTAAGAAAACTGCGATACTTATGAGGGTGTGCTGTAGTTTTTTTTCAAAAGTTTTGTCACCCTGATTGAGGGAAAAGCTAACAATTTTCTGAAATTAAGGGACCGATCAACATAATTTTAAAAACATAAGCTTAAACACATTAAATATATCATAAGCTTTGATTTGTTAATCTTCTTTTGTCAGTTCTTACGCAATGAAGCAAGTGTTTTCTCTGAGCTAAATTACTAATGTTAGATTTTCATACTCACAGTATAGGAGTATTGTTATATATAGTACAGTGATGTGAATTAGTGATTTTAATATTAATTAATGTTCATGGTAAAGCGAATATTAAAATGTATAGTACATACCTGCAGTTAATTCTGCATTCAGTGACTAGATTTTACTGAAACGTTCAGCAAAAGAAAACTGTAACGACAGTACGAAGCGTGTCTTTAAAGTAGGTACAGTTTTAATATTTTGCCGCTGCAGTCGCGAATTTGAGCATGTGCGATCACTTCCTCCATTCATTAGGAAGTCAGAAGCAGCTCTGAGCGATCGTCACTTTGTGTTTTCTGTTGTTAGAGCTTTTCGAAATGTTCAAAACAATCGAACTGTGAAGTCAAATCAGTGATTCGTTTTTTGAATGCGAGAAATGTTACGCAAGCAAACATACATCGCCAATTGTGTGAGGTTTATGGGGAAACAATGAGTGACAATGCCCGGCCACACACAGCCAAACAAACTCAAGATCTGATCACATCATTTGGTCGGGAACAATTCGACCACCCTCCCTAAAGTCCGAATTTGCACCAAACGATTTTCATTTGTTTCTTCATCTGAAGAATTCGTTAGTGGAAAAAATTTCAACGACGATGATGTTGTAAAGAAGTAGTGCACGCTTGGTTTTCATCACAGGTGGTATCATTCTTTGACGAAGGCATACAAAATCTGGTTTCCCGTTACGACAAGTGCCTGAATAACGGCGGTGACTATGTGATGAAGAAGTGTAAGATAATGAATGATAATAAAGTATTTGGAAAATAATGCTCTGTTATTTTTTAAAAAAAAACAGTAAATCACGCCTCATATCAGTCACGCCACAGTGGACGGCACCACAGCTGTCTGAATCGTGTACTAGGACATGGAGGCACATGCCTCTTTCCAGCCTCTTTAACTGTAAGGAAAATTACGAATTATACAAAAAAGAACGCTTACACGCTGCAAAAGTAGATACGGAAGAAAGACAAAGGAAAAGACATTTATCCGCTGCTATTCTGCCATATCCTTCAAAAGAAGTGCTTTAATCGTTCCATATATGAATTCGGATGCCACGTAAAGTGTACAAAACTTATTTTGTGAATAAGTCCGTATGATCTAAAACGTTATTTTGATGTTTGTTCGTTGCTGTGTAAAGAATCATCTCTACGCGGAACAACAGTTACTTATTTACAGCAGAATATTTTTCGACTTCAGCACTACGCTATACGGACCGAACGGTATGGCTCAGGTGGTTTGATCTGTGGCCCACATTCGGGAGGTCGTGGATTCAATTCCCGGTCCGACCTTCCTGGCCCGTGGAGTTTTGGGGGATTTCCCGGGTCGCCAGACGAATCTGGGAAGGATTCTCATATTCCCCGAATTTCCTGTCCTTCCATTCCATCTTCATTCTCATTTCGCTTCATCTTTCATCCGTTGGGTTCTTTGACGGTTGGAAGTGTCGGCGATGGTGTTTCGGTGCAGTGTGGCAAGGGAAAATGATGTTCTTTATGGCTCTCCGTTCCTCGGCTTTCGGCTAGCTGCTGGAGGTATACGAACTCTTGAGGTGAGTTAGGTCCCCTCTGTGCGGGGTGGGGTCCCCGGTCTGCCTGTCCGTCTGCCGGGGAGTCTCTATCCAGAAACTTAGGGACAATTGCTGTACCGACGCTCCTGGTTCCGGCCGCCCAGTGTCTCCTCTCGCCTCATCCTTCCCCCCGGGGACTCACCCTTGTGGGGCGTAGGTACAATATACCCTCTGTGGATCAGTGCCGAGTCCCTTCGGTAGGCAATACAATCCTAGGCCATACGAAACACAGTAGGGTAAAAAAAATCAACAGGATAAAGGTGTAAGTTAGATCAGTCGATATACAGGTTGAAAGATAGAGTATACTCCTTTTAAAGACACCCACTTGTGAAAAAAAGACCAAAAATTGCCAAAAATTCATAAATATGAACTTTAGAATCGTTAAACATTACAAACTTTACTCGAGTTCTATGTCGTTTTTATAGCTGTACGACATTTTAAAGTGTCATACAGCGATTTAAATATCTGACTATAAACCTAGCTTACTATAAATTTGTAGGAAAAAAACAGGTAAGTTTTGAGAACATTAAAATAAATAGAGGATTTTTAAATACACACTTGAGTGAACACGCCTTAGAGACTTTTTTGGAGAGCGTTAAAATTAAAGATAAAAAAACTGTAAAATAGCACCGTTTCTGAATTCATGAGGGCTCTCTTGAATGGTTGTTCACAGTGTTAAATCTGAAGCTTCAAGCTTTTGCTTAACATTTACAAAACATGAACATTATTGTTCAACGTCTATTTTCTCCCAAACTAATCTGTTAATTAAAACTTCATCCCTAAAATGTATTTGTATAGCATTAAAAGGTTTAATTGTAGAATATTAATTTTTTTCAAAGAATAATTGCATCGTGTGGAGAAATTTTTCAAAACACTAAAAAAGTATAAAAAATTAATATCTCCGGAACTAATTGAACATATATAAGAAAGCTGGTCAACATCTTATACATTAAATCCTGATTGTTGTATTAAAATTTCAAATAAATCAACCTGAAATTGCGGATTTTTTAAATTTTACAGATAGTTATCTTTAAGAGCGTACGGAAATCAGAACAACAAAGGTTCTATTGGATTTTTTGTACGTTTTATAGTAGGGAGCTTTTAAAGACTTTTTAAAATTCTGTTATAACGTCGCGCAATATGGATCGCATGTCGAGAAGTTCGTGACGCGACTATTTTTCGGTCCAGAGCTGTGTAGCAGGTACACCGTATTAAAAACGAATATCACTGCCAAACGATACTCGAATGGTTCAATTTTATATTACATTTTTTAATTAGACCGATATGACACCTAAACTACTAAAATTGAACGAACACCGAAGGCTTTTATATATACTTTCTCCTGTTTTTTTTTCCTTTTCTTTTTCTTGATGAGCGGAGGGGACTCGGCATTGCTCCAATGAGGATATTGCACCTATGCCCCGGAAGGGCGGAGGTGAGAGGATACACCGGGCAGCCGGAACCGGGAGTGACGGCTCTGCAATGACAATGTCCCTACAGTTTCCAATTAAGGCCCGACAATCGGGCAGGCAAAACAGGGACACAGAGGGTCCAACACCTCGCTCCGAAGGGACGGTCCATTTACTCCGGCAACCAGCCGAAAGCTTAGGGACGGAGAAGGTTCCACAGAGAGTATCCTTTTTCCCTGCGACGCCACACCAGAACACCATCGTCGACACTTCCAAATAGACTTCACGATGTGAAGGATGAATGAAATGAATGGAACGAATTAGAGGGACAGGAAATACGGGGGCTGAAAGAAATTACTCCAGCATTCGCCTAACTATCCGGGAAAATCCCGAAAAAAGCCCACGGGTTAGAGTGGGTGGTCGCCGGGAATCGAACCCAGGATTTCGCGAATGCCCGTCGCCACCTCGCTTGGTCTCTTCGGGTTTACTATATACGGATAAGAAGGTGAAACCGTTCTTTAATTGGGTGAAATAAAATTATATCAAGGGCTCTATTAATTGACCAACGCACGGCTGTTTCCTGTGCTCTAATCAACATTGCGAGGGAAGTGTTTACAACCTAAGAGCGTATGTATTCCTGGTTCAACAAGAGCGTACATTATTTTACTTGAAGCAATTAAAGAGCCAATGTTTTCATCCGTAGAGTGATTTGTCACGCAGAGCGAACATAGGCAGAAGGGAAGAGCTTTCTGTCCCCAGTGCTTTTAATATTTCTATACATGTCAGTAACTTTCAAATGAACCATACCAGGAATTCAAAAGCATCTATTTCAGAGTGACTTCCTTTTCCAACAAATGCTGCGGCTTTGCTCTTGGAGTAAGGAGCATTTTAATAGTGTCTTAGTCCGTTCTTACTACGTTCGTCACCATAGGTAGTGACACTGATGGTACTTGAAATGAAATAATTGGGAAAGAAAACTTGGGAAGAAAACGTATAAGGACTAAGTGTAGGATACCTGCTCGATAATTGTTAGTGCCGTTCTCTGTGGTCTAGGGGTAACATGCTAGTCTTTAATTCCCGAGATTTTTTTTCGGGGGTAAAATCCTTAGCGTCGTAGATTTACGGCACGTAAAAGAACTTCAAGCCTGATTAAGATGCCTCTGGGAAAAATTACCGGTCTTTCACACCCAATATAGAATGGGACGCTAAGGACCACAGCAGTTAAAGAGCGTCCATAAATAAAACCCAATTTAATTTTGAGCTATGTTCTGCGTAGCATGAGTATGGCATAGCAAAGCACCTATAAAATATTGTTCTTATATTTTTACCCAAAATGCGCTAAGTTTCAGTTAATTTGTGTTATATTTTAATTACGTAACAACGTGGAAGTTTCATTTGGGTAGGAATAACTACATTGTCTGCAGGTTGCCTAAAACTAGAGAAACATTACTGTTATTAGGACAGCTAGTGGGGACAATTCAAGCAGGATTAAACCAATTAATTTCAATGTTACAAAATAACAATTGCCTTCTCAACGTTTCCTGGGCGCTGCAAATCCGGCCCCAGCAAACATCAGTTTGAAAGTTTCAAAGCGATGTTTAGTAACCAAAGGAAACTGGGACCTCTTCATTATCTAAATAAAAAATTTCTGATGTTACATTCATATGACCTTCTTTATCCTCTATCGTTTATTATTCCTGGGTATAAAACTACTCCTACCTGCGCTTATTTTTCTATCTACTTCATTTTAATCCGGATAAACCTGTGAATAAATAGCTGCATTACACATTCCTTATAGGTACAAAGACCTTAACATTCCATACTCTTTCCATACAATAATGAGAAACAACTGAAAGTCGACAGGACTTGAAATGAATGACAAAGGTATGGAACAATTCGAACCATTAATGACGGATATCTCGGATATCCATATCTTGAAATGTATGTTTCGAAAATGGATTACGTCACAAAAAATGTTATTTGAAATAGGTCAAGTGTTTTAAAGAGATCTACATTTTTTGTGTAGTACGTTTTCCTCTATCGCTTAACATATACGGTTATACAACATTATACAAAATTCCTTCTGAATGAAGGGGACTTCACAGGTTATTCCCAGAAAATTCAGGATATGTGTTTTCTTTGTCAAGGTAATATCTTTAATATATGGTATTTTAATCAAAATTGTTAGAGCTATTTTTGCGAAAATAAAAAATTCTGAAAAATATTCCATGTAAAGGGTAGTTGCCGGTGGGAGGATTTTCTTGATAATCTTCGTGTCACATCTTTGGAGGATACTGAACTTAAGCACCAAGTTTGGTATTTATTCGATTTTTATTTATGGTGTTCACAGACACACATACTCACACACGGAACGTTTTCTAAAAATGCTTTTTTTGGATTCAGGTAGTCTCAAAATGTGTATTTGCGGTGAAATCTCGACATCAAATTGTTTGATGGATTTAATACTTCCTCTACTTACTGTAAATACGTAGTAGAGAAAGTAAAACTGGACCACATCTATTCCACGGGATTCCAGAAGCTGCTATAAGAGACCTGCGAATAATTTTGCCAGACCACAAACAAAAGTTACGTCAATCTAGCTGGAAAAACAATGACGGTTGTTTTGGGAATGACTGGCTGTGGTGTTCTGATAGTCAGGTTTTGACATGGGTTAAAGACCTCGTAAACAAAATGTTACGAGAGCTCTCAGTTTAAACCGCCTTTATCTAGAAATAATTCCCATCATGTCATGTTAACAAGTGAAAAAATCTGATCTGTTACACTCACACGACTTTCTCTACTCTTACACAAACTATTTTTACAAACGCTTTTTCTCCACGTACTTCATGTTAATCGAGATAAACATTCGCAGAAACTTATTGCTAATTTTCTTGTAGGTGCAAGGGGAATATGGTAGGCTTTAAGCGATAGTCAAATATTTAAAGAGCTGGTTGCTATGTGGAGCATTCCATTCTATTGAATTCCCATTTGAGAAAAAGTATAAGTATTGGAAAATTCAAACAAATAACAAGGAATATCTCGGAAGTGGTTCCCACCACAAAAAAAAATTCAATGACAAAAATTGTGTTCTTTAGCAGATGTACATTTTTTGTGTAGAAACATTTTGTCTAACTCTTACGGTTTACCAGTTATGCAAAATTCATTCAGAATGAAAATGACTTTTGGAGACATTCCCAGAAAATTCAAGATACACATTTCATTTGTCATACAACTATCTTAAATATATGATGTTTTAATCAAAATCGTTAGAGCCATTTTTGAGAAAACCAAAATGTTCGAAAAATGTTCCATGTAAAGGGTAGTCTGAGGTGGGGGAATTTTCTTGAAAATTTTCGTGTCTTATCTTTGAAAGATACTGAACCTATATATTAAGTTTAGTATTCATTCTACTTTTCGTTTTTGAGTTATGATGTTCACACACACACACACTCGGACCTTTTTCTAAAAATGATTTTTTTTATTCAGAGGGCTTCAAAACATGTATTTCCGGTGAAATCTCGGTATCGTATTTTTGGATGGAATGCAATACTTCCCCTACTTACTATATGTAGTAGAGGAAGTAAAAGTAATGCAGAAAGTTACCAGAAACGCATTCAGCCATTATCAATATTTTGGGAATATGTGGGGAAATAGAATTGTTTACAGTACTTCATTAACATTGTAATGAATTTTAAAACCGACAGCGGTGGCCAAGCTCGTTAAAACACGGACTAGAAAGCGAGAGGCTCGCGGTTGAAGCGACCGTCTTCCCTGACTGAGTTTTTTTTCCCACGTTTTACTCAATCCTCATAACTGGCAAATGCTGGGGAGGTACTTTAAACTTAGGTCTGAAACGTTTCCTTCCCAAATCTCCTTTCCCAATAAAAATTTCACGTTTCATCAGTGGCCACCACCTGTGGTGTGGTATTCAAAAATAATGAGCGATAAACTTCAAAAAATAAAAACAGTTGTTAAATTTGAGGTTGAAAATTTAAATTATGAGACATGAATGAATCACGTCCTAATTTTCAAATCTGATGTTAAGCAAATAACTCTGAAGCGTATTCAAGTCGCCCAACTTTCCCCAAACTAATTCAGTCTTGTATCTCCTCACATCGTTCCCTCTCCCTCTCCGACTCTTGAATAAAAAAGAATCGTGTTTGTTGGAAGGTAAAACTTTTAGGAGCCGTCTGATCTAACTCCACTCGTCTTTCCAATAACAGATATCTTCACTCTTCTCCTATAGCAATATCTTATACGAACTCAATATGTCTTGGTTCTCGTGTGCTTCACAAGAAAATCAATAAGGTTTCATTTTCAATATCAAAAAACACTTCGAACGTAAAACATAGCTTTAACAAAAGCAGTAATATATTTACTGGAATTTCGTTGATCGCGTTACCAACTGAAGAGATATTATTTCAATTGTTTTAGCAGTGATAAGCGATAGGAAACCCTGTAGAAATTTATCTTGCGTAATCTCGAATGTTCTCAAAGTGATTTTTATTATTGATAAAAATTTACAACCTTTTTACTCCAGTTCTTATATACGTTAAATTAGTTGCAAGTTTTGATATAAAAGGGTAAATTTTTTAAGGAAGAAGTTCTTTTGTACCCGCGAATTGTTCTACTACAGGGTCAATTTTAGCAAGCTCCTCGAACATTACAGAGAGCGGGATGGCTCCCCGCATTCGGAAGGTTGTGGGTTCAATTTCCACGACCGACTTTCCTGATCCATGGGTTTTTCGAGGGTTTCCCTGGGGTTCCTAGACGAATGCTGGGAAGGTTCATTACATCCCCCGAGTTTCCTATACCTCCATTTCACCTACATTATCATTTCACTTCGCCTTTCATCTGCTTCGTCTGTTTCAGGGTTGAGAGTGTCGGCGGGAGTCTCGGCATTGCATGGCAGGGGAACAGGATGATCTATATAATATAAATAATGCTCTTCGTCCCCCGGAATGGGGGCGGTCTCCGAGTCCCGGGCCCTCCAGTAGGATACGCAAGTCCGCAGGGGGAGGGGAGCCTGTTGTACCAGCTGTCATCCAGGAGTTTCAATCTTTAAAAGGTAGGGACCCTGCCTCTGCCTATGCCCTGTCGTGCCTCCTGGTCCGACCGCCCTCCGTCTCTTCTCACCTCACCCCTCCCTCCCAGGGGCACCCCGTCACGGGCTTCAAGCACAAAAGCTCGTGTAGGTCAAAGTGCTAAGACCCCTCTGCGGTTAGTCCTAGTCCCAGTCCTGACCTTCAATCGAGGGAGTAATAGCCCAGCTGCTTTCTGAGCGTGACCGGCTCTGATCGGATGAACCAACATGGAAGAAAGCATATTAAATGTACTGTATTTACCTCTTACAGAAGGTGCTGGGGATGTATGCACTGCTGATATCTGTTGGTAAAATTTCCATTGTCTAGCGCAGTCAGTTTTAAAAATTAATGAAACGCAATTTGGCCCACCTGCAAGAGCCATTCACGCTCGTTAGGAAGCTGCGCTACATCAGATTCGGCTGCCGGCTTGCAGCCTCTAAAATCTTCGGGGCGCTCGGCAAATTTGACCATGTATTTCCTTAATTCTGAGATCACAGTATTTTCTGTTCCAAATTTGATGTAAACCAAACATTATCGGGCAGAGCACGGCAGAATGTTTACGTTCGCTTACGCTTAGCTATAGTAGAGCAAGATTTGTATTCAAATAAAAACTTCCATGAAGAGATTGCATTCGAAATAGGATCATTGAAGTCCCGAAACCCAAACGTAGTTTTAGACAAAGATCCGTACGACACCATGAAGCTATTTTTATCTTCTGAAAATAGTTATTTATGGTACAAGTGTTAACAGTGGAGTTAAAATCACCTATAACTTGCATTGTTATATACTACTTTTAGACAGAACTGAAAATGAAATCATTAGGTATTCAGCTGAAATTTGTGTGGAAATAGCATGCGCAATGGTGAGCTCTAATCTCTTATTGCTCGGCCTTTGTTGTTGTTTGGCCTTCATAGCACCAGTGCTGACAACATGATCACCTTCACAAGCATAACATTCATAATATGTTTAAGGCTGGGACCAAAATAAATCAACAGAATAATTGGAACAATTTTATTAAATATTATTATTATTATTATTATTATTATTATTATTATTATTCCATTGATGTAAATGTGATATTGATTGTGCAATTGTTACAATCTGTAATATTAATTTCTTGAGCGGAGAAATTAGCATTGGCATTGATAACACCATCGATTGCATTGTTTGGATTGGAAACAGTTGAATTCATTGGAAGAATCCAATTCCGAGTCATACAAATAATCCGCCATTGTATTTATCGATACAAAGCTCCGCTTAATACGTATATAATTTCTATCGCACCAAAAACGGGTAGCAACAATGTAGTGTTATAAAAATGTTATTTCACTCAGTGTTATAGTCCTCAATTTCTAGTATGAGTGGCTCGTATTAGAAGTTCTACCTTCAGGTGTCTAAAAATGCCTATTACGATATTGATTAACTACCATAAGCTTCAGATACTGGCATGACATAAAATATATCTATCATAAAGGATAGAACCGTTTTGCTTGTGGAGTTAAATCCGTAATTAACGATACGGCTAATCAACAAATTTTATTTCATTTGTTTAACGACGGAGGCGGGATTAAAGCTTTACTTAACACTGAAACTTTTGAGGTTTATTCTCCTATTTTTATAGTTCTATTTAAAAGACCTGTTCCTTCAATAAGCAGCAGGAGATTTTTAACTAAATTATTTGTAGGAATATTTTCCTCTGGGTTTACAATACCCAGTAGGTTGTATCTTCTCCTAGAGTTTTCCATTTAAAGATTATAATATGAGACGCAGCTTCTTCGGTTTCATTACCTAGCCTATATACTGGTTCTTGTTTAAAGATTCCCATTGTGTGTAGATGTTTCCTTAATCTACAATGACCCGTTAATAGCCCAGTTATTAGGCTTATTTGGGATGTGTTGAGTTTTGGTACATCTTCAGTAAGCGAGGAGGATATTTTACTCATGATTCGCTTACGTGCTTGCATCCTTCTGTTTGAACCGTTCTGTTTGGTGGGAATAACTCAGCAATGGTTCTTCGAGCAGTATTTAAAGGAATGCCAAAAACTGGTTCTGGTCCAGTAAATGATTGAACAGATCCTTTCCTTACAAGCGTAACTGCTGTTTCGTTGTCTAAGATACCCTTATGTCCAGCCACCCACCCAAGAGTAACCTTGTTCTGTTTTGTCAGATGTATAGGGTTTGTTAGGTAACCAACAGGACTTTTATTGTGACATTGTGTGGTATGGACCATGTATTTCGTAGTTTTGTGCAGTATTTAGGATTATAAATAATATCATATCAATCAGAGGGGTGGCATACTTCTACCGCTTCCGCAGCATGGTCTTTGTCACTTTGTCACGGAACCCCTACTCTCAAAGTAGTTACAGAGATTAGAACTCCCATCGTCAAAGCGCAAGCCTGGAGCTTTACGTCTTGCAGGTAATATATTGTGTTCTGTTTACACAGCATACTAGAGCACAAGACAAGCGAAGTACTCGGATATATCGATCAGTCCGAACCGAGCGCGAAACCTACGCTCAAGAGCGCGTTCAAATCGCCTTTCACAGCTATGTACAAACAAACGCAAATCCCAACGAACTTTTCACAATTACATGATAATGCGTATTATTAAAGAAGTTAACGCACTGCCTACGTGGTCGAGTGGTCAGCAAGGTAACTTCCTACCCGGAAGTTCCGGGTTTGATTTCCTGAAGGGGGTGGGAATTTTTCTTAAATTAGGATGAAGCGATGAATGTGATGCCTCGATGGTACGACAATTTTGAAGCCGTTATCTCGTAGCTCGTTCTATTGTCTCGTGCGTCAGCTGCTCCAGTGGAAGAGCTATAAGTATTTTCTCAGGGTATGTGTGAGTGTAATGTGAAGGATAACACCAGTTAAATTGACTGAGAAATTTAATGCGATCCAATACTTGAGTACTGAAGCGAGTTGCCGACCGTTTGAAGATAAAGAATGACACTGATTATGAATCGTAGCACTCAAAACTATAGCAATTGAATTATTATACCTGCTAACTTTTGCAATATCAAAGTTACAGTTTGAAAGAACTATTTCCGCAATAAAGAAACTAGAAGCCTAACTTGCGTGAGTCGCTAAAATGTTTACCGGTAAGATCCCTCGCAATAGCCGCTAAATCTTCTTCACACAAGCGCATCTCTAGGCACTTAAAATAATACGAGTCGTCGCAAGCATCCAGAGTGACGTATGTATGCACGAATGTGTGCTAGAATGCGAAGATGTCTCTGATTAAAATGCAAACCTTTATATTAGCTTAAGCCCCACCTAATTTAGAACTACCCCATCAAAATGCTATATTATACGTTGCTAAATCTCGCGCATCTGAAACATAACTTTTACCCTGACTTCCAAATTCTAAGAATTCTTCTCTCTCGCATTTTCCGAACTGGCCTACGTGCAGTTTCTTACCTTGTGGCTCTGATGGGCCTTCCAAAATCTCAGATTTTAAGTGCCTTTCTCTTTTTCAGAATTCCTGCCTATCTGACCTTGCAAACGGACTAAATTTAATTCTAAACTGCATTCCCAGAATCTTTAAGTAAATGCGTTCGCTACTTTGGCTGTCACTGATGACTTTGGTTAACATGGCTCGCTAATGACCTTTTAAATCTTTTCAACTCAAGCGTATTACATTATACATGGATTTAATATACGGAAATCATTTGTTGCAAATATTTCCCTATAATACTATTATTTCTTCATTTATATCTCCCGTCAATAAATACGGTAGCAGTGATTATACTCTAACTTCCATACTATCTGGAAGCGTGGATGTGAGAGTGTATGTACGTGTGAAAGTAAGTTAAAACGACGAAAACCTGTAGTGCAAACCTTATGGGTTTTTACTTTTAGTGTACTCTCTCTCTCTCCCTCTCTCTCTCTCTCTCTCTCTCTCTCTCTTATAAGACAAGACCATGTCTAAATGATGCATATTGCATAAGAATACCATATAGTCATGGTAAAACATATTTATAGTACGTATTAAATGCACCATTCCCTGCATTAAATACTGCCTTGGCTATTTAAAATGCATTAGATTTACGACACTCAGTGAAACAAGCCTCAATGGTTGGCACATTTTCGCTACCATGTGCACAGTTTATTCATAATGATTTATTCGTGTGCCACTAACTGTTGTATTACCGCTTCCATGAATCTAAAAGTCAGTGATGTTCATCTATTCCAGGTCTTCTTCTTCTTTACTGATTAAACCTCCTCTTTATAGGACTCACATACCAATGCCTTTGGTCAGTAGCCTGTCGAGGAGCAAGCAAACTCTAGATCATAGCATATCCAGGATGGCTGATCAGCCCAATGCCTGGCAAGTCGGCGAAGAAGGAGGAAATTGAATGTAGTGATGAAAGGGATGATATGAAAATTCGTGGATCAAATTGTCCAAACCAGCATTCACCTAGTGACCGAGGAAAACCGCAAGAAAACCTTCGGTCAGATTGGTCAGCCCCGGAGGTTCGAACCCGGGATCTCCCGAATGCGGCCCACAGACGTTACCGTCGGAGACATCCCGCTCGGTTTTGATGCCAGGTCTTGTGGGTTATAAAATAAAACCAAGGAAAGCAGAGGCACTTTATAGTTTATTAGTATTGTTCTTAAGATATTATAACGACGCTGAACAATACTTCCTAGTAGACAGTGCGTATAACACTATGCTATAAGAGTTAATTAATGATGTTAACTGATCCAGGGAGTAATCTTAATTAAAACGCTGTATCTGTTCGATCGTAAATTCAATATTTACTTCCACCATACATATACTGCACAGTTATTTCCAGTTCTTTGTTGGGGCATAAAATTCTGAAAAAAGTGTGCTGAAGATGTCAGAATCAAATTACCATAGAGCTGTTTTCATTGCTATTATGTGGCGACACTCTCACTGTAAGTCTTATACTGCACTCTTAGCAGTAAATTCTCTCTAACTGAATGTCACCTACATGCCAAAGATTAAAATCTGATGTGTTACATTCACATGGCTCTCTCTCTCTCTACCCTTTGTCGTTTATTAGTGTGTAGAGTTGGGATCTCGATACCGTCGATACCTCGATACTCTCGTTATTTGGAGGTATCGAAGTATGTCTATTACTTTGAGATAAACTTCCGATACTTTGTCGATACTTTTAAATTTTTAAGTTTTGCATTATTGAAAGTTGTTGCATTTAACCTTATGCTAGCTAAGGAACGAAAGGAGTCAAGACTTCACGTCATTGTCTCGCACCTCTCCCCAAAGAATTGTTGGACTACAGTTCTTGATTGGCCTTGACTGCGTTTCCTGTGGGTGAATGAATGGAGGGTAAACAGATAATGAATGAATGAATGAATTAAATCATGTTGCTGCAATAGTCTGGCTTGATTACTGTCACGCAGCCGTTACAGTTGCCTACTCCGGCGGCCAAAATTTGTGAATCCAGCAGAAACAAAAGAGAGCTTAAGACGCGATATAATACAGCGCAAGGAAATATTTGTTCATTTAAGGATGTTTCCTTTGTATCTCCGCATTCCATATAATACTTCACTGATTTTTTTCTTAAAAATTTAAATTCTGTCTAATATGCCTTTGCATTAAACATATATATACTCATGTATGAGGATGGGTAGTAGAGAGACTTAATCCACAAACCTAATCCGAGTGTTATATGGTAATTACTTATTACCTAATGAAAAAATACATATGTTATGTGTTACTTGTGAATAGTGATAGAATGGTTTAACACACACTATTTATAGTTCTTTCAGTTTTATGTAAAAAAAATATATAGTATATTAGTTTATATTTTTAAGGCTATAGAATAAAGAAGAATTGCTAGTATTTTTCTATGGATAGAAAATACTTTAAAAGAAAGTTTTCAGCAAAAAGATAGTTACATAAAAAGCGAAAATTATTATTACTAGGCGGCGGCAACATTAGTAATAATAGGAATAATAGTAGTAATAATAGTAATATTAATAATAATTATTATTACTAGGCGGCGGCAACATTAGTAATAATAGGAATAATAGTAGTAGTAATAGTAATATTAATAATAATAGCAGTAGTAATAATAATAGTAGTAATAATAGTAGTAGTAGTAATAATAGTAATAATAATAGTAGTAATAATAATAGTAATAATAATAGTAGTAGTAATAATAGTAGTAATAGTAGTAATAATAGTAATAGTAATAGTAGTGGTGGTAGTAGTAGTGGTGGTGGTGGTGGTGGTGGTGGTGGCGGTGGCAGTGGCAGTAGTAGTAGTAGTAGTAGTAGTAGTAGTAGTAGTAGTAGTAGTAGTAGTAGTAGTAGTAGTAGTAGTAGTAGTAGTAGTAGTAGTATAGCCTTGACTAACAACAGGGAATATATAACCCGTGGCATTATCACGATAAAACTTGCTGCCAATTAGAGAATGTAAAACACGAATAATTTTGGAATTAGCATACAATACAATATTGGTTGCTTGCGTTTATACACAGAAAACTACTAATAAGAACATAATTCAGTGAACAAGCTATCGCCTTTGCAGTTTTTTATAAAGTGAGTATCGAGCATCGCTGCTCAAAAATCAATATCGGCATCCAATATCGAGTATCGAGAAATAGCGGTATCGTCCCATCACTATTAATGTGTTTTCAAGTATTCTTACGAAAGTTTATTTTTCTATCTACTTCATTTTAATTGAGATAAACCTTTGCAGAAACAGCTACATTATACATTTCTTTTGAATACTGTGACTTCGTCCAATATTTCAACTGTCACTTTTCTCAGTTCTCACTGTTACTGTTCTAAGCTCTTATGTAGTTCAACTTCACTGGGATTTCACTTCGTTCACACTATCACTTCAATAAGGTGAACTAGTTCAATTCTCCGTCCCTTCACTTCCTTCGTGACCTAGCCTCTTCACGACGGACGGTTCACTTCTCTCGGAAGTCGAACCCATCGCTCTGCACGTCGTCACCAACTCGCCCAGAGAGTCGCTCTTGATGTTGAAGGGGAAACTCACCCGCCGACGCAACTTAACTCGCAATCAACTTGCACTGATTGCTCCCGCGAGAGCTCTCGCTTATATAGTCAGTAGAATCTTTCCACAGGGTTCTCAACGTTCTAGAACTATTTTGACACACTTTCCGGAGATAGGAGATAAAGCTTCCAGAAGGTTCGTTTAGTTGCCGATACCGCGCCCGGTGTTTACGCTGGCGAGCAGCCGTTATCGTTGTTTACTCGAACTACCCGGCGTCGACCTCCCTATAACCTTGGGCCACAGCCGCTGCGTCGCAATACAAAGGGAATAGCAGTAGTCCAATGTTTAAGAACTAGACACTATATGCTGCCCTTAAAATTCCATACTGTTTCCATGCAAGCGCCAGAAACAACTGAATGTCGACAGGACTTTGAATGATTAAATCTTGAAAAATTCGAATTACTAATAACGGACATCTCGGAAAAGACTGTTGCCACAAAAAAGTTATTTGAAATAAGTTGTGTGTTTTCAACAGATTTGCTTTTTTGTGTAATGCGTTTTCGTCTATCGCTTAACATTTACCAGTTATGTAAGATTATAAAACATTCCTTCCGAATAAAAAGTACTTCACTGGCTATTCCCAGAAAATTCAATATTTACATTTTATTTGTCATGTAAATATCTTTAATATATGGTGTTTTAATAAAAATCGTTAGAGCCAATTTTGTGAAAATCAAAAGTTTCGAAAAAGTTCCATATAAATGGTAGTTGGGGGCAGAAGGGTGTTGTTTAAAATCTTCATTTCACATCTTTGGAAGATACTGAACTTAAATACCAAGTTTGGAATTTATCTGACTTTTTTGAGTTACGCTGTTCACAGACATACACACGCACACACAGACACATACACGGACCTTATTCTAAAAATGCTTTTCTTTGATTTAGGGGATCTCAAAACATAACTTTCCAGTAAAATCGGTATTGAATTTTTGGGTGGATGCAATACCTTCTCTATCTACTAGGTACGTGGTAGAGAAGATAACTCCTGGTATGAGAATATTTTAGCTTCAATAACTATACATTTCATACAAAAACAAATTTACATCACAAAGATTCATATAGTTAACTACTTTTTCCATTTATCTAACGAATTATCTACGCTTTAGTTGCCTCCGGCATAAATGTATCCAACACCGTGGTTGTGATATATTGTGTTCCATATTCACTACCTACTCAGACATCAGACTTCAGTTTATATTGATTGTGCCAATTTATTTAGATATTCTTGACAGTTTATAGTACTAAAATTCTGAAATCTTTCTTCTCAATTTTTGTCTGATATTTTCCCGTAACTCACCGATCCTTTTGATCAATATTATATTTATAGTTTTCAAATGTCGTATCCTAAGTATCTCTTTCGGGAACTGTAACCATCTCTATGGTACAAACGTTTAGTTTCATAAATATAATGAAGATCATGTTCTGTATATCCACCAATAGACATTTATGTATGCCAATTTTCCCCTTCTTTCTCCTTAATTGTGTTACCCTAGTCCTAAGCCATACCCAATCCTCTCTACCTAATCTATACTTCTATAGATTTTTCCATCCCCCAGTCCTGTTTAACCTCTCTTATAGCACTAAGGTAACCTTATCCCTAATACTGCTAAAATTTCTTGTTTATTAACATCCTCTATTCTTTGTCTGACCTATTTCCAGAACCCTCTTCTAGAGTTTCCCTCTCCTTGCATAAATTACCCATATTTCCTCTAGTATACCTTGTAATTTCATTTTCCAATTACCAACCATTTCAGATTTCCCCTGCATAATCAAGCACTGTCTAACAATATTTTGTTCTCTCGTGCAAGAATATAGTGAAGCAGTGGAGCTAATGACTATTTCATTCTGATGGGTTTTCCTAGAAACCGTCGGCATAATATTTCTCACCTATTTAATCCTACACATTCTGCGCAGAGTAAGATCATTGCTTAAAACGTATCACTCGAATTTAAGTCTGCTATTTCATCTTCAATAGCACTGAACACTATTTATGAAATACGGTATTTAGATGCTTTATTTTGAATTGTGTGTGTATTTGTGCCTATCAGGGGTGCAATTCAATATTTATAAAAAAAAACAGAATTGTTCGTTACCTCTTTTATTACCAGGATAAGGATCCGGGATAACTTAAACATTCAGTATACTGTGCATCGAGTAGGGTGGAGTGAAGTGACGCATTGGAATGTTGTTTACCTGTGAGGTCGTGTATTATTCGCTTCGTGACTAGAGGTACATCAATACACTTCTGCCTCTCGTTCCGATGTACGTGTTTTACTTCATTTTCCACCATCACTAGACCGCTCTGTTTACAGTAGGAAATAAAGCAGCCCACTAGTGCCTTGTTTACATCAACAGTACTGTGTTTACGGAACTCTATAGTAAGGTTGCACATACATGGGTTGCTAACTTGTCCCGGATCCTTAGCCTTTTTATTACTGTGTATTAAAGAAATGCTCTACCTAAATAATAGCAGAAATGTTAGGCATCAAAATGTGTATACTTAACAATATGACATCCTAACTGACACATTAAAATCCATTAAGCCCACAATCTAATTTAGCAGCTTCTACATATTTAATGGCCAGCTGTGGAAAAGGTGAACTTGATAGCATCTGGATTGTCTACGCCGATTCCATCCTGATTTACATTAGGATTCTGCCTACTGCTAGGTGGCGTTATGCCTTATAATAGTCTACTTTCTCGGAGATGTTAAATCATTTATCCACTCCTGCTTTATGCAGAAATTGTAATTCTATTTCTGTATGTAAAATGCCCCCCGTAAGGGGAGTTCCAACCCCTTCAGTGCCGTGGTGCGGGCGCTGCGGACCCTGAGTACTCGTGGTACTTCTTACGTTACTAGAAGTATGCTGGACCAACATCCGAGCCCCACCCGTGAGGGTGTTGTTCGGGTTGGGTTGGACTCGGCGGGGCAGTGATTCCCGATACCCAGGGGAGACTGGGTACTTCTGGCCGGTTTTCCGTCCAGACGAGGTTGTAAGATGCCTCAAGGTCCTCCGATACCGCCCTGGAGAGTCGGTAGGCGGCCCGCTAGTGGGCTGCCGGCCCCACCGAGGTTGTTCAGTAGTCCTCCCCTTTGGGGATTGATGCGCGTAAGTGGCGTACCCCTTCCACCACCCTTTAATGGTTTAAATTTTCAGGTGGCAACCTACTGGAAAAGCCTTCGGGGGTGGGAGAGCCACTCGGATGGCGCCCTCCTCCCTGGGTACAACGGGGGCTTTTGCCCCTGGGTCTTGTATGTAAAATGCCAAATTTAAGAAGTCAACACAATAAATTTCAGGAATTCAGCAATCGATCTGCCTTCCTTACCTGCAATTGATTTATTGAATAAAAACGAGGTAATTTGTTGTAGCTCTTATTGCATTAATTTAAAAACAATATAATTCTCAATAAAAGGTACGGAGACCATATTCAATAAAGAGCGTTAAGTGCTATTGCCCAAGGCACTGTTAGTTCTTAGGACCTAAAATAAGGAGTCTTCTTCTTCTTTCCTTGTTAAGGGCTTGGACTCCCAGGACTTGCAAGCGGAAGCCTGAGGTCAGACGTCTGTGGGGGAGCACAAACTATAGCTCAGAGAGAACAGCCAGGATGAGTGATCATCCCGAAGCCTAGTATGAGAACGAGGAAGGAGATGATATGAAATCACGGCGAGATGAATGAAAGGAAAGGTGATGATGGAGCAATTGGTGGAATGAACGACGGGGGAAACCGGAGAACCCTGAGAAAACCTGGCCAGACGCTGCTCTGTCCACCACAAATCCCACATACTGTTCTCTGGGATTGAACCCGGGTCACCTTAATAAGAGTCGAAGTCTAACCACTTGGCCATGGCACCGCCAAAATAAGGATTCGTAGATTAAAATCCACTGAGCCGATTCCGTTCACAATTTTGACAATCGAAAACGAGTTACCAAATCCCTCTCCCTCTTCCTCTCTCTCTCTCTCTCTCTCTCTCATGCTACAATGATATGGCCGCCAAATCCCTCTTAGTAACAGAAATTTGTGCTTCATTCCTTAACTAATTTTCCTTGCATGAAATTAACTGAACACAAAAATGTCTCCGATAATTTCCACTATTTCTAAAAACTTAGGAAACCTCCTCAGAATTCTATATTGTGTGCATATAAATCGTTATAATGTGAAATAGCAAAGTGGAAATCCCTCTCTACAAGAAAAGCTTGCAATATATTCGTTAGTGTGATGAAATAAGCCATAATTACACTTTTATTTTAAATATTAAAAAATTAAACTGTACTTCCAACTAAAAATATTGAAATTTGTTTCTCCCTGGAAAATAGCTTACTTAAATATCGCCGTCCCATATATTAGGTGTTTAGGGTGGAATCTCTGAAGTATGTATTATTAGGGTTATATTATATGTGTAAAGTATTAGAAGTACTGTGCTCTTGTGCAGGCAGAGATAGGGAGGTGCTGTGATTAGAAAATTCTGCCTTACAATCAAAATAAATAACTTTCTGACCAATGAAATGTCCTTTTATGAATCGCTGATCACATAATACATTCATCAACTAAGAACTTCGAGAAAACATGGTGGCTAGAGGGTACTTGGCCACGCTAAATGTAGCAAATAGTAATGTAGCGGTTACTGAAGTAATGGATGGAGAAAACCAGTTACACATGCTCGGTAGCTACATTCAGTGCGCATGCATAAACCCACTAGGAACTAGTTATGTTGCTATCGGAACTTGTTTACTAAACGCCATTACGTAGTATCATATTGCTCCTCTAAACAACGTGACACCACAGTTCTAACATGCTATCTGGTGAAGTAAATATCAGTTAGGGGCTTTTTATCATGCAAACATTATTATAATTACGCTGCATGTTTTATCATATTAGGTACGTCGAATCGCACGATAATTTCAGTGTAAATCAAAACCGAAGCCTTAAGATTAACCTGAATAGTTTTATGCATCATACACACTTTTTTTATTTTACTTATTTTTTATTTTTTTGCGTTAACGATTTTACTTCTAGAAGCATCACGTTTTAAGGAGACCAACATCTGAAAATTGTGAACATTTCTAAAAAAAACAGATTTTGTACGGTAATACATTTTAGTGCTTTTAAGATTGACGAGTATACTGATTGGGAAGACACAAACTCATTAAGTGCCAACCAAAACAGCAATAAAGCCTAAAAGTCTAAAATTACCTCTCTACTCTTAAAAAGTAATTAATTTTCGTCATTTCTTGAGTGCTCGTTATCATTCAAATAGCTCTTTGCGGTACAAACGTTTAACAATTAGTTTAAAAGTTTCACCAGTGTGTTTTCACCAGATGGTAATAAATAGAATCTATTCCTAGTAAGTACAAAGTACATGGCTTAAGAAAGACTTTTTTATGAATTTAAAAGAGTAAAATCAAGAAATATATACTTTCGAATTTGTTTTTTAAACCTATGAATGTTTTATTCACAAATCATGCCATAAGTTTGCAAGAAAGATATAAGTTGGGACACAGAATTGAAAATTGGTTGCAAAATTTTGAAAACTGCACCGAAAGGAAGCTTTTCTGTAGATCGTTAAGACAACGCAGAAGATATTTTTCTCAGGAACTACTCAAAGAATTTATTTGAAAACTTGGAAGTTTATTATTAATGATGGGGCCTCGATACTCGGTACTATCCAAGTATATCTAATACGCTGAGATAAACTTTCGATAATTTTCGATACTTCTAGATTTTTAAGTTTTGCATTATTGAAAGTTGTTGCGTTTAACTTTATGCTAGATAAGGAATGAGAGACCACGTCATTACCTCGCTCGCATCCTCATAGAGTTGCGTGACTATAGTTCTTGATAGACCTTGACTGCGTTTCCTGGGGTGAATGCAACATTCCATAGACTCTTGTGTCTAACTGAAAACATACAAAACATTGGGAGAAGGAGTAGAGGTAGTAATCAAATATGCAGTGTTAATCGAGTTGCGAATGAAGCCAATTTAGCTGACACACTAAATCATGTTTCCTAGCTAGGTGATTCACTTTCAGCCTTGTCCAGAAATAGAGCCAGCAAGCAAGGCTCAGACTGGGATCATGGCGAGCGATCAAATTCATTAACGAAGAAGGCATAAGAATCTGTCCCTGGTGTAGAGAGGATTCATATTCTGGCGCATTGTACTAAGACAGAACAGTTGAGGAGAAAGTATCTGCCAGGTTCCTATGTTAGCTCAAGGAGAGGGTTACAAGCTTGTTGGACATTGCTGGTTGGAAGGGGGAAGCAAGTGGTACATTTTTACAAAAAGTTATGCAGCTCACATCGGAGTGTAAGGAAGAGGGTGGGTTAGTGGCTTAGGGGCGGGTATTTGTTTGTTTTGTAAGCAATAGCGTGTGCTTGTGAACAAGATCTTTTCTCTTCTTCTTCTTCTTCTTCTTCTTCTTCTTCTTCTTCTGTTTTGTTTGTGTGAATTTTTGTTGCTAGTTTATGTTCTTTTTCCTTTTCTTTTAATTTCTTGGGAATATCATTAACTTTAAAGTTCAGTGTGATGAACATAGTCTGAAAAATATGAACTACAGTGTATTATTTAAGCACGTACGGTCTATCTGACCCAATGTATGAGTTTGGAGATGTGAAATGTTTAAGACCAATAAATACACCACTCAACTCTACATTTACCTACCCCGGTAACCAAACTCTGTGAATCCAGCAGAAAAAAATCAGAACTCAGGACGTGAGATAATACAGTGCATGGTAATTACTTGTTATTTTAGTTGTTTGAGTTTCACGTAAAATATACCTTTTCAAGGTTGCAGAATAAAGAGGAATTGCTAGTATTTGTTTTTCTATGGATAGAGAATACTTTAAAAGAAGATTTTCAGCACAAAATACAGTTACATAAAAGAGAAGCAACACAATTGTTATTACTTGTATTACTATTTTTATTATTTTAGCGTTGTCAACAACAGGGGATATATAACCTGTGGTATTATTAAGTGAAATCAAATTGCTGCTTAATTGAAGAATGTCAAGCAGGAACAATTTCGGAATTAGCGTTCAATATAATATTCATACACAGAAAATTACTAATAAGAAAATAATTCAGTGAACACGCTATCGCATTTATAGATTTTTATAAAGTGAAGATCGAGTATCGGTGCTCAAAAATCAGTATCGATATCGAGAAACAGTGGTATTGTACAATCACTATTTATTATATAATACTACACAAATATGCGGTAAAACAATCAAACTAATTGTTTAAAATGCACAGAATTTCCAAATTTCACAGTTCGGTCCCCTTTATTGCCCTATTTTAATGCCCCGTTGCGTGTATATTTAACGCTTTATAAATTCGTTTATCAATAATTTCTTACATGCCAGCTTGGGATTGTGCTGTATTTTCCTTTGCCTGCTTTGTAACTTCTAAACATTAAAGAGTTCCTTGTTAATTCTCCTTGTCCTTTCCAATTCAATATCGTTTAGTTTGGTCACTGAATCCAAAACGACTGAACTAATGAAACTTAGTTACATTGGGAGATTTTCACATCTTCAGATACGGTATAGGGTACAAAACGAAGGGGAACACCTCGCACACTGCGATCTGGATAGATTCATTGCGGTTACCACCCCTAGGGGGAAGGGATGAAGTGAAGGAACAGCATGAGGCTACAGGCCGCAGGCAGACAGGCCACAGAGACGTGTTGAAGCCCTTAACTTTTCCTCGCTCGAAAATCCGACCCATTAATGCAGCTGCCCAGAGAGGGCGGTTAACGACCCTTGTAACCAGGCAACCCTCTAGAGCCCATGGAGTATACTCTTTCCCTAGAGCTAGCATCCGCACCATTTGTCCGGCTGAAAGCAACCCTGAAACATGAGAAAGAAACCTAATGAAAGGGAAATAAGTGAAAGGAAATCATGGTAGATGGACATCCACCCCAACATTTGTCTACCGACCAGCGAAAACCACGAAAAAGCCTAGGTCAGAGTCAGCGGGACTGGAACCTGGGACCTCCCGAATGTGAGCTTCAAACGTTACCGCGGAACCAACTCTTTTGGTGTTACGCCAGTAAGTAATTACGTATATAAAGTTTATATTTTTAATCTGGAGTCGAAGTTCTACATAGAGTAAAAGAAACTTCCTTGCAACAGATACTGTTTCCGGTAACGTGTGACCACAAACCAAAGCGTTAATCGTTACTTATAATCGTTGCTTGTAACCGTAAACGGGTAAGTGGGGCAGTTGCGGTTTGCCACGTTGCTATAGAGTCGCTCTATGTGAGAAGAGTGAACAACGTAATCCGACTGCGAGACAAACAACGTAGGAGTTACTCCGTCAATGTTCAAAGCAATCTCCATAAAGATGCACACGAGGGCATCTTCTTTCTGCATCCATCATGCGATTATCTCTGCAGAGATTGCGTAGAGATGCACCAACAGCAAAGTAAGTTTCTAGCCTCGTAACGAGAATGTTGATACCGGGCTAAGTGCACAGCAAAAATCCGATACATGCCTGAAGCATATATTAGAGCTTCAGAACCTCTGGCAGTGTGCGAAATGCTGCGTTTGCACTCAAGCATTGATTGCACTCGTCCAAAGTGCACCTGATCTCCTGTACTTGATGATGCTCGACTTGCAAGAGTGCCTTCGATCTTCTCCTCGCCATTTCCGAGGTCTAGAGATTAACTCTTTCTTTAGTAGAATCAAACTTCTCTAGGATATCTTTCTCGCAAACGTTGAAGATTATTGTGCAGTTTAACATTTATGCGGCAAAAATCACCCTGGCACTGGTTTTTCTGCAGCCTCTGCATAAATCAGGTACTTTAAAGAAAACTCGTTGATGCTAAGGCGTATTTTAACCCTCAGCTAGAACTGAGGACTATAGTGCTAGACAAATATGTGGTTAGTTACGTCACTTTGGATTGGACTGGCTTGGAATAGCTACGGAGGGGACTCTGCACTGATCCACATAGGGGATATTGTACCTATGTCCCACAAGGGGGCGTCCTCGGGAGGAAGGAGGAAAGGACTCCGGGCGACCGGAACCAGGAGTGACGGCACAGGAATTTCCAGGGTCCCTAAGTTTCCAGATAGAGACTCCCTGGCAGACAGACAGGCTGACCGGGGATCCCACACTGCACAGGGGGGTCCAACACCCTTGCAGGAAGTTCGGATACCCCCGGCAGCCAGCTGAAAGCAGAGTGACGGAGAGAGTCACAAAGAACATCCTTTTCCCCTGCTACACTGCACTGAAACACCATCACCGAACTTCCAACCCTGAAAGAGACCAACGGATGAAAGATGAAGTGAAATGAGAATGGAGATGAAATGGACGGACAGGAAATTTGGGGGATGTGAGAATCCTTCCCAGCATTGCCTGGTGACCCGGAAAAAACCGAAAAACTCGTGGATCAGGAAGGTCGGCCACGAAAATGCGGGCCCGAATGCGGGCCACAGACGAAACCGCCTGAGCCATCCATCTCGGTTACGTCACTTGGGACTGCAGTCTACACACTAAGATAAAGTTCTTACCATAGTTAAGGGAGTGCAAATCTGCAATTACATTTTTAATGATGCTAAAACATTTCATATTAAGTAACGAAGGTGATGGGACTATCCAAAGTAATAAAATGTGATATTAAAAATATATTGAAATTTCAGATATATCAAGGACTAAAAATTGTCAGAACACATTGAAACTCTTTGGTTGTTCAGTGGAAAATATAAATGATAGAAATGTTTTTGGTTTCTGAATTTATTTAGAATTTTAGAGCAAATGGTGTGTTATTACTTTTTTAATTGGAGTACTTGTTCAACATTTCTGTGCATTTAATTTCTCATGTGTACAAAACTGGCGAATATGGTCAATAATTTAACTTAACTAAGCACAATTCATCCTTCGCCAATCTTAGTACCTACTACGAATGAAGATCAGCTAAAACCATTACCTATAGACTTGTTTCTTCCGTTAGTATGCTCACCAGTAGATATACTCAATGTAGTGGAAACATATAAATGAAATATCACAAAAATGCAATTACTAATTTGTGCTTAAATCAATGTAGACAATACCAAATGAATCTAATCACATTATATCAGCATTATGGTTGCTTTGTCGTTAATACCTTTCTAAATATAAAGTGTCACAGATATGTATTTTATATTATTCACTTGAATTTAGAACGTTGTATAAGTGTCATACTTATGGATAGGAACGCATTTTTGTTCCTTAATTTTATTCTAAGCTTAGTTCATGAGGACTAAATGAGGATTTTTATATGACTTTTTATTAATTTAGTATTTTATCCTCAATCACTTAATCATAGTTATAATATCAGACGATAAAAATAAATAGTGGCTACGATGATAAAATGGTGAACCAGGCTGTTATGTTAAACCTCATCAAACGCATTTGGTAAAAGCACCCTATGAATAATATTTTGGAGCACTTGTAGCCAATCCTCAGGAGTAGAACTTAGCTTTTTCCCCAGCACAAATTTTATATGGCAACGGTTGGCGCAAAAGTGACCACACAACTAGCTAAGAGGTAACCTGGAGCCCAAACGGTTCAGAGGCGGTATGTAAAACCTAACACCTCCGAAAAGGGCGAGTGACACCTGCGGAGAAGAGGATAAAGAAATAAAGGCACAAGGCACAGTTATTGATTTACAAATCAGAATAAGATTGTCATGCATTCATACGCGTTTTCTGAATTTCAACACGTCTTATATTCCATATTTCTAGTGCAACAGGACCACTTCAGAACTTTATCTCATCAGCAGGCATAGGAATGCTTAAGCTACACTGAAACCATTGTCAGTACTGTGACTTTGTCCAGTTTTCACTGTCACGTCACTAACTTCTCACTGCCACTTCACTAATGTGATCTAGTTCAAATTTTCCTTGCCACTTCACTTAGTTTGGAATGTCACTTCACTTTCTTCGCAACGTAGCGGCGTAATGAAATACGCACGATGCAGCCTCTTCCTTGGATGGTTCACTCGCTGGGGCGTCGAACACATGGCCCCTCTTTAATCTCTCGCGGAAGCAGCACTCTCGGTAGTCACAACTGTCGCACAAACTGACTTGTAGTACCGCACTTGATGTCGCATCAGAAACGCAGTCATTAACTCACTCACTGGCGAACATGCTGGTTTATATAGCCGCTGTAATTTTCCACAGAACATTCTAGAATGTTCTGGAGGCGGGGAGAAGGGAAACTTCCAGAAGATTCTGGTTATCTCTCGATTTACGCTGGGCGAGAAGTCTACTTATCTGCCTAACTCTTACCAGCCGGCTGGTTGGTGTCAGCCACTCGATAGCTCGGCACGTAGCTACGTCTCAATACAAATAATGTAAGCAACAGCGGCCATGAGTCAACGACGGTCACAGTCTGGTGAGTGTTCTCTGCAAACGGCAACAGACTGTACAAGGGACTGGGTGTTTGTAACCTGTGACTTCATTACATAGATTCCAGTAGCGGTCCAACTTCATTTACTTTCGTCCTGGCTTTGATACTTAGAAATTCCTAGGGCTGTTCATCAGCGTTTCCCATAGTTATATTATGCCATAACTAGTATATTATTCATTTTTACTGAGAGGGTTTAAGTAACAAAAAATTTAAAAGCAACTACTATAATAGTACAGTCCATTCCACCTCCTGTGAAAAGTTTGTATACCTACTATTGTATCTGTAACCACAGTATGAGGGAAATTGGACACCTTAAATATACAAATGCCATTTTATGGGAAACTTAAAACAGATTCGTTCCCGGTTAAAATTTTCACAAAAGTAAAAAGCATACATTAAAAAAGTTATTTATAAATGGCCTGTGATACCGTAATTATGCACAGGAAGATATAAATAATTAAATTAGGACATTATAGTAAAATAGGTAAATAATTGCACTCAATAATTTCCATATGTTGAATCAATGCATAATGGAAGAAGAAAGGATTACAACTTTGTAAGTGAATAAGGAAGAGAGTACCAGGCAGATTACGGGTTCAGGAAAAATAATGATTTAAAGTGAAGAGCAGCTAAGGTAATTAAGCGTTCCGGCGAACTTAAGTCAACAAACCCATTAGCTCAAGGTTCAGGTAGCTAGAATTCAAGGCCTTAAGAAATAAGGATGTGTGAAACTGCACGTAGGCCAGTTCAAAAAATTGAAAAAGTGAAGGGATTCTTAGAATTTGGTAGTCAAAGAGTAAAAGTTGCGTTTCAGATGCGTAATATTTAGCAACGTATAATGCAGGAATTTTGGTGGGGTAGTTCTAGAGTAGGCGGACTTAAATTGATAAAAGTATGTGTACTGCTAAAATTAGCGTCTTTCTTTTCGTTCGTGTAAAGCCCTAGGGGCTTACAGTCTTTGACAGTAATGGCAGTTCGTAGCGCCTAAGACCGCGCTGCGTTATCAGTCACTTAACGGTAGCCGCGAGGGGTTTTGCCGGTAAGCATTTTAGCGATTCACGGCAACTTATGCTTCCAGTTTCTTTTATTGCAGAAACAGGTATTTCAAACCGTAGGAATAATAATTCAGTTGTTGTAGTTTCGAGTGCTACAATTCATAATCAGTTTCATTCCTTATCTTCAAACGTTCGGCAACTCGTTTCAATAACTCGAATATTAGATTACATTAAATTTATCAGTCAATTTAAACTGGTGTTATCCTTTCACACTACGCCCACGTATACCCTGAAAGAAAGATCTCATAGCCAACCACTGTAGCGGCCGGCAGCAGAATCAGCAGCAGATATTGGAGACGACGTCAAAAGGTAACACTGAGTACGGCTACACCTGGCTAGCAATACTCAGCAGCAGTTTTGGAATAAATATAAGTAACCAAGATTAGTTTTGCTGCCAGAATTATGGTATATCTAACCTCTCTAAGTTAGCTTAAAGTTGTGTATTGCAATTAGCTTTATAGCTTATTATATTTCTACAAATGCATTATTAGGCTTGTGCAGAACATGTCTTATTAATGCTGTAAACGTTGTTTTTTCCGAAACCGTAGAGTAAATATCACGGACAAAGAATACACTTTAAATGCCGCATCAGTCTGGTTCTTTGATTCTGACTCGTCACCACGGAGTCAGAATCAAAGAACCAGAAGACCTGGTGAAACAGAGAAATATACATGCACTATGAATAAACGCTGTGAACATTTTTATGGAGCAAGAAGGACGCAAAATACGTCAGAAATGACAGTCCGTCAACATTTTATTGATTTATAGCTAGGAAAGACAGAAACCTGTGGTAGTCTGGCGTTGCTATCGAATTTCTATAGAGGAAGATACTGCCGTGGTAGATGTCTTCAAAGATTGTAGGGCACTTACTGCATCGTGTTTCATTTCATTGATCCATGTCCACCAAGGGACCGTTGGTGTTAACGAAGTTGTGCGAGATACCCTATGGAGAGGATAAAAGGGAGCTCAATTGGATCATCTGGGAAGAGAGAAAGAAATAATGAAGTAACGACGTTAGTGAATACAAAAAAGGATACGAAGTATCACTGCTGATATTATGCGCTACATACGGTCCAGTTTTAGTAGGTTTAACGCCTGTTCTTATTACATACGTTCCAAGTCCAAGTTTAGGACACTCCCCGGCATTTGTCAGTTATGAAGACTGAAGAAAATCTGGAAAAAACCTATCAGGTAGGACGGTCCTGCCGGGACTTTGATACCGTAATTATTACAGAAGATAAATAAACCATTAAAGAAAGAAATGATAGCAAGAAAAAGAAATAATTGCAATAAATAATTTCAGCATATTAAATCAATATATAATGTATCAAACTTGAGGTGAAACATTTGTCCGGAAAGGGACTAATTAGGAAGTCATGTTAACAATAGTTATTAGTATCAGCCGAGGATAGAATACATTAGCTTAAAGATTCTCGGAATGCAGTTTAGAGTTAAATTCAGTACGTTTGCAGAGTCACGTAAGTCAATTCTGTAAAAGAGAAAGATGGATGAAATTCTGAGTTAGGGGAGGTAACCCCTTAGTAACAAGGTAGGAGAAGCACACGTAAGAATTGAAGATTGGTCCCGCGTATGAAGGGCTGTTGGTGGGGAGTAAGTAGGTGGAGCTAAAATTAATAAATGTTCTTGCAATTTTAATCAGAGATACATTCGCAGTTGGGCACACACTCTCCCTTCAGATTTATTCAGTTAATGGTGTGATTGCTCGTGTGTTATTTAAGCGCTCAGTAACGCGCTTGTGTGAGAAAGATTTAGCGACTATTGCAAGGGATCTTTCCGGTAAGCATTTTAGCGACCACCGGCAAGTTACGCTTCTAGTTTCTTTTATTGGGAAAACAGTTGTTTCAAATCGTAACATTGATGCTGGAGAATTTAGCAGGTATAATAATTCAGTTGTTACAGTTTCAAGTGCTAGATTGATAATCAGTTTCATTCTTTATCTTCAAATGGTCGGTAACTCGCTTTAACAATTCAAGTAATAGATCACATAAACTTTCTCAGTCAATTTAAACTGGTGTTGTCCTTTCATAATACATTCACGCATACCCTAAGAGAAAGATTTCATAGCTCTACCACTAGAGCAGCTGGCACATAGGCAACAGAACGAGCTACGAGATAACGACAACATCAGTAACAGGTAAGGTATACTGCTTCAAAATTGTCACACCATCGCGGAATCATCAAAACTGCTTCACACTGTCGCATTCATCATGTGATATCAAAATTGCCGACCATCTTGTATCAATCTGAATCGCAGACCTCCCGTTGTTCGTACCTTAACGACCTCGCTTACCCGCGCAGGTGCATACCGCCCACTCTGAATGAAAGCAAAACTGATAATTTATGATTATATCATATCAGTGCTTTTAAAATGAGTTTCTGTGCTCGAGAATATTTTGGAATCCTTAAGGTGTTTACCCTTATCCAAAGTTAACAGAACCTCCCTTGTGTTTAAACACCTCTTAATGAACCAGTTTCTAATTAGTTTGAAGTAAGCTAGTCAAGCAGAAAACGTTAACCTGGGAACAAAGGCCAGCTTTAGGTTAAAAATAAAGCGGAAGTGTAAAGAAAACTTCAACCCACGTTATAGAAAGTCGCTACCTTTTAGAAGCTGGCCTCCATAAATCATATTTTACGAAATGAACGTGGACAGGAAGCCAAAAGTTATTGCCCTTTTTACAAGGTTATAGCGCGGGAATATTCTAACCCTAGAGTTCCAAAGTTTTGGACTCGCGAGGCTCTTTTAGGAATCAATTTCTATAGCAGAGCCGCTTGTGCTTAGCCAATATCTTACGTAATAATTTAGTCTCCTCATTTTGACCAAACGCAGCTGGTCGAGTCTATGGGTTTAAGACCACCACAATCACTATGTAGCATTATCATCGTCGTCATCAATACTAGAGACGGGAGTAAGAAGAGGATCTATTATTAAAACCTAAATTCCAATTCTTCTTTATTTTTATTATTACTTTATTATTACTTTATTATTATTATTACTATTACTTGTTTTGAAGTACAGTTTATGAAAGAAAAACCCAACAAAGAATCATTCAATGGAGACAATACCCAATGAACAAGCAAACACGAACACGTAACAAATTTCGGTAGAGCTAGTTTTCTTGTCTCACCGTAAGATCATGTGTACTGACCCATCATGGAACGTAGCTGATTACGTTGATAATCACAAATATAACCTCATCCTCTGCCAGCGTGAGCGGCTCTGTTCCCGATGCATTGGATTGGCAGGGTACTTTCACTCCGCAAAATATGGCCAAACCACCGAAGGGTAACAATACATGCTATATGTTCTCACTGGCGGAGTACCGTTAAGCTTCGTTGAATTTAGGTGGAAAAATAAAATAGAATAAAGACGTAAAATAAACACGAAAAACTGTTTGTCTTCATATCCATGTCACTGATGAAAGCTCTCATATAAATGTCGTGGCTGTCTTTCAGTTTAACGACACACGCAAACAATTCTTCACCACTTACTACAGAAGGCAGAATTATGTCGTATTGGTCAAGCCTTTCCTTTTGTACCAATCGTAGCGAAACCCTTTAATGGAGGCGGTATCCGAACCAATCCTTCATTTTAATTCAATTATAACAGGTTCGTTGTCTCGTTTTTTTTTAATCTCGGGATTGTTTTTCAGGCCAGTCACATAGAGAACTGATACCAGCTGGGTGGAGTCAAAGGCTGGTAACCTTACGAAGGGAGAAACACTATTGTGATATAGGGGAATGGGCCACTTTTTATGCAAGTTAGCGTATACTGGCGTGTATAAAATGTGGCCCATAATGGAACGGAGCTGTTTATGTTGGTATTGACAAAATCTAGCCCCACCGCCAACCAGCGTGACTACCTCTGTTTTTCGAGCAAAATTCTAGCCACTGGATTTGTAGGGTACTTTACCTCCCCCAAAGTATGACCGAAATGACGAAGGGTCACACTGCAACCCAAACCTTATATTTTCATGCCACTACTACCGTTTTGTCAATCCCGGTTTCCTTAGTGCCATTTAGTGGCGGCAGTTAACTTAACCTTCGTCTCCACGTGACTGATGAAAGCTCTCATATATGTAAATGTCGTAGCTGCCGTTCAGTTTAACCACACATGCAAATAATGCTTCACCCCTTCCTCTAGAAGGCCGAATTATTTGTAATTGGTTTAGTCTTTCTTTGTGTGCCAATCGTAGCGAAACTCTTCATAGAGACGGTATCCAAAGCATCCCTTCATTCCACATCAATTATTAACATCGTTCATTGAATTGTTATTCAGGCCAGTCACATAGAGAACTGATACCAGCTGGGTGGAGTTAAAAGTTGGTTACCGGAAGGTACCTTACGGAAGGAAAACCACTATGGCGATCTAGGGGAATGGGCCACTTTTTATGCACGACAGTGTATGTGAAAGTGGGTAATGGGCACGATTTTGCTTATATGCACCTTTAGAGAAGTTATGGGTAGCTGACCAATTCTGACACTGGCAGCATTGTGACTTCTACATTTGCTATTTGGATTTGAGGCACAAAATACTGTCTGTTCGCTTATAAATGAACATATCACCGGAACCTGTAGCTCAGTCGGTAGAGCACCTGCCTGCTGTGCAAGAGAATACGAGTTAACACCATTGCCAATAGGTAATAAGTTCCAAAGGAAAGGCCCCGATAAGATCATTGTAGTTAAAGTTAAATGAAACTAAAAAAAATCAAGATAATAGTAAGAGAAAGCTGAAACTTGTCTTCGATGTATAAAAACATCACTATACTTCCCGAAAGTACCCCAGTAAATATTGAAATAATCTTAAACTTATTTGATTTAAATTCAACCTGCGCTGAGGAGTTGCATGTCAACAACACACTATTAAAAATATTTATGCATCAGACAGTCATCGTTACCGATAGTGTCTCGATGAAAACAAACCATGAGGTCACCTTATCCTTTGCAATTCCTGGGTTCCAAGGGTGGCTTGCGTTGATCCTTCAAGGGCAAAAGTGGACAAGGAATGTAGAAATACAGGTTTTGTAGACCAGTTTATGTTATAAGTAATACACGTACGATGCGTTGTAAACAATACATGCTAAATTAAAAATTTTCGTTTTCAATAAAGTTTTGCAGGATTAGCTGACGTCTACAGTAGTATGCGATATAGAAGTTGGATGTTTCAGGAACATCCACCATACAAATGAAAACATATCAAATACTAATAGTAGACATAGATACACCTCCTTAACATTCGAATATCTCCACTTATTGAGTATGTAAACATGTAACATCTTTACAGTAAATATACATTTGAATTTTGCTTAAGATATATCAGAACGTGTATGTTTTCAAATAGGAAACTATTACTTTTAAATGTTGCTTTTATTGTGTATAAGACTTTAAAATTATGTAACTAAATAGCAAGTGATGTCATTTAAACTACCTTAAAGGAAACCAAAACTGGAGTATTAATACTACAACATAATTACTTTATGCAAGTAGAACATTTTGAGGGTGATTAAGGGACATGAATAAGTGGCAAATGTAAATTCTTCAGGAGCTATTCGACGTCCCATTCTACCTAGCATTTCATTCAGGCAACTAGCAAATGAGTCAAACCTGCCGCCACTAAACGAAAGAGTAAATACGCTGATCCTGGTAACCGCACTCAGCAGGCGGTGACCTTACGTTTGTTTACATCGAGCCACAATCACTGGCGATGACAGTACATAGTGCGATATCATGTTGCTAATAGTATGAAATTACCCTCTTTTGGTTATGTTATAGAATATTATTTTAAAATACTTGAAGTAAAGCTGCATGATATTCTGTCCCTCCATACTGAAGCTATCAATGACATCACACATTCAAGTTTCACATACATGCCAAACACTCCCACACTATTAACAATTTTAGTATTATGGGATGCACAGCTTGCCCTTAAACTCTGCCAGCAGTTTAAGTAGATGGCAGTTCTCTTTGCTGAGGAATGAAAATTTGTTAAAAATCTCATTAAGTGAGCTTGCACGGTTGCACGTCAAAGTCGAGGCGGCTGACTAATACACGGGCGCTCAAGTAAAATTTGTTTCTTTTTATGGATTACTTATCGCGCTTTCGAAGATACGAATTTCTCACAAGGCAAAATTTCATTAACTTTTCCTTCCATTGAGGCTACCAAATAGAAGGAGCTGTCAAATGAAAGACCACATTAGAAGAGCAATGGATGTTGGTTTAAATATTGAAGAAGTGAAATGTATGATAAACCTTGAAAAATAAAAACAGAAATAATTACTCACGATATTTCTTACTCACGTTTATACTCCAATGTGACTGGTGAATGTTGTAGGTCTTCTGTGAATGCAGAACGGAACATATAAGTCATAGCCCTGTTATACCTTAGTGGGTTCCAGTTATACGCTAAGTTTAAGTTCCTTGTCCGGCATCCTACACTGACAAAAATCATGACAGCCTAACCCCACCGTCGCATAAAAAAATAATGTGACGAAATAGCAGCATAGTACAATCGTTTGCACTACTAGGCCTTTCCAACATTTCCACGAACTGGATTCAGATACCTGATAATGTACTTTTCTAAAGATGTGATTTAAGTGACGTCGTAGGTTTGAACTCATGTTAACTCGCAAGAAACGCTTCGACGTTTTGAAGCAGGGATTTCGTTCTGGTTGCAAGGTTGGCTATCTGAGGTGGTTTGTTATTCGGAAATTGAAACGATCTTGGTCCAAAGTGATATTTAGGGACTTTTTGAGCGTTGAAGTTTTGAGTAGTCGGTTTTGTGCTTGGTGTGTTGAGCCACTCGCCAGAGTCTTTGGATCTCTCTGTTGTTGCCGGCTTTTCCTATTCTTACGTTCCTTTAACGCGACAGAAAAAGCAGAATGATCAAATTTTAATGCTGGAAAAGGTCCTATTTATCAAAACCGTTCCAGCTTCTGAGCAGTACAACAACCCAGCCTGCTAACCATACAACCTGAAGAAAATTCCTGATTCGAACGTTTGGGGTGTTCCTTGTCATTGGTATATTCTGAACCAACCCAGACAAGTTATTTTTCTTTGCCTGCAATAAAACCCAGATTAATTCCCGGTTAGAGACAATAAAACATATGTATCTTACACTTTCTTCAATGGAATGCTCATTTCTACGCAAGTAAATGCCAAGCTACTTTCAGTGACACGGTTCATTTCGAGCATTATGTTTTATCTTTTCCTGTCTGTTTCGATACAGTTTTTCGCCATTTACTCCGGACGCACTTCAGTCTATAGGATTATTGTACTACCTATATCGTATTACTACCAATTCATTATGCCTGTATCCTGTACTAAAGAATAGAGCTAATATTTAGCTGTAAGCTTAGTAGCAGGGCGTAATTCTGGAGTTGACTTTCGAAACACTAAACTTATCTCGTCGATGAGCAAGGAATCAGACAGGATTGGATTGGATTGGCTACGGAGGGGACTCGGCACTGATCAACATAGGGTATATTGTACTTACACCCCACAAGGGGGCGTCCCCGGGAGGAAGGATGAGGCGAGAGGAGACACCGGGCGGTCGGAACCAGGAGTGACCGCACAGAAATAGCAGGGTCCCTAAGTTTCCAGATAGAGACTTCCCGGGAGACGGACAGGCAGCCTGGGGACCCCACCCCGCACAGAGGAGGTTCAACACCCCTCAAGGGGGTTCGGATACCCCCCGGAAGCCAGTCGAAAGCCGAGGGACGGAGAGAGTCACAAAGAGCATCCTTTTCCCCTGCTACACTGCTCCGAGACACCATCGCCGACACTTTCAACCGGTTGGTGAATGAACCATGAAGGGAAATGAGAATGGAGATGAAGTGGAGGGACAGGAAATTAGGGGGATGTGAGAATGCTTCCCAGCATTCGCCTGGCGACCCGGGAAAACCCCGAAAAAACCCATGGCACAGGAAGGTCGGCCACGGGAATCGAACCAACGACCTCCCGAATGCGGGCCACAGACGAAACCGTTTGAGCCATCCCGCTCAGTAATCATACAGAACACTTTAAGTACTTTTTAACAAGTTAGATCAATCCTGATCAGTTCCCTTTCAGAGATGGTCGGTTCGTAGTCTGCATGGTCTAACCACAACACGTTTCCCTTTTAGCTGATAACCACATACACCTGAAACATTTAAACGTATATGACAAAACCATTTCTCTTTCCAAATCAAATACAAACTCATTGCTTTGCTGTTTTGTAGAAGTTTCTGGGCGTACCACCCATAATATTTTCACACATTAAAAATACCAGAGCATTGATGGAAAAGAATACCGAAACTTAAAATATATAGCATCCGGTTTACTTCGTCTACGGCCATCAGAACTTGCCAACTGTAAAATCTTATTGAATATGTCGGTATCAGTGAACATGTATACTTAATTTAAGAATAATGCACATTCGCACTTATTCCTCGTTTTAAATCTGCAATAGCTTCCACTGAAAATTGCTAAATAAAATCTAAAGTTAAACACATTTCTAATTTTTGTCCCTAAAAGCATACGGTTGCCGTAGAAAAATTTAGTTGTCCTACTTGTCAATTATATCTATTTAAACAACTCAATATGAAGAATATTTAATGAATAATAAGATTTATTCTTTAATTTTTGTTGTACACACACCGATTTCATACATACTGATTCTTTCCACCTGACATATGAAAGAATGTAGTTCCCAACGCATAAAAGGCATAAGGTTCTTATTTATGTCTTGGAATCCAACCACGAATTTTCGGCTTTCTGCTCCAATACACTATCGCTTTACTACCGTGAGGTGTTGCCGCATAAACAAACATCTCTCACCAGATTCATATTATGCGTTCGTTGTAGCTCACCCAGTGTTGCCAACCGAAGCGTAATTCCGCTACGCATAGCGAAATTTGAGCCTTCGGGAAACATTGCGGCGAAAAACGAAAAAGTTGGAAAATGTAGCGAGTTTGTTAATTTTAATTATTAAAAATAAATGTATAATTATCACTAAAATAAACGCGTAAAAAGTTTCAATTAATATTCCACAAAATCAGTCATTTTACGTGTTTAAACCACCCTTAATACCTATTCATTGTCCAATTGTAAAGGAGATTGTTTGTTTACAGCCAATGTTACTGCATTCATGCAATGAGATGATGATTTGCATGTGAGTCACGTAACTCCCACATAAAGGTACATCCCCGACACTCACATGATGTTATGTTACTCAAATTATTTTTCCTCCTTACCTTAACCAATAGCGAATCAATGGAAGATATAGACTTTAATTCCCCTTTTTATAATTTCGTTAATATTGCACCAATCCAGAATTTATCACTGCTCTTCCTTCCCCTCAGGCCACACTTATAGTTTACAATATCACACTGTCGAGTCAAGTGTTGTGTTAGGTCAAGTTAGTGGGTTACCTTTAAGTGTTGCCAATTATATAATAATAAGTGATAAAGGGTACTCCATCCCTAAGAAAAAACGGAATACTGCTGAGAAACGTTTGTGCTGTCAGTAGCTACCATGACAACAGAATTTTCCTAGTGATGACTATTAAAACACTGTAGAGAGACTATGTAAATACCTTTCATGATTTGCAGTGATAGTTATTACTTTATTATTATAATATTATTATTATAGATAGATAGATAGATAGATAGATAGATAGATAGATAGATAGATAGATAGATAGATAGATAGATAGATAGATAGGATATATATTTATTTATTTACTAATAAAGCCCCTTGTGAGACTTTACTCAATCACAGCACCAACATCATCATCATCACTATTAATTCGTCGTCTTACCCATCTGGCATCATAAAGAAAGGTATATTACTACAACCTTTTATAATACATAATTATGTTTGTATTTGTGTAGCGGAATTTTGTTCGAACGGTAGCGGGATTCAATGTTTTTTGGTTAGCAACACTGATCTCACTACAGTACCGAGCGAGATGGCTCCGCGGTAACGCGTGAGACTCCCATTCGGATTCGATTCCATTGGACCAGGTTCTCTGACCTTGGTTTTTTCGCGGTTTTCCCTGGTTGGTAGGCGAGTGCTGGGGCGACTTATATAATGCCACGAATTTTCCCGTTCTCCATTTCCTGTCATTACATTTCTTACCATGTTTCAGGGTCGAACGATCAAGTGAGGGGAAGGCGGGCGAAGTGTCTGGGGTGGAGTTTGCTTGAGGAACTGTCTACCCTGGCATTCGGCGTGTGACGTATCCCCAGAGAGACTTCTCCATGGGGAGTGATAGACCTGTGTGGGAGGTCCCTCTGGAGTCAGGACGTTATATCTGGAGACGTTAGGCACCCCGTCTGCGTCCGAGCTTACTTCCCCGGATCTGTCGCACTCTGTGTCCTTCCCTGCATCCCTCCCACCCGGAGGTTCCCAGAAGCATTAGCCTTCATGTGCGCTCAAGCGTCGAAATCCGCCTCCGCTTCTTGATAACCATCTCACCACATTAGGACAGCAGCGGTGGTAAGTCGACACGGAAAGCTCGAGATTTATTGTTCGAGTTTCAGCTGTGACAATGAATTTTTTCAAAACTGATTCAATCTTCCAAGCTTAGCCTGCACATTACCAGTGAAAAAGAACAATTCACAAAAATTAATTAACTATATTAGTGTGTTTAACAAAACCCCAAAATTAAGTATAATGCAGCATTATTAGTGTCGTTTAAAATTACGATATTTTGCAATAACTAATATCGTCTTGGAAATTACCGGAATATAAGAAGGATTTTAATGCGTCTTCATACATCTCTCATGCTATTACAGGCATATTACGTCGGCACCGAAACCGGTAGACTCAGCTATATGATACAGTAATTATCGACGGGAATATATAATTAGTTAAACAAAGAAATCACAGTAAAATAGAGAAATAATTGCAATAAATAATTTCCGTATATTAAATCATTGTATAATGGAACAAGCTTGAGTTGAAATGTTTGTCCGAAAAGACGAAGGTAATTAATGGGTCATGTTCACCAAAGTCATTAACGACAGCCGAAATAGTGAACACATTAGCTTAAAGATTCTGGGAATTCATTTAGGTTATAAGCTCAGTACGTTCGCAGAGTCACGTAGGCAGAATTCTGCAAACGAGAAAGGCACTTAGATTACAAGGTTTTAGCCAAGCCCCATGGTAACAAAGTTAAGAGGCACACGTAGGATTTTTAAGTATTGGCTACGCGTGCAAAATAACGTTGGTGGGAGTAATGAAGTATACGGAGATAAAAGTAACAAAGGCGTGCAATTTTAAATCAGACAGTTACTCTGACTCTAACACTGGTACTTACATTCGTTCGTGCACACCTACGTGCATACAGTTGTTCATAATTAGATACTCTGGTACAGCCTTCGATATGTACTGCACGTGTGGTATTTTAAGTGTCTAGTGACGCGCTTGTGTAAGATTTCGCGGCTATTGAGAGAGGTCTCGCCGATAAGCATTTTAACGACTCGCGGCAAGTTACGCTACTAGTTTCTTTTATTGTGGAAACAGCTGTTTCAAATCGTAAAATTGATGCTGTAGAAGTTAGTAGGTATAATAATTCAATTATTATAATTTTGAGTGCTACAATTCAGAGCCAGTCGATTTCTTCATCTCAAACGTTCGGCAACTCACTTTAATAACTCAAATATTAGTTCACAGTCAATTTAAACTGGTATTATCCTTTAACAATACGCCCACGCTACCCTGAGGGAAAGTACTCATAGCTCTACCACTGGAGCAGCTGGCGCACGAGACAACAAAACGAGCTACGAGAACACTGTAGCAGAATCAACAACAAGCAGAGGTAAGGTATACGGATTCAAAATCCACGATCATTGAACCTGTATCAAACGGTAGTGATATT
This sequence comes from Deroplatys truncata, assembly GCA_030765065.1. Taxonomy (NCBI): domain Eukaryota; kingdom Metazoa; phylum Arthropoda; class Insecta; order Mantodea; family Mantidae; genus Deroplatys; species Deroplatys truncata. The sequence continues at coordinate 106,862,171 of CM060990.1, read as the reverse complement.
TTTGAAAATAAGATTGAGCCTTAGCACAGTAGATATGAAAAAATATTTAACATAAATTTCTCTTAGACATTAAATTGACTATTCTCTGTGGTTCATTCTATTTTTCTTTCATCTTCACTGAGCGTTAAAATGAACATTTAATTAATTATGCATTATATTCTAAACACGAGATGGAAAGGGGGCAATCCCCGAACACTTGGACATGATTTAATATACCTCACATATAACGATCGTAGTTTGAAAAATTAAGCATTCGTAATGAAGCTTGAAAGCTTCTGCGACTTTTCTTCATTAAATTCTATGCAGTTGGTGTGTAAACACGGACATTTAAATAACATTTGTTTTTATGATAGCAGCGAATTAATATTTTTTATTTTCAGTGAGCATACTGGTGAAATCTTTTGATTTTCATAAACATTTGCGCATGTTTCATGCGCAGTTCTGGCACACGAAACAAGAAAAGTGATACTGAGAACCTGTTGAATCCATTCTCATTAAATTGGATTATTTTGATGACCCGAGTGATAATTCAGAATATCTTAACGTAAATTCGTTATAAAGTTTTTACCCGCCATTTTTTCGCGGTTTTAAATTGGTTCTTTGAGTTCTTCAGCCAACTAATAAGCTTATTTCAAAGAAAATCTCTTTCTAGATAATGGTATTAGTTGTGATATGTTTGACTAAAAGCAGTCGGTCTTCATCCGAGAAGTTTTTATCGGATCTGCCCAGTTTAGCGGTAAGTGACACTTTCAAAATGCTTCTTGAAGACTTATACTAGTATTTTTTGTTTTTCTATCACGCACCTAGGAGGTAGAGGAAGTCTTGTATTCCACCCAAAAATTTCGAATCCAGATTTCACCAGAAATACGAGTTTAGAGGCCCATGAATTCCCAAAGGAACGTTTTCAGAAAAAGGTCAGCGTGTGCGTGTGTGTGTGTGTGTGTGTGTGTGTGTGTGTGTGTGTGTGTGTGTGTGTGTGAGAACAGCATAACTCAAAAACATAATGTCGAATAAATACTAAACTTGGTATTTTTAAGTTCAGTATCTTCGAAAGATGCGACACGAAGACTTCAAGTAATCCCCTATCCGAAATTATCCTTTACATTAAATTAAATTGAGTTTTATTTATGAACGCTCTTTAACTGCTGTGGTCCTTAGCGTCCCCTTCTATATTGGGCGTGAAATACCAGTAATTTTGCTCAGAGTCCTCTTTATCAGCCTTGAGGTTCTTTTACATGCCGTAAATCTACGACACGGGACCACCGGCTTTACTTCCATTCCGAAGGAAGTCATGCTAACGATTTTTACGCCCGAAAAAATCCATCGCCCTCCGCCGGGTTTGAACCCGCGACCTCGGGATCCTTTACATGAAAAAATGTTTCGTTGTTTTTTATTTTCTCAAAACTGGCCTTAACGATTTTTATTAAAACACTATTTATATAAGGCATTTACATGACATAGTGTATAGGTCAAATGTTCTGGCAAGAGCCCGTGAGGTTTTCCTCATTCGGAAAAAATTCGTATAATTTTGTGTAACTGGTATAAGACTGTAGGTCTCTAAAAACACTCAATTTTTTCAATCACCTTTTTGTAGCGTCAGTTCTTTTCCGAAATATTGGTTGTTATTGGTTTGGATTTGCTTATACTTTTGTCATTTTTATAGAGCTTTCACCATTTAGTTGCTTCTCGAGATGTCATGGACAGGGAAAGAGTATGAAATTCACGGCCAGGATATAGCCAACCACATTTTAAACATTTCACAGTCGTTTTGGTCTGCTATATTCGCCTTTTACCTACAACGCAAGGTGTAACGAAGCTATCTGCAAACCTTTATATTGATTGAAATGAAATAGATAGAAAAATAAGCATTTATAAGAATTGTTTGTGGAAGGTATACAAAAATAAACGATATTGCACAGAAAAGTCATGTGAATGAAACAAGTTTTTATTACGTTACTTATAACTCAAGTCGTATAGCTCCACTACAGTAACAATGTCAATATTATGCCTTGAATATACAATGGAGCAGCATTTCGAACTCTAAATGTTTGCGTTATTAAACAGAGTGGTAATTCTGTACTCATCGAGCACTATCAGAGATGATTGGAACTTTTTGTATTCCATGCTGTTTTTTTAAGGCACGGCATTTTTTTTTCCTTTCTTGTTTTATCGATACCTATTGATGAACGGCTGTATATTAGTTGTGCGGTAACGAATATGGAAGGTTCTTGTTTTTTTCTTAACCAGATTTTTATACCTTTTAATCCTAACAATAGTCCAGAAAAACAGTATTATATTTTATTTTCAAACATTAATGAAGATGAAAAGGTGAGAGAGGTAGTGACAGAAGAGAGAAAGAGAGGCAACCCCCCCCCCAGTTATTCAGGACGGTGGGGACAAATGCTCTTGTTTGCTCTTGTTTTTGAAGGGGTTATACGAGCAGCAGCTCTAGAGTCATTGCCGACTGCAAAGAGAGACGCTTGTATTATTGCAGTTTTTCTCTTGCTGCGAAACGATACGCTCAAATTGCGTTTCGAACCCACGCCTTCAGTATATACTGCAACCTGATCGCAGCACCTTAGACTGCTCGGCTATCCCGACCTTCTTAAAGAATATTATTTGGTGCACTCTGACGGTCTGCTGCTTCCCTTACAATACTCTCGGAGAAATATCCGTAACTACAGTAAATGTTATATTTATTTCTTCCCATGAACCACGATTAGTATATTTTCCTTTAAATGATTACATATTTCCAAGATATGGAACGGAAAATAATAATTATATCTTCTCTGGGCCTACCCTCGGTTTAAGAGTTAAAAATCAAAACTCCAGTATGCGCGTAGTCTTCTGTTGCGCTTTCGGCGCGTGGTTGCGCTGTCACCCACGTTAAGAAAGAGCATCTTACGTTTAACGTGATATTGTGATATATGAACAAACAAGAACTTAAGTTTCTGAAAAATAAAGTATAAGCAGTTATTTTTTAAAGAAACAAATCTTACAAAACTTAGAAACATTAAATAACACCCACGTTTATACGAGGTTTTCAGATTTACTCGGCCGTTGCCGCCAGTCGGTTTTCTGCATGACGTCAGTACTTTGAAGCGAGTTTTCACCAGTGCCTCTGACAGAAGAATAGCATGGATGATTCGAAGGGTTGGATGTCAACAGTTTCGAGGTCACCTTAGTGAAAAGAGACTTACATATCACCTTTCCAGCAATTACATTTGGAACGTCTTTTGCTTGCGTCTCGTAAACTCGCAATCTCAGCATGTATGCTGATAGGTAACTCAAAAAATTGGACCGGTTTTGTAGCGTAGAGTGTCTCGGCTTAGAACTCAAGCATGCAAATTCTGTAATCTATGATCACTTCCGTCTCGCGCGCAAAGAGCGCATAAAATGTCCTTGTGAAAAACAGTTCTGCACCGCCGCAGTACATCAACATGTTTACGAAGTCGAAACGCATGCAGTCCGAGGTTCAATTCCGCGCCTCCCCTTTGAGACAAGGAACTCGCAGAAGTAATAATGACGTCATTCATTTAAACCGGCTGGCGGTAAAGGCCGAATAACTCTGAAAACCCGTTATTCCTAACACAGTTGTTTTACCATGCGTTCTCCCAGGCTACTGCGGCCAGGAGAAAATCTCTCTTGGATTTTCCAGTGTGTAAAATATCTTTATGGATTTTAAAAATACACAACCTAGCCATATGTTGGTACAACTTTGTTGTAGCGCGGTCTCTATCTTCCACAATCAAGGATGTCATCAGAAGCCCTGTCTCAGTTTCATGAAGACATTTCAGTTGATATTACTTCCAACATAATGCATGCACACCGCCTTACTTTAGTCGGCACCATCGAGCGAGTTGAACCTACGGTAAGGTGTAAGGCTCGCATTTGGGAAAGCCCCGGTTCAATTCCTGTTGACCGTCCACCCTTACCTTAGGTTTATTGTGGTTTTCACTGGACGGTAGGTAAGTGCTGGAATGGTTTCCCTCTGCCAAAACTTCCTCTCCCTAATTTGGTATGCTTTAAGGTTCCGCAGTGTGAGGTAGTGATGGACAGATGGCGCAGTTGCTAACTCCAAGGAAAGAGTCTGCCAAGGTTGTATGGGTCGCTCATTCCCCACTATGGGCGGCTGCGGCGGTGGTTTGAGTCTTCGAGTCAGGAAATGTTAGGGACTTCGACGCATCTTTGTGGCCTGTCTGCCTGCGGCCTGTAGCCTCCTATGGTTCCTTCACTTCATCCATTCCTTCTGGGGGTGATAACCGCAATAGATCTGTATAGGTCACGGTGACAGAGTTGGCCCCCTCCATTGTATTCCTGTGTCAGTGGGTATTTATGACAATACTTGTAAGTACTGCATTTAGCGTTTTCTCATTTCCAAGCTATACGTATGCAAAATGTATTCGTTGTAGTTGTATTCAGAAAATTATAGAAAACAACCACAAGACATCCTTGGTTGTTTATGGTAACATTAATACTTTTAAAGAATTCATCTAGCAGATCAAAGCTAGCTTTCATAATGTTATAATAAGCTGCTATGTGTGATTTCATATTACTTAACATTTTATCTATGAGGAAAGTTTTAGTAATAAAGTAACGATCAAATGAGGCTTTAACCTTTTCATTGGTTCAGCCAACGAAGTATGCATTATTTAGAAATTAGGAGCCAGCAAAATACTTACAATAATGTATTTAGTTCATGTAAAGTTAGATTTTGCAAATCTCAACAGCTTTCGGAGCTATAAACAAAGAAAACCTATTACGCGTATCTCAACGGATATTTACCTGAACAGGCACTTAGGAACACCTGCCAACCAGTTGCTTGTACTTAGATACATATACCTGTCTACTATGGGAATGAAATTACCACTCCAACTGCCACCAGTATCTAATAGTTCTTCTAGGAATATACGGGCCGTGAGGATGTACAAAGTTAGAAATGAATAAATATAAACAGAAACCGTGGTTGGTGCACGCCAACCACGCAACCATAGGTATTAAACGCTACATTCGGTCATATTTAGAAATGTTGTATTCCATTTTATCAACAAAATATTCTTTATTCGTGTTAAATCCAAAATCCAAATGCTTACCTCAACTGAGATCAAGGCTGAAATAAAAAACTGGAAGTGGTCCAGGAATTTGATTACTTGTGGGTGCGACTAAATAGTAATGAAAATTGGGAGGCTCACATTAGAAAGATAGTGGCAAAAAGTAAAGCGACTATGATAAATGAAATAACATGTAAATGTAAATTGGAAATGTCCACAAAATGGTTCTAGAGGGTATATGCGACTATAATGGAAGCACGAATGTAGTACGGAGTGGAAATATGGGGAGGAACAGAATTAACAAATAAGGTGAACCAGAGTTTACAGGTTATAGGTTATTTTGTAAGGAACTATTAGGACTAAAGCAATCGACCCCGGGGAGGTCGCTTTACTAGAATTAGGAAAGACAAGAAGGAAAGGTTTAGTGCTAGAGAGAATGGCAAAATGTTGGTATAAATGCTTGACAAAGAAAGAAGGAGATATATTAAGAAGTTGTATAGTGCAACAAGAGAGTATAAAAAATGAGAACAGTTGGGAGCAGGGTGGAAGAGAGCGTTGAAAGAAATAGGAATGAAAGGTATATGGTTACAAGGGGAAAGGAGCAGTCCAGGTTTTTGTAATCAAGTGAGGGAAAGGGTGGATGATATTGAAAGGCAGAAGATATGGGGATGTATAGAAACCAAAAAAATCTTTGAAACTGTACACGAAAATAAAAAAGGAATGAGGTAGAGAAAGATATATAGAGCAGTGTAATAAGAAAGAAAAAGAAAGGTTAGCTTGGATGAGAACGGATACGATATTCTTCAGTGGCTTAAGAGGTAATGATAAAGGAATATGTGAATTTTGTGATGGAGAGGAAAGTCTAGAACATTATCTAACTGAATGTGAAGATTTAAAATGTGTAGAGAGAAAATCTGGGACAATAAGGGGAATAATATAGCGGGGGGGGGATAATTTAGTTGCATTGAAAATGTTAACAAGCAAGCAGGACAAAATATATAGGAAATTAGGGGATTTTTTTAATAAAAGTTAAAGAGAAATGGATGAGGAAAGAAGAGAAGAAGAGGGAGCGAGAAGGAGGGTAGGTAAGATAAAATGAATTGTAATGAGGCTTTAGTAAAGAGAAGTAAATGTTGCACAGCAGTACTGAAGGTCAGGGAGCTATACTGGCTGTGCAACACAAAGTAAGGTACCAGGCACGTACAGAGTAAAATAGAAGAATGATAAATAAATGTAACAAAATTTGTAATTTGTAACCTCAAATGTGTACAATAAACTACTTCTACTAATACTACATGCCGCAGAGAACAGTGAGGGAGAAATTGCTTTGTGATTGACACACGCTCCTCTCAGTCAGATGCTAGAAGGTTCGTCAACTGCATAACCAATCATCCCTTTTTTTCAAATGTTCCATTGTTTTCCTCGGTGTATTATTGTTTTTTCTCTGGTTTATTTTACCGTGTTATACTTCAATTACTGTTACACATATACAAGACACAGACACATGAACACAAACACAAACACCCATACCCATGGTGGGACTCGAACCCGCGACCTTCAACCTGGCAGAGCGCCGAAGGTATACGCTCCAGTGACCACGGCTACGAGGGCCTGGTCATTGACCTGAAATGATTGGTACACCTTATGGCAAGCCCTCAAATTGCTGACTCAGAGAAGTGTGTGTAAATCACAAGGTTATTTCTCCTTCTATTTAAATGCGGGCACAATGATAAATAACGCTCGGAAATTGGGACCTTGTGTGCCTAAGCGACCGGTATTCAATGTCAACAAACATCTCCTACGACCACAGAGGTACTGTTAGTAAGTACACGTTGTGTTAGCTTTGTTTGCGTTATACCTGTAGTCCCAGTTGGCCGCAGGGCACGCCGGGTCCCAAGTGTGGAACCTTAGTGATAAGGCTGCTCTCAGGCTATAGAAGAATTTTACATTTACTCCCTTCTTCTTTCACTAAACGCGTAGAGCACAGGGCTAACGCAAATGTCAATTTTGTGCCCTTATCTATTTTTATACTATACTAGGTACGGAAAAGCAATGTGCAGAAGATTGTAGAGCGGAAAGGCAGTACCAAAATAAGCGTTTTGAGGTTAGTTACAAGATGTCGCACAAGTCTTTTTACCGCGCTAATTGCGTCAAGATTAAATCCGTTATGTTAGCATTCCGATTGTGAAACCTGTTTGTGGCGTGTCAGATGTAAACATAACGCACTCTTGCACGGTACTAGTCACTGCAAATAGATGTGTCTGATGTTCAATGCCGCATATGTGTTGCGAAGTCTACTGGATGATACGTAATATCGAACAATCGTCCAGTTCAGTACAAAGAGTACAGTAAAGTACGCGCATGTAATGTTTAGTTTCTCATTGTGTACCAGTACTAATTAGTTCTGACAGTGCGTACACCTCGTCGTGTGAGTTACGTTTCGTTTTGATTGGCAAACGAAGATGTTTCATACTCAGATTTCAACTGTTTCCGTGCAGTGCTCCTGTTATACTGCATCTGCGAACCTATGCTCCTAACCTCAATGCTTACTTTGGTTTTGCCTTTTTACTCTACAATTTTCTGCACGTGCTTCTTCCGCACCCTGTACTGGGTATTCATTTCAAAGTGTAATGCTGTATGAAGTCGCTTGTCTAGTCGCTGAGCCTAGAATTCAATCCACCAAGTAGTTCCGCAGAGGCGTATCACTCGTGTGTCAGAGAAGTTGCCTAGCAAACACGGCGTTCGGCCCCTAAAGTGAGAACTTTACACGTCGTAGCAACGGTTGGCGGTCTGTACAGTACGTGTCCCACCAAAACCTTTTGTGCACTGTTTTGTTTGGTCGATATCGAAGCCCTATGAAGGCTGTAAGCAGGTTACTTGTTATCACTAGCGTAAGGCAACATGAATTAGTCAACAGTGTGTGTTGTGGCTCCCATTTGCGAATATAAACAAAAACACTATCTGTGCGGAATGAATGGACATTGGTAGAGTAACGCAAGAAAGATTGGCATTTTTATTGTTTATTTGATTTCATTTTACGCTTCTGTGTGTGACATTACGAGGTATTGTCAACGTTTTATAATTAAGCCAATTACCGTATTAGTACCCTTCGGACTGAAAGCCGTGCTAGCTAGGCAAACTCTCCGCATCACGTGTACTACGTTACGTTCTTCCTCTTAGAGCTGATACGCGCTTAAAAAATTTGACTCATAATAATAATAATAATAATAATAATAATAATAATAATAACAACGTCACAACACACTTTCAAATGAACACTCAGTATATGAACTAAATACCCAAGCTATTGGCCTTACCTACTGCTGTTTTAATCGTGTAATGCTGTTAAAGATGAAAGACAAAGAAAATGAGAGTAACGTTTATATAACATTAGACCGGGCTGGTCCCGTAGCTCAGTCGGTAGAGCACCTGCCTGCTGCGCGAGGGATCCCGGATTTGATTCCCGGCTGATGGGTGAGAATTTTTTTCTAGCGAAGAATATTCCCTATCTTCCTCAGAGTCTGGAAGTGTGAATGTGTGTCTGTGATCTAATTAAAAAAAACAACAAAGTTTACAAGTAACCCAATGACAAGCGAATACGAGTTACCACCACTGCCTAGGCAATAATATGTTCCAAAGGAAATTACGCCGATAAGACCATGGAACTCAGAAAAAAAAAACCATTATACCCTTTACTTATGTTTTTAATGTCTGAAATCATATATTACCAGCTTTCTAAATTCACGTCACACGTACGTTGCACAGAAAGGGAGATAGAGTGTGAGAAGGCAATGCAGAGAAGGGATGAGAGTGGGAGATGGAAGGAAAGTGATAATGTGGAGATAACCAAAGAGAAGAATCTCTGCAGTTAACGCAATAACACGAGCGGAGCTGCGGGTTATGTTAGCCTTCAATGTATTTATAGGAAATCAGCTCTTATAACTGCAACTCAGTAACCTCGCCCTGCTTGCTGTAGGTAGCTACCGTGTATTTTATTCGACCGAGGCGAGTGGATCTGTGGAATCAAAGTGCATTAAGGTGGCGACGCTTGCGCAATACAGGGCAATACCGTTTGGCCTGTTTCAGTTTACTGCGATAACGGTAAGTCCGTTAACAGTGTCGCTGTGGTGCGCAGCCCTACACTACTGTGAGTGACTGACGAGATTGGCTTTGTCCTTGAACTGCAAGCGTGCAGTGGACTATGGATCTTCTTGCCTGCGATGCAAATAGCTTAACACCAGCAGTTCAAAACGTTTGTCAACAGGTACAGTCAAAATAATTTTTCACATGTATATGGTCATAAATATAGTGGTTTACATGTATACAGGTTTTACAGTTTACTTATTGGAAGTACGGTCATAATTGTATTGTTTGATGCAGTAATATAATGTACTACTGATGCTACTTTGCGTAATATTTGTTGTTCCGTGAAAGAAAGGATATAAGTACCTTTGGAACAGGGTGTGAAACCATAGAGCGAGAGGGAAGAACAATACATCGCTGGCTCAGGTTCGCTTACGTCAACCACAAGGTCAGAGCTAAACTCCTGAGTCGCTGACAGTAGCTTCGATTGTTCGATATGTCTTCCTCGGTACTATCCCTGTTTCACGACAGTTGGTATGTCGCGGTTAAAGGAGGACTGAACTAAATTGTTAAAGACTTCTAACAATAAAATATAACAAATATGAGCACATTGTTAAAAACCGCATCGTTCTACGACTGCTTGTTTTCATTCTTGAAGCACTTTTGTGCTCAATCCTTACCTCGCGGTGACGTCATCAGGCTACTCATTTTCACTTGTATTAGTTAGCCTTGCGTTGCATTTAATTCCTGTTGTGATTGTGTTTTCCTTTGCTGGTGTTCTGTGAGGTGTAAGCGTGCAGTGCTCATAATTCTGGCGTAAAAAGACATATTGCTTATCACTCGTTCCCTTATAGAGATAAGAATCGACATTTACAAGAGCTATTGCGTTCCATCCAAAAATTCTATACTTATATTTCACCAGAAATACATGTTTTGAGGCACCTTGAATGAAAAAAAATTATAGAAAATAGTCCGAGTGCGTGAGACTGAACAGCGTAATTCAAAAACGAAAAGTCGGATAAATACCAAACATCGTATTTAGGTTCAGTTACTTCCAAAGATGCGACACGGAGATTTTCAAGAAAATATTCCACCCCAAACTACCCTCTACATGGAAACATTTTCGAAATTCTTTATTTTCTAATAAATGGCTCCAACGATTTTCATTAAATACCATATGTTAAAGATATTTGCATACAAATGAAACATTTATCTTGAATCTTCTGGAAATATCCTGTGAAGTCCTGTTCATTCGGAAGGAATTCTATACAATCTTGTGTAACTGGTAAACGTTAAGCGATAGACGAAAATGTGCTGGACAAAAAAAAAAAAAAAAAAAAAAAAACTGTAGATCTCTTCAAAGCACACAATTTATATCAATTTTTTGTGGCATAAGCATTTCCGACGTATCAGTTATTAACGGTTCGAATTTTTTTAATTTCCATTTATACCCCGCCTTTAATTACAAATGGTCTTATCGGCGGCATTTCCTTTTGAACGTATTGGCTATAGGCATTGGTGTTATCTCGTATTCGCTTGTCTTGGGTTTCTAGTAAACTTTGGGTTTTGGGGTTTTAATCATTAGATCACACACACATTCACACCCTCATTCATACTTCCAGACTCTGGGGAGCATAGAGAATAATTTAGCTACAGAAAAATTCCCACCCCTCAGCCGGGAATCGAACCTGAGTCTCCTCGCACAGCAGTCAGGTGTTCTAACGTCTGAGTTACGGGGTCAAGGTTCAAAATGTTCAATACTCTGTCATTAATTAAAATCTGTGTCGACATTCACTTGTTTCTCGCGATTACATGGAACCAGTATGCAATTTTAAGGGCAGCATATAGCGTCCAGATCTTAAATATTCATTTGACTATCACTGTTCCCTTTGTACCCTAACGAAATGTGTAATACACATATTTCTGCAATGGTTTACCTCGATTAAAATTAAGCAGATAGATACAATAAGCTTTCGTAAGAATAATTTGTATACCACTAATAAACGATAGAGGGTAGAGAAAGTTATGTGAATGTAACATGCACCAGGACTAACTGCGGAGCGGGACATAGCATCTCAATCCATAATATATTTTATGCCTGAAGCCCATGACGGAGTGCCCCCTGGAGGGAGGGCTAAGTTGAGAGGACACGGAGGGCGGCCGTACCAGGAGGCACAACAGGGCAGAGGCCAAGTTCCCTACCTTTTACAGAGAAAACTCCCCGGATGGCAGCTGGTGCAACCGAATCCGCTCCCCCCTGCGGACTTATACATCCCCAGAGGGGCCTGGGACTCTGAGACTGCCCCCATTTCGGGGAAGAAAGGTTACATAGAGCATCCTTTTCCCCTGCCATGCAACACCGAGACTCCCGCCGACACTTTCAACCCTAAAATTGACGAAGCAGATGAAAGGTGAAGTGAAATGAGGATATAGCTGAAGTGGAGGGACAGGAAATTCAGAGGATGTAATGAACCTTCTCAGCATTCGCCTAGCGACCTGAAAAAAAACATGATTCAGGAAGGTCGGCCGCGGGAATCGAACCCACAACCCCCGAATGCGGGCCACAGACGGTACCGCCTGAGCCACACATAAGATCTTTCCTTTAAAATATTTATCTTGTTTCATTACGATACGAAGCATTAGTAAGCGAACATCTTCCGTGTGCAACACAGAGCAACAGGTTAGCAATCCTCGTCTAGGGTCATTCACTGACAAGAGAGACGGGTCATCAGAGCGAAGTGAAACTTGTTGCTACCGTCGTTTAAAACAAAAGTTAAATTACTACTTTCTACTTTATTTGCTACTTAATTTGGAGACAGGAAGGAAATTATATGAATTTTTGTGTATACCAAATACCCCAGCTAATCACACAAGGAGTAGCCTTAAGTTTTGGGATTTTGGATATTGTAAATAAATGCAGTGAATGTATGTCCTCTGGTTTTTCTATCTTCGGTAGCACCCATGTAGCACATTTGCTTCTTTTGTCTCGTAATTCTACCGACCTGGGAAAGAATACCTCACTGCCCCTCTTCTTAGGCACACTAACAGTTTGTTATTTACCTGTTGTACAATGCTTTTCCTTTACACCGTGGTCAGCGCACGGCGGCTCGTACGCCGGCCGCCGCAGCTCGGTCTCCCAACCAAACAGTTATAATGTCCCCGCAACCGCCTAACGTTCTCAGATTTAGAGTTACATTACCATGATAATAAGTACATACCTTAACATAAAACATTTTAGAAATGTTGTTCTTCTCTGTCCGCGTATTCCTGCCGCTTTCTCAGGAGTTTCATTAACCCTGGGGAGTTCAATATTCGATATTGAGTGAATTTCTCGTCTGAAGGTTTCTTTTAGTTCTTCCAGTGTATGGGATTTGTTGCACACGTCTTATTTTTCAAGTTCCCCATAGATAAAAATCACATACATTGAAACAAGGAATCGTAAGGCCATCATGCTTTAATGATGACTATCTTCAAAAATTTCCTGCATCAAATTTAATAACTCATCAGCTGTATGCGCGGTAGGAAAGTCTTGTTGGAAAAATTCAGACTGACATTCAACATCGGTCAGCTGTTCAGAAAATGGTGTGAGTAAGTCATGCCTGTACCTCTATGCATTTATTGGTTTTTAAAAAATATAGGTCCTATTATTCTGTGAGCATTTACTGTACACCAATTTTCCCGTCATGCAAGGAAATCTCGTGTGTAAAATCGGGTTTCTCTGTATTCCAATATATGTTATTTTGCGACGAAACATAGCCATATAAATGAAACCATGCTTGGTTAAAGAAGAATATTAAGCATGGGTCAATTTCTCTATTATTTTGCAAAATCCAATTACAGAAATTTATCCATCTCTGATGATCACATGAAAAATAGGTGTATGTATCAAACTTCCATACTTTCTAAAAACTAAAAGAAAACATCAGGCGAGAAATTCACTCAATTTCGAATATTGAATTTTCGAATGTGAATGAAAAGTTGCCAGAAATATGCAGATAGAGAAGCACAACCCTTAAAACATCTCTTATGATAAGGTTATCATTGTAATTGTCACTATAACAAAGAGAACGTCATGTGGTTGCGGTGATATTAAAATTGTATCGACGGAAGTCCGATCTGCGGCGCCCGGCGCGCGAGCGCCTGTGCGGTGGCCACAATGTGAAAGAAAACACTGTATAGTACTTCACTTCTTTCGCCATCTCACAAATGTACAATTAACCGGAACCCGTTAAGCAATACTTGGTTTCTCTACCGCTTATAGACTTGAGGTAGAGGAAATAATGAATTTTAACAAAATAGATATCCAGGTACCTTCCAGATTATGTTTTAGGGTCCCGGTCCTCTAAATAGAAAAGCAATAAGGTCCAGTGTTTTCTGTGAACAACACAACTCTCAAGAATATACCACGGATACTTATACCACGCTTCATACTTAAGTCGGGCATATTTTAAACATGAAAGTCAAATTTTTAGAAAACCTCCCATCCCAAACAATGATCTATATGGAAAAGGTGGTCCTATGTTCTTAAAAAATAATTAAGGATTGTGATTAAAGTTGATACATGTAAGTCGTTCATAATGTGATAAAAGCTATAATTTGAATTTTATGTGAATAGCAGGTGAAATATTTTCTTTCACAATTCATTTTCGTATAAATGGAAGGTTACAAGATATAGATATGTATAGGATAAACATACCGAGCGGGATGGCTCAGACAGCCCCTACTATGTAAGTGGTAGAGAAAATAAAAATATGCTGTTATATTCACATGACCTTCTCTATCCATTATCTTTTTCATACATCTTCTTCAAACTGTTCTTATGAAAGCTTGTTTTTCTATCTACTTCATATGTAAACCTCTGCATAAATAGTTTCTTTACACATTTCGTCACAGATACAAGCGGAGTAGAGGGGACCTAATCAATAGTTAGACGAAAGCAAGTCACTAAATGCTGGCCTTTAGTGTCACCATGACATCGCGAGAAATAACTGAATAGCGACAACACTTTTAAACAATTTACTTGAGTAGTGTAAAATTGAAACCAATAATAGCGAATTTTTAAAAAATGGCTGATGCCACAAGAAGGCCATTTAAATAAATTGTGTATTTTAAAGAGACCTACATTTCTGGTGTAGTATGCTTTTGCCTACCTCTCAATGTTTACTAGTTATACAAAACTGTACAAAATTCTTTCTGAATCAAGAAGCATCTTCACATGCTTTTCTCAGAAAATTCAAGATATACATTTTATTTTCCATCAAAATATCTTATACATATGGTATTTTAATGGAAGTCGTTTAAGTCATTCTTCAGAAAATAATAAAATTCGAAAAATTATTCATGCAAAGAGTTGTTTAGGGTGGGGGAGATTTTCTTGAAAATCTTCAAGTCGCATCTTTGGTATATACTAAAGTTAAATGCCAAGTTTGGCATCTATTCGAGGTTGTGTTTTTGAGTTATGCTGTTCACGTTCTCTCTCTCTCTCTCTCTCTCTCTCACACACACACACACACACACACAGGAATGTTTTTCCAAAATCCTTTTTATTCAGGGGGCTCAAAACATGTGTTTTCCGGAAAATCTGGATATCGGGTTCATGGGTGAAATGCAAAATTTCCTCTATTAGGTACATGCGTGATAAGGAAGGTAAAAGTTTACCAAATTCGATTTTGGTTTGACAGAGGAATTTGCATCACTGCATTTTATTCTATGTGTTACACAAATGCAGGGGAAAGGAAAGTCTACGATAAATGTTACACCCAACACTAAACTACGTATACTCTCCTCCTATTTTTATTTTCTTCATTCTGAATAATCTTTATTTCAGCAGCAGAATAAAGTATTTTATCAAAGCGCAGAAGCTATATTAATAAACCATACCATAATAAACAGCAATTAATCATTGTTTTTGTTTCAGCAATGAATCAACTTTTTATTTAATAATAAATATAGAATTCATGTACCTGACACTTATGTAAGATCTGCACATTTTTCTTTCTTTCATAGCATA
Source organism: Deroplatys truncata (assembly GCA_030765065.1). NCBI lineage: Eukaryota > Metazoa > Arthropoda > Insecta > Mantodea > Mantidae > Deroplatys > Deroplatys truncata. The sequence goes on along the minus strand of CM060990.1, from coordinate 106,847,027 downwards.
ATGTCTTATGGCATTTTATTATGGGGAAACGTAGTCATGTGACTGATACATTTATACTGCAGAAAAAGATTATTCGCATAATTTCTGATTCTCACAAACTTGAACGCTGCAAACCACATTTATAAAATTAAGAATTATGACTGTAGTATGTGTGTGCTATATGTGTATACCAGGTGGCCCAAACAAGCCGTCCTTTGTAGTTTTATGGTTCCCGCATACATAGGTGCAAAAGAAGTTAGCGCATCACCGAAGTTCAAAGAGGCAGTACAGGTACAAAGCAAAAGGTCGCTGAGGAAGTGCTAATGTCTTCAAGTGTTTACGTGGTAGTTTCGTGCTGATAAGCGTCGCGTAGTCGCCTGCAGGCAGTTCGAGCCAGGTCATTCAGACAAAAAGGTAACGTTCACCAATAACGAACACACGGATATGGCTACGATCTGTGCGGAGAAGCACCAAAATGCAGCTGAGTCTCGAAGACGGTGTTCTGAACATTTTCAGACGCGGCATCTGTCCTCTGCACACCTTTTTTCCTTCTTTTTTTGGCGTACAGAAATAATATTAAGAAATGATGGATAGTTCCAGGTAGAACGTGGGTCTGAGAGGCCCCTACATCAATTTATCTACCAAGGTGGGTATGTTTTTGCATATGCTTATTATGAATAATGCACTAATAGAAAATAATTTAATTCTAACGAACCTTTAAGGGTACATAAATATAATAAAAATACAACTTTGTTTAACCTTGTTAACTTTGCGGAACCGATTGTTGTCATATAGTTGTACTGACTGTAGACTGTCATGGAACTAAATGACTTAAACACGTGTGCTCAGGTTTACGTCAAGTGGCAATCCTGAGTTCTTGTTAATGGGCGAATTGGTTATTAAATAACCGATAATAGCCCCCCCCCAAACACACACACACACACACACACACACACATAGGTACTCTCACATTCAAACTCAGATCCTGGGAATACGGAGAAATTTTTTTGTTTAAAAACAACTTTCTGGATCTCAGCCGGGAATCGAACCCGGAACACCTCATATAGCAGACAGTTTCACTAACCAATGAGCTCTGAGACCAGTAATAACAGTTAAAGTGTACATTTTCAAGCATTTCTCGTTCATTTAACGGTCTCCTCTCCGTCCATATGGAGTCTTCTTTGCAGTTCTGCTTAGGCAAACTTTTTGACATCCGCGCTATCCGGTATAAACTACTTCAACAAAGGACAGCATGTGTGGACCACCTAATATATATATATATATATATATATATATATATATATATATATATATATTCACTGTAATCAATCACGTTAAAACACACCTATCCGACTTGGAATTCAGGCAAGACATACATAATCATAACACAAGAAATAATAACTAAATAAACATATCATACCATAGAATCACAAAAACAGCAAACACCTTTGAAGTATTAGGTCTAAAACTGTACAACAGTTTACCGCAGGAATTGGTACAATTACCTGTGACAAGATTCAAGCAGAAGATATATAATTGGTTAAATTGATATACCGTATTATTCAATTCAAAAAAATTTGGATGATAATAAGAAGTAATCTCTAGCTTTGTAAAGGCTTTATCTAAATGTATTATTTATTGATACTTAATGTGTTTATATATACTTGATATGTTTTTTATAAAACATATATGCTAATATCTGTATTATAAACTTCACGTTGTACATGGTTATCTTGACGTCCATTGCTGTAAAGTTTAATGACGTAAAATGTTGATTATTATTAATAATATTTGTTTTATTGTTTGTTTAACACTCTCACGAAGTCGCATTAAAGACAATGTTGGGATTTTAATGACACCAATCTAAATAATAATAATAATAATAATAATAACCCAAATTCATAACAATTATTTTCCTTCCATAATTTGTAACACATTTTTAAATAAAATCCTGGTTTTTCATAATTAGTTCTCAAGTACCAGAATTCGCAATCATAATTTGTCGACTATCACTCTGCTTAGGGGTGTGGGCACTGTACCCGAGTATCAATACCACTGCATAACTGTGAATATCGCGCTCAAAACTGAACTAGAAGTGGTTTATAAAATGACAACTCAAAAAAGCTGGTATTTTTGTCTTCGCTGTTTAAAGCTCTGCGGAAACATTTGTAAAGAATTTTACATGTTACTACATACAGAGTATGTACCCTGGTTTAGAAAAACTCACAGGGAAATTAATGTTTTGTTACCTGGGGCCAAGTATTACATCAACATATTAAAGCATTGTTTCTTAGAAAAGATAAAACTAAATGATAAAACTCAAGTATGGGGGAAATGGCGAAAATAAGCGTGCTGTTCATAATGATACAGTAATACCTGCCCGAATCGGGCGCTGAATTAGTCAGAATCCTGTCTGTTTTGGAAGAAAGCTTCGGTCCCGGTGGATATCATGTGGATTATGTATAATGTTTGCTGAATAATACGGAAACTGCTCAAAATGGAAACGGAACTTCTGTAATTGCTTAAAACGGAACTATGTAGTATTAAAGTACATTCGTTTTGGGATATACTGTGCTTCCAAGGAAACTGCAAATGTTTTAAATACTTGATTTTGGGGCATACTGTATAGAGAGGAAACTGCAAATTTAGGTCAATAGCGTAAATGAGATTTTTTGTAAACGCACATACCTGAGCGGAGATCGTGTCAAGAACGAAAGAAAGGGGTTACAGTTGCCAATGTATGTGGTGAAGGAATGCTTAAAGAAGAGTAATACTGAGCGCATCATAGAGCAGTTGAAGCTAACAGAGGTATGAAGCTCCAAGACAAATAACGTGTGAAAGGACGAGAGACTCAGATATGTGCATAGTGTTAAGTTTAGTGTTATGGTGCATGCGTTAGTGTAAGGACGGAGATACTCAAATGTATAGTGCAACACTTCTTAATTAGCGGTAGAATGAGTGAGTTGGTGAAATTACAGACTGAATAATGTATGCAACATACATAATATGCAACAACTACATATGTACTAAGGTGAATACTTTTTAATAAAATGCATTATATTGAAACTATTGGCAGTGTTTTGCGACTAATCTTGTGGAAAAAATCTGAAATGCCTAAATGATATGGAAACCTCCCCAAAATGGAAAACATGTAGAATGACGGCTCTCCCGTCTTGAACAGGTTTCACTTTATAATATATTTACAATTCTCTAATCGATTTTAGTGACCCCTAAATTTGTAGAAAAGGTGTGCTATAATTATTTATTTCAATCTTATTAGAAAGAGTATTAAAAACAAATGCGTTTATTCTTCCCCCCCCCAATGTTAGTTCCTCCTTTACTGTATAATATTTTGCCTTCATATTACTTAGTTGGACGTTATACCTGACGTGCATGCTATATCACATGGAAAGTAAGCCTGATAAACCGTCTGCACATCTAAAACGGGCACTGGACTACCCTAAGCTACGGTGCAGTTCATAAATATAGGCAAGGGAGAGAAGGGTTGACTGGCTTGGGAAAATGGCTTCGCTGTGGCCAGATGACCTGATTCGACTTTCTGTCGCATCCATTTAGCTTTTCCTGGGATTTCCTTCCTCTGCACCGGCCAAAGCTGGCTTTCCGCACGAAAAATGCCTTAAGTCCCCTCTTACACATTCTTCCTCGTGGTAACTACTCGTATCCCTTTCAGTATGCTAATGCGGAACGATAGTATTAACGAGCTTCTGAGATAGAAAATAGTGAGCTCTGATGACCCAATACTTCCATGTACAAGTTTAATGCACGCATGTTGTAACACAGGATTGTCTTAGACTTTACTTCCTAATTAGTGGTCAAATCAGGAAGCAACGTGAGTGTATTTGGCTTACTTTAGTCATGAAAGGAAACTCGAAATGAACTGTTTCTTGATAAATCTTGCATACACTGAATATTTTAAGGTACATCGATGAATTTATGAAGTCGAAATGATAGGACTCCCAAATATTATTTGTACCACGTTGAGCGCATGAAGAATACTTTCGTAAACCGCAACTTATAGTACGAACGTTTGCACATTTACGTTGTGCAGATCGCTGTCGGACTTCTATCCAAGGTAGAATGGTTTCCTCGACATCTTTTCTCAGTGCTGTGCGAGTTTCAAACGAAATAAGTTGTTATTGTGCTCTCTGTGATTGTTAAAATGAACTGTGTGCTATAAAGTCCCCGACTGTGAGGTGGAAGATATTCTATTTCATAATTCTCGAACTTTGAAACCTGTAGAAATTTACAGAAAAAGGCTAGTGTATGGTGATACAATAATGAATAAAATAAAAATGAGAAAGTGGTACTAAATTTTCAACAATGGACGAACAAATGTGCATGATGAAACTCCACCCTTACGTCCGTTAGTCATCTTGACTAAGTCATCAAGTCAGATGACTTAAAAGAATCAAGTGAACAACAAAATCATAAAAGACAGACATGTAAACCTAAACATTTCTCGTTCTTTGCTTGGCGAAATTGTGTCCAACATCTTGGCTTAATGAACTGGAGGCAGTTGACTCAGCAACGGAATTCTGAAGCTCGTGCACAGATATGACAAATGCTTAAATATCATAACGGAGATGGTTATATGGAGAAAGAAAGTAAGCTTCAGCTTTGTGAGTGACATGTTCTTTTAATAAAACATTCATTTTAATTTATTAAAGTGAAACGATCCCTGCTTCCTGGTGACCCTCGTATGTACATCAAATAATTGTTCTGTCAAACTGGCCATAGTTTGAGTTACATTAGAAAAACTCAGCGTCACGGCCGGGACTAGAAACATGGAATTTCACCTCTACCGATGCTCTCCCGTGGGTTACCATAAGAGATTCCTGATCATGTAACGAATTCTCTCATCTGGTTCATACGTCCTCGAGAGCAGTTGAGGTCGACTTACAGCAAGGTTACCACTGGAGGGTACACAGGGTTTAAACCATTCTATTTTGGTTTGACTATCGTTCAAGGAGTTTTATTCTATTAGCACTGTGTCGCCGTAAGTCCGACCACCCCGACACATGAAGTTGGAGGGAGAAAGGAGGTGAATGACACCGAGTATCACAAAATGGCATACCTAACTGCCTTAAAGGCTTGCCAGGATGTGTGAACCAGGCTAGAGATTTCGCTATGCTTTCTGGGCTCTCGTCACGGTAGCTTACGTAAAATGTCAGTTCGGAAAGCCGAAGATTCGTGGTTCAAGTCCTGTTTGTGGCAATGAAATTGTCAAAGCAGTATCAATTTTTCAAATTATCGCATGTGATTACATCTCTAGAGTGCTAGCAGACCATTTATCCTGGTATTTCTGTGTTAAGTAACCAGAAGCACTATAATGAGGCAATAGTTCCACGAAGTAAAAACAGTACCGCTGACAGACAATGACTTGGCCAACAAGCGTGGTCATGGATGCTGGCAGAGCACTCTGAGCTAGTTCGTACACATGGGATGGCGTCATAAGTAGTAGACGGAATATTTTATTTTAAAGTGAACCTTTATAAATAGAAAATTAGTAAACCGTGGAGTAAACTGAATGAAATTTTAAAAGTGTACAAAGAATCGTTTCTCTATCGATAATTAGGTCCTCAATAAAGAATTTGAAAAAAATTGGAGAGAAAGTATTGTTCATGAATGATTTAAACACAAAGTGTAGTGTCGGGTAGGATTTCAAGGACATTAAAGTTTGAAATTCAAATGTAAATTTAGTATTGTACACATGCATATTTAAATAGGTTATGAAACCTAAGCTCAGCTATATAAAGTACTTGTAGCTATCACAAGTAAAAGCACTGCGATCAGAATGTAATGGCATACATACAATGTAGCCCTAAGGTATCCAAATTTCCAGCGAAATTAAATAAAAACCTAACCACTACCGGCTTCACTGGCGTGTAAATGAAAAAAAAATCTCCCAACAGTAGCTCAATAATGAATTCAATTAGCTCCAGGATTGGAAATTAATATCAGGAATTTAAACACACATGCTTGTAATTTCATGCTGCCACAGCAGCAGACGTCAGCATCGTGTAAACATCTATTGCCCGCAAGCATTCCAGTACATCTAGCGCTATGGGCGCGTAAGCATTGCTGCAATGGCGAATATTTTGTATTGGAAATCATGTCATTGATGAAAATAGATCACAGTATTTCAATGTAAGGTCTCGTTGTGTACTGTTCATACCCTTCCACATTCTTAATAAGTAAATTGTATGACTACATATTGTATTTAAAACACATTTATTTATAAGCGTTGCTCGCACATTACAAACACGTGCGGGAAAAGTGAACTATTTGCAAGACAAAGTGACAGAAAACAAGGGGAGATAATGCTGAAATATAATAAAGAATTTAAGGGGCAACCGTCAGTCACGCAGCGAAACTTCTCCCACGATGTAGGCAACGCACTTTAAAGCAGCAATCGGGAGACGAGAAGGGAACTGCAATGGTGAGAAAAGTACGGGTTTTAGGGGGGGCGGATATCCCAAAGCTGGACGATGAGATCTCAGCAACAGAAATAACACGGTCGCTGAGTGTCTAAAAGGAGGAAAAGCTCCAGGGTTGGACGGGTTGCCAAAAGACGTTTTTGAAGTTGCAACCAGGGTAAAGGAGTTTGGTAACAGTATGCTCCAGATATGTAACAGATTGTTCCTCGATGGGAATTACTCTACCTGTTGGGGCAAGGGTATTATTGATCCCATTTATGAAGGGAAGGGAGCTGTTGGAAATCCAGACGGTTATAGGGGGATTTCTCTGTTGCCAATTATGGAGAAAGTATATTGCAGAATATTATACAAAAGAATTAATTGCTGGGAATCAAAATTTGGTAAAATTTCAAATTTTCAAATGGGTTTTAGATGAGGACACAGTATCATAGACGCCGCGTTTAGTTTACATACGTTAAGGAGCAGACAAATGTTAGTTTAACGAGGTATGCTACATTACAATTTCGTAGATCTTAACAGGGCATTTGACCCTGTCATTAGGAATGCATTATAGCATAAACTACGCCCAAAGGGGATGTCAGGTAGAATGATTAGAGCATTACAGGCACTCTACCAAAATGTGGAATTCTGTATAAAACACGACAGGAAGAGTGGTCGGAGAGCTTTGTAAGTTATGGGGGCGTGATACAAGGCTGCATTTTTATCACCGTTACTATTTAATCTGTTTGTGGATGATATTAACGACCTAATGTTAGCGGCATATATGTAGAACTATATGTACTTAGGACTCACGTTTACGATGAACGGAAAATGGGTGAAACATATAGACATCACGAAACACAAGGCAAGAGTTAAAGCAGAGGAAGCTCCCTGGATACATAGCAGAATTCCAAATATATCAGTAATCCTACTAGAGACCGTATATGGAGAGAGTTACATCACGATGGTAAATGGAGCAGAAATGTAGGGGTGGGAACAAACATGGAATTCGGAACAAGAAAGGACCCAATTTTGAAAGAAATTATGTAGGAAGATAAAGATACGACAAACAGCGTAATAATAAGAGAATTCGGGGCGCATAGTGAGACGATGGAGTGCAAAAATGGGAGTAGCTAAATATTGGATGAGAATCCTTCATGGAGACAAATCTCTAATTAGGGGGATTTACTACCGTGAACAGCTAAGAATGGAAGGAAATCCGACATGGACATCAAAATTAAAGAAAGATTTGGAAACCATAGGGATGGGCTACATTTGGATGGCTGGTCAGCGAAATAGACGGAGTGCATGGAGAAAAATTAGGAACCGCCTTTGTGACGTTGACAGGCAACAAATAATTCCGTAATGCACGGCGAAGGTTTCTTTGGAAGTACAGTCTGGGATAAAATCTGAGTGGTGTGTAGAGCAATAGATCAAAACAAGCACCAGACTCATTAGACGGGGGCTCTTGTGAATTAGACTGGGAGCGTGGCAGATGATTAAATTTACTGATGAAAATGGTATAAGAATCTGCCCCATTTACGAAGAGGAGACCTAGTATATGTATATCTTGGAAGGTATAGGGGTACGAAAGAATGGAATAAAAAATATTTACCACAATCGTTCTCCACCTTGAATGGAGGGTTAAGGGCTTGATGGACGCTACTGGTAGCTAGGGAAGACGTGGAAGAGATAGGTAAACTTTTACTTAAGGTGAGATAGCTGAGATTTGAGAAGGCCGATAGTAGGGAGGACGGTATAAGAAGAACAAAATGTACAGATTGGATCTTGGTGCTTTTTATGCCATTTTATGTAATTTTTCACTTATTGTTAGTTTGTTGTGTTTATTTGTCTTTCTTAGCTGTTCTTTAATATAATATGACATAATTATGCGGCTCAATACGGTTTACCGTTGCTTTTAGGGTTGTTTATATTTAAGAATACAATTGTCTTACTTTTTCGTTCAATGGAGTTTTCTTGTAATGGTTTTTTTCTTTTTTTCTTTCTATTTTTTGTCGTTTTAAACCTTGATCGTTGTATTGTGTATAATAAAAGCACGTACGGCCTGTGGACATGTGCGATTGATTAATACATGATTTTATTTCATTAAATACATTCATTAATTCATTCACTCATTTCCGCTACCTAACCTCTTGCTTCATAGAAGATGGTACAATTTTCGTTCTGCTTACGCTAAAGAGGAACCGTATCAGAAAAAGAAACATTCTAGCTGACACGCCTAGGTTCGACGGCAGTATTGTTTGTTTTTGCTTCTTTCTCTCTTTTCATTTGCAGAGCTCGTCTTTAATTCTTCTAATATGTATTTTGTTTTTCTACATTTCTGCTTTAGACTGCTCTACAAGTCAGTGGTGGATTTCTAAGAAAGAACGGGTATAAACGGGAGAGAATAGGTTTCACTTCTGGAGTTCACGCAAAGACTATGATACATTGAGTTATATGAATAAAAATGTGTACATAGTATATGCTTCACTTTTTCAAGTAAATACTCAGTTTGGTAGGAATAAAACCTTCCGAGTATCTACTTCATTTTGAGAACATACTCAAGTAATGGAAGCAGAGTAGAACATACTCAGGCATCCATCTTACAAGAGCATGTACTCTTATTCGGTATGAAAAAAATAGTATATTCTCAGTTTCATGAGTTCATTCTCCTCTCATGCTCAGCATGGTTAGACACATACTCACTTCTGAGTATATATTGATTTTTGTTTACTTAAAATTAAATATGAAGAGAATGGCACTATTTATGAGCTGTGTAGTACTCATGGAAAAGTTACAAACATAGCCATGGGTATTAAAGAAGTTTCAAAATCCTACAATGTTTCAGAAAAGCATAACCTAGAAATAACATTGAAAGTTAACTTTTCTTAACCTTACTATGTAAAGTGTTAGTGCCAAAATCCAGATACCTACTTGCAACTTTATAAGAAAACCGTTTCATAGTATACCTAAATAGTGTAAATATTCTGAGATTCCAAAACATTCGGATGAGTTCATCCAGCACCTCATGAATTACGACTTTCCAATCCACAATTATTCCTTTCTATTTGCTTATAACCATTTTATTTATTAGTTTTCTAACTTTTTCATGAACATTCAAGGAGTTTCAAAATCCTGTAACGCTTCATGAAAGCATAACCTAGAAGTATAATTGAAAGTCAGATTTATTAATTAACCTTACTATGTAAAATCCTAACCCCAAAATTCAGTTGCTTAACATACTGATAACAAAACTGTTTCGTAGTATTTTCTTTTTGCCTGATTTATTGATAATAGACTTTTGCCTATTTCGTTTTATTTATTGCTTTGATAGTTTAATTTACAGCTATGCTTTTGTGTGTATTGCTTCAATTAATTTTTCATTTCTTGAAGGACTTAATATTTTCCTAACATTTCTGCTGAAACTTGTTATAAAACACAGGATAATTCCTGAGCAGTTTTGATGGGACAGAACCAAATACAACAAAATCTACTCCTCTAATTCAGAATGCCAAACAACACACCACACACTCAACGAAACTAGTATATGGTCAAAGAGTGTAGATAACACGAGTATATACTTACATTTAACTGAACAAGATGGCTGTGGGAATAATTATATACTCGTGTGAGGTAGTAGGCTTTTATTCTTATGAAAACAAGTATGTTCTCATTGTACGGAGTATATAATCACAGAAAGCGTTCATACTCATGCGTACAAAGTTTGAGTAAATACCACTTTTTATTCATATGACCCATTATTACATAAACAAACAAGTGTAAATTACAAACTCTGTAAATGATACATCCCTCAATATGACTATAGTGGAAGGGATGGGTGACGTTAGGTCCTTTCTTGTAGAGTGCATACTTTTTCATGCTTGCCACAAGCAATTATCGTGGTTTGTCTTATCTTGGGGACCGATGAAGAGAGACAAAGCATTAATCACTTAATTTTAAATTTCTGCATGATCTTCTCTACTCTGTGATCGTGGCTGAAACTCTTGAAGTCGATTTCTCTTACGAAAAAAGTTGTGAAAATATTATTTCAAAACCTCTCAACTTTTACTCTCTGTACGAAGAAAAAAGTCGGCCCGATTACTCTTCTTGCATTGACAGCTAAGAAATTTCAAAGTTTTTCCCATAATGAGGGATTTCACAAACACAAAGTGGATCTTCATTACACCAAAAGCGGAAGTTTTTGTGTACTTAACCAGTCAATAACACGAAACAAAAACAAAACAGAAAATAACTCAAGCTGCGGTGTAACAAGGTCTCCGGTGAAACCTCTTTGTAAAGTTGTGCGGTTTACGTTTTAATAATCGCGTTACTTTATGTGAGAGAACAACGAGTCATCTACTTTCTGTGTTAATTCAGAGATTAATTTTGTTCACAGTTTAAGATTTTTGTCCATTTCGTTTAGGTTTTCTTCTATTATATCTGCACGCTTTCTCCCGTGGTTTTTCTTCTCTCAACGCATAACTTTAAATTTACACACAATATCCTGAACTGGAGGTCTAAAAAGTTCTCAATTTCGTACACACATAAGAAGACGTTTATTAGAAATCACTTCTTTTATGCGACCTTCTTCAGATGAGCATATGCTATCAGGAGCCATTCAGAGAATGGTTTTATAAAGTATCATCAACTACAGAAGGCGTGAGGAGTCAGCATTTATAACAAAACGCAAAATATATATATTTATAAGTCATATATAATTCCAAAATAGTGCTTCCATTGATGCTTACTATCTGATAAACTAGGAAAATCTTAAGATATTTCAATCGCACTGAAAAATAAATTGCCATATCCGGAATTTGAACCACGCATCTTCGGCTTACCGTGCCATTGCCTCAACCTACAGAGGTACCACGACCACATGCAGCACTAAATTAATTCCCCATGTGAGACAGTTGGAGAATTTAATCTCACCTGGATACAATCTCGGATCTCCGAAGTTCCTGTGAAGTTCTCTACCGGGCTCCTTGTCGTAGAGCTGAGGAGAAATTCCTATCCTAGCTAGCTGACTTGACATTTCTCAGGATTATGTGGATGAAGGCAAATAAACAAACTGATTTTCCCTTAAACAGCTTACATTATTCAAATATAATGTCCATTGAAGCGGCTAGCAACTTTCCCCTGCTTAACACTAAAAAATTGTATAAAAACTGTACATTTAATCTTCCCGCTACTGTGAATTATTAGGTGGGCCTCTCCAATTGCGTCACACGATATTTTTCACCCACATACACGCACAAAATCTTCCGCCTGACTTCACACGTGTTGCATCGCTGACAATCACGAAGACTGCTATAGAGAGAGTGCTAAGCTTGGAGCCTTCTTCCCCTTTTATATTCCCCTACTATGGCGCCAGAATTCGCGCCTTTGTATGTAACAACTATTCTCATTGGTTATCTACTTAGCGTGCTATGAAAATAAAAATTTTAGAAGTCAAGTTTACCTTTGACTTCTCTGGTAAAACCCACTACCTCCGTCTCACTCTACAACTCTGTTTTCTCTTTCTGTTTTTCCAAATTCTTGACTTTCCAGGAATTGGGCCCCTATCTCTGTCTCACTTTAACTTCGGACCTCTCTCTCTATTTTCTGTTACTGTCTAAAACCTATGTGCATTAAAGTATGTGTGCCGGTGGATTTTACCCTTGTTGCTAGCCCGCCTGGTTGCTAATTACAATGTTCCTTACATGCTTGCTTTCTCGCGAATTACATTCTATGCTACGAGTTATTTTATAGTAAGCCATTTCTCAACATTATTTTACATTATTAGATATCCCTGTTATTTTCAATACTCTATTACAGAGGTGGCGAAAATGGGACTCGCGAGTCATTTTGACTCGTAGGCGCTGTTCCCTCTCTGCCACTGTCCCTTTGTTTTTCACATGCTGTTGAGTGATGCAGTGCGTGTTGCATATTTGGTGACTCGCGGAAGGAAGGCGTTTTCGCCACCCTTGCTCTATTATATTAGGTATATGTCCCCTTACAAAGCCGAAGAACCGTGGTTCAAAACCCGGCCATGGCATTGAATGTTCCGGTGCGATTATACCTTGCCAACTTTATTCTACAGACTCCATGTGTAAAATTATGCTTAATTATCAAGACATGTCAAGGCTTTGCTTAAAGTATTCACAACTGAAGCATGTCCTTTCGCACTAAAACTGAATTCCTGCGACTAGCCGAAAGAAAGAGCCTGCCATATTTTCCCTAACTGATAATGGAATATTACATTAAATTTACAGGCCTAACTCCGGGTGTGGGCAAAACTATGCTTCCTTCCCTTAACGCTCCTGGGCTATCGTTCAAGTTACTAGTGGCGAAAGCGCGACTCGCGAGGCACTATGACTTGCAGGCGCAACTCCTTTTCTAGCCGTCTATTCATTTGTTTTCCATGTGCTGCTGAGTGGTGTAGTGCGTGTTGCATATTTGATGCCTCGAGAGAGAAAAGCATTTTCGCCACCCTTGCTCTACTTGATGCGTAATTTCTCAGGGACATTTTATGTTTTTTGACGAGTAATTTTAGAATATTGAAACATATAACTATTATGCTTAGCACCATGCTTCATGCTACTTTATTGAAGTTGAGGTGAAAAGCTATGGTTGTAGCATTTAGCTAAATATATGTTTGTTTCTAGTGTGATTTTGTATAAATGTTGATTTTTATCCATATTAGAAGCAGTTATTTTTGTTGAAAAACACCTATTTTTTAGTTATATGCGCTTCTGGAATAATAATTTAGCAACACTGTAATTATATACATAAATATTCACACTCGTAGATTCTCCATATAGTCCAAACTTTTTAGTGTATTTGGCAGTCATTTTTAATGATAGGGTCAAAATGAAAATCAATAAAAGATAAACCACTTTCCAAGAAGAAAAGAAAACAACTTGCTATAGTTAATGGGGTGCCCAGCTGTAATAAGTAAGATTTGACTGAATAGGTTAGAAACAGGCATAATGCTGTGACTGGACCAGAAGTTATTGCGCCACCGTCCAATTCGTCGTTAGATGTGCTTTAAACGCAGTTTACACAACTGAACCTTTTAATATATTCATGTAGTAAAAATCATTTTTGTCCTAAAATCCTGAATAATTTTTGGGACACAACTGTTATATCATACACCTGAGGCAATGCAAAAAAAAAAAATTGAATTTTATTTATGCACGCTCACTATCATTGCCCTTAACGTCCCATTCTATATTGGGTGTGAAATACCGGAAATTTTGCTCAGAGGCCCCTTTATCAGGTTTGAGGCTCTTTTACGTGCCGTAAATCTACGACACGGGAACACCGGCTTTACCTCCCTTCCGAAGGAAGCCATGCTAAGGATATTTACCCCCGAAAGAATCCATCGCCCTCCGCCAGGTTTTAACCCGCGACCTTGGGGCTAGCATGGTGCCCCTAGACCACGGAGGAGGAAAGAGGTAATGAAGTGTGAATTCTATAGATATGATACTTGCAAGACATGTTAAAATATTATATGTGATTAATCAAATTAATTTTTATGATTAAGGAAACCTTTTTGGGCATTACCATTTTGCAGCTTTTTATAATATGTTATAACTTTTAATAGATGTATCTTAAGATATAAAAATTATTTACATAGATACATTAAAATTTACAAATTTTAGTGTTTAATTAAATTACATTTTTACTTATGCCATTAAAATTGAATAATTTATACTTGATGCAAAATGTATGGAAATAAATATCTTTTAATATGTAGATGTTAGAAACTAACACCTTAAAACGGTGTACTGCTACAAGACATCAGGTGAGGTCGCAAAATAGATCGCTCATGTATAATTGTATTGTGTGTAAGCTTAGTGCACTAGTATAACATTCGCATATTCATTGAAACTACCACTTTAATGACCGAGAATGGCGAGATCATTGCTTTGAATTTCTGCCTGCTTGTAATCGTTTGCAAACCATTGAGGTAAACACATTATACAAGGGAAGTTCAGATCCCTCATGCCGAAACCCAACCTAAAATTCTTGCGACAGAAACGATGTAATAAAAGGAGGCTACACCCAAGACATCACCTGCCAGTTTTAACTGTAAACCCTCGAAAACGAACGCCAAATTTTCCATATAAGCTATCTGGGTATAATGCTTCTACTAACTACCTTGATTGGACAGCCCTGGCTTCTTAATAGATTGCTGCGTGCGGCGTGGGACAGGGACTCAGATTACCGGTTCCTACACCGCGAGGGAGTTGATGACCGTATGCACAGTCCAGTAATTCAAACTCCGCGTGCAGCATAGAAGCACACCTCTCCATCTGATTCGAATGCTGAGTTGCGTTGAACGACTTCAACTTCAATTTAGGCGCGTTGTAGTTAAAACTAGCAGCTAATATGTTGGGTGTGGCCTACTTATACTACATCTTTTTTGTCACAAGAATTCCAGGGTGGGTTTCGTCATGAGAGTATAAAAGCAAGGGCAGAAATTAGCCTAAGATATTATACTCTCGCTGCTGAAAGAAAGGTTAGAATACCAGAACCATGCCGCCATTAGTGTTTAAGTTTTCTCAAGTAAATAAATACAAACTAAACATCCCTTAACTTTGTTACATGATGTGAAAAAGCAGTAAACGGGCATATAGGCATTATATGAAAACGGATTTCTCTACAGCTTTTCAAACCATCAATGAATTGGAGGACAGCCAATGATTTTGTTTATTCCCTCTCTACCCCCATTTAAAGGATGTTACGAAAATTACATAAATAAAAAGCGGTAACTCTCCAGACTTTCTAGAGCTTAAGCCAGTTGATGCTACATAAATATGACGTCATCGTTTCGACAGATTCTGTCATCCCCATTATCAGGATAACTAATGACACGGATAACTTCACGTTCCCGCAACCTCGATGTCATTTTCAGAAACCATCACCTGGCTTGAAGCCGAGAAAATCTAGAACATATATGATGCCATAAAGTTCTTATATAAAAGTGACAATGTTTATAAAGGGAGAAAACCAGACAAATGCCGAGTCTTAATTGATACACTCGGAGATAACGACTATTTACAAGGAACACTCCAATCGTTCGAAACGGCGATTTCATTCGAATTTCAAGCTTACCTGTTTAATATGGAGTGCTACTCAGAAATTGGAACGATTTTGACTCTAAGTGACATTAAGGGCTGTTTTAAAACGCTAAATTGTGGGCAATCGGCCTTTTGCTAGGCACGTGGAAGGAACGTAAGAGTAGAAGTCAGTAATTTCAGAGATACCGAAAGTTATAGTGTTCTGGTGAATGATTCACACCCGATCAAAAGTGACTGATAAAAACTTCAACATTCGAAAACATCCCTGAGTATTACTTTGGGCCAAAACCGTTTCAATTTGTCAGAGGTACACCACCTCTACCTTCCGACCTGAACAAAATTCCAGTTTCGAAAGAGTGGATTGTTACTTGTTACAAACTGGTATTATAGAAACCACACTTTCTAATTTGAGTATATAACTTATTTCTTTTTCAGTAGGTATATGAAAACTACAACTTAGAAAACAGAAGTGCAACAAAGTGTGCAGTTGTTTATTTCTCCAGTAACACGTAAAGCAAACATTATTTGACTATATGAAGCAACCGCTTTATTAGACAACAGCCACGTGCAGAGCTTTTAATTATAGTTTCGACCAACAAACTTTGCTCTAATATGTCTCCTAGCTTTACACTCTTATTGCCATGCAGATGTGAGGTACATAGTAACGCTAAGGAAAGTCGATCAAAAGAAGGTGATCTTAATTTGGGTACTCATGCGTATTATATACTTTTCCTTGTCTTGAAATTATGTTAACAACCTATTGTTTTACTTAAAACATTCATACTAAAACTAAAATACTAATCCACAAATTGAAAATAATGTTTTAATGTGCATACAACAACGCTTGCAGCATTACATTTCTAATCGATGTTAGCAACAATGTTAGAATTCGTGACCATGTCTACTTCAGAAGAAAAGTTTAACATAAACTTCGTGGCTATTGTATTTCAACTCTACAGAAAACTCGTTTCTTACACACTCCTCCCTCTACAGCAGCGAAGTCCAACCGCTTCTCTTATGAGCTAATGACATCATATCGCTTCACCCCACTTCCTTTGTTTTGTGTTATGAAGCATTTCCCCTCCACTCACTCTGACGACGATCGCAATGGCACGTTACAAGGTTTTGATTGTTATAAGCGAGCAATGCGCGGGGGTAAATCCACCCTTCCCTGTTTTGCTTAAGGTTGGGCATCACTGCTGTACAAGGTGGAGTCGCTAATCATATTACATCGGGCTAGTCTAGCTCGAATTGTTTATGTCTTCTACTCCTCATCAAAAGTCTCGCAATACGACTTCGCTCATATCCACTGTTCGCCTACCTTCGCCATAAATGAAGGTAATTGCTGCCTTTTAAGATATTCGAAATATAGTTACACTTAAAACATCACAGAAAGAACAAGTACCTTTGAGTTCTTGTTATTTCTGTTTATGTACTCAATTATTTTATTTATAGAGACCCACTTGGAGGCAATTATTATGTCTGACATTTCCAAACAAAGAATTGCGCTTTGTGCTCTTTTCTGTGCGTTTGGAGAGCAAGCAATCCGTTCTCTTTTCAGTGACTTCCTTTACGGAGGAGGAGGGTCGTTTCGCCTTAATTGCTCCATTTCCTTTCTTCTGCGTTTTCATAAGGCTTCTGTGTGTTTGGAGGGGTAAAAGTCAATAATCATCCTTAGTAGTCACCTGAAAGCGCAATTACGGTTTCCCTAGGTAAAGCATACCCTTTGTTAAGGAATGTATTTTATTCGTCTCTTCGCTCTAACAATTGCCTTCTCTCAACAACAGAACAACATTTCCCAATGTTCTTGGAGTCCGTAACCTTATGATTGGCTATCATTTGAACTCTTCTTTACAGAAATGAAGCACCTTCATCAGTGTTGGGAGAAAAAATCTGGATAACCAATGACCAAGATATTACTGTGTCGCAGCGGTTATGACCCAAGGTTATCGGTAGGTCGGCGCGTGGCTTTCGGAGATAAACAAAGATAAGTCGCGTTTTCGCCCGGCGTAAACACCAGAAGCGATATCGACATATAACCAGAATCTTCTGAAGGTCTCTTTCCCCCTCCTCCAGAAAGTGTGTGCAGATAGTTCTAGAATGTTCTGTGGAAGATTCCACGGCGCTACCGGATGGAAGGGAGCTCATTACATTCCTTACAATATCTGCTTGATAGAAGTATTACAAAAAAGTATAACAGTGTTTTGTTCTTTGCTCAGTCGTTTTCAAAAACAAAAATTGTCTTTGTTCCAAATTAAATGTTTAATTCAACGAGCATGTATGAAGATAATAGTTTGTTCCTTGTAAGATGAGCAGAGTAACCTAGTCCTGACATACCTTCGGTAGTAAATTTGTGACATTACGCAGCGTTTTTAAATAATTAATCACTCAAAATAATATTCCGAACACCTTCATTGCAGACGTAATGTTGCTGTAACACTCGACAACAGTAGAAACAGATCGAGATAGGTTACGGTATTCTAACTAGTTTTAGATGTAAACAAAACATAGCGTACTTCACTCCTCTCCTTTATCTGAAGGGTGACTAGCGGTTTTGTTTTGCGCGTGCCTCTTAATCCAAACAAACACGACGTGATGGAAATGTTTTGGGGAAATAAAAAGTACAGCCGGCAAGCTATTGGCCTACACTAGAACAGTGTAAAATAGAAGGAATTTCTTCAGCGTTCAATATGAAAAGAAGAATCTACAGAACATCGATTACTGATGTCGAATCTTTGAGGAAGGTATTTATCTGGCTGCAACAATGAGGGTGCCTTTACTAGAGTACGGCGTAATTGGCTAGGAAGGTGTGAAGCTTGCAGGTGTGCAAATGGTGGACATTTTGAACAATACCTGTGAAGCGGGTATATCATTTGCTATATATTCTTTTGCTACCCATGTTAAAAGTAGCATTTAGTAGACTTTGTAATGGTCTAACGATGTGTTTACATGTCAAAAAGATGGTTTGGTTGTTTACATTACCTCAGTATCAATTGCAAAACGTATTTAAGTTTAATGTTGAACGAGCTAATAAACATATCAGTAGATTGTGAGTTTAGGTTACAAAATGAGTCACTGGATGATTCAGATGCAACTATTAAGAAGTGGCAAACACGAAACATGTGCTTTTTTATGCTCATGAGACTCGCATCACTGAAAACAAAAGAGAAACTGTTTACGTAGTGTCCTCCACCTGTTTTGAAAGTGAAAGTGACATCCTTACTCTCATGGATCAGCAACCCTTGCAACGTTACCAGCATGTCTGTTTTATGTCCAGGTTTAACAAATTATGGGCATAATTCAGTTGCAGATAATATGTGAAAACCACACGGGAAGAATTATCTATTTTAAGGTTGTCAGGAGAGGAACTTCAAATGGGACACCCTTCATTGGCTGAAGCAGAGTTCGCTGCTACCCTGACTCCATCCAGTAGGAATCCATTCATATCTAACTTTAGCCAATCAAAAAATCTTCCCCACGTGGAGTAAATCATGTGGTAGGAGTTGCTTCCGCTTTACTGCTCTGAACATCTTAGATGCGATGTCAGTCTAATTATAAAATGGACTACACTCCTTACCGAGAAGTTAGGAAAGGAGATTAGTTACGTATTCGTCTGCTTTAAGCGCAACACTGTGCATCAGTATTTGATACCTGCTGTATGCCGTTTATTTAAATATGAATATACTAGATACTTAACTCCATTTTCAACATGTACTTATCGTAGAAGATAAAGAAGGCATTTGAGAATAGAATGCAGCTTTAAAATTTCGTACAAATAGTAATATGTGTGGTTTATTTTTCAGTATCTTAAAATAAAACAATGCATAACATGAATCCAATTAACCTTTAATATCTTTGTTTATGCAGTTGGAAGATATGATATGTCTACTAGGATAATTTATGGGGATGAGTAATAACTGATCAATACTAAACTGAAACAAATGGCAAATTCTCAGAGTTTTAGCAATGTCATTGGGCCATGTTAAGTCATATACACAATTGATATGGAGATTGCATCTCATTGTGAAAGAAAACACCAAACGATGCCAAATATGATCTCAGACATCACGAAACTCAAGTAATCCAATATTGAATATGCGACCCAATTGATCCAAAAATATCATTTTCATTGATGATTATAATATTTTGACTATCCATATTTATTACACGTTTCGGCTACCAGGCTCACTGCAATTGATGACGCTCTGCCAGGCTAAAGGCAGCCTATACTCAGCTGACTAAACTGTTGGACAGTGAGGCAGTATTATTAACACTTAAATGATTTTAGTCTAATTATATAATATAAAAAATAACAGCCCACCTTAAAGCAATATGTGTAGGTATAAATAACATATAAAATGTATGTAACAGTCATTGTATTATGTTTATATTATATACATGTTTAATAATGTTATGTGAATGTATTAGGTAATTTAACAATATAGGAGCTGTGATAATAGAGGCCGAAAGTTGTTAACAATGAGGTAACAATGAGGTAACTTTGAGGCAATAATGAATTGGAAAGTTTAATAATGCCACTAGTAATTCTTGGAGCAACAATAATGTAATTTTTTGAGACAGTTTATAAATAGCCAATCAACAACCAGAAAATCTGAAAGTTAAATAAAAGTATACTATTGGAGTAAAATTAGCCAATCAGAGACTTGAAATACAGAAATTTATAAATTCAGGCGGTAGAAGTCAGTTACTAGTAGACAGCGTTCCTAACTGGACGCGAGATGCGTCCTCGAGAAGTTTAATACGTATTTAGTGTGAGACGAAAATTCATTATAAAGTTTACGTGTTAAACAGTGCAAGTAATTAATAAAAGAATCTCACAGCTCTCTATATAACTGAAGTGTTATTTAATCGTGTGAAGGATTAATAAAAGGAGTGAAGTAAAAACTATAATCTGTGTAAGCCTACATTCTTTAGCCGCATCACCCCTTGTTAAGAAATACATGTATCTACAAATTAATACTGACACAGCCGAGGCAAACATAAATATAAAATATTTAAAGAAACATAAAAATACAAAGTTGATTCCTAAACGTTGGGACCAAAGCCAACGGAAAGTAAACTTGAGGCGAAACCACCTGAAAGTGAACATTGGGGCGAAGGCCACCGGAAATTTTGTACAATAAGTGGTTGCAACTACACCGAGTTTGGCTCTCCAACTGCAGCAATACAATACAACACCTACTTCATAATTGGCTTTTCATACGTAAAATAAACCTTCTTCAACAGTAAACATTGACTCTAATAGATTATTATGTATTTGTGCGCAGGAAATATATTGAGAAACTCCCTTGTCTGCTTCTAGAACCACGATATTGGGCATAAATTTGCAGTGAAGAAGGAGAAACCGAACTTAATTGGCGAAGATCTTGAAACTCCGCCAGTAAAACTGCTTTCTAAAAGAGCACAACAAGTAGATCTGTATTTTTGTGCGTGCAACACGATGGGTACCATACAAGTTTACAAGAATACCTTGTTTAGAACAAGCCGATTCGGTAGCACGGCTTATTTATTGCTAAGGACTTTCTTATCGAAGAATCATGATTGAACTGAATCACGCCTCGTTTTCTTTTCGGATGAGTGATTTCACTTTAATTGTAAACAGACTAGCTCAAGCTACTGAGATTTAAAGACGGTATTTAGAGCACACGTGTGCCCCGTGAGTTCCCAGATCCATTAGCGCGTAGCATTTATTTGTGGGAGAATGTAAAATGAAATGTACAAATAGATTCCACACATTAGAACTAGACATAAAAGATTACTTTGATAGATTGTAATGTTTGCAACCAGAATGTATTTTTCCGATAAAACGACTCAAAAAGAGACAATTTTAACCTCCTCAGATAGCAGAGGAGTAACACAGGCGCCATCGACTGCCGCACAATAGTGGCGCGCATTCCTGAGGTCATGCCTTCAATTCTCGCGCTGGACCTTCCTAACCCATGGGTTATTTCAATGGTTTTCCCGGGTCGCTAGACGAACGCTGGGAAGGATCATTACATCCATCGAATTTCCTGTCCCTCCATTTCATCCCCATTCTCATTTCACTTTACCTTTCATCTGTTTGGTGTCTTTTAGGATTTCAAGTCTCGGCGAGTGCATGGCAGGGGAAAAGGATACTCTGAATAAACCATCCTCCGCTAGAATGTGGACGTCTTCGGCTCCCAGGCCCCCAGGGAATGTGTAAGCTCACAGGGGGAGTGGAGCCGGCTGCACCAGCTGCCATCCGAGGAGTTTCAATCTGTAAAAAGGTAGGGACCCTGCCATTTTCCCTATTGTGTCTCCTGGTTCGGTCACTCTCTGTCTCCTCTCGTCCTCCTATGTGGTCTAGGGGTAACCTTTAGTTCCTGAGGTCGCGGGTTCAAACTCGGCGAAGGGCGATGGATTTTTTCGGGCGTAAAAATCCTTAGCATGGCTTCCTTCGGAAGGGAAGTAAAGCCGGTGGTCCCGTGTCCTAGATTTACGTAGTTAAAGAGCGTCCATAAATAAAACTCAATTCAATTTATTTTCTGTCTCTCTCACCTCACCCCTCCCGAGCGGAGGGCCACCCCGTAAGGGGCTTAGGCACAACACATCTTGTAGGTCGAGGCACTAAGTCCCTCTCTCTCTATGTAGTCCTAAGAGTGTTATCACCTATGTTTTAAAATGTTCAGTCCTCTAAAATTCAATTCTGGCAGTAAATGATTAATTTATGTCAAAGATGTTGAAGGTCAGGCATAAACCTGTTGAAACCAAAGCGCCTGTACCTGTATGTGGAAGTGTTGCAGGGCTGATAAACGAATGGGTCAGCGAATGTGAATTTACGTGAGTGAAATTTACGCATTGCATGTTAGTTCTGGGCAAAATCTATGTGTAAGGGGCATCCGAGTTCATTTAATCAACTAAATCACTAAGTATACCTTAACATTATAATTATGGTACTTTAAAAGAAATTCGAAACGAAAACGAGTTCAGTTGCCGCCGAATTAAATGTTAAAATGACTGTGAAGCAACAGTATTAGTAAGTGCACAAGTAATTATCTGAAGTCAGTACATCTGAGCAAGGGTGCACTTTAGTCTGAAATTCACGTCTGCTAGTCCGATATATTCCTGGGCAGATAATGATAAAACGTCTAACCCAGTTCAAACTTGTGGTGCACTCACGGGCATTGATTTTGCTGAAGCTTTCATCGTCCGTGGCCGACTATCGAAGTCCAGGATGAGAAATGGAATGAATTCTTTATGGTGTAGCTAAGGGTGAAATACGTTGGCGTTCAAAGCAGCTCGCTATTCTATTTTTCAGAGTGAGATAAACTGTGCAGAAACCTCGTTTCAACGTATACGAACATTCAGCAATCTGGTTGAAAATCTAATTCTCTGATGTTTGAATCGAGAGATCGAAAATGAGAATTTTCGGGTGTTTCGTGTCTGATATATTAGATGTGGTATGACAGTTCCCTACAACAGAATGCCATGTTACATTTATTCCGGAGTTGAAACAAAAAGCTCGCTAAACACAATGCTTTAGAAGTAAAGAAATCTCCGGGTATATAGGTTGATAGAAAACATTGTTTACATTTCAGGGACAATTTAGACAGAAAGAAGCTGCCTTTTAAGGGAATTTGTCAAATGTACCTGTTTTTTTTCTCGAAAAAACGTAAAGGATATTTCGCTCACATATTGTTACACGTTGAGGTGAAGGCCAAAAAGGTTACCAGAAAATGATTAATTTAGGTCACCCAAACACGCACATGGGGGCGTAACCCCTGGTAGCAAAAAGTCCGGGATCTTGGTGCGTAATTTTAAGGAGAACGTGTGGGTTTTTATATTACATTGAAAGATTACATAGCACACATTACCTGGGATTTATTCACAAACGTTTGGCGACTCCACATAGTTAACAAAGGAAACAGGATGGAGGGAGATGCCACAGACCGTAGGCCGGCCACACACACGACTGGTTCCAACGACCACTTCCACTCTAGTGACGCTATCGTGCCCCCACCAACCGTGTCTAGCCAAAGCCAGACAGGGCTGACGACATATCAGACGATTTCAAACAGATCCTTCCCTTTGGCGTGGTCCACGCCAAAAGGAAAGACCGTTAAGCCGAAATATAATTAAGGAGGCCCAATAATGCTACGTCTGGTAGCAACAATACAGCACAACAGTGCGTCTGGTAATGACAATAAAATTAATATGCCACATCATTTTCTAATCTTATTTACCTGGAGATAAACCATATATTTTTGTAGAGATTTATGGTAATATTAAGAACCCCTAGGTGATATTTTCATAATTATTCACAATTGTGGTATAGGTAGGAGTGGATTTTTCTTGTAGATGATTCAACCATCCGGTGTGCAGAGATGGACAATGAAACTACTTGAAACTTATACACTTGTGATATATAGAAGGTTATCTGATTTCCCCACCTCCTACTAACCTGTCTTCTACAGAGCGTTCGTTACACTGCCGGGCTGGGATCGCGCGTATGCGTGCTCCGCGCACTATTTATTACACCGAGGGGTTTTCCGTTCTAAAACCCTGGAGTTACTCATGAGAGACAGTAACATGCACTATAATGGCTATTAACCGTATTCTCGGATAGCCAGGCTGCACTAAGGCTCTAAGTAGTCATAACGTAACGTCAGGACTGGTTTTAAACTACTTAAACATGCTCACAAGCTTGGTAGAACATTATGAAGCTCAACTCATCTGGGTGCCGGGTCATAGTGGCATAGAGGGAAATGAAAAAGCTGATGATCTTGCAAGACAAGAAGCAGCTTTACAATTTATTGGGCCAGAGACGGCTCTAAAACATGTTTAGCACGAGAGGCTATTAAGAACTAGTCCAAAGTAGAATATCATAAAACCTGCCTTAAAACTCCAGAAAGCAAACATGGTAAAGCACTTATTAGAAAATCATGTAAGAAAACAACCGAAACCTTATTTAAATGTAACAGACTTCAGCTGAGAACAATTATTGCATTTCTCACAGGACATGCTCCTGTGAAAAAGCATCTTAACACAGTGGGAATGTGTCAGGGTAACTTACATTGCAGATTGTGCAAGAAAGAAACTGAAATAGCCCAGCACATTATACGCTCCTGTGAGTCAAAGCCTCACAGGAGATATGTTGCTTTTGGGGAAATGGTTTTAGAAGCAGAAAATTGAAACCATATCTGTTATGAGACTATGCTCTGTATTAAACAGAGCAGGTGTAATTAATTGGCTTTAAAATGATAGAGCTGGCACAATAAGCCCAAGGCTGAAGTGTATCCAGAGCAATGATAGAAATCGTATCATAGGAGACAAGAGAAGACAACTGTGTTATAAGATGTGTTGAAAGTGGTGTCCATCTGCATTGAGACATTCCTGGCATCTTCGGATGAATTTCCATTCACACGCCTAAGTTCGTCTTGCATAATTTTCAAAATTTTTGTTATTATATTGTCCTTGAGTTTGTCTCTGGTGTGGGGATTGTTCCTATAAATATAAGATTATTCAAAAAGAAGGAACAGACTTTAAATATTTATTTCTAATGAACGACAATAGTTGGCGACACATAAGATACATCACTTAATTGAGAAAAGTTCAAAATTTTATTTTATGTGTTCAAAACGAGCACCATTTGTTATGCGAGGACGACCAGTGCTTTTCGTTTGCATACGCAACCATCTTCTACGAATTTATTGTGTCAATTGTAAATTTTTATGACGAGGTGGCTCGTTGTTGAACTTGCAACGAAAACCACGCTGCAATGAAACAATGGATTCACTCTTTGCATAATGAAACACACAAAGCGACTTTTCCTGTGGCGTCAACATTTTCTCGTAAACAAACACAGCGCCCCTGGAGGCACTGAATAGAACTAATAGGTGGGGCTTAAAACTTTAAACTTTCCTCTATTCAATGATGTGTCGTATGTGTCGGTATCTATTGTCGTTCATTAAACATGAATATTTAAAATATGTTCCTTCTTTTTGAATAACCCTGT
The DNA here is from genome assembly GCA_030765065.1 of Deroplatys truncata. Taxonomy (NCBI): domain Eukaryota; kingdom Metazoa; phylum Arthropoda; class Insecta; order Mantodea; family Mantidae; genus Deroplatys; species Deroplatys truncata. Next base: position 106,821,546 of record CM060990.1, on the reverse strand, counting down.
ATACACGACATGCGTTGCCTTGATTATGCTGATCATCTGCACTGCAGAACAAAACAATCTGATGTGTTGCATTCATATGACTAATGTAGCTCACACACAATACAAATATCTTGAATAAACTTTCATTTTTGAGATGCACAATGAGAAAACTCCAGTCCTTACAGCACGAAAACTGCTTAATGAACAACTTCAGTCTTTACAGTACAAAAGGAAGGCAGCAATTGAGAGTTAACATTCACAAACAACTTCCACAGCCGTGTTCAGTGAATCGTTTGCGGTAGTGAGTTACCCGAAACATACTAAGGTCACTGCAGTGCAAGCGATCTATGCATATACGCGATCTAGCGCCCGGCTATAAATAAAATATATGGTATATAACCTATGGGCAAAGTTATGTACCACTATAAGTCAACTAGACAGGATATTTTGCACATCATTACATTCAATATTGTGACAATCAAATAAACCCTCATGGCATTTATTTTACATTAAAATCAGCAAAAGATTTGTTGCTTCTACACTTATTTGTCTACCTGTTCAGTACGACCTCTTTTCATCTGCTCCCAGAACCTGAATAAGGTACGTGTATTATATCCGATTTATGACCACTAGAAACCCTCTGAGAAAACTCCTATAACGCCGCTTCAAGCCCCTCTAGACTTTCGGAAACAATCGAGGAGCAATGAATCTAATCTATAGTTATGCCTTACGCGCAGAACCCTCTCCAACTGCGAAGTGAAAAGGGTGTGGAGAAGCACAGTTTACAAAAGTACAAACTGCGCATTCACTTAAGTTTACATGAGATTGGTGAACCACATCTTTGAATAATATGTTTATATTAACTGTGGATTCATATAATGCCAACCGAATACCATGCTTTAACAATACAAGGATATGATAGGCCCCTAACGGTGCGCCCCCAGGAGGGACGGTGAGAGGAGACAGAGAGCGACCGGACCAGGATGCGCGACAGCAAGAGGGCAGGGTCCATACCATTTACATGTTTAAACTCCCCGGATGGCAGAGGGTGCAGCCGGCTCCCCTCCCTCCTGTGAGCTTACAAATCCCTGGGGGCCTTGGACCCGGAGACTGCCCCCATTCCGGGTGGAGGTTTACTAAAATTATCCTTTTCCCCTGCTATGCACACTCCAAGACCTTCCGCCAACACTTACAACCATGAAGGAGAGCAAGCAGATGAAAGGCGAAGTGAAATGAGAACGGGGATGAAATGGAGGGACAGGAAATCCGAGGGATGTAATGATCCTTCCCAGCATTCGCCTAGCGACCCAGGGAAACCCTCCAAAAAGAAACCCATGGGTCAGGAAGGTCGGCCACGGGAGACGAACCCACGACCTCCCGAATGCGGGCCACAGACGTTATCCCTGAGTCATCTCACTCGGTTTTAACAACACAAATTAGTCTTATTAGTTAGTCAATTAATAGTCAATTAATCATAAAAGCCACAATCTTGTTTTTCCTTTTGTTTTGCCTGAAGTTTAACGTCCTTTTAAGCCGGTAGGTAATATCGGAGGATGAATTAATTAAATGAGCGAAATGATACTCAAATGAGCCCGGGGTCCTTAGAGTTAAGAGTTATCCGACATTCGTCTTCTCAGGATAAGGGAAATATTCAGAAAAACCGCATCCGTGTAACATTCTAACCAGGATTCGAACCCGCAACCTGTTGAATGTGAGGCACACACACTACCCCGCTACCACGAATGTGAGCCCAATAATGTTCGATTTTGTACATCACTATCTTTGCTAACAGTTTCTAAATAAACTTTTTTATGGACGCTCTTTAACTGTTATGGTTCTTAGCGTCCCATTGCATGTTGAGCGTGAAAGGCAGGAAATTTTGCTCAGAGGCCTCTTTATCAGGCCTGAGGTTCTTTTACGTGCCGTAAATCTACGACACCGGGCCACCGGCTTTACTTCCCTACTGAAGGAAGCCAGACTTAGGATTTCTACGCCCGAAAAAATCCATCGCCCTCCGCCGGGTTTGAACCCGCGACCTCGCGAACTAGAGGCTAGCATAGCACCACTAGACCATGGAGGACGACTCTAAATAAACGTATATCTTTCTGATGAAAATAGGATATATACATTTTAGATCCAATGAAGTACTTTGCCTTACATGAAGGACAGAGATAGAAATATACGTTATATATGCTGCAACGTCCGTTATTGTTACATAGAAGTGTTAAACTTGAATTGTACCGTGAATTCTAAGCGATACAGATGCCTATGCGATTCAGTGTAAGTCACATAACTTTAATTGTTGCTGCCCCATCTATTTGTTAGAGCAATCCTCATTAATTACCCAAAGGCGAAATGCACGGTTCCGCTTCTCTGCCAAATCCCGCACGTTCAGATACGTTATTGTCTCATATACGGTTTCAGAAATCGTATAAAACCTCCCCACACACATGCTGTGTTTCCTTCTCCCTCATTAACGCATACACCAATTATTCGCTTTCTAATATGAAATTCGCTTTGAAACGTCAATTACTGTTAAAATTTATCCTAGAAGTCGAACTCAGGATTAAAAAATCATTTCCCGCTACAGTTTACTCACAAAAATATGTTTATGGTAATGCATGTATAAATTTTTGGAAAATTCCCAATATACAAGATATCTTGTTGAAATGAATGCCAGCTATTTCACAGGGTGGAATCACTTAAATTGAGACTGTACAGTATCTCTAAAACTAAGCATTGTAGAAAGAAACGTCTTGAATAAAAGTTGCTTGATATTATGGGGGAAAGTAAATGTCATTAGTCGTGTTTTGTTTGGAGGACGTTATGGTGGTCGTTTAGGGTCAATTTAGTTTTTAAATGGGAACCTACAATTAGGGCCAATTTAAATTCACAACGTCCTCCAAATAAAACACGACTAATGGCATTTACTTTCCCCCATAATATCCAGCAACTTTTCTTCTTTCTATAGCACTTCTTTCTATAGCACTTAGTTTTGGAGATACTGTACAGTCTCAACTTAAATGGTCCACCCTGTATACAATAATAGTAATGTTTCAGCAATGTTTCAAAACTATAACTTGCATGGCTATTTAAATATTAAGTTTTTATTGTGTTCTAGTAAACAAAAAGGTTGACACAATGTATTTTTGAAAATATTTACATCAAAATTTAGGTTTCAGAGACAATATGCTTTAAGGAATATCTATTAAATATCTTTATTAACCCCTAATTATTGTAGGAACATTACTATTTGTTATTATCTACAGAATTCTTGATTTCTCACTAGTTTTCAAAACTGAACCATTACTTAAAGATAGCTTATATGCTAATGTTCTTTATTGCAATTTTAGAAGGTTTACAAAAATTGTGAAGCAAACTAGTAAAACATTGTATAAAAATTGAGTTACATTTATGGATGCTCTTAACTGCTATGTTTCTTAGCGCCCTATTCTATATTGGGCGTGAAAGACAGGTAATTTTGTTCAAAGGTCTCTTTATCAGGTTTGAGGTTCTTTTAGGTGCCGTAAATCTTCGCTTCCGGATGAAGCCATGCTAAGGATTTTTACGCCCGAAAAAAAATCCAACGCCCTCCGCCGAATTTGAACCCATGACCTTGGGAATTAAAGGCTACCATGGAACCCTTAGATCACGGAGGAGGACAAAACATTGCATCGTGTGGAGCATTTTGAGTATGGAAAAATGCTAAAAACGTTTTTCAAGAAAATAACGTTTAAATTTGGGCGTGCATATTATTAAGCATGCACCTGTCCACTTATAGCCTGAGTTAATTGGTATTTTAAATGTGCCAGGTGGAAAAAAAATGTTTTCTTAAAGTTTAGAATTCATATTATTTTATTATGAAGACATTTAATGTTTTAATTTTTTACAATTTTTGGTCAAATTTCACAATCGCATTACCTTGACATTACTTTAAAAGAATTACTCATGCTCCTTAATCTTGAAAATATGTTAAGCACACTTGATGGTATGTGACGTTTGTCTGAAGGAACTAAGTGTGTAGTATTAGCAGTGTTGAACAACTAAAACTACAAATATTGGATTTTGTGTGGGCTCTGAGGGATTTGAGTTGGAAGATGAGTATAATGGTCACGAACACTTCCAAGGAAGGTTTTTGTTTATTGTTGTATATTTACGTGCTGTTCTCGATTCCTTTCATTTAGACAACTCAGGTTTTATGTTATGTTGTTGAAGAATAGATACCGAAATAATCTGAAAATATATTCCAGGCAGGTTCAAAATTAGTACTTAAATATACGGCTGTTGAAGTTTCTACATAAAAGTTATGTAAAACAATCGCGCCAGGCTTTCCACCTAGTACTGCTTTACAGGGATTCCAGTAACTGTACGCATAAAAGACCTACTTTTCTCTCTGTTTTAAATTCTATCTACGATAAATGTTTGTACAGAAATGGTTTCATTTGGGTAATGTATACTTCTACCCTACAGCAAGCTGAGGCAATAGTGAACGGTTTTCAAAGTAAATAGATTTCAATTAACCACAGACAGATAAAAGAAAACGAAAATATGCTCTTTGTGAGTTACATTGTTGGCATATCAAAGTAAACTTCAGTCCGAAAGAATTAAAGCATACAGCACCGGTCTTTTCAGAGATTGTTTAAAGCATCAAAAAGCTTCTGTATGACAAACGGTTTATTTTAATGAACACTAGAATGTTTCTGAAGTAAAATTCTGGACTCTCTTAATGGTTCCTCTTCTGTATAAAATGCAACAAGACTATAACGAGCTTTTGGGGGAAGTTATAAATATTCATATTTTCGTTCTCGTGTTTCATTTCCGTGATATTTAATCGAAAATCTACGTACATTTTGAGCTATTAAAACGTGTTCTTTCAACCATGGTGTTAATTGCGGATGGAAAGCTTGAACGAAATGTTCGCCTTTCGTGTTCAAAGGAAGCCTAGTGTAATTAGAAAATGTTGCATAGACTTTTTAGTAATCCTTTACAAAATAGGGTACGTACACTCACATGTCAGTACGTTTATTCGTTGGTTAAAACAGGAGTGTATAAATCATTAGAAAAACTTTTGCTAGCCTTAGTCCATTAAAGCCCAATGTGCATTTTAATGGATTTCACTTGTAAAACCGTTTGGTGTAGAACAATTTCGGCTGCAAACTGCTATCATTGGACAATTATATTTTGATATTTTGTCTAGAAACGTGAAAATAATCCTGCTTTAAAATTAATGAAAAACAAAAATAAATTTAATTAATACGATTCCTGTTTTAAATCAAACGCAAAGCAGATATTTCGCCAAATGCTATTAAATTCGGATCACGCCACAAATACCAACCACTGTATGGGCCCTTGGGTCCTTCCTGTCTCTTACTAAGGACTGGTTAGCACCGCAGCGAGGGCAGGAGTTAATGGTTACCATGCTATTCTCTTGTTTCCGCGGATTCAAACCCAGCGGAGGGCGATGGATTTTTTTCGGGCATAAAAATCCTTAGCATGATTTCCTTCCGAAGGGAAATAAAGCCGGTGGTCCCGTGTCGTAGATTTACGGCACGTAAAAGAACCTCAAGCCTGATAAAGAGGCCTCTGAGCAAAATTACCAGTCTTTCACGCCCAATACAGAATGGGACGCTAAGGACCATAGTAGTTAAGAGCGTCCATAAAAAATCTGATGTATTACACTCACATGACTTTCTCTACTTTTGTACAAACTATTTTTACAAACGCTTATTTTCCGTCCACTTCATGTTAATCGAGATAAACTTTGCAGAAACAATCTTATGGCTAATTTTCATGTAGGTGCAAGTGGAATATGGTAGGCTTTAAGCGATAATAAATATTTTAAGACCTGGTTGCTATGTGGAGCATTTCATTCTCTTTGCATGTTCACGAAAATAAAAAGAATGACAAATTCTCATTTGAGAAAAAGTATAAGTATTAGAAAATTCAAACATGTGTAGTAAAATTTTGTCTATCTCTTACGGTTTACCAGTTATGCAAAAGTTATTCAGGATGAAGAGGACTTTTGCAGACATTCCCAGAAAATTCAAGATATACGTTTAATTTGTCATGAAAGTATCTTAAATATTTTAAAATATTTTAATCAAAATCGTTAGAGCCAGTTTTGAGAAAATCAATATTTTCGAAAAATGTTCCATGTAAAGGGTAGTCTGGTTTGGGGGATTTTCTTGAAAATCTTCGTGTCGCATCTTTGAAAGATACTGAACCTAAATACCAATTTTGATATTTGTCCGACTTTTCGTTTTTGAGTTATGCTGTTCACAGACACACATGGATCGTTTTCTAATATATTTTTTGTATTAAGGGGCCCTCAAAACATGCATTGCCGATGAAATCCCCGTATAGAATTTTTTTATGGAATGCACTACTTCCCCTACTTACTATACGTAATAGAGGAAGTAACAGAAAAAAAGAGGGTAGGAGCTTAGACAATCTGCGACAATGAATCCCTGGTCAGTGATGTTCACTGCTTTAGCCCAATGAGCAACAATACCGAGGATAGGTAATTATAGCATTTAAAGGCCAATTATTAAAGTATGCCGTCAATTTTGATAAAAAGATTGTTAAAACTAAAATAAAATGTTATACATCACATCTAGATTGTTGCCTATTTAATAGAAAACAATAAAATGCGCAAGTTTGACAAGCGCTATGACCGCGGATATGTGCAATACATTAAAGCAGACATGCTGGAATCTTCACTGTCATTACAGGTTCAATAAAAACACGTCAAAATAGCATACCTAGCTAATCAACTAAAAGCATTTACAACGTAGTGTCGTTTCAAATTAGCAGTAATAACGACGTACAGCCTTATGCCTTGGGCATATTGCACTGACACATAAAAACGGAAGGTAACAAAGCAAACTGCTTTAATTTACATTGGGGATAATGTGATTCATTAGCAAAGCATTTTTCTCTTCTTCGTATCGTAATTAAAGAGCTTATGTAATTACTTTCGTTCGAAGAAGCTCTATAATTAACGACACACACATACACACGTATCGACTGCACCTTCTGCAGCAACTTTATAGCTCATAAATGATTTATAAACGGAGTTAGTGCGGTTTCTGCATCTATAATTCCAGAGCTTCTCGGCAGTGAAGCATAGCTGTTTCATTTTGCGTTCCAAATATGGTATATGCTTTATTTTTTGACTTCGAAAAGAGTAACGTAACATCCACAGTTCACTAATGCGCAGTACTGGGAACTTGTTATAAGTTATTTAACCGAATTCCCAGAGATAATAAAACACTGCAATTATAATTACGACAAGTCGAGTGCACGGAATCGTGTTGAACATTCGGATGTCCTATATGCTCCTTCTTTTAATTTAATCTTTGCAGAAACTTCCTATTTGATGGCCAAGCTTGGTAAACCAATCTGAAATTTGATTTTGTTCCTGACATTTGCAATTTATTGCAATAGCTATTAACTATATACAGTATGAAATAGGCTTTGTCCAATAACAACAAAATAAAACAATACATGCACAAAAATAGATAAGTACTAATATTCAAACAAGTCTATATGTGAAATATGTTACGACATAAATTCCTCTAAAGTATATAATGCTGGAGTCTTTAGCTGTTTGGACACAAGCTTGTTAAAAGTATTTGAGGGATTCCCTCATAGATTCAGGCGAGAGGGACACCTCACCACTGCGACCAGCTTGATATATTGTATGCACCCCCGGGTGGCAGAGATGAGGTGAAGGAGCCGTAGGAGGTCGCAGGTCCGCAGACAGACAGGCCGACAGAGACGCACAGGTGTCCATAATATTTCCAGTTTGAACACCCGCGCACCAGTAGAGGCGAAGAATCCCGAAAGAGGGCGACGAAGCGACACTAAAGGGCGGAACAACGCACCCTGGCGTTCACGGCGAGAAATCTTTTCAATGCGCAAGCAACTACGCCATCTGCCCGACACCGCCAGCACTGCAGGACCCGAAGACACACCTGAAACGTGAAAGGGAGAGATGAGATGAGAGGAAATGGGGGAATGGAGAAATCGTGGTAGAATACACCACCCCGGCATTCGCCTAGGCGACCAGAGGAAAACCACGAAAAACCCCATGATCAGAGAGGACGGTCACCCGGAATCGAACCCGGGACCTCCCGAATGCGGACCTCAGACATTTCATAGTTTTGGCTAGTCTGCATCGGTTTAAATTAATATCATTCCTAAGTTTTTTGTTATAATTATGATAATGTAAGCGTTCCGAGTTCATGTGTGTTTTGTTTAACATATGCTAAATTGGTAGAAATATAGATAGAGTGAAGGTAAGGTCATAATTTTTAAAGCTTCGAAACTTTCCTATAGGTATCTTTTTTTGGAAAGCCCTTGAATACAATGCATTGTCTATCTTATTTATTTTTTTTTTTGAGGGAAGACTTTTGTTGCGGAGGAAGCATTATCCCATAGTCTGATTCCATAATTCATAATTGAATGAAAACAAATGCATTATATGTCATTATTAACATAGAACGTGAAATAATTGTTTTTAACTTTCTTAATAGATACATAACTCGTGATAATCTTTTACGGATAAAACTTACATGATTATCACAGGTGAAGCTGCTCTCCACAAAGAAAAAAAACCTAATAATTTAAGATACTGTGTCTTATTTTCAATAGAGCTAATTTCGGAATTTAGAGAAAAGATTATATTTACAGTTTTACTTGATTTGAAAGAAACCAGTCTGCTAATAGTTTGTTGTAAATTTCACTACACATACATTAAGGTATTAACGAAGGTCAATACTACCTAGGAGATGAAAGAGGAAGGGTAAAGAAAACTTCAGTTGCAGTGACTGAAAGACGTTCGCTGTCTTAGAAACGCTCTGCTCCATATTCTTTCATGCCGTTTTACGAAGTAAACATGAGCAGCAAACCTACTTTCAAAGTAGCACTATACTGATTTTATTCTTGTTCCTTTCTATAGCTCCCTTTAACTGCTATGGTCATTTTATTTATTTATTTCTGATCTCTTGTGCTCCTACCGTGACCCCCGGGAGGGAGGGATGAGAGAAGAGACCCGAAGGCGACTAGATCCGAATGACGACGGGCGCAAGCACAGACGGGATCACTAATATTTGCAGATTGAACGCCTCCAACGCCGCCCGAGTCCGTTTTATTGAGCCCCGAGTCTCCGGAGGTGCCCTTCGAAGTCGCCGTATCGAACCCGGAACCTCCCGAATGCAAGTCGCGCACGTTACCGCGGGCTACCTCGCTCGGTAAGCTTAGGGTACCTATACATTTTTCACTGTAAGCTGAAAGGAGAAGTAAACAAAGCTTAAACGTATCACCCCGCCGAGCACATGGCAGCACCACGTGGAGGATGACGTACCGTGAGAGGAAATTGCTTCAGACAAAATGTGAAAACAGTGTATATCGCGCAACTTGGAGATCATTAGCTTTTAAAGATTGTATATCCTATTCCTAAATTATGCCTTACATCCTAAACCTCTAACACATAATACTAAAATTAGACAAATAAAAGTTGTGCCTGAACAGTTTGGCATGTGATTAAAGGTACTGGATTAAACTGTTCTTAACTTCAGGCTTTAGAAATCATTCATTTAATGGCTAATATCACTATACCACTTTTTCTTTAACGTTTTATGAGTCAACAAGTTTAAAAAAAAATTAGCACTATAGGTTAAAACACAACAGAAAACAAACGCGACCCAAGCTATCCGAGCAACAATTCTGCAACACTAACAAAGAGGTTCAATTATTGCTAAACAATGGCCAACTCTTAGAAAGTAAGATGGGATCGAAATTTGTTGCATGGAATAACCTACCGTATTCAAATCGTTTTGTATACACCAAAGTGTTGTAATACGCTGCACGCTCGTCTTTATTAGCGGAAATCGTTAATCACGTATATAACAAAGCACTCAGCAAAGTCACTTTTATCGATTCCATAATTTGCAATTTACTCATCTCAAAAACATTCACTAACCTCAAAATTCACTTAAAATGTACAGTAAACAAATTAACATATGTTAAACAGGTTCGGCAACCTAAATCCAAGTTGACCAACATAAAAGCTTGAATTATTTTATTCTCGAATTTTGTGTATCCAAATCGATCTCAATACATATTGAATTTAACATGGAAATGTGGATCGCATTCAGTATGGAATTGAACTCAAATCGATTTCAATTCCCCATGGAAACGTAGTGATTTCCTCAACACGTTGCAAAATACACTGGCGGCTCATCCGGAAACCGGAAACGAACTGCAGCGCCTGCGCATAGCCTCTTAAACTCTCTGCTATAACGGTTCATTTAGTTATACGTGAATCTGAACAAACACATTTAGTTTCATAAACTGAACTGTTACAATAATGTTTTTTTTTTTAAATTTCTCTGCACGAGAATAACCACAAAATGTTACGATCTGAACCGAACTGTTTTTTGTAGAGGAAGAGACGGCATGCTAAGCGGGAAAGGCTGTAGTTTGCCCACCAACCAATGAGATGCTCTCTTGTCACGTGGTTTTGTTTACTTCTCCTTTCAGCTTATATGGAAAAAGGTACACCTCCCCGGCATTTGCCAGTTATGAAGATTGAGGAACACCTGGAAAAAAACCTCAGAGAGGACGGACCTGGCGGGATTGGAACCGCGGACCTCTCGTTCATGAATCCGTGTCCTAACGACCTCTACTACCATTGTCGCTCCGTCCAGGTATAGGTAATACAGATTTTTTTTAACTCATAGCTTCTAACAGCAATTTGGAAACATCATTTTAATTTTATAAACAGTTGCTAAACATTTAATTGTATCCCTAAAAATAGTTAGGAATGAGCGTGACAGTTTTTTATTTGGTTAAAAAGAACTCAAGACCAAACTCATGATATTATTCATTGTTGGCCTACTTTCTAGTATTTATACTACTGCATACCTATCAAAGAGCTTAAAATTACTTGTATGTTTTTCTAAATCTTTATTTCGGTTATAAAGCTATTTAAAAAGTAGGTTTGAAAGACAGGAAAATATATTTTTACAGAAGCCAAGCTTTACTCCAGTATATCATTAATATGAGAAAAATTTTGCACATCCTAATTTCGTTTTTGTATATTACGCTCGTATTTAGTATTTTATAAAGTAATACAAATAATGCAAATAATTTTCAGTATGAGGCTAATTATTATTACAGTTTAAAATTAAACCTGTTTTACTCAATTGAAAGGTAACATAACTAACGTATTCCGCACTACAGGAAGGAATTGAAATATCCACGTCCATTTATATTCTGGTACACCACAGTGTCTAATGATGAAATATATGATTAATTCTGAATATTGATCAAGGTTACTCCCAATCAAATATTAAAATCCGAGCTTTTAGCTCGGTTTACCTCATCAATCCACATGCAACTTGAATTCGCCGACTGGAAACAAAGGGCGAAATCGGCTGCCAATCAACACAAAAGAATTTCTGGAACCAGAAGAACTTGGTATCGAGCAGTGCAAAAGCGTTTTAACTTTCCATTATGAACATAAACCATTCTTTCCTCGGCACGTTTCCCTGTACTCGACTGTATCCTAATGACCTACTAAAGTGAGACTGAGAGTGAAGGACAGACAAAAAAGAGATATGGTCTAGTTTTGAGGATGCAAGTTAAAAGAAATAGGGGAGTAAGGAGTATATGGGCATATACGATTAATCTGAAAGAAAACATCTTGCTTGGACGCATGAAGGATTATTATTATATTATAATGTTATTAAATTATTATTTTATTATTAATAGAAAATAATTGCTCCGGGTGATGTATTATGGTTAAAAAATTAGGTAGTATTTTCAGTTATCTAATAGCATGTGAAAAGGCTAAAAGATAAGTGCCGGAAAGCCCAAGGGCGGAAATGTAAGATATAAGTGAACAAGGAGCCTAAGAAAGGAGTAACAGAATGGAAGCTAAGAGTTAAAATATGGACAGTTACGTTATAGATGCACTAGATGTTTAAAGATTTAAATGTATGTTATATTTGTAATACTATATCAATGGAAGATGGAAATAAATCTAAATCTAATGACCTAAAGTGTATAGATATTTTCATCCGACCGATACGGATGACGCAGTAATTAGGGATACCATTTTGTCAGCATAAATGGTTTAAAAGTATCATAAACCAGAGTCCAACAATAAGCGTTAAGTTTCTACGGTTGCACCCCATTGCAAATCTGAGGCAAAATTAGCAGAGAAATGGTTTTCCAAGCGTAACACTTATAGGCATTTTATAGACATAAACCGCTATCCAAGCAAAAGGCACATATCTCAACTTATGCTGTCGCTTGGAATTCCCCATTTCTGACGAACCTGCCGTTCAGTCCTCGCCAGCATGTTCAGCAAGATTAATGAGGAGCAAGTTAAACTTACTCGGTTACCTTGGGTAAACAGAGACTGGGAAGTGCGATGGCTTTGGCGCCTGCTGATTGGTTAAAGTTTCATGGATGCAATCTATGATGTTAGGAACGTTACACGTGGAAGTTGACTTCTTCACACCGACCGAGAAGGTCCACGGTAACGTGTGATGCTCGCATTCGGGAAGTCTCGGATTCGATTCCCGTCAACCGCCCACTCTGACCTTCAGGATTTCTTGCTTTACCTAGCCAGTAGGCGAATGATGGGGTGGTTTCTCACCAATATTTCCTTTCCATCATTTCCCTTTCATTCCCTCTCCGTGGTTCTACTAGGTTTCGTGGTGTTAGGCGGTGCCAGATAGCACGGATGCATGCTGAAAGGAAACAGAGGGTATGTTGGTTGAAAATATCGTTCATCGCCCTCTCTGAGCAGCTCCAGTAGTGAAACGGGTCTTCGAAGACCTCCGCACGTCTCTGTGGCCCGTCAGCCTGCGGCCTGTAGCCTCTTGTGGTTCCTTCAATTCATCCCTTACACCTGAGGGTGGTAGCCGCAATAGATCTCCCGTAGGTCACAGTGCAGGAGGTGTCCCCCTCCATTCTATACCCTAGCTTCTTCACATCTTTATCTTAACATTTTCCGTAGAATAGTACGTTTAGGGACAGTCAGGTAGTGGACACCCTGTATACTGCAATACTAGTCTCTTGCGTTATATTGCACTGTATTTTATTGGTTCCAAAGTACACACGGGTAAATTACAAGTCTTATTAGACCATGTCAACGTAAAGGGGTACAAAACATAATTTAAATATCATGGATAACAACTGTTGTATAATTACACCCAAAATTAAAAAAAAAAAAAAAATTATGAATGCCTAATACCAAGTTCATAACAATATAATAGCATTCTGGTTTTTAAAAACCGTACAAATAATATTACAATAACTAAGAGCATTTAGGTATATAAACCGTAGAGGATTTGGCTATATTTATAATTCGTAGTTAGGCATGTATACTAGCGTTTAAACATGCCTACGTATTACAGAATCAGCGGGTAAGTTAAAAACTTTTAGCTTCAAGTCTAAAATACTTTTAATTTAACAGACAGTGTACTATGAAGTTGGAATAATAATAATAATAATAATAATAATAATAATAATAATAATACCGTGGCGCTACAGAAAATGAAGGGCCTGGACCTGCCAACCCGATTGCCGGCATTACGCCCACGTACACACGGCAGGGTGGGCGATAAACCAACCGACACGAGGAGGTGATGTGGCCAGCATCTCGCATGCCCCAGCTAGAACATTGGTCGCCGTGTCCGAGATCGTTGCCTATCGCAGCTCCTCACTTTCCTCACGATGCTGAGTGTGCATTGGTCCCATTCTCGGGACTTAAAATCCGCAACCCTATGGATGGGACCAAACCCAGGCGCATTCCGAGCACCACGCTCTAGCCCAACAGCGCCACGACGCAGGACATAAAGTTTGAATCCAGCCTAAATAATATTGTGATTACTAAATTTAAGGCGTTGATAAATATGTCATTCTACCTCCTAGTACGAGGGTTGTATATCTATTTGTGCATGCATTTTACATGCCACATAAAAACATAATATAGGTGTATGCAGGATAAGGGTAATATTTTAATGTTTAATGTGTTATTTGCAAGATTCTTCTAATTCCTCTTTTTCTTCCTTCATGCTTTAGACCTTTCTGCTTATTACAATCCACGTATCTTGGTCATATAGGTCTTCCTATATTTCTCTTTCCTCTTGGTTTATAATTTATAAAGTACAGTACGTAAGGTTTAAGTTGAAACATAACCATTTTGACGCTACCTGACCGACGTAGGAAGGGATGTGCGCTAATGACAGTCCGAGTGCTGAGAAACCCTGCCACAGTCACCCTTCACTGCCTAATCTCTCAGTATCAGCTGTAGTGTTGTTGCCAGTTGCACTTTTGGCAGTAAAATATAGAAAATATACTGATGTCTTCGGCCGTCCTTACCTGCTTTCGTAATGTTACAAATGGGTGTTGGTTGTTCTCTTCTAAATTTCATGTTTCAACCTAACCCAGATTTTAAATAGTAAGTTTCAATAGTAAAGGTCTTGAGATCAGGCAGTTAAGGATTACGAACTGTCGCATGTAGTATAGTGCTATCTACTTCTACCTTCATATTTCAACCTAAAGCAAATGCATTATAACATGATGCTTTTTTAGATGTAACTCTCTGTACATGGGTTATCCACTTTCTTTTGTATCAGGTTATATATTCCTAATGGTTCTCTTATTTGTTCATTTCTTTTATAGTCGGTTCATCCATATTCTGCAATTGACCTTAGGAATTTCGTTTCACTCATTTGAAGCATTCCTGTCACAATTCAAATTTCACTACCATATAATAATTTTAGGACTGATACGTTTATAGAGTTTCATTACTGTGTCTGTTGTTATATATTTTAATAAATTCTTTAAAATAAAATTCAAACAATAAAATCTTTCGATTTTCTTAGCTTTATAAGGCTATTTTATATGACATCTCAAGGTTCTGGAAGGACAATTCTAGCTGGAATTCTTATTGCCCTTTTTGTAAGATAAAAATTACGTAAAATAAATATTCGCATAGTAGATCTGCAGACCATCGCTCCATACTACAAATGGGAATGAAAAACCGCAATATATGCACTACACTATGTTTAAATCACAAATTAGACTAATTGACGAAACAACGATACTGTCTTATTGCGTTTTGTATAAATAGAGTAGAGTAGAGTGGTGTATTTATTGGTCTTAAACATTTACACGTTCAAACTCGTACATCACACGGGTCAGATGACCGTACCACACTGTAGTCCATATTTTTCAGATTATATTCACCACACTGGACTTTAAAGTTAATGATATTTACAAGAAATAAAAAGAAAGGAAAAAGACATAAACTAACAACAAAAGTCACAGAAACAAAACAGAAGAAGAAGAAGAGAAAAAACTTGTTCACAAGCACACGCTATTGTTTACAAAACAAGAAATATAATGTCATGAAGAGCTATCGACAAAATGTAGTCCTCAATATTTGGTGTATGTACTGTCTATTTTTATGTTCGTATACCATAAATTCAGTTGTTCATTATTACTTCACCTCAAGGCATATAATGAATAATTATTTTTGCTTATTTTAAGCTGTAAATTATGTATGCAAAAATATCTAGATTTATTGTATTTCACTGCATTTAAAGTGAGGTTTCTCATTTGTTCACTGCATTTAAAGTGAGGTTTCTCATTTGTTTCAGCAGATACAAATATCGTAGTATTATCAGATAGGGTTCTGTCAGCCCCATCTTCGTGAAAGGGCAAGACGTCCTGGCATCTTCATGGACAGTGTTTTAAACTAGAGGTGTCAAGAAGCCTACAAATGTCAAAATATCCTTATTCGCTGAATTAAAACAAAACTTCTATAATTTCAATTGCTGCTGTTGTCCTATTTCTGTTACCATAACATTTTAATTACTAATATAAACTGAAAACTAGGTGAATATTGCAGCGTGATCACATGGGTGTGTGGTAAAAACAGCAAGATTTTTCTGAATGAAAGACGGGGAAAAAAAGCAAAGAAAAGTAGCAAAGAAACACGCAAACTCACACTATAAGAATGATCAACATTTCGAATTTTCCCCTCATCAAGAGCTTAAACAGCTTAAAACGCATAAAATATACACAAAAGCTTTATTTCATTACCTTTATATATTCTCGAGTTTTATTTACTGATTACCCAAGCAAGTCCAAATGTTTTATCTGCAAGATTCGAAAACTTCACTATGTAACTCCCAACTTTTAACATGCTTTGCTGGGTACATCGGAGGCAGCACACTGTCTTCTATTTAAGGTAATGCATTTGTGAAATTTGGAAAATCCACAGGATGTAACGTATCTTGTAGACATTTCTGCCAGTTATTACACATAACAAAATGTTTTTGTGAAGTTTCAAAATTCTAGTCTGTATGGCTATTTAAAAATTAATTTTTCATTGTGCATTCATTGTTCTAATAAACGCGCTCCACACGATGAATTTTTAAAAATATGCTTATAAAAAGTTCAGGTTTTACAGTAAATGTGCTTATTAAAAGATATATTATATTGTGACATTTAGCGGGATTTTAGGGACTATTCTAATATATTTGGGGGGATTATACATTCAGGGGTTGGCAGTATTGATCGGTTGTGAGTAGGGGTTAGAGGGAGAAGCTAAGTATGTACTGGCATACGGGATATCACTTCCTCTTTCCGTACGTTGTCCTGGAACAGTTAACATGAGTGAGCACACGCACCCCTTCTTCCAACCGCCAGATACTGATTTCGCATTTGTATTTGTATAATAAATAAGTTTATTGTGTCTTTAAATTCGTGTTGGTTGCTTGAAGATATATTCCCTTTCCTTCCAGTTCACGTAGAGGTTAGGAAATATATGAATAGTTAAGCTAGCTTCCCATATCCGATCCTGGAATGACATAAAAGAGTTTCCTGTACCTTAATCTGGATTTGTTTGAGATTGCGACAACATCAGAGTTTTATATTAACCCTTAATTATTGTAGAAAATTATTACTTTTTATACTCCCTAAAATTCTTGATTTTTCAAAGGTTAATAATTTATTTTTCAAATTGAGGAATTGTATTAAAGAAGTATGTGGTCACTTTGCTTAATGTACTATTGAGAGACATTAAAAATTTATGAAACAGATTAGTACGAAATTGCATTGTCTGGAGAATTTTTAGCATGGAAAAATGCTGAAAAAGAAGTTTGCGAGAAAACGAAGTTTTAAGCTGGGTGCGCCTATTAATAAGAATGCACTTGCCCACTTGTGATTTCAGTTAATTCGTAGTTAAATGCACAACGAACAAAATGACGTTTTCTTAAAGTTTAGATTTCATATAATTTTATTACGAAAAAAAATGTTATCAATTTTTTCACAATTTTTTATCAAATTTCAAGATGCGTTACCTTAAAATTTTGCATGCTTCAACCCTCAAATTATCTTGCATTCCGCTTTCACATCCTCACAGCGCTTTCAAAACATTCAACCCCTCCTCTCCAAACGTCCTCAAAAGAAAAAAAAGGAAAAAAACAGCCTTATATTTCTTATCAGAATGTCTGATTGCTGGAATGCTTTTAGCTAACTTTGTTAAAGATTATCGCGCGTAGTCACAGCTCAAAATTAGAAATACATAACATCGATTACTACTGATTATCTAGTACTCTTAATATTGGGATTATACCAAGGCCCATGAGAACTCACGCCAAATACTACTAGAAAAGAACACCATCTGGAATGACTTCTACTCAGCCAACGCCATAAGGGCGAAAACTGGAAACAGGCAAACTACGAGCTCGACACGTAGTAATACGATGTGCAACTCATGGGTTCCACCATATTTTCAGCCAAAACAGATTTCACCAGACGAATGAAGGCTACGTGCGTGAACTGTGTAATAAACACTGTGAAAGATACTAGTTTGCCACGATATGAGTGCGTGCGATGGGAAGAGGAACTAAATAGTTATGGAACAAGTGGGCGGGGCATCGGAAGGACAATCAGGTAAAGAAAACATCCGCAGTTCCGAGTTGCATTTACTAGCGAGGCTGACGCCTGGAAATGTGCAACTGTATATTCCCCTATCGCCTTGCTCCTCACTCCCCTCTGATCCCTAGACCTTGAAGAAGCTAGGCATTTCAACATAAACAGTGGCGCCCTCCTCCAAGCGGACTCATATCGTGGCCGAATAGGATCATGCCCATGACTACAAAAAAAATGTCAAAAGGACTAGGACTAGAATAATATAACTCACTTTTACGCACATTATGCACATTTCATATATTATTGTTTTGATTATAATAATAATAATAATAATAATAATAATAAATCTACAACCACCGGTGTGAAAATCTAAAAATGTTAAAGGCTTCATTCTCTATTGCTTTCATTTCTAGTATATGAAATTAACATAAAAATGCTGTCTTTTAACTGCTAACCTAGCAGTGTTTTCATTCTCTGTAGTTTGTTTTTATTTACTTTATTTTCTTTCTTGTTTACGAGTTCGATGTCTTTTTCTTTCTATAGAGACACTTTAGTGTTTTAAATGATATTCTACTTACTGATTTAATCATATCTCCGAGAGTCTCAAAGAGAACACATAATTACCTTAATTCCACCAGAAAGAATAAACGAAATATAGTACAATATAATATACACTGCATTCGTAAATCCTTAGATATACATAAACAAGCATAAGAAAATTGCAGTTTTTACTCTAAAGACGTTCTTTTAGTGCTACTTCGTGTGGAAATATCATTTTAGAGATGGAAAAAAGTAATAACGTTTCTTTTTTTTCCATTTCCTGAAGAAGGAAAACAAATACGAGTTTGCCCATATCCATGGTATTAGCGTTATACAAACGAACACAGGAACCTTGGTCCGTAAATGCGAGTGATGAAAACACCTCTATAGCCAGACAAATCCAGCTGTCGGTTGTAATTGGGAAGTAACTGAGGCGAAACATTTTGCATTACATGAAGTAATGAAGTCTGCCACCTTCCCCCTTTTGTGTTACGAGTTTCGACCACATTCGAAATGTTATGACATTTTCAGGATGTAGGAATACAGACCAATGTTTTAATGTTTGCGGTTAGTTTTTCTTACCTATTCCTTAAAATATGTGTACTATTATTATTATTATTATTATTATTATTATTATTATTATTATTATTATTATTATTATTATTACCTGGTGCCCAGTCTTTGCTCGGTGATACCATAGATGCTTCACAGAAGTTTGGGAACATAATTTAAGTAAAATTTAATAACTCAGCTACAATAGGAGCTGCAGCTAAAATCGTTGACGGAAAACGATCCGTGATTGGAAATATCGATTTAAAACATTAACGTTTGCGACCACGGGCGCCGAGGTAGCGGAGTAGTTTCGTTTCCGGCTCTCTTCCTGAGGGTCCGGGGTTCGATTCACGTCTCTGGGGTGACGATTTTAAGTCGGCCCTATCCACGCCTTCACCTTTGACTTGCTCATGTGAAATATCCCTAAGGCCTAACTTGGCAGTCTACGGTAAAAGCTGTGGGTCCTCTCATTCCACCGCCATCCTCATCACCTTATCATCGGAGGCAACAGATTCCGCCCGCTGGGTGCCTCCACCTCAGAAATGGGACCTGCTATCGCTTGGTGGAATGAGGTATCGCCCGAAGGTCATGGGCCATTAGAAATGACAATGACGTTTACGGCGACTTTCTTAGAGTAAAAAATAAAACGGATTCACAGAAATCCTTGTTTTATAATCACTGGCAATATAATGTAAAATTATACAAACTGACAGTAATTTTCACACTTAAGTTCCATTTCAGTTTCATTTATGCGTATATGTCTCTATTAATCTTATCAGAAGTTGTCTCTGTCAGTCGTTGTTTTCAAGAGTCGCCTAGAAAGGATAATATTTTATATGGATATGCTTACCTCTGGAACGTTATTAATGATGGCATTGGCGCGACATAAACACTGCCATGGCGGTATCCCTTTATTATTTGCTCCATGTGTATGGCGTCTACAACATTTAAGGTCATACGTATAGGGTATTGATAAAATTAGTTCATAAAGGTCCGTAAAACGGCATCTACTAAAGCCAAATTCACAGAATATCAATTCATACAATAGTGTTATAAGATACTTGTGATTCTGAATTCAATTTTTCGTAATAAAATACACTTTTATAGATGATATTAAAAGTTAACCTATGATTGATATGATGTCTTCCTTGTGTCTGCTTAGATTCTACACGCTATATACAACTAGGATAAGATAGGATGGGATAGGATAGGACAGGACTAACAGCGGAGGGGGGCTTAGCACCTCGAGCTAGGCAGATCTTTTGTACCTAGGCCCCTGACGGAGCGCCCCCGGGAAGAAGGGATGATGTGAGAGGAGACAGAGGGCGGCCGGACCAAGAGGCACGACTGGCAGAGGGCAATGTCTCTACCGTTACAATTTAAACTTCCCGGGTGGCACCTGGTGCAGCCGACTCCCCTCCCTCCCCCGAGGGCTAACACATCCCCAGGGGAGCCCGGGACCCGGAGACCGCCCCCATTCTGGAGGACGAAGGTGTAAGGTGCACTCAGAGCATCTTTTTCCCTGTCATGCACATGTCGAGACCTCCCGCTGACACTTGTAACCCTGAAAGAGACCAAGCAGATGAAAGGTGAAGTAAAGTGAGAATGGAGGTGAAATGGAGGGACAGAAAATTCGGGAATGTAATGATCCTTCCCAGCATTCACCTAGCGACCAGGGGAAATCCGCAAAAAACACATAAGTCAATAAGGTCGGCCGCAGGAATCGAAACCACAACCTTCCGAATGCGAGCCACAGACGTTACCGCCTGAGCCATCCCGCTGGGTTAAACATAATTAACAAGAACAGAAGGTTAATTAGTTTAAAACTGTAGAATTTCTTTGTACCTAATAAGTACTGCTAGAACTGGCTGCCTTTGCCGGCTTTGACTTTGTTGATGCACAATAGTTTCGAATTATAGTATTTGTTTTAAAAAGCCTATGGAAATGAGTTTTGCTGGAGGTGAGAGATCCTAGAGCAGGAAATATTCACGACCCGATCTAGGGTACAGAAGATGAAGTGCGGAGAAGGATTTCGGCACGTAAGCACATGGGAGGCCTATTGAACCTAATGAATCTCCGGAGGAAGGGGCGAAGCGAAAGTCACAGAGGGGCGACCAGAATCGAGGCGGCAGGCTAGGTTGAAGGGTCCCTAACATCCCCAGGTGTAAGTTCCCGACGCCGACGGGACACCCACACAAACCTCTCTGCCCAAGGAGAGGTCTCTCTGGGGGTTTATCACACACCGGATGCTAGGACAGGTCGTTACTCAAAGCAAATTCCAACGCCACACCGTCCACTCGCCTGTTCCTCCGACCCTGAAACAAGACAAACAAATAAAGACGGAAAAAACCACGGCAACATTCGCCTATCGATCTGGGAAAACTGAGACAAAACCCAAGGTCAAAGTGGACGACTAACGGGAATCGAACCGGGACCTCCCGAATGGAAGCCTCGCACGTTACCGCTGAGCCATCTCGCTCGGTACAGCCTGATCTAACCGAAGCAAGTAACTCTACAAATGAACACTCCATTTCTTGTCTCTTAACCAGCATCTTGGAACCTTATTTTATATTTCAGAACAGTTTTTGTCGTGAAATGTTATTTAGTGAGGATTAAGGGTAACCTAGAAGTAGTGTTTCCAAGCTGCTAAAATATGTGTTACTGAAAGTGAGCGTAGAACAGTTATAAAGGGCTTGGGAATAGCGCTAGACATGTTATGAATATTCAGTGGTTGTAAGTATGAAATAACGAACCAGGTTTAAGCATTTCATACACAATTAGTGAGGAAAAGTGAATTTTGTCTTCCTCTGCTTCTAAGTAACTTAGCTAGAGGGAGTATGCTCTTCAACTCAAGTGTTCCACACTGCGACTTCACTAGAAATTCACAGAATTAAATCAGAAAAAAAAACACTGTCCATGCATGTATGCAGCAGACAGATTGCCCGCGAACAGTTTGAATCATAGTCAGATATATATATATATATATATATCGGGTTTGTCCTGAATGACGTGACTAGCGACCGCCCGGTCAGCTTCATAGCAGGTATCGGGTTGAAAGACCAATTTGTGGTAATATAGCTCACGCGCCTACTGAGGTTAATAGCATTTGCAGTTCAGCCTAACGTTGTATGGCATGGTGTATAAGTATCGGTATAGGTCGCGCGCTGCGACCTGCACAGATCTATTGCGGCTACTACCACCCAGGAGGAAGTGATGAGGTGAAGGAAGCACAGGAGGCTACAGGCTTTTGGCAGACAACCCGTAGAGACGCACGAAAGCCGCTAACATTTCCAAGCTCGCAGGCCCGTCCCACTGCTGGAGCCACCGAGAGAGGGCAATGAACGACCCACCAAACAAGCAGCCCTCTAGTGTCCATGGGAAGTACTCTTTCCATTGAGCATGCATCCGCGCCATCTGTCATACGTCACGAAACCTAGAAGCAAACCTGAAAAATGAGAAGGAAACGCAATGAAAGGGAAATTATGGAAAGGAAATCGTGGTAGAGAATAAACCATCCCAGTATTCGCTCCGTCTCCGTGGAAACCACGAAAAATTCATGGGTCAGACTGGGGGGCGGTCGCCGGGGATTGAACTCGGGACCTTCCGAATGCGAATCGCACGCGTTACCGTGGCGCCATCTCGCTCGGTTTGGCATGGTGTATATCGAGAATAACTTATTTAGAAGTGACTCTTTATTTTATTTATTATTTGCAACTATCATGGTGTATACTAATAGAAGAATGTGTGTTTCTTGTGTTAAGTCCTGCTCGAATGGAGTCATATGTGGACCATCAACAGGTCCTTAGTATCAACGCTCCTAACAAATCTGTAATTTGTAGTTGGTCAGAAAAATTTAACCGTATTCGGTCCATGTTTGAATAAAGAAACAAACAGCCAACACTTCTAACCCAGGACAAGATAGGGGATGTCGTAGAAAGCAGCTCAAGAAAAACTCTGCATCGCTTAGTACTTCAAACCGGGGTTTCAGTTTTAACTGCACACAAAGCTGTTCGAAAACTTATTGCATTTGACGTCTGCAGTCTGCGTATGTTGGGTATGCCCATCCTGGTCTGCTGTATTTTCCTGGCAAAACTTGGCTGCACGTATCTGGTCACGTAAACACACATAGTAATACTTAGTCTAGTTCTGAAAATTCACACAATTTACATCAGAAACCACTTCCTGCAGAGAGGCAACTTTTCCAGCATTTACGCATTTCATTTGTTACCTTCTCTATTACATATAACAAGTGCCGAGCGGGATGGCTCAGGCCAACGTTTGTAGCCGCATTGGGAAGGTCCTGGATTCGATTCCCGGTTTAAATTGAGTTTTATTTATGGACGCTCTTTAACTACTGTGGTCCTTAGTGTCCCATTCAATATTGGGTGTGAAAGACCGGTAAATTTGCTCAGAGGCCTCTTTATCTGGCTTGAGGTTCTTTTTCGTGCGGCAAAACTACGACACAGAACCACCGGCTTTACTTTCCTTACGAAGGAAGCCATGCTAAGGATTTTTAAGCCCGAAAAAAACCCATCACCCTCCGCCGGGTTTGAACGCGCAACCTTGGGAACTAGAGGCCAGCATCGATTCCCGGTGACCGCCCACTCCGACCATGGAGGTTTTTCGTGGTTTTCCCCTGGTCGTCTAGACGAATGCCGGGGTGATGTATTTTACCACGATTTCTCCTTTCCCCATTTCCTCTCATTTCATCTCTCCCTTTCACGTTTCAGGGTGTTATCAGATCCTGTGGTGCTGGCGATGTCGGACAGATGGCGTGGATGCTTGCGGATTGGAAATATTTCTCCCCGTGAACGCCAGCGTGCGTTGTCCCGCCCGTTAGGGTTGCTTCGTCGCCCTCCTGGGATTCTTCGCCTACCAGTGCTTGGGTGATCAACCTGGAAATACCAGGGCCAATAGATCAAGTTGGCTGCAGTGCGCGAGGTGGCCCTCTCCGATAAACGTATCCTACATCCTACGTATAGCAAGTACGGGAAATACGAGGTGCGTTCAAGTTATACGGTCTCGGATTTGTTCTCAGGACTGGGAGCAGGTAGAAGCATGCAATTCGGCTTAAAATACGCTGGCAGTCTCTGTGAATGCGTGACAGAGACGGTATCACGGTACGGTGCACAGGACCCTAGTGACTGCAGCTAGAGTGATAAGTGTTTCTTATACTTAAAATGAGGATGTTCTTATCACAAAAATAGCGAAAAATCATTCGTTTTCTCTGCTTGCGTGCTGTGGCACCCATTGAAATCCATCGCTAGTTGAGTGAGACATGTGGGTGCTGGTGTCATGAGTGTGAACAATGTGCGTTCGTGGGTACCAGAGTTCAAAGAAGGCCGAACGTCGCGTGAAAACGAACCGACGCAACCTCGGCCTCGCACCAGCCGGTCAAACATCATAGTAGCGCGAGTAGAAAAATATACTTTGGAGGATCGCAGATTAAGTATGGAAGAAATTTCGAGTATGCACCAGTGCTGAAAAAAATGACGGTTGCCACGATGCTTGACCGGCTGGTGCGAGGCCGAGATTGTGTCGGTTCGTTTTCACCCGACGTTCGGCCTTCTTTGAACTGTCTCGCCCACGAACGCTGATGTTAGAAATCAGTGCTGTAGCAGATCGCTGTTATTTATCAAATTATAGGTGGCTATTAACATCTTGTATGATAGCTTTTAATAATATTGTAGTCATTCATGGTTCTTTTGAATATTATCTTAATTCCTAGGATTCATCCAATGACGCTTTGGTTTTTAAACTGAAATCCCACATAGAGGTGCCATTGCATCCAAACATATCTCAGAATTTTTACCAGCATAATGTAACATTCAATGTTAAGTTTCCCTGGAGTATTTGTTTATTCCTCTCCATTATATTTTAATAAATTTGTAATAAAGTTAAGGTCGAAAGTGCCTACCTTTTCAGCAATGCCAAAAGAAAACTAACGGTGTTTTCAAAGCTCCGTTGCACAAAACTCTGCACCTACTTCTCATACAAAAATCTAAAATACTGCATTGCTTCGGAGCAAACCGTACGCTAGAGATATACACGTTAACATGTTTAAAATATTTAAAAATAATAGCTCTCATACCTGGTGTTTCTATTGGCTCCATCTTCCATATATGTCATATCACCGCTTATTTAACCTGTGCCTAGTCCATCCAAATCCAAAGGCGAGATAGCTGTCTAGCTACACTCCACCAACAGAACATGTCAGGCTGTCGTACGGCAGATAGCAGTTTGACTCGTGTCGAACCTCTACCGCGCACTCGAAAAGAGGTTCCGTGAGATTTCGAGTTATAAGACGATTAAGAATTTGCTTCTCATTTGAAAAAGTAAATAAACTTGAAGGATAGCATAAGATAATATAATAAACATTCCCGATATTAATGAGATGTATACCGATTTAATCCAATGTCATATACCACGAAAATACATTGAAACGCATAACTCTGGCAGTTTGTTATTTTCATATCCATATCCATTCAAAACACATCTCATCTTAAGTTGGAAGTGCTCCTGCATCTGCTAACCGGTAATTACATCATAGATCGTGCATCCGTTTTACATTTTCCAAGGCCTACAGGGTCGGCAACTGGGAGCACTCGACCCTGCTGCCCACAAAAGTCTTACCTTTATCAAATAAGATGAAATTCTAACAGTTTTGTTACAGAATATGTGATATGTTGGTCTACTCTTCTTATTCTACCAAGTTTGTGGAATATTTTAGCAGCAGCTGTTACAATCGAGCACAGATTTGTGAGCTCTATTAAAACACACTGTTATTACATTATATTCTTGTTATTTTATCTTTACTTTAAGTATTACCTTATTAAAAACTGTAACTCTTTCAAATATTTCTAAAACCGGAAAGATATTTAAAATACTGCATTACAATGAAGAGGTGATTCGTTTCTTAAAACTTTACAATAAATGAAAATGCGTTGCGTATTAAATCTTTGAACCAGGGCAAACGGAGACACAAAATGCAATAACAGTGTGAGCCTAAGATTAACGGTCCTCGTCAACGGTAATGTGTTGTTTCTCAGTGTGTATAGCTATAGCTTACAACCCTTGGAGCGTCGCAACTGAGAAGAAAAGAGAAGTGAAGACCCAATAAACAAGCCAAGTAGCTTCGTTAACACTACCAATATTTAAAAATATTCAGGACAAAGCGGTGCATTCATCTTAAAAGGGTTAGAATTTCCGAATTTTTCACGATTCATTTAGGTTGCAAAAAAAAAAAAAAAAAAAAAAATACGCATAAAGGTAAACGTACATATCACGTAGGGGCTCCCGCAATCGCAGCACAGCACCGCACGCAGGCCAGTCGGCCCACTGTGCTTCCAACGTGACTTCTGGGAGAGAGGGATAACAGAGAGACCCGAAGGGCGACCATATCCGGATGCCGACGGGGACAAGCATGAACGGGTTCCCTAGCATTTCCAGATAGAACGCATCCGACGCCGCACTGTCCCTGCCCACAAGCCACCAACCTCCAGGATCCCCGGGAGCGGAGATCCACGCTGAGGAGAGACCTAACTGAGCGGTACCGCACCGACGTCAGGGAAGAAACCTTTACAGAGCGCAAGTCACCGCCCAGCCGCAACGCGCCGAACACCGTCGCCTGGTCCTACAACCCTGAAACAGATGACAAGGAAGATGATGGTACAGGAAATGAGAGGAAGGAAAGTCGTGATAGAAGTTGAACCACCCCAGCATTCGCCTGGCTACCCGGGGAAACACAAAAAAAATATATGGACCAGATTGGGCGGCCGCCGGGGATCGATCCCGGAACCTCCCGAATGCGGGCCACAGATGTAGCCGCCTGAGCCATCCCGCTGGGTTAAAAAAAAACGGCATAGCTGTATCTCTTCAAGAAATGTGGTTATCCATTTTGCTTAAACTTTTAGGGTTTAACATTTTCTTTTTGTTTGCGTGCAGTATACACAATTGCGAGCGGGAAAAGTGACAGATTCCGTATGTGACCATATCTATCTAACCAACACTAGATCCCACTCAAATCTAAATCTCTTCTTTCTATGATTAGCTCTAAACGAATCTCAAGAAGCAAACATGAACGAACAAGCATACTATACTAGGTGTGAAACGACGGAGGGATCAAAAAAAGATTACCTTAATGAATTCTAATTCGATTCGCGTAAACCACTAGCGATGGCTGCCCCAATGTAACGTGGTTAGCGACTCGACCTTATAGAGGGAGGGATGGGTGAGAAATGGTGACTTGCAGGGCTGAAAGTTTTAACGGATGTAATATTTACATCAAAGATTTTTTTTCTAAAGTAGACATGGAAACGAACACTAAAATTATTGCAGTTATTGAATTATTGTTATCAAAAATATTGTTTGGATGTATTCTCAACTTCAATAATTACATATGCATAAACAAAGATTCCACAACGACACATTAATAATTCTGGCTCTCTCTATTATTATTATTATTATTATTATTATTATATGACACTGATGAGGACATAGTAAAATGACGTTCTTAAATAAATAAATTGCTATCGTCAGCCTTATTAATGTTATCTTCATTATAATTAACTTAACCGTACTCAACTAGCATGAACATATGCCAGCACATTCACAGTTTTATAATCCGCCCATTTTTTGGGATGGCGTAAGATACGAGAGCGGATCGAAAAGTAACGCACAATATTTTTTTTTTCTGCCCTGATATTGCAGCTGGAATGTTGCAGTTTTACACAGATATAGTTTGAAGTTTTCACTACAGAGGGTATTTTTTGTTTCATGTGCAGCTCTAGCGAGAGAAGCGTGAACTACGCAGCAAAGATGGCGCGCATGTTACTATCGTCCACGTGTGAAGAGCAGAGAGGTGTGTTTCGATATTTGTGAGCCAAAGGGCATAAAGCGTGTGATATTCACAGGGACATGCGTGGCGTGTATGGCGATGAGTGTATGGACCGTAGCAATGTCTCCAGGTGGTGTGCATTCTTCCTAGAGGGTCGTGTGAACCTTAGTGATTCGCCACGCTCCGGGAGGCCGGTAACAGCTGCAACCCCGCAGAATGTCAGAGGCATTGAGGCGCCAATTTTGAACGATCGGCGTGTGCAACTGCAAACCTTATGGCAACAGTTCAACATTTTTTCCTATGGTGCAGTGTACGATATTCATGACACGTTGAAATTTCGTAAAGTTAGTGCTCGCTGGGTGCTTAAGAAGCTGACAGACAATCACAAGGGCCAGCGAATATGACGAGCTTGGATCACTAACGTGGTACACCGCAGAAGGCCATAACTTTCTGAAAGGAATCGTCACTACACGCCCGAAACTACACGCACTACACGTCACTACACTATCACTACACGCCCGAAACCAAGCAGGCAAATATGGAGTGAACACATGCTGGTTTCCCAGTGAAGAAAAAATTCAAAGTGACTCAATCTGCTAGGAAAGTGTTCTGGGATATGCATGGTGGACTTTGCTGAACACGGGACCACTGTGAGTGCTGCAGCCCACATGAAAACTTTGGTGAAGTTGCGTCGTGCCCTTCTTGACAAACGCCACAACATGAATGCTGACGATTTCAAAATTCTTCACGACAATGCTCGCCCCCAATGCTGCTGCTGTTCGTCAGAAAATCACCAAATTTGGTTGGGAGGTGCTCCAGCATCCGCCATACAGTCCGGACCTTGCACCATTGGACTTTCATCTGTTTGGTCTCGTGAAGAAATTCCTGGTCGACCAACGCTTTGCGACAGATGCGGAAGTGAAATCAGCAGTCCGCGATGGCTATACTTCAAGGAAACGCACTTCTACGAACACGGCATATTGAAACTGGTATCACGATAAGAGAAATATGTTGGGGAACTTTGTAACTATGTCGAAAAGTAGGTAAAAGTTGTAAGTTCATTTGTGATATTTTTTTGTTGTTTTATCTATTAAACTTTTTTGTCAAAAAATGATTGTGCGTTACTTTTCGATCCGCCCTCGTACTTGTCTATCAAGCGGCTAAAATTATGGAAGAGGAGAAGTTGAAGTATGACGCTTGAGATGGCGGAGCTATACCATTCAGTATCAACTTCAGTCTCCTACATGGGCCGCTTTTACTGCTCCTAAGTGTACAAAAAAACAAGCTTTAAGTATTTTCTGAATATCACTCACCGCGAAGTTTACGCAAAACAATTTTGGTACAAATAAGCAGAGTAGTTAAAAGGTTTGTTAAAGCGTTATATTTGTTGCACTAATTCACTTTCTACAGGTAAACTAAACTGTTATATGTACTACAAAGGAAAGTGTTCCTCAGCAGAGTCGATCCATTAGCTAGTACATCCTTTTACACTTACTGTATGCTCCTTTGTGTTTTTGAATGGAGAAGAGGCTTAATTCTTTTTCTACGACTTCAAAGAGAATTTTTACTCATCCACTTCATTTTTTCGATCTCCTCTTCAGCTACTTGAGTGAAGAAAACGTTTACATTTTTTAAAATATACTTTCACCTAATGTTTTCATATAATTGCAAAAATATTTATAATTAATAACTGCTTCTGTTTCCAACATAACATAAATAGGATTATAAAATATATTTGATGCTGTAGTGTATACGAACCCTGATTTGACGAAATATCGCGGGTTTGTATAACATCAATCCTTGGTGTTTGGTTACATCGATCGGCAATTTAAATATTACAGTTTAGTACCGGTTGTTGACATTCAGTATTACTCATTTAGTGTAATAGGAATGACTTAAAAACTTTCTAAGGACAACGTGCTATCTCTAGGACCCCGTTGAACTCGACGCTTTGCAGTTTCGAGCGTTCAAACCTGGCCGAAGTCGGAGCGGATTTTTCTCAATAGGACGTAATAAGTTATGGGTCAGATCTCCAGATTATCAGCATATTAATGAACGAATTTACCAAAACAAAATGTACTTTACGCCCCACCTTCCCTAGCCATTATCATTCATTGAAATTCAAACTCACTTTTCATATCACAAGCAGAAATATGCTCGCAATAAGCTCTACGAGAAGTAAAATACTTTGTATCTAAGATTTCAAAATATACACTTTAAATTTTTAAAGGATACAAATATACACTCACTTCCTTTATGCCGTCACCGCAGCTTCAGGCGGCATTCTGCTGCCCTTCACAGGTGGAGTATGCTACATATAGCAAGGTGTGTTGTGTGTATCTGTTTACCTTTTCCCGCATGCAGTGACGTTCTGTTTTCCGTACACAGTTCTAGATTATTCGCATATGAGTATACAGGTGACTATTTAAGTTGAGACTGTACAATGTCTCCAAAACTAGGCGATGTAGAAAGAAATGTCTTTAATAAAAGTTGCTTGATATTATGGGGGAAAGTAAATGCCATTAGTCATGTTTTGTTTTGAGGACGTTATGATTGCCACTTTAGGGTCAATTTAATTTTTTTAAATGGGAACTTATCATTAGGGTAAATTTAAATTGATCCTAAAATAACCACCACAACGTCCTCCAAATAAAACACGACTAATGGCATTTTCTTTACCCCATAATATCAAGGAACTTTTATTCAAGGCCTTTCTTTCTACAAAGCTTAGTTTTGGAGATGTTGTACAGCCTCAAATTAAGTAGTCCACCTTGTATAACTTGGACCAGTAGTCAGCACTTACAATAGCCATGTTTAAATATATAACTAAATAAAACGCTGTTTTGCACATCTCCGCGAAAAAGTATTTTAATTGTAACATGCAACAATGGCAACAACGTAAAACTGAAATACATACACTTTTTACTCTCAAAGAGAGGAATCATAGTGTGTCCATGCGAATGCTGTATGGCATTGCCCTAGCAATGTGTTCAAGTGGCTGTTTGGCTTCCCACATACCCACAATTCTTCCCCGATGCATCTTCGAAATATTTGCGATCATCGCGTGAGTTACAGTTAACACACACCACTGTTTGGTGGAACAATAAAGGCAGAATGCTCCAGACACACCCTCCCTTCTATGTACGCGCTCGCTAGAAAGTTATTAAAATGCCTCGCGAAGCTGTGGTGGCGGCATAAATGGGAGCGAGTGTACCACTAATACTTTATAGACTTGACAACAGTGGTAACATTCAATCTCGTAGAAAACAAGGTAAGGCTTGAAAGGTAGAATCAGACTGAAAAATGCAACGCCATAGCCGAGATTTGAACCGCGGATCTTACGCTTTCCGTTCGGTTGCTCTAACCAACTAGTTACCATTGCAATATGCCGGTAGGACGTTAAATTCACCAACCGACTCAACTTTTTTCCATGAAAACCACAAGGAAATCTCAAATCATATTTCAGATAACATATCCCAATGGCGACTTACTGTGTCGCAAGTACTTTAAGTCCCGGGCTTTATAGATAATTCCTATTAGGTTAGTCAATGATAATTAATTGCTCCTTCACTCAAGGCCGTGGGTAGGACAAGAGTTGAAAGACATAATCAAACTGAGAAGTTATATAGCATAGCCGAGAATTATTTGAAAGAACAATTAATTATCATTAATTGGCCTAATAGAGGTTATTTATAAAACCCTACACTAAAAGTTCTGTAACAAATGAGAACACCGCTACTGCGAAACACACTTTGTTTATCCACCAGGCACTCAGCGTAGCACCAACGCTACACTTGAGTCACTTTTGGCACACACTCGGAACACAACACAACCGATTCGTCGAATCACAACTCACAACTGAAATGCTGAGTCACAGCTCACAACTTAGTTGAACTACACTGACACTGTGCACTTTTCACTTTAACTTGTTAACTAATTCAACTCAACTGAACTCCCGGGCAAGAGCAGCCTCTTATGTAGGCCTCGCATAGAAAGCGAAA
The DNA here is from genome assembly GCA_030765065.1 of Deroplatys truncata. Lineage (NCBI taxonomy): Eukaryota > Metazoa > Arthropoda > Insecta > Mantodea > Mantidae > Deroplatys > Deroplatys truncata. Next base: position 106,789,674 of record CM060990.1, on the reverse strand, counting down.
TGTTCTAGAAAGGGGGACTACTAGAATATACAGTAAGGAATGTTCTGGAACAGGGAAGTGGCACTAATTGGCTATTGTTCCACACTGGCTATTGTTGCGATGGCCGGTAGAAGGCTCCACCCAGGTGCCAGGCTGGGAGACGCTTCCGGCGGCCAGCAGGCAGCTTCGTGCGCGCTAACACTGTACTTAACGGCGTTGTGAGTATGTTATCCCAAATATGTTTAGGGAACTCCTTATGGTTTACCGAAACAATCCTATGTACAGTTACATGACTAACTCTAACCTCTATAATTTATTAGTGGGTATACAAACTATTCTTACTAAAGCTTATTTTTCTTTCTGTTACATTTTAATCCAAATAAACCTTTGCAGAAATACCTACATTACACATTTCGTTATATATACAAAGGAAACAGCGATGGTCAAATGTTAAGAACTGGATGATATTTGCTGGCCTTAAAATTCCACAGTGTTTCCATTAAATCGCGAGAAACAACTGAATGTTGACAGGACTTAGAGTTACCAAGAAATGAATTCGAACCTTAAATAACGGCTATCTCAGAAACGACTTATGCCTAAAAAAAGAACTTATTTGAAATAAATTCTGTTTTAAAGAGATATACATTTTTTGTCTTCCTCTATCACTTAACGTTTACCAGTTATACAGGATTATACAAAATTCCTTTCCAATGAAGTGAACTTCACAGACTATTCCCAGAAAAATCATAATGCACATTTTATTTATCATGTAAATATCTTTAATATATTGAACTTTAATCAAAATCGTTAGAGCCATTTTTAGATAATCCAAAATTTCTAAAAGTGTTCAATGTAAACGGTAATTTGGGGTGGGGAATTTTCTTGAAAATCCCCGTGTCGTATCTTCGGAAGGTACTTAATCTTGGGACGGACTTCGCTGGGTGTTATATGTATTTGTACGGTATCGGTTTTGCAGGGGGAAAGAAAGGAGGTCGGTGAAATATCGGAAGAGCATATAACTTCCCGGCGTATACCTACTCTGTACAGTCTTATAACAATATGTTACATGTTTCTACATTTATTTAGGTGATACGCAAATAGACTTTATATATAATTATCCTTATTGCTTTGGCGTATCGCTTCAATCTAAATACCAAGTTTGGTATTTATCCTACTTTTCGGTGTTGAGTTATACTGTAAAAAAACACACACGCACACGGACATTTTTTCTAAAAATGGCTTTTTTTGAATTCGATACCTCAAATCATGTATTCTCGATATGGAATTTTTGGGTGGAACCTCATATGTACGTGGTAGAGAAAGTGATAATGTGAGTCAGTTGGGGAATTTAAAGTCCCACCGGCATGTTGCCATGATTGGTTAGAGCAACCGCACAACAGTGAAAGATCCGTAGTTAAAATCCCGGCTATGGCACTGAATTTTTCAGTCTGATTTTACCTTTGAACCCTTATTCTACTGAGAAAGAACAATAATTGTGTGCTATCTTCTAGGCATCCAATCTCAGCTAAAGCTTTAGTGGTAGGAATTCCCTGAAAATGTTCGAAGTAGATAACAAATCTTTTATGTATATTAATAAAACACACACACACACACTCACACACCAATGCAAAGATGTTTAAAGTGCTTCTCTTTAATTCAGACGGTACCTAAAAACGTCTATTTCCGTGAAATTCCTGTACTCAGCCTTTTGGTTGAACGCAGCATTTACCGATATGCAAAAGACGAATAGAGAATTTTTAAAATAAGCAATAAAAAGCAAGAGAAAAAAGGAAATACTTAAAAAATATCCTCCCTTTTACTTCATTTAGCTCCGAGACATCAGCAAGGATGGATAGGGATGGAATCGAGTAGAATCGATTCCCATGCACGAGAACTCATACTCCTGGTTCTAGAGCCGGTTCCAATATCATGCCAAGCGCAATCTATGATTAGATATTGAATTGCGTGCTACTGAAACGAGGTGATGAAAAAAGGAGACAGATTGGAATGCAAAAATACATTTATTGATTCAGTGAATGCTGCTGGTGACACAGACCTGTCCATAATGTCTAATAGCACAAAAATCAATAAACGCATGTTTTCGATCAAGTATCCATTAAGGGGATCGGGAAGGATACAGTGTATTCAATAAAACTTGTATTAAGAACATTATATACAGGGTGGACCATTTAAGTTGAGACTGTGTAATATCTCCAATACTAAGACTGTAGAAAGAAATTTCTTGATGCATATTGCTTGATATTATGGGGGAAAGTAAATGACATTAGTCGTGTTTTATTTGGAGGACGTTATGATGGTCATTTTACGGTCAATTAATTTTTTTAAATGGGAACTTTCAATAAGGGTTCATTTAAATTTACCCTAACATGACCACCATAACATCCTCCAAATAAAACAGGACTAATGGCATTTACTTTCCCCCATAACATCAAGCAACTTTTATTAAAGAAATTTCTTTCTACAACGCTTAGTTTCGGAGATATTGTACAGTCTCTACTTAAATGGTCTATCCTGTACATCAAAAAGTTTTCAATTGATTTCCGTATATATTTAGAGCAGATCTTCCATATTACGCTATGCTCAACATTTGCATAAATTTGATGGTTCCATCTCGTTAAATTGAATACGTAAACAATAATAATTTTACAAGGACCTACTAAAATTTCAACAAAAATTCTTTCGTTTGTACTATTTTCTAAGAAACTCCAAAGTTTATTGTTATGAACACACACACATGCTTTTATTTTAAAGATTTATTTGGTTAGTAAAATAGGTTTTTATATGCTAAATACTTTTCCTCCTATAAAATATACCTTTTAATTTGCTCTTAATGTTTATTAGTGACAATTGTAGGTGATAAAATATAAGCTTTAGTAATATAAAATAGGCTGAAGTAGAAAGACATCTAAATGTTCAGGGTTCTATTCCTGCCAAGACTGTTCTAACTAACCGAGGTTTTTACCGTCACGGTTAGTTAAGGTCCTTTAGGAGCAGACTCATAAACGGGATGTCTGCAATTCAAATCCCGCCAGGACCGTTCACCCTGACTGAGGTATTTTCCAGGTTTCCTTAATCCTGAAGAAGAATTTGAGATGCCGCAATGGTGCAACAATTGGGTACACGAATATTGTTGCCATCTTTCCTCGTTGTCTCCAATACTTGCTGATTCTGCTGCCGGCTGCTCCAGTGATTGAGCTACCAGTATCTTCCTCAGGGGATGCGTGGATGTATTGTGAAGGACAACGGTTTAAATTGACTGAGAAATTTATTGTGAACTAATATTTGAGTTACTGAAGTGAGTTTCTGACTGCTTGAAATGAAGAAATAGACTGATCGTGTAACGTTGCACTTTAAATTGTAACAACTGAATTATTAAACCTGCTAATTTCTGTAGCATGAAGGTTAGGGTTGGAAATAACAGTTTCCGCAAAAAAGAAAGAAACTAGAAGCGTAACCTGCCATGAGTCGCTAAAATGTTTACCGGCAAGATCCCTCGCAATAGCCGCTATTCACACAAGTGCGTCACTGGGCGCTTAAAATAGCATACGAGAAAGTACCGCTGACGGTACCAGAGAGAGAGAGAGTAACTTTCTGATTTAGATGCCCGCCTTCTTATTACTTAAGCCACGTCTACATTAGAATTATTACTCCCACCAACAACATTTTTCACGCGCAAACAATGTTCAAATTCTACGTGTGCCTCTTACCATGCTGGCCTAGCTAAACTCTCGGAAATACCTTTCATTTCTCTTTTCCAGAATTTCTGCCTACGTGACTGTGTAAGCGACTGAACTTATAACCTAACTGCGTTCCCAGAAATCCTTAAACTAATGTGCTCGTTTCGTCTTTCCGAACAAAATCTTTCAACCCAAGCTTGCTGCATTATACATTGATTTAATATAGGAAATTACTTATTGCAATTATTTCTCTATCTTACTATTATTCCCTTTGTTCTTCTGGAACGTTTTCTTCCCTCCCCCACAAAATAAACCATTTTTTTTCCGAATTTTCATTTCATGTAATGTATCATCAGTTTCGACCGATGTGGTGCCGTATGTCACAAGAACGGGCATTGAATATTTTCAGGGCTTTATATGTATTAGCCCTGAAGAAAATCTCACCTAAAAGCAATTATTCTTAATTTCTAAGCATGTTTTGTAATTTGTTTACGTATTGCATTTAAAAACAGAACCAGGAACACTTAGTCAGTTTCGAGCATAATACGCACCAGAGAATCACTTAAATCCACAGGAAACGTTTTATATGTGGAGGTTCATAACAAAAGTTGAAATTGAATAAGTTGTATCCTTTCCGATTCCGTTAAGTAATAGGTCAGAAATGCAACACATAACTGCTAAAGACTGGACAATTTGACATTGGCTTCCAGCTTGGTGTTCCAAGTAATTTTAGGAACGCATTGTTATTAAATACTGGTGGTAAGCGAAGCTACCGATTACAAATATAGCTTATATTGCGAGATAGAATGATGTGAACAACATATCACGTGCTCACCGAACGAGATGGCTCCGATAACGTGTGAGGCTTGTATTCGGGAGATCCCGAGTTCGATTTCCGTCGATCACACACTCTAACCTTGAGTTTCTCGTAGTTTTGCCTGATCGGTTGGCGAATGCTGGGATGCTTTGTCATCTCCCAGACTTCCTTTTCATCATTTTGCTTTCATTCCGTTTGCTTCCCATGTTTCACGTGTGCTTCTAGGTTTTGTGGCGTTAGGCGGTGCCAGACAGATGGCGCGGATGCTTGGTTGAACGGGTCGTGGGCGGGTCTTCGAGCCAGGAATTGTTAGGAGCTTCCGTGCGTCTCTGTGGCCTGTCTGTCTGCAGCCTGTAGCCTCCTATGGTTTCTTCACATCATCCCCTCCTTCTGGGGGTGGTAGTCGCAATAGATCACTCATAGGTTGCAGTGCGCGAAGTGTCCTCCGTTGTATACCCTATAGCAGGTATGGGCATTCCTGACCCCGCGTGTCAAGCTGTCACCACTCTGCCCTTCTCGTTTGCTGTTTCAACACACAAGCACTCTTCTAATTCAATTGCGGAACACTGCTCAACGCAATTACAAGATGCATTTCGCATGAATTGGTAGGACATTTAGGGAAGAATAGGCTCTTTCATATTTTGCAACATACAAAGATGCTGCAATAAATTGTGTGCTTTAAAAGAGATCTATATTTTTATGCAGTACGCTTTCGTCTATTGCTTAACGTTTACCAGTTATACAAGATTATACAAAGTTCCTTCCGAATGAAAAGGACTTCACAAGCTATTGCAAGAAAATTCAAGATTTTATTTGTCATCTAAGCATCTTTAATATATGGTACTTTAATCAAAATCCTTAGAGCCATGTTTTAGAAAATAAAAATATAGCATTTTATTCAAAACTGTTAAGAGCCATGTTTTATAAAATCAAAAATTTCGAAGAATGTTCCATATAAAGGAAAGTTTGGGGTGGGGGATTTTCTTGAAAATATTCGTGTCGCCTCTTTGGAAGTTACTGAACTTAATACCAAGTTTAGTAATTATCCAGATTTCGGTTTTGAGTCATGTCGTTCACAGTCACACACACACACACACACACACACACACACACACACACACACGGGCAGTTTTTCTAAATATGCTTCTTCTTTATTCAGCGGGCCTCAAAACTTGTGTTTGCGGTGAAATCTTGGTATCCAATCTCTGGGTGGAATGCAATACCTTCTCTAACCGCTAGGTACGTGGTAAGCAATGTAAAAAGCACGGAATAGTATCCCTGGCTTTAATTAATAAGTCAACAACTTCAATTAAGCAAGATATTTATTTACTGTAAAAACTGTAAGTATTGAGTATTGTTTGTTCATTTTCCCTGCAAGTTTATAAGCGATATTACACTTATTTGTTCAATTTGATAACAAGCATGAGATATTTTTAGTTTCAAACCTTTATTGCGTGAATAATAATGAATAGAGCGCTTGGTTTTGTTTTCTCATTTGATACATGACTTGCATTTTAATAAATAGGCATTTCTAGCTTTACAAAATTAAGAATCGCATTATACCGCTGCTCGATAGAGGAGTAGCTACGTTACGTCACAGTATCTCTCCCTCCTGGATGTGACATGCGCTCGCCCATACCTGCCCCTTAGGTTGTGCTTATTTTGCAGTGATTGTAACTGATGTTTTCATACTGTAATCGGTAAAGCACACTGTTATTAAACCCCCAATCTCGCTTCGACTCCCGGTTTTAATACAATTTTCTCGAGCTCTTCATAGTACAGTGATTTTGTGTTGTGTACTTCTGTGAATTTCGAGTTTGACATTAGGAATTTGCCTAATATAAACATGAGAACTGGGGCTGGTTAGATGCTAGAACAATAATAATAATAATTGAGTTTTGTTTATGGACGCTCCTTAACTACTATGGTCATTAGCGTCCCATTTTACATTGGGTGTAAAAGACCGGTACTTTTGCTCAGAGGCCTCTTTATCAGGCTTGAGGTAAATCTACGACACGAAACCATAGGATTTACTTCCCTTCCGAAGGAAGCCATGCTAAGGATTTTTACGCCCGAAAAAATCTATCGCCCTCCGCCGGGTTTGAACCCGCGACCTCGGGAACGAGAGGCTAGTATGGTAACCACTACACCACGAGGACGACGATATAGCGTAAGGAGCACAACTGCCTGATATGGAAATACATGCCAAACTCAATTCAAAACAGGTGCCGAATCTTGATGAGTATTAAAATTACGATAGATTTAGTTTGTTGCTAACCATATGCATATTTGTACTTTCAACACGGCAGATAGTTCCCAACACACTTCAAAAGTTTGATAAGAATATTACAGCATCAAATTTTAAGTTGGAAAATATTAATTGTCTATACCATTTTTAAAATCCGCTTTCGATCCAAACGTCCTTACTCTGCAGGACCATAAAATGCATGATCGTGAAAACTGGCTATTAACGGCCCCCTGCATAGGTACTACTAATTTCAGTTTAAGTTTATTCTTTATAGGAATTCTAGCAAAGGGAGTTATAATTTCTATACATGTAATCAGCTTGAATACTGCTGCATTGTTGCACAATATCATACCTCAGCCTCTTGGGAATCCTGTAAGCCTTATTAGAAATCACTCATTCAGGTAAGCAACTGTGTACTTTAAAACATAAATATGCTACTTCTCTGCAAGGAAAACATATGTATATGAAGACGCATCAAATACAAGTACGAGGTGTGTTCTTAAAGTAAGTACATTTTAATATTTTGCCGCTGCAGTCGCGATTTTAAACATACACGATCACTTCCTCCACTCATTAGGAAGTCAGCTATGAGCGATCGTCACTTTGTGTTTTCCTGTTGTTAGAGCATTTCAAAATGTTCAAAACGCCGATTGTGGAGTCAGATCAGCGGTTCATTTTTTGAATGCGAGAAATGCTACGACAGCAAACATTCATCGCCAATTGTGTGAGATTTATAGGGAAACAATAATGACTGACAATGCCCGGCCACACACAGCGAAACAAACTCAAGATCTTATCGCATCATTTGGTTGGAAACAATTCGACCACCCTCCCTACAGTCCGGACTTGGCACCATCTGTTTCATCTGTTTCTTCATCTGAAGAAATTCCTTGGTGTAAAACATTTCAACGACGATGATGTGAAACAAAAGTGCAGACTTGGCTTTCATCACTGGCGGCATCATTCTTTGACGAAGGAGTACAAAAAATTGTTTCCCTTCACAAGTGCCTGAATAACGACGATGACTATGTGGAGAAGTAGTGTAAGGTAATGAAAAATAATGGAAAATAATGTTCTGCTATTTTTTTAAAAAAAAATTATCCGTACTTGCTTTAAAAACATGCCTCGTATTCTTTTCTGACCTAAATTAACTTTTGACTTTTAAATTATCAGTCATTCAATAAAAGCTTTATAATACATTCGCACTCTCGGTTTACTACAAAGTAGTGAATGAACCCTTCGTATCGTCATGTAGAGTTTATAGTTTTACTGAAATTTTTATGCATCGCATGTTTCCTTACCGAAATAAATACTCTTAATGTTTATATTTCTTCTTCTTCTTCCTCCCAAAATCAAGTGATAAACGAAGAGCTTCAGTTCCTAACGAGTGTGTGACCTGTCGCGGAACCGGTTCCTCACATGCGAATCCATACTCTCAATGGGTACCGCAGGTGTCGATACTCACCGTTCCTAGCGCCATTCGTACCATCCCTAGACATAAACTACTACTAAGCGTATCTAACTTAAAAGGATTCACATGGTTTTCCTGGAGGAGGTTTGTGAAAAATTCCTAATGCTGAATATACAACCGCATTAATTCATGCCCATATATCATTTATATCGATTGCTAAAAGCCCTATAATCAAGTATATTTCCAAACCGGAATAGTTCTGCCTCCAGCTTGTTGAAACTCGTCACGAATTGTCTGAAGCTAACCTGTAAGAACAATGGCAAATACGTCTGTTAGTCTTTTGTGACGTAGTCCCCCGTTGGTTGTCGGTCAGAGCGGCAACTCCCGAAAAATAGAAAGTAGTATTCACGTAACTGATTTGGATTCTTGCAACATCACTTAAATGAAAATAAGCATAGACGTTATGAAAGGTGCATTAGAAATATAATTCCGCTAAACCTGCGTATTTCTAGACTTTTGGGGCGATTGTCAATTGCACGCATCAGCGACGATTTCCAAAATTCAGTCAAAATCTGGCATTACTGGCAGGTGGCCCAACCGCACCGTATTTGACGTGTACAGATAATCCTTTGTGCGTTAAAATAGCAGAACTCAACGGGGCAATTCCAAGTAAAAACAGGTCAGTGGGGAACGCGCCCTAAAATCCACTCCACCACCACCAGCCGTTCTCAGAAACGTCCATATGGGTACACGAAGCCGGTTGGAGCATCCTATCAATCAACCGGGGCAAAATTTCGAACACCTATTCAATGAGCGAAGTCAGCATAACAGTATCTTTAGATGATGATGATAATAGTAATAACAATAACATTTATAATAGCAAGCGAAAAAATAGTATTGAAACACTGTGTGATTTCATGTTTATTCCTTATAGTCCGTAGTGTTAGACAAGAACAGCGTAAACACAATTTAAAAAATAGCTATGGGCGGATACAGATAGATCAAATAAAGACATTTTAATTATTTGTCAGTCCAAAAAGTGAGTTTATTCCCTCGAAATTAAAGCCTGTATACTGAAGTGGAAAATATTCTAAGACCTTTTCGGTCTATTTTTGTCTATCATCACGGACTGTACACTCTTTTGCAAACCTGGGAAGTAGCTCTCAATGAGCGCGATCCGCTCATTGTCTTTGCTGATAAGCAAGAGTCGTAGAACGAAGCTCAGCTGGCCCCGTAGCTCAATCGGTAGAGCATCTGCCTGCTGTGCGAGGGGTCCCGGGTTGGATTCCCGGCTGGAGGGTGGGAATTTTTCTCTACCCAAGATTATGCTCTATCCTCCCCAGAGTCTGTAAGTGAATGTGTCTGTGATATAATGATTGAAGCCCAAAGTTTACTAGAAAGTCCAAAACAAGCGAATGCGAGTTAATACCACTGCCTATAGCCATTAATATGTTCCAAAGACAGGGACGCTGATAAGACCACTATAGCTAAAGGCATGATATAAATGGAACTTTAAAAAAAAACGATGCTCACTCATGCTAATTTGCCAGTTCCCATTGATCTGTGTTTACTTGGAATTACCCCGTTGAGCTCTGAAACTGTTTTAACGCACGAGGGGTTATCTATGCACTTGAAATACGGCGTCGTTGGGCCACCTGGTATTCTGTCACTTCTTGTTCAGAAGGTTTATGCATAAACTTCCCTTCTCTTCAGTGAGCACACGGCTTCTACTTCGTATTTTTATGGAGAATGTATCCTTTAGGGTAGAACTTTTCTAACCGTTTAAACAATTTTGCATATTTTATAATGTGGAATAGAAATTAATGAAAGTTCCGTTAAAAACAGCCTTCTAAAATCCCTATAAAATTCAAATATGCATTCAATATAAAGAACTTTTATGCTTACGCACATATCATAAAGGCATTGTGTGAGCTGGTAATCACTTGTACAGCTTAATAATACGTATAACACTTTTAAGCAGGACAAGACTATTCAAACGAAATGGACTGAAGCGATGCGAAGGTATAGGGTAGTTAAATTATATTCGAACCCACTCGCGGCCTCTCTCTACTGCGCGAGACAGTCGGCAGTCGCCGGGGAAATTACGCCGGCAGAGGCGGACTAAAATCCTTACCTTATAATAGATGCTGGAATTATTGAACTTCTGCTCTCAAACAGGCAGCATATCTGATGTAAATATTCTCGCTCACTCTTCGAAGCTCAGCAGCAGGAATTCTTGTGATGAAACGCCCCATTATGATCATAAAATTGGAGTGTCGTGTGCGATAAGTGCTAGAAGAATAATAGGGCCCATATTCTTTGATGAAACAATAAATGCAGAGTGATATCAGAGGTTAATTCTGAGGCCATTTTGCAATCGCTTGACATAAGAAGAGAAATCGTATGGTTGGTTCCAGCAAGATTCTGCAACAGCACATACGGCTGCCGAATCATTACATGCAGTAAGAGAGGTGTTTGATGACAGAATAATTAGTGTTGATTTGTAGCCCCCTCGTTCTCCTGACCTAACGAGTTATGATTTTTATTTATGGGGTTCTTTAAAAGGCAAAGTGTATCGTTCCAATCCTCGCACACCACAGGAAATTAGAGAAAACTTTGTGCAAGAAATCACAAGAATTCCTGCTGCTGAGCTTCGGAGAGTGAGTTATACAAGATATGCTGCCTGTTTGAGAGCAGAAGGTCAACATTTTCAGCATCTATTATAAGGTAAGGATTGTAGTCCACCTCTGCCAGCGTAATTTCCCCGGTGACTGCCGGCTGTCTGGCGCAGTAGAGAGACGCCGTGAGTGGGTTCGAATATAATTTAACTAGCCTTTATTTCACAAAATCGAGGCGCATGCAACGGGAGCTATGCTGTCTCTGGCCTATACACTAACTGTCGTAAAATGGGCGATAAACTGAAAAAACCCATAATTTTGGATAAGTAAATAATGCTTACATCTGTTTCACGAACTAAAGCCAACGCAGTTTCTAATAAGGGCGGTCAAAATTATCCCTGTACTTATTCAATGCATTTAGATCAGCCTCTGATTGCTAGACGTTGAGTAATTTCTTACATAAAACTATAATAGAGCACTAAAAGATGTGATAACGAGCAAAGGCAAGAAACTGCACTAAATAACCGGCCTTTAACACTTACATACATGCGAGATTTTAGTGGTGTATTCCCTTACTCTAGCGGAGAAACTATTCCAAGTGTTAAGTAGGGAAAACAAATATCTTCTGAGAGAGAAATACAGATGTGTGAAATTAGAAGATTCACAAATATTGTCTTTAACTTAGCAGCAACCAAATTAAACATAAATCATATTGAGGTAAATAGTTCGTACAAGCTGCAGAATCATTTCACATGTTTCGCTTGCAGTTATCTAACTACATTTATCTCCCGACCAAAGATATCTGCTAAGTAATTAGTTTGCATGCGCACTCAGTTTTATTGGGAAGGGAAGTTGGAAAAGGAAGGGAAAAGAAATGATCTCTATAAGAGGTATCGCTCGGTTTGGCAGGAGTATTCCATTTTCCATCTCTTCCACACAAATTGCTTTTTAGTTTTCCGAAAGATTGCTTGGACGCCTTCAGATTTTCATTTTAATTTTTACGTTCTATGTATCTATGAATAATGCGCTATTGGATGTCTGTGTTTCTATCTTTTCATTAGAATATTTCCTTTTTAATGAACGTTTCCTAATGAAACCCCTTTAAAGATATTTCTTACTCATTTCTAAATGAACTCCAGTGGTATTGTTTGGGGTGAAAATGCCTTTATCCAAACATCATACTGAGCTACGAGTGGCAATGACCTTCCTGGGTAGTTTTATTGCTTGACTAATGGCACAAGAATATCGTGCACTGTGATGGGATACCATTAAAAACTAACTAGCGGTTTCTTTTGTGGTTTTTTCTCACCGAGAAGATCCATTGAATGTACAGGTGTCTCATATAAATATCGAGCAATAGAATGGGTGGCCTGCTACTGCACACTGCAGGGGCTGTGTGTTTTGACACTATTACCACTTTTTTGGAAGAACAGATCGTTAAAGTAAATAAAGATATTATTGTTCGTTTCAGTTTGTTTTCTAACAAGGAATACTGAACAATGTAATGAACAGTTTAAGCTTTCAGTGTTCGTGTTTTGACATAAAATAAGTGCTTTATTCTATTTATACCTGCCTTTTACTTTTAAAAAGCGTTGATTTGGAAGTTTGATAGCTGAAAGTTGTATAATCGTATTTGGTTTTTCTTGTACAAATATCTGGCCCTTTTCTGAAGCTCTGGTTTAAGTCCTCTCGTTTGCATCGTATTTGACCATACGATGCGTCTTAACGAAAGCATAAAAACAAATAATTTAATATCCATTGGATAAGCTACATTATATAGGCTGAAACTACTTGATGTAACGCAATAATTATTTTCTAATACATCGGCATTAAAAATTCTATTTATGTAACCACGTCTCTCTCTCTCTCTCTTTCTCTCTCTCTCTTTCTCTCTCTCTCTCTCCCCTCTTGAAATAAAGATATTGCATATTTTAGGGTTCAAACCCGGCGGAGGGAGATTGATTTTTTCGGGCCTAAAAATTCTTAGCATGGCTTCCTTCGGAAGGGAAGTAAAGCCGGCGGTCCTGTGTCTTAGATTTACGGCACGTAAAAGAACCCCAAGCCTGTTAAAGAGGCCTGAGAACAAAATTACCGGTCTTTCACGATATAGAATGGGACGCTAAGGACCACAGCAGTTAAAGAGCGTCCATAAATAAAACTCAATTTAATTTTTGTACATTTTCTTTATTATTATTGTAATTATTATTACAGCTCTATACAGAACAGGATATTTCACTTTCTACACACTGTGTCTATTGTGATTCCTTTAAAAAGCATTATTGTTACCATAATTTAACCACAGAACCCATTAACAGAACTTAAGCAGCAGGAGTAATTAAAGTACTTAGAATGTTGCTCAGATGCAGGAAAGGTTATTGAGAAGTGACACTGTCTGCTAGGTAGGGCAGACCTTATTTGAAACGTCATATCGTAAGTCGTAACCGAAGCCCCTTCCCCGTGCAACAGTAGTCCACCATTTTTACTGCTCTGTATCTATCCGAAACAAATCATATGATTTTGTATACAGTACATAGACTTAGAAAAGATATATTTTAGAGTGTACCACATTAAACTGTGAGGTTCTGAATGGTAATTCTATTACATGTATTACAATTTTTCAGCTGTTCTTGGGCTACTTCCGGCAAATGGACAGAACACTGGTCTCAATGATAAAGATGTCCAGGTACTGTCCACAAATCATATATTACAATCAAGAGATGAGAATACCTCAGGGTTCCTACAGTATAAAACTAAAATAAATAACATGTAGCACTGCTGTACATCTCTGATGGCCAAAATAAAATCTCATCCCAAGATGGGGGCTACAGTAACAGCGAAAAGCTACAAAGCGACAAAAGCGCGTGTAAATGAATAACGCCACAAACGTGCGCTTTGTGTGTATCCCGTCACAACTGCGCTTTTCTTCCCCTGCTCTGTCAATATTGCATTAATCACTTTTATTGCGCCTGCTAATGAGAGTTTATCATGCGGTGAACTCCTATGTGATGCCTGTATGCAGCGAATATTCAACGTAAATTGAGGATGGTTATGTAGTCTCTAGTTTATCGCGTGAAAATTATTCAATTTGCATGTTTCTAATTATCAATGGCAAAACGGAAATTATTTATTATTCAGTGCAAAGCGAAATGCAGATTACAGTAACCATAAAGTTGGCTGTAATACTCGCATATATACAGCTTCAATGTGGGAAAATTGCTTTATTTTAGTGAAAAGCTTTCAACTACAAGGTGAAAATGAGAAAAGAAATGTGGAAAAGACGCTTTGGCTAAACAGTAATACTCACCATATCAATACTGATAAACGTTTTGCATGCTCTCAGCTTAAGATTAAGTAGTTTGAAGATGATCCTGTAGATGTCATGGCTTAGTCATTGGATTCTTGCTACACAGTTCAGGGTATATCGCTGTACATTGCAATATACATTGTAGAAAAGTACATGCCTATAAAATAATCACTTAAATTCAGTGATTATACTTCAATGATATATTACTTACCAATATTAATTCAAAATACAAATATCAGCATGCATGCTGATTGACTATGACCTTGGATATAACAGAAATAAGAATCATTCTCTAATATTGTGATACACGATACCGTTCATACTTAAAATATACCACACCCGAAGTTAAGAGAAATGATTCTGAAATGTCTGATAAAATATTTTAGCTTATATCGTTTTGTACAAAATTTGGTAATTTAAATATTATAAATAGAATGCTTTAAGATGCAGGGAGAATGGAGAATTTCCAAAATGTTATAAACAGGGTGGACCATTTAAGTTGAGACTGTATAATATCTCCAAAACTAAGAGTTGTAGAAAGAAATGTCTTTAATAAAAGTTGCTTTATATTATGAGGAAAAGTAAATGCTACTAGTCGTGTTTTGTTTGGAGGACGTTATGATGGTCATTTTAGGGTCAATTAATCCTTTTAAATGGGAACCTACAATTAGGGTCAATTTAAATTCACGTTTCCTCTAAATAAAACACGACTAATGGCATTCACTTTCCCCCATAATATCAAGCAACTTTTATTCAAGACATTTATTTCTACAAAGCTTAGTTTTGGAGATATTGTACAGTCTCGGCTTAAATGGTTCATCCTGTATACAAAGTTAATGACGACTTTCTCTGGTCCTAATTAAGTTGTCATTAATAAAATTTTCTCTTTATATACTGGGTGGAAGAGATATAGATGTTATCCTTTAAACCAGAGATAAATCTCGGTAAATCCATTGAAAAATCTTTACGAACACCTTTGTTTATGAACACCTTTATCATTGATAAGTGGAAAAGCGCTCTGTTGTAAAGAGACGTTTTGCAATAGCGCGCCTTTTCATCTCAGGTGGGTGGGAAAACCACTTCTGACAGGTAAGATCACGCCCGCCGTGAGGTAGAATGCGCGCTATGTCTCAGATCCATTGCAAATTGATCACGTTATTAGAGGCGGATATTAACTTTGCTAGTGGTGTTAGGTTCCCCACACAGCTCTTTCGTGTGATCTCAGCAATGTATAATAAAAACAACTAAAACTGAAACATACTCGTTTCATTTTACATGAAACGCAATAGAAAATAAATGTTTTAAGCTACACAATTACTTATCGTGCACTTTTGTAACAACCAAATTGGTGCAGCACTTTATAGGATTAGGATTTAACGTGGAGGGGGACTTAGCACGTCAACCTACACAGATCTTTTGTACCTATGCCCCAGACGGGGCGCCCCCGTGAGGTAGGGATGAGGTGAGAGGAGACAGGGCGGCCGGACCAGGAGGTACGACAGGAAGAGGGCAAGGTCCCTACCATTTACAGATTTAAACTCCCCGGATGGGCACTGGTGCAGCCGGCTCCCCTCCCCACTGTGGGCTTACACATCCCCTGAGGGCTCGGAACCTGGAGATCCCCCTTTCCGGGGACGAAGGTTTCCACAGAGCATCCTATTCCCCATCATGCACACGCCGAGACCTTCCGCTGTCACATACAACCCTGAAAGAGACCAAATGGATGGAAGGTGAAGTGAAATGAGAATGGAGGGAGAGATAATTCGGGGAACTTAAAGATCTTTTCCAGCATTCGCCTAGCTCACAGGGCGGCCTAGCTCCATGGTTCAGGAAGCTCGGCTACGGTAATTGAACCCACACCTCCCGAATGCGGGCCACAGACGTTAACGCCTCTGCCATCCCGCTCGGTTTGCAGCGCTTTATAACTACAAAAAATTCAGGTGCACTGGGTATTTTTACTTAACAATATAAGGATATGCAATAAAACAAAGAATGCGTAAAAGGTCTAACAACTTAACTATTTTGTTTTTATTTAAGAATTCAATAAACTGAAATAAAAACTTCTTACAAACGATATTTATACCGAAAATATGCGGATGAAAGATACCATACACGTGCGAGGCTTGTGTGGGGTCAGTTATTCAAGCGCTGCAGCCTGCCGTTGCGGCGTCGTAGCTTCAGCGTACATTATGATTTGTACAAACAAAAATGTTATATCGTGGCGAAACGAGGTGCTTAAGAAGGAAAGCGAGGATAACAAAGAAATGTAGAATAGTTGATGTTCTAACATATACTTCACTAAGATCTGCCTTAATCTTTCCATTTGTGAATTATAATTCAAAGAAGATCTGTAAAGCTCCCTTTTTAACTCAAATAAGGGTTCACAGATTAAAATGTTATTACCATTTTTCATTCATGTGTCTGCATAGAATCGTCTGTTAAAAGGATAACATCTATATGGCTTATACCCTGTAAAATGATTTATTCATCCACTTATCTTCCATTATTGCAGGATTTCTTTGAGCAACTAAAATAATTTTTGAAAGAAAGTTGAATATTTTTGCATTTATGAAAAATGTGCTTAGCAATAATAGGAGGTATATTCTAAGCATTGTACTTCCGCATTAGAAGCAAAGCATCACTAACAACGTAAAATATTTCAAGTTCTTTTTTTCATAAGTAATTAAATAGCTGCATATAACTAACACAAAGTTTGATAACGAATAATCACGATTGGGAAAACAGAAAAGAATCGATATCACAGATAAAACGTTTATAAATATATGCAATAGATTTTCCTCTAAATTTTAAATCAAGTCACAGCCTTCTAGTGAATTCAGTTTCCGAGATATAAAGTATGAATTAAAGCATTAATAAATATAAATCTGAAATACAAAACAATGCATTTTTACATCCCTCAACATTATACTACTAAAACAGTTTAGAAACAGCTTACAACAATGAAAACATTACTGCTTTTTGTAAAATGCACAAAAGAATATAATTCTCTCACAATCATACTACAGTGCAAATGCAATAATGTAATGCATTATTCAACACTTTGTATGGTTCGTTAAGTATTTTATGGCATGTCAACACAAAAAGAGGTTTCTCTTTGCTACAGTAAAGACATGGTCTGTATGGTTTTGAGGAAATTATACGGTAATTAAGGGAATTCTCTGTTTTCTCCTCAGAAACCAGTAAACACAAACCTCACGAAAGAGGAAAGGTGAGGTGGTATGCGGTTGGTAGAGAGGTGACAGTCACTAGCTCAGTTCCTGAAAAATTTTGTAGTGGTCATTGAATTCAGGTCTTTGATAGGGTGGTCCCTATATACAGGCTGAACCATTTAAGTCGAGGCTGTACATATCTCTAAAACTAAACGTTGTAGAAAGAAATGTCTTTAATAAAAGTTGTTTTATATTATGAGGGAAAGTAAATGCCATTAGCCGTGTTTTATTTGGAGGTTTGTGATGATCATTTTAGGGTCAATTTAATTTTGTTAAATGGGAACCTACCTTTATGTTTTCTCACTCCTCATAAAAACCTAAACCACATTTGTATAAATCACTTTGCAGTTGTTCTTACACCAGCGTAAATAGCAACGAAAATTCTCAATGGCTGTGTACGAAAAGCACAATGAATGGTTGGGCCATCCATGGATGGTCATTTGAGGGTCAAGTTACATTTCGTAATTGGAAACCAAAATTTTTTATTTTGTTTCCTTACTTCTCATCACAAAATAAACAGCTTTTTATAAACCATTTTTAATGAGAAAACAACATACAAAATGTAGGTTCTGATTTAAAAAACTAAATTGACCCTAAAATGATCATCATAACGTCCTGCAAGCAAAACACGACTAATGACATTTACATTCTCCCATAATATCAATCAACTTTTGTTAAAGACATTTCTTTCTACAACGCTTAGTTTTGGAGATATTGTATAGTCTCAACTTAAATGGTCCACCCTGCATATGTGCGTATGAATCAGCAGGTGCAAGTAGTGCTGGTGAGGAAGAGGTGGCGGGAAATCGCGGAGTAATACAGTTACTCTTTTCTTGACCTGACGACGAGTATAGGACATCTTTATCAATATAAAATCACTTATTCACAGCCAATGAAAAAATTATTAATTAATCCATGTTGCACTTCTGCTTTTATATGCTTTATTTCTGGCATTTATTCATCCATTTAATATTTGTAATAAGTTCATTTGTTATATGTTTGTTTGACTTTGTATATGTATTTATAACCCTAACATCACATTTGGTGCACCAGGATTCAAATAGTGTTGGAGAATAAATGATAATAATAAATAAATAAAACAGCAAGTAAGTGCTGTGATGGATTTCTTGTCCTTTCCTGAATCGTATACATCATCCTATTCATTATGATATGTTTTAATAAACGTTTATCATTGTCACTGTCTGAATTTTCTAAACGCTAATCCTGTCTCAAACTATCTCCCAACAAAACTGTTGAACGTTATGCACATATTCGCAAGCTTTTCTTCAGGGTTCCCTCTCGCTTTTTCAACTGCATTTAAAACCGTTATTTTACATCTATCTAACTATAAATACATTGTGTTTTACAAACCTCATTTTCAGGGGTGTAGTTCCACTGATCGATCTATTCAATAAGATTTGAGTGTGTCTGTTTTCATATAAGCTCATGTTGTGTATTACAAACCGCCAATTCATAATTTAACACTAATAAAGTGTTTCGAACTATAATAATGTGGCAATTTTACCATTTTATTGTTGTGTAATCATTAATGCACACTAGTTAATTGAATTTTTAAAATTGGTAGTTTTAGAAAGTAGCAATATGCACAAAATAAAATGTTTTGCTTATGAAAACTATATTTTAGGTGCCTAAAACTGTTTTTTAGCGGACTAAAAATTCCAGGTCTATTCATAAAGACTGGTGTTTCTGTGATAACGTATTCTAATACCGTATAATCCTTCATCACCTTACCAAATTCCATAAATACAAATTTCGTCATTTACCACGACAGAGGTTTTACCTCCAACACAGAACGAGATATCGCAAAATAATAAATAAAATGTGAGAACATATCTCAGATTGTCGCATTTAGTGACACTGAAAACGAGTGTTAAATGATGTGGTTCTCTATTATCTTAACAAACGAAGAGTAATTTACTATCAACTCGGGAGAATTCTAGGCTAGATTTAAATACTTAAAGTGACAAGAACTGGCGACCGTATTTCTGTTTCGAAAATATATACAGAAGCTAGTTGATGCTTTTGAGGTTATGTACGCACGAACTCTTGACATATATTATGTACTGGATTCCTATGAATTTCTTTCCATAAGCGTACATTTCGTAAAAGTTTACTACAATAAGCTTTCTCAACCGAATTACACACTCGTTCAATCTGAAACCAAGTTCTCTTGCGTCATTATATTTACCGTAAACCTTCACTCCAAGTCGGTCAGATTGTCGGGTTACGTTTTTCCTGTTTTCGCTACCGTGGTTTTAACACTTAAGGCAACTCTGAGAAGGTTGTGCAAAAGTACACTATTATTGGATGCAGTATTATGTGTCTCAGAGCAGCATATCTGATCCATGATGTTGAGTTTCATTTTTCTGTGTACTGATTGAGAAGTGGTGCAGATATGTAATATAGAACAAAGAATTTAACTTGCTTTGTTAAAAAAGGTCACATTTGCAATACCTTAGAGAATTTCAGGAACATCATCTTGGTTTCAGTCTATCAGTTTATTATAGGATTTAAAAGAAAGCGAAACCCAATTCGAGAACTTTGGACGATTCGCAGATACACATTTTAAAAGAAATAACCAAATTTTCCAAATATAGCCTGAAAATTGGTTATTAAATATTTTTAAACGCCATAACGTCTGCCTCGCATTAAATGTGGCCCATCTTCAACATGGTGTGTTAACAATGTAAGCAAGCGATCAGCAGTTTGTCAATCGCGCACCTGTGTGTGACGTGGGCAGCTAAGCTATGCATTGTCGCGTTCATTCCATGTCTTTGAGAGAGAAAAGATAAAGTGTATGCATATTACAAGCTGATTATGCGTTGTTGCCAGTATCCACGATTTCCCCTGTCACCTCAAGAACACCTAGGTTTTCTAATACAGGACACAAAATCGGTCTATGCAAACAATTCCATATACTCAGCGAACTCGAAGAGGTTATTTTGTGTTAAACATTTTCGCAGTAGAAATCCATCGAATGTTCTTTAACATGTCACCAAAGGCAAGGTTTGTCTCGAACTAGGACATGATTTCGAGCAACTTTATAACTAAAGCCATACTAATATATTCATAATGTTTAATTGGCGCAATAATGCGAAGAGAAACATTGATACAGACCTCTGTCACTCCAGGTACTCGTTAAGCTAGGAGTATCGTGGAAGCTGTGGGCTGTCGTTAAGTCACGTATTACCGTTCGTTTTACTAGTAGAAAACAAGCCTGGTGGTTATGCACAACGGCGAACGATGCGGTAATGAAGGCTGCGTGTATTATGCAGGATGGCGCAGATTAAAGTAGCCCGTCTTCCGTTTGAATGCAAATGCGATATTTCCGTTGTGTATTAATATAAATTTCTGTTAAAATTGGTCGTTAAAATTGAATCGAGCTACAATACAGCAATGGGCAATTGTATGCAATATGAATAATCGATAGTTGGCATTCTTCTGACAGTATTTAAGTTTATTACATGAAGTAGAGGTTTGTTGTATTGTTTTATTTGCCCCACGTTTTGGGCGTCAATTTGAAGAAGGTTTGTTGCTACTACGTATGGAAAGTCAGTTTGAAGATGCATTATATTTCGACTGTTGGGGAGCCGAACTTGGAGTAGTTCCAACCGCACGTACGGTACCCGGTAGCCTTCGTCCCAAATTTAAGAATATTAACTTTGTAATTTCACTGTTTCTTTAAATATTATATATTTATGTTTGCCTCGGCTGCGTCAGTATTTATATTTGTTTTAGAGACATGAATGTCTTAGCAGGGAGGTGGTGCGACTGAAGAATGTAGGCTTACACAGATTTTAGTTTTTTATTCACTCCTTTTTATTAATTCTTGACACGATTTAAATAACACTTCACTGATATAGAGAGCTGTAAGATTCTTTTATTAAATACTTGCACTTTTTAAACACGTAAACTATTTTCTCACACAAAATACGTATTAAGTTTCTCGAGGACACATCTCGCGTCCGGTTAGGAACACTGTGTATAACCAACGCGTCCAGTTATGAGCGCTGTCTACAAGCAACGCGTCCAGTTATGAGCGCTGTCTACAAGCAATTGACTTGATTTCTACCGCCTAAATTTGTAAATTTCTGTATTTCAGGTCTCTGATTGGCTATTCCTACTCCAATAGAATACTTTCATTTAACTTAAGCTTCTTTCTGGTTGTTGATTGGCTATTTTATAAACTGTCTCAAAATTTACATTATCGTTGCTCCAATAATGACTAGTAGCATTATTAAACATTCTTAGTCATTATTGCCTCAAGGTTACCTCGTTGTTAGCAACTTTTAACCTATTATTCTCTCAGCTCCTATATTATTAAATTATGTAATACATTCACATAACATTATTGAACATGTATACAATAATATAAACATATACAATGACTGTAATATACACTTTTTATATCTTGTTACATACACATATTGCTTTAAGGCGGGCTGTTATTGAATTTGCATATTGTATAATTAGACTGAATTAATTTGAGTTAAAAATACTGCCCCATACATCATTCATGTACACGTTGCTGTTCGCATTCCGGAAAATGACTTTTTCGATACAAGAAATAATTTAAATTGTGGAAGCATATGTGAAAAAAGGTTCGATTAACGAGGGAGTCTTTGATGTCTTCTCTGCGGAACGGACTGTTAGCAAAAATTTGTGGCCACCGGATCTAACAAATAGTGATTTTTTTTCCTGTGGGGGATGTTTGAAGAGCAAGGTCTATAAAACAAAGCCACACACAATACAGGAACTGAAAGACATTAGTCGTGAAGTTGCCGCCATCATATCGGAACTGGTATCTGAATATGGTCAGACGTGCACAGCTGTGTATTGATGCTGCAGGGTACAACTTTCAACATCTTCATTAAGTGGCGAGTCCATTTCAGCGGTTCTATTGTCTATATTTACTCTATACTTACACGGGCCACTTTTATCTGCGCCAACTATGTCAAATGTCGATTATTCATATTGCATAAAATTGCCCATTGTTGTACTGTAGCTTGATTCAATTTTAACCGACATTTATATTAACACACAACGGAAATATCGCATTTGCATTCAAACTGGAGACGTGCCACTTTTATCTGCGCACCCTTTACTAGGATTAATGTAGTATTATACAATGCATTTTTATATTATACGATGTTTTTGCAACTCTATTTAGGAGACACTCGACTTCTGAGCATGCATAGTGTGCTACAATGGGGACTTGTATGTGGTCATTTACTTGCTTCTGGGGTTTATAAAATCTAAGAAGTTAATTGTAAAATATAGAATGAAATATTAATAATAATAATAATAATAATAATAATAATAATAATAATAATAATAATAAGGATAAATAAAACACTAAATAAAACAAAGGGTTCGTTTCTGAAGCTGAAATTAGTTTTTTTAAATCCTCTTTTTTATTATTATTCTTATTCTTATTATTTTTTTTTTGCTAGAAGTGAAAAACAAATCCAATATAACAACCAGTCTCATAGTTGTATACACAGTATTTCGTCCTTTTTAATAACACGAAATATTTACTATGGAGATTTTGCGATATTTCTGTTTGGTGCTACATTTATTTAAATATTCAACGAACTGGCAAAAAATAAATATTGTTACACCTACATTTTTATTGCAATTTCGCCTGCTGGCTTTAAATAGCGCCTTAATGTAACGGCAACTTCTTCGACTCTTGTGTGTGCCTAGCTGTGCGATTGTACAGTATGTAAAACTGAGCTTTTGAACTGAAGTTCAATGTCTGGTCGGAAACCCTAACGAATAGAAACTACATAATTCTTTCACTCTAAATAAAAAGAGTTTATAAATAAAATCGGGTCACGAGTTTTCACCTACCAATAATGTAGGAACCTTTCAAGTAGAAACTTCCTTGCATAAATGTCACAATAGAGTATTGCACGCCAAAGATGAAAGAACACGAATCTCATTTGTTGAAAGAGAGCCTTTCTCTCCTGAAGGTGATAAAAATGTTTGATTTGTACAGGTGGAAGGTGCCTAGTTGCCCTTTGACCTGTATATGGCTTTTACTGTTTCTCTGAAGTTGAAACAACACATGAGTGGACGGAGATTTTGCTCCCTTGAGGACCCTACCGCAGTCGCTACCCAACACTTCTGACATAAGAAAAGGAAAGAGATGTTATCTGACTTGGTTTGGCACCTTCGAAATGTTGGAATGACGACAGCTATATACCGCGATCGTCGAATCATGTCAATAGAGAAGCAATAAAGTATAAGAAGGAGTACATATAGAGTAATTGTTTCAGGAAATGAATAAGCACTTATCATGTCTTCTCTATCTTTCCACGCTCGTGGTCGATACCAACTGTGCGCTCCGGCATTCCAAGTATCGCATAGTCGCTGATAATAAGACAAGTGGGTGTTACTATTGTCACGTATGATGTTGAGGGATGCTTAGAAACCTGTTACATTTCAGGCATTTATTTTTATGGACATTTCTTTATTTTTGAATTTAATCATATAAATTATATTTCTTAGCTGATAGTTGCTAGATTCAGATTTTTACACACATTCTTAGTTTGTGGAGCTTAGTAATTTACAGCATGCAACAGGATGAGATGGTTTACCACTTCCTATGAGAAATCCTATGGATTTTACCATGTCATCCGTTTCCACGTGAGTACGTGCAGCTTTGCAGAAACTTAGCGGCACCTGGACTGTCATGCGTCACTAGGAATGTTTGAGAACAATTTGAATACTCAACGCTGATTGGTTGCTAGGGATAAGCCTTAGGCGGTGGCTCGCCTTATTTGGCATAACTTCCGTCGTAATGATGGAGGCCTCCGCGGGCAGTGATCGCCTATATAACGAGCCATAGAGCCCAGTTGAGGAGGGACTATTTTTTTGTGACTCAAGCTGGACCTGTCGCTCTCGCCGCCGCTCCAGGGCACTGCAACTTGCACCCTCAACCTTGTGCGACACGTCTCTAAGGTAAGACCCGCAAGGGTAAAGCAATTATGTAATTAAAACAAAGATATTTGTACACTTGAATGGTCTCTAAATATGGAGTTTATTGTAATGGAACGTTCCTAAATTCAGAGTGTTTTTAAGGGTTAATAATCGGGCCAGCAAACCACATGAAGAGTTGTCTCTACCATCTACCCTCTAGTTACGCTCCCAGTCTCAACCCTAGTTGCGACACTATGTGCAGTATTCAGCTAGAGTACTACCGGGCCGAAATTATTGGGCCCGACCCTATCCGGTCAGAATCGAGCCCGGGCCTGAGAATAGATTATAATGTACCACCTGGTCGGCCTCGATTGTATAATTTTGTTTTAAATAAAATTATTTTGCAGTTAATGAATATTATATGATTATTCTTATTCTTATATCCTTATTAGTCATTGAAGCGCTGTTGCCTGTGCTGCGAAGGGATTCAGATTGGACTTGCGGTACTAACATAGGAATGTCTTCACCTGCTGCGGGCGCCTGGAAAGGATGCACTCAAGTCCTTGGTGCCACTCAATTTAGGTGCCACTTTACAGAAATAGTGGCAGCTGAGGTCCTGCAATTCGCATATAGTAAGCGGCATGTTGATGGCATACTGCCTTATTGACCACTTGTCGCCCCTGTTGCTGCATTCTGCCCAATGGATGCGGGTGGACGGAGGCAGGCGGAGTTTGCAGCTACCGTGCATTATTACTAGTATTATTACTGCATTGAATGTGTGCATGCTGCGATAATTGTGCTATTCCGAGAACTTCAACTTCGCGGGCCAAAAAAAATGTGATAACTTATTTTTTCATACTTATTTTTCCTTTAGATGGGAAAAGTTTTCCTTATTTTCTTTCTCAAAGGTGACGATAATGATTTTGATTAAAATACCAAATGTTTAAACGTATTTAAATGACAAAATGTATGCTGAATGTGATAAGTTTTTTCGTCTTTATTTTCAAGCCCAAGCCCGACAAACGTTTTTCAAATTAAGCGGGAAACCCAACCCGCGGGCCGGGCCGGGCCGGGCCTAGGCTAGAAGCGCGTAGCCCGAGTCCATCCAGATCCTTATATTGAGCATCATTAATAAATTTTATTGTAAACAGTGTTTTGTTTACAGTTCTCTGTTAAACCAAATTCACAAAATTTAATGAATTTCAAAACCTACGAAAAGCATAGCTGAAGTGCCTCAGTTAAATAAAATGAATTTAGACGCTATAACGCCTGCTAATGCGGAATACTTTCAACTTTTTTTTTTAACTTTGTCAATTTTGGGCACCGGCTCCGTCCGTGAACGTAGAAAGATAAGCTGTATAGAAGATCCAACAGCTACCTTATTAATACCGAGCGAGATGGCTCCGCGGTAACGTGTGAGGCTAGCATTCTGAAGGTCCTGACTTTGATTCCCGGTGGCCGCCCACTCTGAACACGAGTTTCTCGTAGTTTTTCCTGATTGGCAAAGGCGAATGCTGGAGAGGTGTATTCTCTCTCACCCATTTCCTCCCATTCATTTCCCTCTTTCGCATTTCAGGTTACTCCGGGGCTGTGATTAGGTAGGTGTCTCGCAGATGGTGCAAAGGTCTGAAAAATTGAGTTTTATTTATGGACGCTATAACTGTTGTAGTCCTTAGCGTCCCATTCTATATTGGGCGTTAAAGACCGGAAATTTTGCTCAGAGGCCACTTTATCGGCTTGAGGTTCTTTTACGTGCCGTAAATCACACAGGACCACCGGCTTTACTTTCCTTCCGAAAGAAGCCATGCTAAGGATTTTACGCCCAAAAAAATCCATCGCCCTCCGCTCAAAGGTCTGAGAATTGGAACATCTCTTCCGCCCTGCTTGAGGGAAGCCTGTCGAGCCTCCCCTGCTGGATCGTGTTTCCCCGGTCCCACTAGAGCGTCCGAGCGACCCCTCCATGGCCGGGTGATCAGGTCTGGAACTATTAGGGAACTCTGCGCGTCTCTTTCGGTTTGCGTCGGCCTGTTCTGCAGCCCATACGTCTCCTGCGGTTCCCTTATTTCATCCGTTCCTCCCGGAATGTATGCACAAAAGATCCAGTGAAGGTCGAGGTGCTAGCTGTCCCCTTCGTCAACTGGTCCTTGTCCTACCTTATTAATGAATACTAGTATCCGTAATGGAAGGTCTGTTTTTCCCGAGGAACAAATACTACATTAACTTCCAAAAGTATATTTATCCCCAAATAACACAGCTCGACAGAAAAGAGAAAAAGAAAAACGCTCAAGGACTGTATTGCGACAAAATTGTAGACCTTTTACTGTGCATATTTTAACCCCTTATCATACCTATATTCCCATGCCACTTTTTAATAGTGGCTACGAATGTGGACAAAAGACATAATTGTCAGTGCGCCCTTAACAGAGGTTAATGCGATGGTATGATGAATGTGTATTTAGCCACCTACATGTAAAATGATAGTGGATTAAGAATTTGCAACACAAAACCTATATCCCTAACAGTGGACACTTTGGAAGTGTTAAACAGATAAACAGCAATTTAATTTTCAGCTGCATTAAACATGAGATTTCTTATTCTGTATTATAAAAACGCTTTATTTTACTGCAAAAACACTAATATACGTAAATATAATCTAGTTTCATTAACCTATAAACTGCAGATTACAAATAAATTTTACTTGATCATTTTAAGCCCACTTCGCTAGCAGAGAGAAGGGGGTAGTGCTCCTATCATAACTGTTAGAGTTTATATGTTTTTTCTCTTCGACAAAATATCTAAATGTAAATTTATTCTCTTTTATAATAGTAGTACATTTAGCTTAAAAGCAATTTTTTTTCTGAGTGATCAGCAGGTATAGGGATTTATAAGCTTTAAAGCCAGGACGCCATGAAATAAGGTTGAACTGTCAGTGGACTATAAGCAGGGAAGTCGCATTTAAAAATCCACCCCACCCCTCGTAGAGTCTTTTAGATTTTGAAGACAGCACTCGAGTCAGTTTTTAACTGCTTTCAGTCACCCTTGGCCTATGATGTTTTGAATTCTATGTAGTGATAATGGTCTGAGTGTAGATAACTTGAAGCCAACTGCTTAAGAGTTCCTGCTGATCAGAGTTTATCCCTTTCCAGATATCAATAGGTAAACCGCGTAATCTCTTTGGATAAGAGTCGTTTTGGTTCTTCGTGGTAACTTGTTATAATCATCTGCCATGCAAAATGAAAATGTACAAGACATTTAATTAAAATTGCAATGTTTTAGGCAATTTTCCCCTTTTGGGAGTTTACGCTAATCATTGGTACATCATATGTTTACCGAGAAGATGAAGTGAGGGTGACTGTGTGTTCATGTATGCCCACAGTTGTAGCTGGGCGCTATACGCTGTCTTAAAATTCCATACTGAATTCAACTGAATGTTGAACGGACTTTAAAGAATGACCAAGTAATGAACAATGTGAACCATTAATAACGGTTATCTCGGAAATGGCTTTGCCACAAAAAAGGTATCTGAAACAAATTGTTTATTTTAAGGAGATTTACATGTCCTATATGGTGAGTTTTCGTCTATCACTTAACGTTTACTACTGTCCATTCCAAACCAGAGTGCCTTTCACTGAAAACAAACTCTTTATATTATCCGCGCGAAAGTAGTTCGCAATCCCCGCCCATAATGGCTGCTTGTTCCCCTCCCACTGCTTGTTGAACACTATTTAATCTATAAAAAGGCGCCCTGCGTGAGAATCACAGTTCAAAATGCAACCTGAGGTAATAATCGATTTTATAAATATGCGGCAATGGACATTTTACTTACGTTAATCACAATCCTCGGGCAAAAGTGCAACACCCAAATCCGAATCCTCCGAAGATAACTCAGCTGCCATATCAGAATCAGAACTACTCTCCAAAATAATGACAAGCTTATCCACAATTCCACAGCACTGTCGCACTTAAAACAAGTTCCCACATTTTATCCTCTTCTATGTTGTATTATGTCTGTTTATATTCCCTGCTTTCGTTATACTTATCACTGAAACGCCTGTAAATCCGATATTAGTTTCGTAATATGCAATAATGCAAGTGTCGGGTATTTTTGTAATAGTGAGTTGAATATATTAAGTATTGTTTGTTTTTAGCCACTTTTTAACTGCTTCTCGCTTCTGTGTTTGAACAGTTCATTCGCACTACACGCACCTTCCTCTGCCATGTGAGCTCAAATACCAACTGACTAAATCACAAGATTTGACCTGAGCTGAGCATATGTGTGTTAGTGTATTATGAATGACTGTTCGCTTATTATATATCCTGTGATACGCAGTGTTTATTCGGTACTCAAGTAGCACCTCTGGGAATTCATTGCTGCATTTCTTGTATATGTAAGAGAGTGACAGTCAACATACGGTTGGTATTAACTAGCAAGATGCCTTCGGCGTTAGCGCAATAGCAGGCGAAAATCATATTTTGTAATCTCTTAACAGCTAGTATATATCTATTACCTTTAACGATGAGTTCTTATGATAACCGCAATAAAATGTGCAGTTCTATACCTTTCCTGCTCTAATATTTCATAATACAATACATGTATTAAGGAACTATTTACGTTGGCGTAAGAGTATATTCTTGGGTTCGTGACAAGCCAAAGCACGTGCTTCTGTTTACATCAGAGGGAACTCTGGTTTGGAATGGACAGTAGTTATATAAAATTATACAAAATACCTTCCGAATGAAGAGGACTTGAATGCTATCCCCAGAAAATTCAATATATACAATTTACTTGTCATGTAAATATCATTAACATATGATATTTTAATCAACATCGTTAGTCATTTTTTGGAAAATCAAAAATTTCGAAAAATCCTCCAGTAAAGGTAGTTTGGGTAGGGATATTGTCTTGGAAATCTTCGTGCTGCATCTTTATAAGGTACTAAATCTAAAGACCAAGTTTGGAGTTCATCCGACTATTAGTTCTTAAGTTATGCTGTTCACAGACACATACACCCGAACCATTTTCTAAAAATGCTTCTTTTTCGATTCAGGGGGTCTCAAAAGATGTATTTCTGGTCAACTTTCTGCAATACTTCTCTACCTGCATTTGGAATTCCTTTAAATTCTGTTCGAAAAACCATTGCTGAGTCGATTAATTATCACCACCAATTGCGATGGGTTCAAACAAAGGGATGCAAGCAGTAAGCCAATGATAAGTAAAATATCCTCCTCATCCACTGACGATGTACCTAATCTCAATAGTTCCCAAATAAACCTGATAACCGGGCTCCTGACGGGACACTGTAGACAACGAAACACCTATATACAATGGGAATCTTCAAAGAAGAACCAGTATGCAGGTTATGTGATGAAGAAAACAAAACTGCCTATCATATAATCTTCAAATGCGAAGCGCTGTGTAGGGAAAGATATGAACTACTGTGGTTGACAAATCCAGATGACCATCTTCCTAAGAAAAATTTAGTTAATAACCTTCTGTCTAGTGTTATTTAATTAAGTGGTAGAGATAGGAGATAATACAATAAACCTTATATGTTTCAGCGTTAAGGGCAATCATAACCCGATTCCATCTTTACATAAGTCAAGTAAAGTCAGACACTCCTACATCTCCACATACGTAGCATGAAGCATAAGCTATTCTGTTTTGAGTGGAGTGATTTCACATCTATCGTGCAACAACCTCCCAACACAACAGTTATTATTACTAGTAAACCCTGCTATTTACCTCCGGTGACACTGATTACCAGACATAGAAATTCTTAAGCAGTTGCCTTCAAGATATCTACACTCAAACCATTATCACCACAAAGAACGTAAATAACAGCGGCCAAGGATCACGGACAAAACCGGTCTGAATGCAGTCTGCAAACGCCAGACTGTACTAGGGATGAGGTGGTTTGTTAACTGCGACGTTTCTCCCTATATTCCAGTGAAAACTCAACATTATTCCCTTCCGACCTGGTTTTAAAGCTTATAAATTCTAATGCTGCTAATTACAAATAGAATTGATGGTAGCGTGAGAAATTTAGCAAACTTTGTGGAGGTGTACAAAACGTCTTGTGTACTGAATGACCGTACGAGATTAGGTGGGTCTTTGTGTCTGTGTTCTGCATGGCTGCAAGACAATACAACATTCTCCAGGGATACATCAGCGCATCCAGTATACATTGCGATGGCGAGTTAATGTATGTGACATTTAACGGAAGTAACTTTGAGCACTTCTAATACAATTTTCAATGCAGCCGGCAATGTTTATTTCATAAGGGACATATACAAAGTAAGAAAATCTGTGCCAAAAGACTATCACGATAACAAGTGCATCCATATTGATATAACAGATTTTTATCTCCTAAAGGAGAAGTCCTGCAAATACTTGATAAACTTTTATTATATCCTATATTTTTATAATATCTTAGTAGATATTATTGAGAAGTTAAGAATTCCAAGATTTTAGTTTTGAAATTGTTGGAACAAAAACCAAATTGTAAATGGATGCTCACTTCAACATCATAGCTTCTCAAATTGTGAAATTATAGATGTTGTATGAACCAGTTACCCCGCTGAGTTTCGAATTAACACTTATATTTAATTTAATTATCCCATAAAGCGCTAAATCTGGATCGGAATATATGCGGTTGAAATCGTTGCTGACTGTTTCTTGATGTATTCGTAAAAATCAAGAAATATCAGGCTGTTACAGAAATATTGCCCTGATGCCTTGAAGTGGCCAATTTTGCGAATCATAACATCAGCAAAGCCATACATCATATAATGCATAGGTAGTATAGACGTTTTCCTTTTCCGAATTTAACAGTGCGCACTTGAATCCTTGCAAGTGTAACCTCTCATGCACTCCTTTCAATACCGATTTTAATGATACCATATAAAGTCGGAAACAAGCTTATTCTAAAAAGCAGATACAAAAGTATAAGAAGGACTTGTTTTAACGTGCTTTTACGGCTGCTAGAAGTTATAGGGTTATATAGAATGCGTTATATAGGGTTATATAGACTACTAGGTTTATATAGAATGCGCTTTATGTATAAAAATGCAACGAAAACGTTTATGATCATTTTGAGTAAACAGTACTAACGTGTATAATGAGCTGCAAGTAACTAAGAAATTTTATTTTTAAATGACATGTGGATGTGTGTGTGTGTGTGTGTGTGTGTGTGTGTGTGACCTTGTCATGCAAGAATGGTCCAATATATGGCTATGTAAGTTTGCCCCACTTATAAAATAGGCTATACGGAATGTTAAATATTTTCCTCTAATGGTAGATTCTAATGGTGTGAACAATCTAAATATATCACTTATTGTTTCAGGTTTTTAAAACTGTTTCATAGAACAATAAACAATTATAAAATTTGTAAACATAATATTTCTGATATACAAAATTTCGACAGGGTGAGTATTTAGGTTAAACCAACTTTTCGTTGCTACTATTCATGTAGAAAGGGAAAATGCTGAAGAGAAGCCGACGGAGAGAGAGGGGAAAGGGAAAGAGAAGGTGAGATATCGAGAGAAAAACACATGGAAGGGTAGAAAGATAAGGAGATAAATAAAGTGTGAGAGGGTGAGATAATAATTAGAAAAAGAGGGATAAGAGTGGAAAACTGCATTTAACGCAATAACGCGAGCAGAGCTGCGGGTTGTGCCAGTTAAAAAAAAACAGAATAAGTGAAATTTATAGTTTTAAGTCTTTTCTGTTCATAAATCTAAAATATACATAATGTTCTGAGAAAAATAAAATATGAGATAAGAAATAACACAAGATGGTTGGAATATAGAACGGATATCACTGTTTTGCAACATATGTAGGAAAATAGAATCTCCTGTACCATCCACAAAATGTACAGAATAAAAAGAATGTTGTGCTTACATATTTATAGGAATTCAGGGAACATACGTATCCATGCAATTGTAAGAGGGTCAACAGAATTTCACTGAGGGTAATCAAACAGCATTTGTTGATAAACTTGTAGATATTTAAAGAATAATAGTTTACCAATTACATATTTGTTATAAACAAGAACAAAAACAAAAAAATAAAAAGAATTCTTGCCACTATAATCCAATAAATGGAGAAAATTATGTGTAAATAATCTACAAAGACACCAGCAAGTGGTCTCTTATTTTTACGACCTTTGCAGACATTAACACAATATGTGATTTTGTACTCCAGAAACAAAAAGCTATGGCTGATTGGCTCAGCTCTAGATTACAAAGTTTTGTTTTTAGACTATAAAAATGCCTAACTGAAATATAGACTATGGAAAATTAATGCTACCGTCAAGAATATAGCAACAATGGTATCTTCTGGAAAAAAATCTTATTGACTAATGTGTAAGAATCTTCATGCTGGAAACGATGTTTGGATGTGGGTTTTGATAGGGGAGAGATCCGGAAACAACAGTTTAAATGCTATGTACTTACAAAAAAAAACTAAATTTAGATGGTGATGCAAATCTAGATAAATCTAGTTTTCTTTCTGGGTTGCGATAACTGATGTTAAGAATTAAAAGAACTTATACAATAGAAAGCAAAATGTTGACAACTAATAAAACTACGAAATATGTAAATTACACCATTACTCTTAGGATGTAAAACTACCTTACATTAAAATGCATCACCGAAATGAACTCTGAAGTACCGCAGTAATCCAACTTGCTATGCTAGCTACTTTTGTGTTCTCTGTTTTGCATACAACTCAGGTGCTGCCCTTTATCGATTAGGACGACAAACAAAAGAGCATCCAGAAAGCCGTACAGTCGCTTTGGAACTCGGAAGATGTGCCTCTAAAAGTAGCAAATTTCTGAAACTACCGTTGAATGTGGGTATATCAAATTCAATCTTTATACAAAAGGTTACTATTTCCAAATATTTCATTTGAAAATGGCGGAAAAACGACAGATTGAAAATGGAAACAGGCAAAATAGTTTGTAGCGGTTATGTAACTTATCTTCCAATACAGAAATGATTTATTTGCCATTAGAAAGATAATTGTTAAACAAAAACTAAGTTTTAGTGTTTATCTTAAGGAAAAATGCCTAAATATTGGGGTCCAGTGCAGGTAATCGTGTCAGGTATTGTGGCTTCCTAATGTATTTTACCTTAAATAACGTTGACAGAACCTGTTTATAATTTGGTGTCTACTACCACCTCTTCTTGGTTTGAAATAAATTCGCAAATACAAACAATGTATGAACAATATTCATTTATAGTTTTGGGAAGACGGTAGCCAAGGTTACTGCATAAGACTACATGTTAAATTTAACAAACTAGGTACACCTTGTACGAAAGGTACAACACCCACAGCTTTGGAATATTCACACAATGTAGCTAACTTATCTGACTAAAACCTATAGCATGTCAGGTCTGTACAATGATTATGTTTTGAAAACAAAATTATTTAATATGAATACATGAATTTTAAAGCAATAGAAATTTTCAGCTACTCTTCGGTGCCCTCTAACCCCCAGATTAGTCCTACAATCCTGTAATGCTATCAGGTTTTGCAGAATGGTATTACTTAAACTCTGTAAAAATTTCAAATCTGTATCTTTCATACCTTGAAATAACTGTACCTAAAGGCAGAAAAATGTAGTTTTAAGAAAACTTGAGTTGAAGTTTAAAAATACCCAAGATATTTTTGTTTTGAGTTTAGACTTGCAGTTAGTACATACCAGAACTGTATGCTGTGTTATCTATTTCTGTTGTTCTCTCTTTCTTTTCTTGCCCCTCTTTGCTTTTCTGGCTTCTTCTGTTGCTTTTTTGAACTGCAATTTCAGGCATTCCTAAGTTATTTAAAATTTTAAAGGTATCCAGAAGTGGAAAAATAAACAAAATATCCTTGGAGCATGTGCTCATATGTCTAATCGATAAAATAAGAATGTTAGAAAAAATCAGTTTTTGGTAAACTTTGCCTACCGTCCACCCTTAAGGTTGGGGTAAGCAAAAATCCAATCGTAGTGGTTGGAAGATGCTGCTCTGAACGGTTATCCCCTATACCATACACGTTATTTTATGAATATAGACAGCGTGCCAAAAGTTATTAATCTTATTGAACATGGTTACAGTGTTCATTTTATTTCTGTACAAATGGATTTAACTACGTAGTGCTGAGCGCGGCTGAATGTTATTTGGTGGAGTCTAAATGTGATTAAAAGAAATGAAGTGCAAAGTTTTGTAATATCATCATCAGGCATTGGAATTCTTAAGCTGTTGGCTTGAAGTTATCTACTCTCAAACCATTATCGCCACAAAGAACGTAAATAACAGCGGTTAAGGGTCACTGACAGGTAAAAACGGTCTGAGTGTTGTCTGCAAACGTCAAAAGCCTGTACGAGGGATGCGGAGCGGCTTGTTGCTTGTGACGACCCTGTCTATAGTCCAGTGACAGTTCGACCTAATTTCCTTTCGTCCTGGCTTTAATGCTGAGAAATCCCTATATCTGATCATATGCAGCAGGAGTCTCTGTCTATCTTATTAGAATTCTATTTTGGTTTTTAAACAATTTAAAGAAAACACGTTAAAGGAAAGAAAAACATAATCAACACCATACCTGGATTTTCCCCATGAAAGCAGTTTCGTTTCTGCATCTTATGAAAACTATTCCTTCATGTTCTAATTCTGCATAATACATGCTAGTTTCTGTAAACATTATTTTCAAATTTATGGTTTTATAAAACAGGGAAACAGTTCTAAAATCCTATGTTTAATCTGCAGCCGTGTTTAATTTTTTGTTCCATATCTAGTCTGTTTCATTCTAGTGAAAATAAGCAATAAAACTAAACCCTTTGCACTACATGAAAGGGATTGGATTATTCGCATTAAACCATTTTCTGTAAAATCGTGGCGTGTATAATTAATTCAAGATACGTGATTAATTCTTAATACTGTTTAAGATATCTCACCCTATCAAATTTTAAAATTCAACCTTTTATCTAGCTTGACCTTGTATTTGTGAGTAAAATATAATGGTAAGGTACAAGAACATAGCGTAAGAGAATTTCTAAAATCAGATAAGCAATTTGCAGGTAGAAGATCGTTAATATTTCATTACCAACTTAAATCATTGTTTCTAATACGGCACTAGTCATTACTCTGGACAGTAACAAATATGGGGGTAAAGGTAATCAGTAAGAGTTTAATTGACAAGTACTAGACGTCTCTAATGACGCAAAAGGTTTGGGAAATAAACCCACCTCCCCAGTTCAGCATTTTACAAACCATATTTATGTATGATTAGGCAATTAATCACATTTGTAAATTCTGTTAAACAGGCCAGGAAAAAATACCGACCAGTAACTCTCCCAATTAGGGGGCCTGTAGCCGTATCACTTAGAGCAGGACAGAAGATGCGTAAAAATATTATTTTACATGACTCCGTTCAGAGAGCAACACCAGATTAGTAACATCGGAATAAGCACTGCAGCATCCGCTGAGGTCAGACGTGTGCGGGAAAGTAGGAGAAAAAGTCTAATGCGATACATTCACACGACTTTCTCTACCCTCTATATTTATTAGTGGGTATACAAACTATTCTTACTAAAGCTCATTTTTCTATCTACTACATTTTAGTCCAATAAACCTTTGCAGAAATAGCTACATTACATATTTCGTTATAGATACAAAGAGAACAGCGATAGTCAACTGTTTAAGAACTGAACGCTATACGCTGGCCTTACAATTACATACTGTTTGCATGCAATCGCGAGAAACAACTTAATGTTGACAGGACTTCAAGAGAATGACCAAATAAACGAACATTTCGAACCATTAATAACGGATATCGCAGAAATGGCTTATGCCACGAAAAAAAAATATTTGAAGTAAATTTTGTGCTTTAAAAAGGTCTATATTTTTTGTGTAGTACGTTTTCGTCTATTGCTTAACATTTACCAGTTATACAAGATTATACAAAATTCCTTCCGAATGAAGAGGACTTCCAAGAAAATTCAAGATATGGATTTTATTTTTCATGTTAGTATCTTTAATATATGGTATTTTAATCAAAATCGTAAGTTTGATTTTAGAAAATATACAAAAAATATACATCAATTTAGAAAATCAAACTTTTAGAAAAATATTCCATGTAAAGGGTAGTTAGGGTGGGGGATTTTCTTTAAAATCTCCGTGTCGCATCCTTAGAAGGTACTGAACTTAAATACCAAGTTTGGCACTTATCCGACTTTTCGTTTTTGAGTTATGCTGTTACAGACACACATATATAAAACAGACACACGCGCCTTTTTCTAAAAATGACTTTTTGTTTATTCAGGGGCCTCAAAACATGTATTTCCCGTGAAATTTCGGTATCAAATTTTTTAGTGGAATGCAATACCTTCTCTACTTACTATGCACATAATAAAGAAAGCAAAAATTAATTGTTTATTTTTGTGAAAAGATGGATACTTTTCTTGAAGATACGTTTTATGGTATATTTCTTATACAAATTGGTTGGAACTTAACTTACGTTTTCTTGCATCATATTAACGAATGTATGGGTACTTGTCGTGCATTTGGACTATCGTCAAACATTGTCAGTGCTTCCAGGCCATGCCGGATCGTTCCTTTCAGGTTAGGATACGCACCTCAAATTTGAGGCAGTATTTTCAACACTTAAATAATTTCAGTCTAATTATATAATATGTAAATTCAATAACAGCCCGCCTTAAAGCAATATGTGTATGTAACAAAATATAAAATGTGTATATTAGAGTCATGGTATATGTTTATATTATTATATACATGTAATAATGTTATGTGAATGTATTACGTAATTTAATAATGTAGGAACTGTGAGAATAATAGGTTAAATGTTGCTAACAATGAGGTAACAATAAGGTAACCTTGAGGCAATAATGAGTAAGAATGTTTAATAATGCTACTAGTCATTATTGGAGTAACAATAATGTAACTTTTGAGACAGTTTATAAAATAGCCAATCAACAACCAGAAAAAAGCTTAAGTTAAATAAAAGTATTCTATTGGATTAGGAATAGCCAATCAGAAACTTGAAATATAGCAAAATTTACAAATCTAAAAGTCAGTTGCTTGTAGATAGCGCTCATAACTGGACGCGTTGCTAGCAGACAGTGTTACTAATCAGACGCGAAACGCGTCCTCGAGAAGTTTAATACGTATTCAGTGTGAGACGAAAATAGTTTACGTGTTAAAAAGTGCAAGTAATTAATAAAAGAATCTCACAGCTCTCTATATCAGTGAAGTGTTATTTTAATCGTTTAAAGAAGTAATAAATGGAGTGAAGTACAAATTATAATCCGTGTAAGCCTAGATTCTTCAGCCGCACCACGCCTTGTTAAGACATTCATGTCTCTAAAAAAATAAATACTGACGCAGCCGAGGCAAACATAAATATATAATATTTAAAGAAACAGTCAAATACCAAAGTTAATTTTTAAAACATTTTGGGGGGGGGAAATAACAATACAACATAACATTCTACTTGAAATTGGCTCCCAAAGCGTGGGGCAAATAACAATACAACAAACCTACTTCTTCAAATTAGACGAAGGAGCAGCGCCACTTGTTTTCTCCAACAAATATGTGAAACATTCTTTACCTAACCTGTTTTATCACAAAGAGTCCCCTTCTTAATACCTGTATCCTCAACCCTGTTCCCGTTCTTTTAACTCGATGAAAGGATTTAAACAGTCTGCAGAAACAGAATTAAAAACTGTTCTAATAAGGAAAGCATCAAACTTTATGCCGAAACCTGTCTTCAAATTCCTTTCAGAAAAGTCATGTGGTATAAGGTCATATCCAATTAATAAACCGCCAGTTTCAACTTCAACATCAAAACACTTAAGCTGGAATCCTGCAACGGCAGCGAAATATGCGAGGCAGATGGACACCCTTGGTTGAAATGTAGAGTAACTGCCTTATGCATGAATCAGTCATTCCTTGTCAACGTGCAGTCAGAACCGCCCATTTCAGTCAGTTAATGCCAAGTATTGCTTCCCTAAGTAGTACAACTGTATAACTGGCTGAAGTGATGCTTTCTAAGCCTTAAAATAAAAAGCTTTTTATTTCAGGTTTTTTATGACAAATCACTTCTGTCACTGAGATTTCGAGGCAGGTTTTGGCATGAAGGTTTTGATATTTCCCTTGTAAGCAGAGAACCATGTCAGCATAAGGTGACAGAATTAGAGAATGCAGTAAGAGAACACGACATCGATAAATGACTAGTTACAAGCGCAGAATGTACGAAATATTTAGAGGAAATGTGTATATATTGTGGGGAACAGAAACTGAGAGAGAAATATACTAATAAATCAGAAATGTTATACTGTAGGAACGTCGTCAGATGTGCCGTTTCTTCTCAGATATGTTGCAACAAACAGAATATATGATATACTCGTTTGCTATACCAGGTGGTCCAACCGCGCCATATTTCAAGTTTTTGATATCCCTTCGTGCGTTAAAGGAGTTGCAGAGCGTAACGGGGCAATTCCAAGTAAACACAAGTCAGTGGGGAACTGGTGAATTAGCTTGACCGAGCTTTTTTTTTATATATATATATTAGTGGAAAATGATGAGAGTCAATGCTATTTTCAACCTTAAAATTTTCGACTAACGGCAATACGTCCTGTGAACACAGGATGTAGTCAATGACACTGCTCCCATTAGTATGTACAAATGTTACTTCCCCTGACATGTCCGAATCGTATTTTCCGTTCATTATTTCTAAATCGTAGGCGTCACAAAATAATAATAACTCCTTTCTTCTTGCATTCAGGACTGAGTCCTTGCTGTTTCTGCCAGGTTTTCTCTTATCCACGTCCCCTTTTTTAATTATAATATTTTCTTGCCCTATCCTAGCATTCAGATCACCCATTATTATTAGCTTTACATCCTGATATTCGTCCCCGATTTCTATAATTGTTTCTCCTAAATCTGTAAAGAATTCTGGCTCAGCATACTGGGACGTAACCGGCTGCAATATACAGTTATAACAACGATATTAATATTAGCTATATTACAATATATAAACGTTGCTGCCATGAGATGATTCTGTATTTCCTTAATAGACTGCATATAATTACTCTTAAAGAAAGTAGCAACGCCCCCAGGATATCTCCCCCTTCTACCTCTCAATTCTGAACCACTATAAACACCTTGGAATTCACTTATGTCCACAGTTTCATTCTTTTTAGGCCAAGTCTCTGCTAACCCAATTATGTCCAAGTTATTTACCAAGTTCAAAAATTGACCACTAGCCAGTTTACCCCTCAAACCTTCCACATTCCAAAACCCCCCTGACAGCTGGGCATCTTCATTCTATTTGTTTGTTTTTGTCTTACCTCCTACTCCTAGTGAGCTGGTTCTCCCTATCCTTTGTGATCTGCGGGCTGGTTGCACTGACCCCCTCCCTCCTGTTGACGTTGGCTTTGCCTTTGTCGTCTGACTGACCTGGACTCTGCTACCTGCTGTCCCTTCCGGTAGGGGTGTAGCCATGCTGCCTTCTGGGTCTTGGTTCTCTGCAGATATGCCAACCTTCTCTCCTTGAACTTCTGCTATCTTCTTGTCGATTTCCTCCAACTCTGCTTTGGTTCTTATTCGCCCGTTTATTAAGAGTTTGTCAAATTTAATTACCGCATGACAACCCTGGGTTTTTGCATTTACTATATGGCGATGAAGAAATTCTCGTTCTCGCCGGAGCTTCTCTCTGAAATCCTCTCTTATAAAAACTCCTGTACCTTTAAGACACCTGCTGTCTCGGAGAATAGCGGATTTGCAGTTATACGACAGGAGTTTACATACAATTGGCCGCCTGTTGCCTGCTTTACCGACACGGTGCGCTCTTTCAATATCGTCAGGCCTGAGATGAACTCCAATCTGGGCCACAACGTCTAGCATCTTGTTCTCCGTGATGTCCCAACTTTCATTTTCTTCTTCCGGTAATTCATATATAACAATATTGTTCCTTCTTGACTGGTTTTCTAAGTAGTCCACCTTGCCCTTCAGCCACCCACATCTTGCCTCCAACTCCTTCACCCACTCTCATTCATACTTCCGGACTCTGTAGAGGATAGGGAATAATCTTGACTAGAGAAAAATTCCCACCCCACAGCCCGAATTGAGCCCGGGACCCCTCGCACAGCAGGCAGGTGCTCTACTGACTGAGCTACGGGGCCAGCCCAGCTTCGTTCTACTCTTGCTTATCAGCAAACACGATGAGCGGATCGCTCTCATTGAGAGGCACTTCCCAGTCTAGCAATAAATTGTACAGTCATGATGATAGACAAAAACGGACACTTACACTAGAGTGTACTGTCTATGATAATAGACAAAATAGACCGAAAAGAACTTAGAATATTTTCCACTTCAGTTACACAGGCTTTATTTTCGAGGGCATAAACTCATTTTTTAGACTGACAAATAATTAAAATGTCTTTATTTGACCTATCCGCATCAACCTATACCTATTCTTTTAATTGTGTTTACGCTGTTCATGTCTAACATTATGGAACTATGTATAAGCAGCAAACATAAGAGCATGCAGTGTTTCACGACCATTTTTTCGCTTGCTACTATAAATGTTATTGCTACTATTATTATTATCATCTAGCGGTACTGTTATGCTCACTTCGCTCATTGCAGAGGTGTTGGAAATCTTGCCCCTGTTGATTGATAAGGTGTTCCAACTGTCTTCGTGTATCCATATGGACGTTTCTGAGAACCGGTGGTGGTGGTGGTGGTGGTGGTAGTAGTGGGTTTTTAGGGTGCTAATGTGCCAGCTCCCCACTGACCTGTGTTTGCTTGGAATTGCCCCGTTGAGTTCTGCAACTCTTTTAACGCACGAAGGGATATCTACACACTTGAAATATGGCACGGTTGGGCCACCTGGTATATTGCTCAAATTATAGCATTGATGTAATAAGTTCCAGTAAATTTTATACCAACACATCAGGATGTAGTGTTGTATATTATTGAAAAGTCATAGAAAAACTGGGGCATTTATCCAAAGTTTTCCTTATATGCAAAAAGTCTTAGAAACATCTTCATCCGTTTTTAGTGTACTGCATGCATTCATTGGAGTGGCTCGAAGAATCGGTTTGTCTCTCTTAATTTAGTGGCATATTCATTTTCAGGATCAACTAT
Organism: Deroplatys truncata; assembly: GCA_030765065.1. Taxonomy (NCBI): domain Eukaryota; kingdom Metazoa; phylum Arthropoda; class Insecta; order Mantodea; family Mantidae; genus Deroplatys; species Deroplatys truncata. The sequence continues at coordinate 106,748,276 of CM060990.1, read as the reverse complement.
TTCTTGGTACAAAAGCCTTTGCTGCGAAATCATTTCTTGGTCTTGTAATTAATTTTCTCATAGAAGAGAAAATACTTCAAAGAACTAACCTAAAAGCATGCTGTTCACAGAGGGTGCCTTTATTCTTACTTTGCCAAACTTTGAAGTTTACGGTTGTACTAAAGGAGAAGCGTACAGCTAATCCTTTCCTAGATTCTCTAACGTAAAAGCTTTGTAAGTAATCTTATGAGAATGTTTTGCTTATAGTAATATTATTTTCCCGGAAAGTCATTCAACTTCTTCAATCTCTTTTCACGTAAAAGTTAAGACATCAAAAGAATTACACTCAACATTTGGTTCCATGGCCGCCTGGGATGCTTATTTCTCAAAAATCCAGAAACACCAAGAAAGCGATGGTAGCAGCACTATGAAAACCTTTTGGGAGGTTTCTAATGCTCAGAAGAGCGATATAAAATGCATATTGACAGTCAATCTAGCTCATTTAAATTCTGGCGATAAAGTAACATTACATTGAACGCGAAAAACAAGGGAGCCTCCAACATGGCGATAATAAAAAAAAGTGATTTTGTTTATTTAAGAGTAATTAAAGATCACAAGACGTTAAATTAATTTTATTTGTTTGCTGAATTATTACCACATCAAAACTAGTATATATTTGATACATGAATGATTTTCACGCTGAAAATTTAATAATATTGGTAAACAAAGAGTATTTGGGAAAATAACAGATAAATAGCTGAGAAGAAACCTTCTATTAATTGAAAAGCCGATTATCGGGAAACATTTTCTCCTACTATTTATTTTATACTGTAATTCCGACAACTAATGTTTGGCACTGAATCATCCATCCGCCCATTCTACAAGACATGCAAGTTAGTCAGCCACGCATCATCAATTGGCTGGTAGCGCAGTTCCGAGCACGATATTCGCGGACGTGCAGCGATGTTGAGCAGGTAGGTGGGTAGCGTTCCTTCACAGTAGTGTATTGACTGACAAGTATGGAGAATGAAAGTACATCCCAGATGGTTGTTAAAGGAGCACATTTTATTTAGCATACAATGGCTAAGAAATATTATTATTATTATTATTATTATTATTATTATTATTATTATTTACTATTCATGTTTTTTTAAACTTCGTGCGGGGAAAAGCTTTATTATTAATTAACATTGCTCTGTCGAGCTTTAGTTCAGACAACACGTAGTGCATCTTTATTGGTGTTAAATTATTAAAGTTATTATACAAACACTTACTGCATGGGTCATTGATCGTACGTGCATATTTAAGATGCAAGTTCAATGTGAAGAAAAGATAAAACTGTCTCTGATTAGCTGAACAAATTTGATCTGGCATTGGGCACTTTAGTTAGGAAGCTGCCCATATTTTGTCAGGTCCTCTCGCTAGCCAGTAGATCCCAACATGCCAATTTCCTTTTTACTGGATTTCTCTGTGAATTTAACTTTTTCCTGATTCTCCCAAGTGCACATTCCACCAAAATATGTACCCAGTCTTTGTCTCAAATACAAAATGATCAAATTCTCCTGCCAGAATGGTCAGTTATTATCTGTGCTCTCCAGCCTTCCAACCTGAACCATACCATTCTTGAACTTACCTTTCTTTCTAAAAACAAGTGTATATGCCTGTTCCTCAATTAAATTGTATTTCATAGACTAGTCATGGAAGACTTAATTTTACAACTGAGATGTTACATTTGCGGCTAATCCGCCCGAAACAAGCTGATATGTGACAATAACACAAGTTTCCCTAGCCATTACCAACTCACATGCACTCATATATTTTACGTTTTACAATTCATATAGCAAGTCATTCCTCTACACATATTACGCTGTTCACGATAAAAGTTTGTAATTAGGGGGTGTGGTCTTAGTTATATGTAGCGCGCGAAAACAATACCTAAGTGTTTATAGCACAAATTGGTTTTTGTTAGCAGTACGCAAAGGGTAAGCAAGTATCAGACGTTTTCGAACACGCTTACAGCCACTGCCTTGTGAACCTGTGCAACCCGGTCACAATGCAGGATTCATGACCTCCCACTATGAGCGTGTGTTTAGCACTGAAACTTAATATTCCGTGAAATATTTTATTTTATTGCTTGCTAAACATTAGTTTTGATTAAGAAAAGAGAGTAGGAAACTTTTATTGTGATGATTATGTAAAATGTAGTTTAAATTATTTTTAACAATGCATACGCGAATGCTATCTTTCAAAGACTTGGTGCTTATTTTACTTTAAAGTGGCAGAGTTCCAAAATTTAATAAAAAAAGAATGTTTAATTGTTATTGTCATTCTATTTTTGAGATCTTATGAACCAAGAAGTAGTTTTTAGAGAAAGTTACTTATGGTATGTGAGAGAGACAGAGTGAATAGCTTTACATAACTTTAGGTGCAGGCATTTTGAGAGATTTCGCCTTGCACCTTTGAGGGACAGCGCACATAAATACGAAGTTGTTAAAACTTGAAACCGTATAGGGCGAGAGTAGTGCAGGAATTACAGCCACGTGACAAAGTAAGTCGCAGGAATTTCCGTAATTGGGTTATTTTCAATAGATGACAAATTATAGTGCTTACATATTAATAAAAATGAGCGGCAGGTTGCGTAGTGAAGCTTCCAGGAGTCAGCTCCAACCATGTTGCGTACACTGTCATGGTTATCCCGGCCGAAACATAACTCGAACTCCTCGAAGCATAGTATATAAAGTATATACGAGAATTTATCATGGGTAGAGAAAACGTGTGCGACTCGCATTCGGGAGGTCCCGGATTCGATCCCCGGCGACCGCCCACTCTAACCCATGGGTTTTTCGTGGTTTCCCCGGGTCGGCAAGCGAATGCTGGGATGGTTCATCTTCTACGACGACTATCCTGCCCCTCATTTCCTGTACCCATCATCTTTCTGGTAATCAGTTTCAGGTTTGTAGGGCCAGGCGACGGTATTCGCTTGTTGCGGCTGGGCGGTGGATGTAGGCTCTGTAGAGGTTTCTTCCCTGCCGTTCTTGCGGAACTGCTCAGTTAGGACTCGTCTCCGGATGCTCTGTCAGGCGCCCCTTCGGGGTCCCTAGGAGGTTAGAGGCTTGTGGGTGGGCCCAAGCGGCGTCGGGTGCGGTCGACCTAGAAACGTTAGGGACCCTGTCTATGTTTGCGCCGTCGGCATTCGGATCTGCTCGCCCTTCAGTTCTCTCCCCTCATACCTCCCTCTCAGGGGTCACCGTTGAAGCAAAACGGTCCCTGTGACCTACTTCGGGTGCTGTGCCCCGGTTTCGAGGGCCCCTCCGAACTTTCACTACCGTATCACATGCTTAATTATGATGTTCACACACACTCACAGGCGCGCGCATGTATGACTGCTATTCCGGGGCAGAGTTTAATGGGCTGTGAACGTGTATTTTTGTTGAAATCTCAATAATGGATTTTTCGCAGAATGCAATATGTCCACTTTCTACCATGGGTAAGCGGCAGAGAAAGTAATAACCAAGGGCGCCTGATATAAATGTAGCAGTACAGCGCAATCGCAGGAGCGCTACCCCTTCAGCTCTGGTTAGCTAAGTTGATATTGCATTTGCTGTTCATCACGCTTCGCGCCTCTCTGGCTAAGAGTGATTCATTGGCTTGTAGCAGTGTTCTATATATAGAACCCTGGGGTTACGCTGTCGCATATGGGCGGTAAAAACTCTATGCGACTGTTTTATGAAATTAAATATGAGAATGTCCAAATGCGATCCGCAGCTAATAAATGAGTCGAATGGCTTTGTTCACTTTAACTAAAAACTAGTTTGAGGCACATATACGGTCATGTACCGAAGCAAAAGAGTGCCACTTTATGAGAACTACTCAATCATGCAACATATTATCTGCACCACAGCCTGCCGGAATATAGAACCAGTTGCATTATCCATTATTACGCTTTCAAAATGCAAAAGTGTATATCCATGACAAGTTACTGTTGCATTGTGATGCTTGCTTGTTATTTGAAAAACAATACTACCTGCAACAAAATGTCCCTTGTCTGGAGAGAATTAATTAAAACTAGTAATAAAAACACGTACAACTTACTTTTAAAAATATTGAAGATAAATTATGAATTTGCGTTTTCATTCATTCACTATTATATTTAGTAGATTGTGCATATGCCTCACGCCGAAAAGCAATAGATATTCTAAAATTCATCCGATTTTTTTGTTTTTTTCTTTACTTTACCATTTATAATCTTTAGTAGGTACTCTCATAAAATCAGTCCACAAGTCTCATGTTTCTTTGTTCCTAATTTTAAGTTTAGAATTTTCATAACTCGTATTTTAATTTGTGATTAATTTCACTTGTCACTCTGCTTTACAAAATTAGTCTGTAGACATTGCAAAACAGCGACAAGTCGGGGTCGTTAAAGCACGGACTCGTGAACGGGAGATCCGCAATTCAAAACTCGCCAGGATCATTCTCCCTGACTGAGGTTTTTTCCAGGTTTTTCAGTCATAATTACTGACCTAGGCCTGGAACGTTTCATTCCCAAACTTCCTTTCCCAAATATAATTTAATTGCATATATATCCAGTGCCTACCGTCTGTGGTGTCATATGTAGTAAGGACTACCATTAAACACTACTATAAAAATAAACGTTGCAAAACATAATGCCCAATATTTCCTAACTTTCCGCTCACTGGAAATTTTTATCTCAGTTATAAATCATGCCAATACTTTTTTTTCTCCTATTTTACCACACATTTAAATATGTTTCTCTTCCTCTGTAACTTTTGTTTTAATGTTTTATGTATATGAAAATTCTTCACCATAACACTAAACCAGGAATGGGGAGGAAAGTGATTTGCGATAGCACTTGGGCTCCCTCCACTGTTCCCCCTCATGACTGCAGTCCCCTCGATTTCCATTTGCATTCTATCTGCTTGTGGGTGGTGTAATGCAGGTTTCTATTCGTGAGATTTGGGGAAGAAAGGCACTTTCACTACGCCTGCATCAGTCCATTATTACTATTTTACATTGCCCTCTAATCTAATTTTAAAATCTCCCAGATTCCATTTTTACCCTCAATCTATAATGAACCCATGCCAATATCTTGAAGAATGCTCTGAATTTTAAACGTGTTAAAGAGTTCCTTTCCCTTTAATTTTCTGTCTGATAATGTTATCTTAAGATTCAATCCAAATCGTGTACCAAAATTTCAGAATCCTTATATTATTTTACTAGTATAGTCAATCTTTCCAATTAGGTTACGCCAGAGGTGGCGAAAACGTGACACGAGTTATTTTGATTCGCAGACGCTGTTCCCTCTCTGCAACCGTCCGTTTGTTTTTCACATGCTGCCGAGTGATGCAGTGCGTGTTGCATATTTGGTGACTCGCGGAAGGAAGTCGTTTTCGCCACCCTTGGGTTACGCCATTGGAGATAACTGGGTTTCTGTATATGCATAGTAGTCATAAATAATTTAAATACTCATCTTATCAAACTTTTGAAAATAAAACTCATTAGAGATTTTATATAATATCTTTAAAAAACTGAGTAATATACGCTTTTTTTATTTCTATTCACATTAGAATCCCCGTGTTAGGAAAAGCAACCAAGACGCCCTATAGCCTATTACTGCCCCTACCACGTACATAGTAGTAAGTGAAGGTGCTGCAACCCACTCAAAAATTCAATACCGAGATTTCACCGGTAATACATGTTCTGAGGCCCCTTGAATCCAAATAAAGCATTTTTAGAAAAAGGTTCGTGTGTGTCTGTGAATAGCATAACTCAAAAACGAAAAGACGGATAAATATCAAACTTGGTATTTAGGTTCAGCACCATCCAAAGATGCGACACGAAGTTGTCTAAGGAAATTCCCCGCCCCAACTATCCTTTACATGAACATTTTTCGAAATTTTTCAATTTCTGAAAAATGGCACTAACGATTTTGAATAAAATGACATATATTAAATATATTTTCATGACATATAAAAATTTATATCTTGGAACTTATGGCAATAACCTCTGAACTTCTCTTCATTCGGAAGGAAATTTGTATAATCCTTTATAACTGGTAAACGTTAAGCAGTAGACAAAAACGTACTTCACAAAAAAGTTTAGATCTCCTTAAAACACACAATTTACACTGCTGTTTGTGAAAATTGCAACACGAAGATGGAAACGCATGAATTCAAGGAATTTAATACCACAGGTTAGGTACATAACAAGTAACAGATGATAAACTTTTCAAATCTATACATGACCTTTGAGCCCTAATATTCAGTGTTTGATGTGGCCTCCATGCGCTGCAATTAGAGCTGCTATACCCCGTGGCACTGAATAAAAAACGTTCTGAATAAGTTCCTGAGGGATTTCCCTCCACGCAGTTTGTATTCGAGCCCACAAATCCGCGATACTGGTAACTGGAGGACCGTGACGCACCGGGTGCCGAACAACCATATTCCAGACATGTTCGATGGGCGACACGTCAGGCGAACGTGCAGGCCAGGGAAGCAATGGTACCCGTCGCTCTTCGAAGAAGGCTTGTACATTCCCCGCAATATGTGGCGGGGCATTGTCATGTTGAAATCTGGCCTGTGGAGGTGCCTGAAGCAGGGGAGCACCTCAAGCTCTACAACCACCGTTAGGTACCGGTTGCTGTTCAAAGCGCCCTCAATTCGTAGGAGGTGAGATCGGTTGTTGTAACCCAGTGGTGGCGAAAACGCGACTCGCGAGGAAGTGTAACTCGCAGGCGCAAATCCTTTTCTAGACGTCTATTCATTTGTTTTCCATGTGTTGCTGAGTGTTGTAGTGCGTCTTGCATATTTGATGACTCGAGAGAGAAAGGCATTTTCGCCACCCTTGTTGTAACCAATGTCGCCCCAAACCATCACACCTGGTGTTTGTCCGCTATGCCGCTCAACAACGCAGCCCTCCAGGTTGCGCTCACCACGGTACCGCCGAACACGTATGCGGCCATCTCTGTAGGACATTTGAAGCGGGACTCGTCCGAAAAGACTACATTTTGCCACTCAGCACCCCAGTGACGGTGTTCACATGCCCTTTGCAGTCGGAGGATTTTGTGGTTTCTGGACAATGGAAGTCGACGTAATGGCATGCATGCAACCAGTCCAACCTGCAGCAGACGGCGACGAACCGTTGATGCAGACAAGTTCACACCTGTTGCAGTGCTCCAGCGTCGAGCCAACACTGTGGATGAAGCTATACGGTCGGTTATGGTCATGGGGACAAGATGACGGCCATCCCGTGCTGTGGTCATGTTCCGTGGTCCAGTACCCGCTCTTCGCTGCGTACGACCTTCATCTATCCACTGCTTCCACATACGAATCACTGTCGTAGCAGCATGCCCTGTAGTAGCCGAAATGTCACGGTATGACAAACCCGCTTCCCAGAGACCGATTATTCTGCCCCGTTCAAACTCACTCACATGCCGATATGGCTCCCTTTGACGTCGACGAGGCATACTGGCACTCACTTTATTGTTTCCACCTTGTTTGACAGCTCTGCACTGACTACACTGGCGCAACTCTGACCTCGTCGGACCGACACGAGAGTTCTACTCGGCCTACGTGTACCCCATCTCTCTGCAAACCTAATCAATTATTGCTTGCACACTCTTCTACACTTCCACCAAGTTTGGAGTTATTCGGGAAATTCTTTCTTGGTGTTGCAATTTTCACAAGCGGCAGTGCATTTCAAATAATTTTTGTAGCATCAGCCGAAATATTCCGAAATTTCCCTTAGTAATAGTTCGAATTGTTTAATACTTAGCTATTCTTTTAAAGTCCTGTCGATTTCCAGTTGTCTCACGCGATATCATGGAAACAATGGAATTTTAAGACCAGCGTATAGTATCCAGTTCTAAAACATTTCACTATCGTTATCGTCTTTGTATCTATAACAAAATGCAGCTATAACGGCTGACCTCGTAGCTGAGTCGGTAGAGCACCTGTCTGTTGTACTAGGGGTCCCGGGATCGATTCCCGGCTGGGGGTGGTAATCTTTCTCTAGCCAAGATTATTCCTTATCCTCCCCAGAGTCTGGAAGTAGAATGAGAGTATGAATATGTGTATGATCTAATAATTAAAAAACCCAAGAAACCCAACGACAAGAGTTACACGCGCTAACAATAGGCAATAAGTTGCAAAGGAAAGGCCACCGATAAGACCAATGCAGTTAAAAGTATAAATGGAACTAAAAAAATGCAGCTATTTCCGGAAAGGTTTATCTGTGCTAAAATGAATTAGGAAAATATACTTGCATAAGAATAATTAGTACACCCACTAATAAGCGTAAATGTAACACATCATAATTTTTTTTGGGGGGGGGGGACAAAGATAGGTTTTATCAAGTTTTATAGCAATCAGTTTGGTTATTCTTCCGTGAAAAGCTAGACACAAATTTTAAAAATGAGATATTTTATCTTCGAGGCGGCCTATTATAAATGTTGGTATCAATTACTCATTAAAAATTAAAAATTATCAGAAACTGTTCGGTTACAGTTTTATTCTATGTGTGGATGTATATGGTCAATGAGAACGAACGTATCTAGAGAAATTCGAGACAAAGGAACTATTACACTGATGAATTATTGGGGTGAAAATAGCTTCAGGTTTAGGGTTATTAAAAATAAGCCGTACTATAGGGAGTTAATTAAATGAATTATATTGTGAATGAATCATAACCCAAATGGATGAAGCTTAAGGCTCCTCTACACCAAAGAGCCTGTAAAATTGTTTACCAAATTGCCAAACCTATTAAGGGAATAGAAACTATTTTGATGATGGTAATCGACGAAATAATACGGAATTAGAGATACAAAATACCCCCCCCCCAAAACGCCAAATTTTAATGCGGCTGTGTAGTGAATAAGCAATGGAAATTGTCGTTTTCAGTAGAAAATGAATTTTACTATCAACAGTTCAGTAGCTTTCAAAACATTGAAAGTGTTTCACGTTACCTTAATTGAAACTCACCCGGATTCACCCCCCTCTCATACATGCCCATCACTCGCTCACTTACTCTCTCGCATAACGGCCGTTTTCCTCTGCAAACACCAATAGACGCTAGAGAATGAATATTGTCACGTTTGGAAGCAGGCTGAATTATTATTATTATTATTATTATTATTATTGTTGTTGTTGTGGAAATAACTTTTATATTAGATATGGGAATCATATTCAGGCTTTAAGCTTTACTACGAATAAATAACCTTAGAGACAATTCATAAAGCAAGGATGCAGAAATATACGAGTAGCCAAAAGGTATGTAGTACATTGCAGTAATGACTGATTACATTGAATGTGTACGTTTCTGATTTAGCTCAACGTGAATGTTGTTATAATCGTAAAAGTTGTTTCTGAAGTTTTACTGTTGTTGATAATTTATTTTTTAAATTAAATCAAGGCTCTGCAATAAAAATCACGTTCAAGTAGGTTCCTAGTAGCTCTTCGTGACCCGCTGTGCTAGCATTTCCTAATTACTTGCATTACAGTTTTTGGCATTTTGGACCTAATTTGGCAAGCGGACGCCAGCTAGCCGTTGTAATGTCTTTGATTCGGGACACTCGGCTGCTCGGCGCATATTGTCGTATTGCTTTGGCATGGGAATTAGTAATTTTCAGCCTCAATTTCAGGAATATCAGCAACTCTGGGGTAACTTTAATAATTTAAACTTTAGCAACTTATTATAAGACGGGGGTACGGGCGAAGGGAGAGGTTCCTGCAACCGAAGCAGAGCACCGTAAGTAGGATCCCAGCCCTTTGTGCTTCTGCCGTGACCCCTGGTAGGGAAGGATAAGGGGAAAACTCGAAGGGCGACTAGATCCGTATGACGACGTGCGTAAGCATGGACGGGGTCCCTAATGTTTCCAGTTCGAACGCATCCGAAAGGGTGCTCACCGGAAGCGGATCCTAACTGCGCAGTTCCAAACGACGCCAAGAAGAAACCTGTACAAAGTGCACCTCCACCGTCCAGCCGCAACTCGCCGAACATCATCACCTGGTCCTAAAACCCTGAAACAGACACTAATGAAGGAAATGAGGGAGAGAAGAGTCGTGATAGAAGAGGAACCTCCCATCATTAGCCTACCGTCCGGGGAAACCACGAAAAACATACAAATCAGAGTGGGCAGTCGTCAGATATCGAACCCCAGCCTCCAGAATCCGTCACACACGTTACCGCGGCGCCAACTCGCTCGGGTAAGACTGGAGTAATTGTAATAATAAACTCTGTACATGTATTTGGAATTTTGTTTCCTTGATTTGCTTTCCTATCTATTTTTCATTGCACAATGCATCCAACAGACACAAAACTATGCAATGACAACAATTTGCTTTTAAACTTTATTAACACTTTTACAAACCTCAATATAATTAAAATATTTGAATCATTCAATTCATCTCGCATTATTACCTGCTTGATAGAAGTAATTATAGTTGCACTGAAACGTTTATGAGAGTGTGTGGGTGCTCAGGAAGCAGGGTGCCGCAAACACAGGAGCACATGTGTGATAAACAGGGCATCGTTGCCTCATCCTAACCATAGTACCACACAACGGAAATCTTATAATGATTAAACCACGCTACTGTACATGCGTTTCCACTATTTGTTTCTTTTATAAATGTATCTACACTTTAATTTAAGACTACTTTTTCTATGTTTACCCTCTCCGTTGTTAGGGCTTACATCCCCAAGATTTACAAGCGGGTGCCTGAGGTTACAAGCCTGTCGGGGAGCACAAACTATGGGTGAGAGAGAACACCCAGGAGTGTGATGACTCCGAAGCCTTGGTATGAGAGCGAGGAAGGAGATGATATGAAATGGCGGTGAGATGAATAAAAGGAAAGGTGATGATGGAGCAGTTGGTGGAACGAACGGCGGGGGAAACCGGAGATCCCGGAGAAAACCCGCCCAGACGCCGCTTTGTCCACCAAATATCCCACATGCAGTTCCCTGCGATTCCCTTGGTGAGAGACGAGTGGCCTAACCACTGGCCACCGTACCGTCTTTTAATTTAAAACGTAAATGCGGTATAATTATTCGTTATAAGCGAGTACATCTTAATCAGTAATACTTACTATTCTAAATTGGAACATTCTTCATTGAAACCATGGCAAGTTTTACAATTCTATAACCGAACGAGGTAGTTCCACGGTAACGTGTGAGACTCGAAATTGTGAGGTCCCGGGTTCGATTCCCGGCGGCCGCCCACTCTGATCATGGGTTTTTTGGTTGGCACAAGCGAATGCCGGAATGGTGTATTCTATCACAGATTTCCTCTCTCCCTCATTTAAACTCATTTCATTTCCCTTCCGTGTTTCAGGTTGACTCTGGGACTATTATTCGGTGGGTGCCTGGCAGATGGCGCAGAAGCCTGCGATTTGGGACTTCTTCTCGGCCCTACTAGAGGGAAGCCTGTCGTGTTTCCACTACTACTGGGTCGTGTTTCCCCGGTCCTACTAAGAGGGACGTCTCCGAGCGACCCTTCCGTGGCCGGATGGTCAAGCCTGGAACTGTTAGGGAACTCTGCGCCTTGCTCTGCAACCCAACGTCTCCTGCGGTTTCCTCACCTCATCTGTTTCTCCCCTTCCTATGCACAATAGATCCGTTAGGGGTCGAGATGCAAGGTTTCCTCTCCGTTCACTCGTCCTTTCTATCCTACATTTGCCATGGTTTGGCATGGTTTATTTATTGTTTCACGTGCCTTATATAATTGAGCTGTTGTCCTTTATCAAATGTTTTCTAACGTACCTGTTATGAAATCATTTGCTTCACTAACATCTTACCCTCCCAAGACTGCTCCTAGTTTTTAAGCTAGATGAGAACCACCGTGTACTGTGGAATGTTTTTCCTGTTTCTTCTGTGATTCTGGTTTATTTTCCCCTTTTTATATATTATATAAATTCGCCATAGTATGAAACAAAATATTATACGTTATAAGGAAGGAAAGTATTTTACGTATTCGCTTCGAAATTCCGGCCTCGCTTTATCATCTCAACTCATACATAAAAGCCGCTTTCCGTCCTTTTAACGTAAATAAGTGTTGAAGTTTTGGTTAATTAAAAGCTGTTTTATTGTTCCAGCTAAAACTTAAAGCGGCTATTTTTCTGTTTTTACCCGCATGTGGACTGGGTATTAGTAGACGTTTACAAATGCATATACGGTTAGCATTAATGTAAGCGGGGCCTTAGTTAGGGATTCTGTAGTACTAAATTTACTTAAGGGCATTGTAAGGTCAAGATTCTTTAAAAATTATATTTTTCATTTTCTATGAGATAAAGAAATAGAAATCTTCAGCTGGAAAGTTATACATATATACATTATAATATTGTGCTTATTGAACAATTATGCTCTTTAAATTGCCAATTTAAATTTGGTGGCCTATTGTATTAAGATTAAATTTTTACTGAACATTTCTGGGAACTATCTCTTTATATTAAATGACTCTTGTTCACATTTCTAAATAAATGTGAGAATAAAAGCTATTTATGAAAAAGTATTGACCCTTTTATGTTACAAAAACTGAATAACTGTTATTCTCGACTCATTAAAGATATTGAAAAATATTCTGATCACAGTTAAAATTATCTTTAATGTGATTTACGGAAAAATGGTGATCCTAGAAACAAAGAAAATAGGAGAAAGGTATACCTAAAGTATGAGGTGTAACATTTTGAGCTAGGAAGCAGGGTGTCACTTGTATCACTTCTGCACAACTTTAAGGGAGCGTTAACTGTTTGTTTTTGTAAGCATTATTTTTATAAATACCTAAAGTATAAAGTTGGTTACCATTCATTTAGTAGTTATTCTGTCACCAGAATTTAAATCAATGCCATATGTTAGTTTTCTTAGCTTCCTAATGACATTCCAGTGCCCTTAAGAAACAATTAGTATTTTTCATAGTCATTAGGAATTTTTCTTTCTTAATACGAACGTTGATGCAGTAATTTGTATCACAAATTACTTAAATGCAAATAATGATTGTAATATGAATATGCATTTTTATGTGACATTGATTTCAGATGTTTATTAATTGTAATTATTATTGGGAAATAAGTTTATACGCCTTTACTGAAACTGTCAATAATAGCGCAATAATGCATAGAGGGGGGGTGAGCTGTTTATCATTATTGGGAACGAGGAAGTTACGTAATGTTCGCGCGTTTTTTTCCGTTGAGAACCTTCTGGAATGTTTCCGTAAAAGCAATATGTATTCGTGGTTTTCATTGGATATTAAAATAGACGCTAATGTTGGCGCGTTTTATTAGCCAATAGCAGTTCATTTATAATCTTTAGGCGTATCTTGATGCAGGCGTATAAATAGAAGCCAAGTTTGAGGTAAAGTCAGTCAGTCCTTCAGTTCGCCAAAAGCGTGATGTGAATGTATCAGATGTACAACATAATGATAGAGGTAGTTCCTCAGGTATGACAAATAATGTGAGTGATGCGGCAGCTTCATCTATAGCTAATGCTGAAACTCAGAGTGCACAAGTAACACTAGAGAATTTAAATATGGGAGTAGGGAATTTGCAAAACTACAATCATATCTTAAGTGATTTTCCACTTCCAAAATTTAATGAAAACTCCAGTCCAGTACAGTTCATTGTAGAATTATCAGAGTATTTTCAAATTAAAAAGATACCTGAAGCATTGAAAATGATAGTTGTCAAAAGATGTTTGGACCAGAAAACTTTAGATTGGTTACAAATGGTATCAGGGGGTGAAATTTCATATGAATCCTTTAAGAGGTTATTCATGAACAGATTTTGGAATGTTACGGTACAGCACAGAATTCGAGCAATGCTTAGTCATGGTCAATTTAATCCACGAGAGGGAATATCAATGACTGATTACTTACTGAAACATGCAAGTCAGGTTAGAAACTTGTCACCTCCAATCAATGAGGAAGATTTTGTGAGTTTGCTCGCAAGGCATTATCCTATAAGGATACGAAATTACTTATTAATTGCAAAACCACGGAACATCTATGAGATGACAGAATTAATAACAGCTTTGGAACAACAGGAAGAAGATATATCTCGGGAGTGAGAGCATAGATTTTTAGATGTGCGAGATAGAAGAAATTACCAAGGTAGTTATCAGCAAAGTAGAGGACAAGACAGGCGTCATGAAAATAATACCAGACAACGGTATCAATCATACGTTCCACAATTTGAAAGATCGAGGATAGATAGGAGACCAGGAGACAGGAACAAATAAATTATGTCAGGACAGAAAGATTGCCTGAAAGAGGGCAAAATTATGGAAGGCGGTACATTAGACAAAGGGGAAATTTCACTCACTGGAGGGAAAACAATAACCGGGAAAGATCTGAGGAACGGCAAGAAAATTACGTGCCAAGGGGACATAATGTCAGAAATCGAGGATTTCGAACTCGAGGAAGGGGAACTCAAAACAATGGTAGCGACAATGAGATAGATTTAGCGCCTGTTAGGAATGGCAGTCCCGTACGTGAACAGGGAAATAACCAGGAAAACTGTTAACAGACTCCTGTGTAGTAGGTTCTCAGGACGTCTTTAATAATTCAGTATCCATTACCAATACAAATAATATGCCTACACATACACCCTGTAATAAGATTACAGCAACAAAAGATAAGGGAGAAAATTTTGAGTCACCTCATGTTAGGATGGAAATTGCGAAGAAAGAGATCATTGCAACTATAGATTCTGGTTCGTCAGCTTCAATTTGCTCACAGAAATTTTACATAAATTTGATTAATGAAGGTAACAAAATTATGGCTCTTCCCACTAGTAATTTAGTTTGTCGTGTTGCAATCGGAAGAACGACACAGGTCATAAAAACACAAGCTCTACTTAATATACTTATCGGCGGAGAGAATTTTGAGGTTATGTTTCTAATTGTAAACCATCTGATTTGTGACATAATTACAGGATGTGACTTCCTACATGAATATGAAGCATGTATAGATTTTAAACATGAAGAGTTAAAAATAACAAAAGAAGATAGAGAAATAAGGGTACCATTTATAAAAGAGAAAGTTTCTGTAATCCAGATGACAAAGGATGAGAAAAATATTTGTGACCAAGAGTTTTTTGTGCAAATAACAGAAACTGATAGAAATAGTCAGATAAAGCAGGTAGTCACAGAATATGAAGGGAATACCACGCCATATTTTCAACAGCTAGCAGAAATGCCAGAAAAATTAGAGGAATTTACAATCCAAACAAAAGACGACCATGTGAGCGAGACAAACAACAGCTGGAAAGAGAAGAGAAATGAGGAAATAATACACAAGTGTGAAGAAGCTTATAATATTACGATAATGCAAAAACAAATCCTTCATGATGTTTTGATGAAGAATAGTTCAGTATTTAGTAATATCCCAGGCAGATGTAATGTATATCAGCATACATTTCAAGTAGAAGACGTACCACCATATAGGCACAAGTATGACAATTTACCTATAAGTCTTCGAGACAAAGCTAGACAATTAATAAATAGCATGTTAGAAAATGGGATTATTGAGCAAAGTAATTCTCAGTATATAAATTCAATCTGCTGGAGTATTAAACGAGATGGTAGTTTGAGATTAACTTTAGACGGTAGATATGTCAACAAGTATATGAAACCAGATCATTTTCAAAGTGAGGGAATTGAACAACTAATTACAAAACTTTCAAGAGGGAGATTTCTGACATCCATTGACCTCACTGCATCATATTGGCAAGTGGAATTAGATCCACAAGTGCGTGATTACACTTCATTTCAGTACTCAGGGATCCAATATCGTTTTTGTGTAAATCCTTTTGGTTTAAAAAACTCAGGAAGTGGATTTTTGAGAGCCATTCACAGTATCTTTGGAAATTCTGCAGATGACTTTTTAATAAAGTATATTGACGACTTCCTAATCATTAGTCAAACATTTGAAGAACACATGAATAATGTCCATTATGTGTTAAATAAACTACAACATGGTATGACTGTGAACATACTAAAACCAAATTTTGTGTCAAGGAAATAAATTTTCTGGGTTATGTAGTGGATGAACGAGGTATAAGACCTGATCAGAAAAGAATAGAAGCAATAATGAAAATTCCATCACCAAGGAACGTAAAACAAATTAGACGTCTCTTAGGGGTATTGAACTTTCAGAGTAAGTTCGTACCAAGATATTCGGCTGAAATAGAACCACTGCGGCAGCTACTCCGAAAGAACAATAAGTGGAAATGGACAGAGGATCATCAAAAATGTTTTGAAAGAGTAAAAGAACTCTTTGCTAAGTCCATATTACTCGAGAGGCCCAGAGAAGATTTGGAATATGAGATTTATGTCGACGCATCAATGCAAGGATACGCCGGAATTTTAGGACAGCGAGACATCAACAATGACTTTCACGTCATTAGTACAGCTTCTAGAGGACTTACAAATATTGAGCGAAATTCTTCAGTGACTCAGTTAGAAATTGGAGCACTATATTTCTCATTAATTCGTTTTAAAACCTATATTTATCAGCAAAAGGTGAAAGTATATTCAGACCACATCAGCTTAACTTTCATATAACGGTGTAGATTATGTAGTGGAAAACTTGCTAGATACATTCATGCAATATCTGCATTCGATATTGAGATTATACACATTCCTGGCAAAAATAATACCTTCAGTGATTTGCTATCAAGATTGAACTACAACCCACAAATTCCCGAAAATATTGAAAGGCCTAGAAATGAAGTCAAAATATTGACAATTGAAATTCCTTTAAGCAAAGAAATGATGAGAAAATTTAAAAATATGGGGGAAATTCAAAATGAGGACGCAAAATTATTTGAACTTAAAGAAAATGCACCATTAATTGAGGAGGCAAAGAAAGAAATTATAGCAATTCGAGATGGGACATTATACAAGAAGCATGGAAAAGAAATGCCTAGTTGGAAGGTAATGGTTCCGAAAAGCATGGAAAAGGAACTAATTAAGAATTTTCACGAAGGGTTAGCACACTCAGGGACGGACCGGACAACTTCTATGATTTTAAAGAATTTATACATATCCAAATTGCGTCAGAAAGTTCGGAAATTTATATCGTGCTGCAACCTGTGTCAGAAGGCAAAGCAAATAAATGCAGCATATGCATTTGAAACTAATTCGGTTATAAGGGATAAGCCGAGATGTGTAATTAGTATTGATATTCATGGTCCGATGCCTCCAAGTCAATTTGGAAACAAATATATATTTGTCTGTTATGATATATTCAGCAAATATGTAAGAATTTACCCTTTGAGAAAACCTACAGGTTTAGCATGTTTGAATAGACTACTCAAGTCATATGTGATAGAAGAAGGACCTATTCAATCTGTATTGAGCGATAATGCTTCGTACTTCACAGGAAAAAAATTTATGGATGGACTGAAAGAAAATGGCATTAAACAATATTTTTCGTCAAGATACAGACCGAACTCCAACCCAGTGGAGAGGGAAATTAAGGAAATTTCAAATTATTTAAGGGTGTTGTGTCATCGAAAACACACCCAATGGTATGGATACGTGAACTTCGTTCAGAATCTACTAAATGAAACCGTAAACAATGTGACAGGATACAAACCATGTGAACTTAAGTTAGGAAGGAAGATCAATACAGTGTGTAAAAAAATTCCAGAAGCCATTCCAGATGCGCATTCGATACCACAAACAGAAGAAGAGATGTTCCGAAAAGCATTCGAGAGGATGAAGAAAAAGGCCATAAAAAGAAAAATTAAACGTGAAGAAAAGAAGAGAAAGGAATGGAGGATCAAAATAGGAGATTTAGTTTTGGTTAAAACCAAGAAATTGTCGGATAAAGCAAATAAACTTTATTGGCGAATGTTTCTCAAATACCATGGACCATATGAAGTTGAAGTATATGGAACTAATACATATGAGTTATGTAATCCAACAACTCGAAAAAGCATAGGAAAGTTCCATATTGAGATGCTGAAACCATACAACAATGAAGATCAAGGTGAAACAGAAGACAAAGATGATAAATAGTAAATACTGGATAGTTAAAGACGAAATGCAGAGCAATGTATTGGAACGTAAGAGGGTTAAATAAATATGTACGTCATGTGAAAGGAGAAATAAATTTTGGACATGACTAAATGCTTAAGAGGAAAATAACATTTTATTAGTAACTGAACATGTGAAATAAAGCATGATGTTATATTAAAGTAAAGTACATAAATACTATTCCAAGAGTATTGTTAAGATAAAGTACAAAATAACAAAAATTGGTAAATATAATTAAAAACAAATACTTATGTAGCAAATAGAACATGTGAAACAGTGCCTAGATTTAAGAGATGTAAATATTTGTGTAGAGGGTGAATATTTTGGTAAAAATGTTAAACAATTACAAAAATCTTAAATGTATAAATTTTTGTCAACAACTTAAGAAAGTAAACAATTTGGTAACAGTAATTAAATAATTTAGGGTAAAGTATTTGCTATAAAAAAATTTGTGATGTCAGATTAATATCTAAATTAATTAAACCAGAGCCAGTAAAAAGTGGCGAGATAAAAAAAAAATATGTCGTGTGTTAAATGCGTGTGAAGTGTTAAGTGAAAGTGATAGCATGTGTTCCAAGATTTAGGAGACTAAAAACCCAATTATAAAATTTCCAAACAAGTTGTAAATATTTATAATTATGTTTCTAGTGGGGCATATGATGCAGTAATTTGTATCACAAATTACTTAAATGTAAATAATGATTGTAATATGAATATGCATTTTTATGTGACATTGATTTCAGATGTTTATTAATTGTAATTATTATTGGGAAATAAGTTTATACGGCTTTACTGAAACTGTCAATAATAGCGCAATAATGCAGAGAGGGGTGGGTGAGCTGTTTATCATTATTGGGAACGAGGAAGTTACGTAATGTTCGCGCGTTTTTTCCGTTGAGAACCTTCTGGAATGTTTCCGTAAAAGCAATATGTATTCGTGGTTTTCATTGGATATTAAAATAGACGCTAATGTTGGCGCGTTTTATTAGCCAATAGCAGTTCATTTATAATCTTTAGGCGTATCTTGATGCAGGCGTATAAATAGAAGCCAAGTTTGAGGTAAAGTCAGTCAGTCCTTCAGTTCGCCAAAAGCATTCATACACTACACGTCGTCTTCAGTCAGTCAGTTCGTCAAGTTACGCGCAGCAGAATTATGAAAGATCTAAAATATGGTAAAGTTAATTATACAAAAGGTTGAAATACGTTGATTACAAGTGATCAGTAAGAAGTATTATAACAGTCTCAGTTTGGCGAGTATCTAGATCAATATGTAAAAGTGATAGTGAATGTGTTCGACAATAAAAATTATAAAACAAATTTCTTCATCAGTGTAATTTTTGGATAAAAGATTCCTTTCTGTTTCACGACCTGTATTGAGACGCATGTTCGACCCAAGATAAGATAATAGCTAGCCGGAGGACATTTGAAATGAATTATTTCAAAAACTGATACTAAGAACCGCAAATTGCTACGCCAGATGGAGCTACAAACCAAACAAATGAATGACGTCACAAGATGGCTTCAACACTGATGTAAACAAACATTTGCAAGTACATCGCAAATTGCTACCCATACGTGGGGCAGTTAAAATTATGTAACCAAACAAAACAAAAGCAGCACAACATAAGATCTTCAAGTTCTAATAATTTACGTAGAAACAAACATTACGTAAGAAATGACATCTCGCAACGTTTTAAGTAATTATTTCACAAATAAAGTTTGAACTCTGACAGAAGAAAAAATAGCCCTCTGAACAAAATACTTCACAATCAAAATTCATATAAACCCTACAAAATTAAATATAATTATAAAGCCAATGTGCAGCATACTTGTGCGACAGAATCAGGAACAATGAGATATATAAGTTATAGGTACTACACCATTCATACGCCACCTATTTGATTTTGATCTTAGCAATGCCTGGGATATTGACCAATCATGTTCGTTTATCTTATAACACGTATGCAAGGATGCGATTCGGATAAAACGTCAGCTCATACTATTTGTATGCAGAGATTAAAATGCTACGTCATCGAAATGTCTTTTAGTCAACGAGCATTCAAGTGGTGTGAATCTCCAAATAATTTATGTTCTCGAAAAGAATTGTCTTCATTGTGTGCTGATTTTAGCTTAATTTGAGGTTAATTATTTTCTCATTCCCATTGGTGCTCGTAATACATTCTATTGTTCATTCAGTTAGTAGTTATACCATGATCTGACAGCTGAAACGATTTTGGACAGCACATTTAAGAAATTAATTATTATTTATAAAT
Source organism: Deroplatys truncata (assembly GCA_030765065.1). Lineage (NCBI taxonomy): Eukaryota > Metazoa > Arthropoda > Insecta > Mantodea > Mantidae > Deroplatys > Deroplatys truncata. Next base: position 106,727,979 of record CM060990.1, on the reverse strand, counting down.
CTGTTACATTTTATTGATGAAATAGTCTTAATAAATCCCATTTGAGTTTACGAGTTTCGTCAACGAATTCGTAACCTCTCGTTGGAGTACTTATGATAATTTCTGAAATTAAGATCCCGCTCCTCCGGAAAACAACAAAAGCGTTTTGGGAAACCTATTAGCCTATTTGATACCTATTCATAAGCATCAGAAGTTTTTTCTTCCGGGATAGACTTGAGCCCAGTGTCATTAAAAGTGTACATTATTCAGTCATTAATTTCTTCTCGATCTCATTTAGGGTTGGGTTTATTCATTTTTCCTGCAGCTTATACTGCTCGTAATCTAAACTGCACTAAACGAAATACAAGCACACAAAAGCACAATAACCCTGCCTACAGTAAAAAAGAGTTTCACAAATCTTAAACAGGTTTGGTTAATCAGTATACGTTTTCCTCACACTCGAGCAAGCTCAGTTGTTTTGCTTGTTGGGAAATAGCTAGGGGCAAGTTGAAGCGAGTGCCCAAATCGAGTTATTGCGTTTGCAACGATTAAAAATTTAGTAAAGAAGAATGCATTTTCATTTGTTCTAACCTTATGGGAATGCAATTTCAAGAACGTTTTTTGCGATTCGCCTATCTGAGTGATATATAGTTAGTAAAATAGTGCTTAAGTTCAAAATAACACAGTGGGTGTTGGGCGGTACAGTTAGACGTTGGCGTTTATCTGTAAACAAGTATAATATGGTTGTAAGAGTAGGACAATCATCACGAAAATCTCTCGCAAACTTAGAAAAGAAACCGGGTGCCAGCTGTATATTATTACGTTCTGACAAAATTTTTTTGAAATATCACCTCTGGTAAGGTAAGGTATTTTCAGTACGTTGCCCATAGCGCTGGGAGCTATGTGCGAACAGTTAATTCTCTCTGCTCCGGTGCATGTTCGGGATGACCCGATATTTTGGACGGAATAAAGAGGTATTCAAGGTTTAGTACAGCTGTACTTCAGCAAAATACCACTGACAAAGGATACTAGACGTTGCTAAATAAATTCGAATAAAAACAAACAGAAGATAGTGAAAGACAAACAAAAAGTAATTCAAGTATACTAAATACTTAGAATGATTGCCTCTACAAAACTACAAAGCAGAAAACCAGTTTTATACAGACACAGAAACAGAGCAATACAGCCAACGCTGAAATAAACTACAAAAACAATATCTTCAAAGCATAAAGGCGAAATTGCGTATGTACAGAATGCTCAATAAAAATATATGAAATATCGAGCTTAATGTGCATAGGCGGAAAAATGTGGTCCTTAAAGAGAAGACTTCAGTACATAAAGCACGTAGTAGATACATAAAAGCGTTAAAGAAAACAAAAGGTTACACTTTTATGGGAATCTGCAGATTTCCTATGACATGGGCATAAGGAATGCAGGAAACAAAAGTGATAACCAAATGATCAAATACCTTAAATCATAAACACGTGTGATACATTCATAATAAAATAGGCACTGTACTGACATGAACCACACTACGACTAGAACAAATCATTTAGAGGCTTAATTAGCGACGGTCTAAATCCGAATGCAGTGACAGAAGCATTATTGTGTAGAATGTATTTATGGGAGGAGGATACCCCGCCACTGCGACAGCTTGGTCTATTGTGGCTACACCCCCCCCCGCGAGGCAGGGATGAAGTGAAGGGGCCGTAGGGTCGCAGGTCCACAGCCAGACAGGCCCACGGAGACGCACAGAAGTCCCTAATATTTTCAGTTTGAACACCCGCGTACCAGTAGAGTCGAAGAATCCCGAGAGAGGGGGACGAGGCGACCCTAACGGGTGGGACAATGCACCCTGGCATTCACGGGGAGAAATCTTTACAATGCGCAAGCAACTAAGCCATCTGCCCGACACCGCCAGCACCGCAGGATACAGTGACGCACCTGAAATGAAAGGTAGAGATGAAATGAGAGGAAATAGGGTAAAGGAGAAATCGTGGTAGAATACACCACCCCAAATTGAGTTTTATTTATGGACGCTCTTTAACTGCTGTGGTCCTTTGCGTCTCATTCTATATAGGGCGTGAAAGACCGGTAATTTTGCTCAAAGGCCTCTTTATCAGCTTGAGGTTCTTTTACAACACGGGACCACCGGCTTTACTTTCCTTCCGAAGGAAGCCATACTATAGATTTTTACGCCCGAAAAGATCCATTGCCCTCCGCCGGGTTTGAACCCGCGACCTCGAGAACCAGAGGCTAGTATGGTAACCATTACACCACGGAGAACGACTACACTACCCCAGCATTTTCCTAGGTCACCACGGGAAAACCCCGTGATCAAAGTGGTCTGTCGCCGGAATCGAACCTGGGACCTCCCGAATGCAGGCCTTAGACGCTACCGCCTGAGCCATCCCGCTCGGTAACACTATGTGTAACTATCATTTGTTCTTGCAACTGAACTACTAACTTTATGTGGTTCTTTTTCACAACTCTAGAAACTTCAAACAGCCAGCTGTGAATATAGCGAAGTCACTATTTTACTGAAATGGGTCATCACACTGCCATAATGGCGTACACTAATTCAATCAGAATTTGAAAATGGACTGAAAAATTGCAAAGAATGCCAATAAATTTATATACAAATTCTATTTATACCGCGTTTTAATGTCCTTATACTTAGATTTCATTGTCAAAAAGCAAGAATTACATAAAGTGTATGTTGCATTCAAACAGAAACATACAAGAAAGTTTACAAATTTCAACACTTCGTGTCTTTGTTTCAGAATAATTATTAAATATTTATGTTCATTGCTCAAAAACGTATGTTCAAATATATTATAGGTATCTTACGTCATCTCTGATAAATATCAATGTATCAAAACTGATAGCCTCGTTCGATGCATTCATCTGCAAATGGAAAAAGTTAATGTGTTTCAAAATTAAACCAAATAATATAAATAATGTCGAAAGTAAAAAAAAAAAGAAAATGAAAATTACTTTAAGGTTCCTATCTTAAGATATGTATCAGTTTTGCTGAGATCTAGGCTTGAAGACAATCAGTTAATAACTTAAGAAAAGCGGATTGGTGGTAGGAATGGGCGGTTTAAAAAACTTGAAGAATAGAACGTAAGTATTTATAACTTTAATTATCATTCAATATTTTGCTTTAAAGGTATGTACACATTGAGGGGAAGTCGGGAATTGTCAGCAATGAATACAAATAATATTTTGATTATTAGTATTTTATCATTTCGTTTAAGGATACATTTCTTACTAAGAAACAGCGTTTTTTATTTAATCAGCATCTTGATAGATTTTTAACAAAACCAACTAAGGTAAATACATTATTTTATCATGAAATGTAGTTTCATGTTTAGGTTACCGTTAAATTAGTACAACTGATAAACTTAAATTTCTTTGGCAAATTGCGTCAGATAAGTGCAAATGGTTTGTGTTCTAATCTGCTTATTTCTGCATTTCTAATCTGCATTGCAAATATGATATATTTCCTTTCCAGCTGAACCTCACAAAAATTTTGCATGTAATTCCAACTGATTCCCTATTAATTTCTCTTCTTCTTCCTGCCACGTATTAGGCCTAGTAGCCTGTTACTATCTCATTGCATCTCTTCATCGGATGGCCCAAAGATCTTTTCCCTTGTGGTCGGTAATTTAATATTTGCAGAGCAATTCTTGTTGCAGGCATCCACAGCACATGGGACCTCCAGTTTCGACGCTAATTGTGAATGGTTTCCATGATAGGGTCAATTTTAAGCTCTTTTCTTTCACAGTAATAGAACAAATTTATGGTATTAGGACTATCTGCAGTATATTTGAGCAGTCCAGTATAAAAACTGATCATCTGAATTGTTTTGAAAATGAGTTAGGTATGGCATGAGTTGTTCTCTATATACTACATATGTATATAGTGGTAGAAGGTTGGAGGCAAAATTTATCATCTACTACCCCGAAAGATGTATTGAAATTTCGATTTGGTTACAGAATTGATCATTTGCGCTGCAGCTATGGTTTCAAAGCTTATCATTTGCAATGCTGGAGTTTCATTTCAAAAGTGTTCGTCTACAATTTACGTACATTATTTAAATACAACTACAGAAAGATAATTCGGTTATACAGAAAAAGCAATAAGAAAGAAAAACGTCATTTTTGACCAAATGAATACATAGGTGTGCTTCAAGATTATGAAGAAGTAACCAAAATCAGTCATCTTTTCATGCATTACTAGAAAACTTCAGTCAGAAATGTACTGAAGCCACCAAATCTTTGTAACTTCAAATTTGCAGAAGCAAAACGCTTCGCATTAGTAAAACCCAGGGGCCAGGTTCTTCTGGGAGGAGAACAGAATTACAATACTGACTTAAATAAATCAAAAAGTGTTTTTAAACATGCAAGAGTTGCTAACATCAATCCCAACCCTGCTTCTTTAGGGTGTCAACTCAATATCAAGAAAATGAAGAATGTGTAAAGACTACTGGTAAAACCCTATCGTCACAACTGGCGATACCTGGATACTCTTTTATTCTACAAAAGTATTCTTTATGAAACAGTAAATCATCCTCCGGGAGGTGGTGATGGAGATGAGGCGGAGGTTGACACAATGGATGGTGCTGATTTCAATGTTGCTATCATGTGTGAAAATAAATTGTGACTATAGCAGCTACATTTAAAAATTTACATTATTCCTGTCATTAGGACTCTTAAAAATGTGAACAGCTATAAATCTAGTTTTTGTACTGAAAACTAGGTAAAATATAAAATATTATAATAAAATGTGGTTATCGTGCTGCTTCAACACTTATCGACTTACATATAGAATTACAAAACTAAACATCTACATATTTCTAATTCAAATTTTACCTACTCCTACATGATTAACTTAAGATTTATAGGATACTCATTTGGAATGATAAGCAATTGAACAATGTTAGGTCTGGTATGATTCTACTGAAAACATATTCTGAAGAAGTTTTTTGTCTCTCCTGTAAAATGATAAAATTCTTAGATATTTAGTTTTGTTACTCATTTTTCTAACAAGAAAAATATCAGACTCTCATATCAAAACCCTCCCATAAATTTCTGTGGCAGAAGCGAAATGGTATAAGGATACATTCAAAACTTTAGCTGTCAGTTTTAACTGCAAATTCTCGAAAAAGAAGGCCAAATCTTGCATTTACACTATATGGAATAATCCTTCTAATAAACAGGTCGATTGGACAGCCCTGACTGCTTTCTGAATTTTCGCGTAGGGTGTGAGTACAGGGGCTTAGATTACCGGTTCTATGTCGCGAGGACGCTGGGGACAGGGTGCTCCATCCAGTTATTCAAACTCCGCGCGCTACATTGAAGCACAGCTCTGAAGCAGGGATGTTCATATGAATCGCCTGCTGAGTTGCCGTCACTTTCGGCACCTTGTAGTTAAAACTTGCAGCTAATGTTTTGGGTGTGGCCTCCTTATACTAGATGGCTTCTGTCATAGGAATTTCACGTTGGGTTTCAGTATGAAGGGTCTGATACTTCGCTTCTAAGAATAAGTAGTTCTCATTTAGGATCACGTCTGTCTCGACTAATATTTCGAGACGTAAAGGATGGAGATTCTTGGGATTTCATGATAGCACTACATTTAATCTTTTCCAATAAACTATGGAGTCAATTCTTTGCTAACAATTTTATCTTTGGTCTCTTCATCAATATAGTCATCATAACTCTTCTTTTGTGTGTGTGTGTGTGTGTGTGTGTGTGTGTGTGTGTGTGCGCGCGCACAATGTGTACCTTCTTTATTGCTGCTTGATTGAAAATATTTATTTTCACTAGGGACGAGATCTCGATACCTCGATACTCGGCGGTATCGAAGAATGTGTAATACTTTGAGATAAACCTTCGATACTTTTAAATTTTTAAGTTTCGCGTTGTTGAAAGTTTTTGTGTATAACTTTATGCTAGTTAAGGAACAAAAAGAGTCAAGACTTCACGCCATTGCCTCGCACCTGTCCCCAAAGAATTGCTGGACTGTAGTTCTTAATAGACCTTGACTGCATTTCTTGTGGGTGAATGAATGCAACACTTCATAGGCTCTTTTATCTGAATGAAAACACGTAAAATAATGGGGGAAGAAGTAGAGGTACTTATGTAACAAACAGTGTTAACTGAGTTGTGAATTAAGCTGATTTATCTAACGCACTAAATCACGTTTCTGCAATAGTCTGGCTTGGTGAATGTCACTCAGCCGTTACATTTACTTACTCCAGCATCCAAAAATTGTGAATCCTGCAGAAACAAAACAGAACTTAAGACGCGATATAATACAGCGCAGGAAATATTTCTTCTTTTAAGGATGCTCGTGTTATTAAACAAAACTCTGTATTTCCGCATGTCATATAATACTTGCCTGATCTTTTTCTTAAAAACTTTAATTGTGTCTAATATGCCTTTGTATTAAACATATGCACTATGTGATCAAAAGTATCCGGACACTCCCACAAACATACGTTTTTCATCATAGGTGCATTGTGCTGCAAACTACTGCCTGGTACTCATTATCCGCGACCTCAGTATTCATTAGACATCGTGAAACAGCAGAATGGGACGCTTCGTGGAACTCACGCACTTCGAACGTGGTCAGGTGATTGGGTGTCACTTGTGTCGGAAGTCTGTACGCGAGATTTCCACACTCTTAAACATCTCTAGGTCCACTGTTTGTGATGTAATAGTGAAGTGGAAACGTGAAGGGACATGTACAGCACAAAAGCGTACAGGCCGACCTCGTCTGTTGACTGACAGCGACCGCCGACATTTGAAGAGGGTTGTAAAGAGTAATAGGCAGACATCTATCCAGACCATCACACAGGAATTCCAAACTGCATCAGGATCCACTCCAAGTACTATCGCAGTTAGGCGTGAGGTGAGAAAACTTGGTTTCCATGGTCGAGCGGCTGCTCATAAGCCACACATCACGCAGGAAAATGCCAAACGACGCCTCGCTTGGTGTAAGGAGCGTCAGCGTTACACGATTGAACAGTGGCAAAACGTTGTGTGGAGTGACGAATCACGGTACACAATGTGGCAATCCGATGGCAGGTTGTGGGTATGGCGAATAACCGGTGAACGTCATCTGCCAGCGCGTGTAGTGCCAACAGTGAAATTTGGGGGTGGTGGTGGTGTTATGGTGTGGTCGTGTTTTTCCTGGAGGGCGCTTGCACCCCTTGTTGCTTTGCGTGGCACGATCACAGCGCAGACCTACATTGATATTTTAAGCACCTTCTTGCTTCCCACTGTTGAAGAGCAATTCGGGGATGGCGATTGCATCTTTCAACACGATCGAGCACCTGCTCATACTGCACGGGCTGTGGCGGAGTGGTTGCACGACAATAACATCCCTGTAATGGACTGGCCTGCATAGAGTCCTGACTTGAATCCTATAGAACACCTTTGGGATGTTTTGGAACGCCGACTTCGTGCTAGGCCTCACCGGCCTACATGGATACCTCTCCACAATTCCGCACTCCGTGAAGAATGGGCTGCCATTCCCCAAGAAACCTTCCAGCACCTGATTGAAAGTATGCCTGCGAGAGTGAACGCTGTCATCAAGGCTAAGGGTGGGCCAACACCATATTGACTTCCAGCATTACCAATGGAGGGCGCCACGTACTTGTACGACATTTTCAGCCAGGTGCCCGGATACTTTTGATCACGTAATGTATATGCTCATGTACGTGGATGGGTAGTAGAGGGGCTTAATCCACAAACCTATTCCAAATGTTATATGGCTAATTACTTATTACCTAATGAAAAAATACATATATTATTTGATAGTTGTGAATAGAGGTAGGATGATGTAACACACACATTATTTATAGTTGTTTGAGTTTCATGTTTTTATATATATACATATATTAGTTTATATTTTCAAGATTGTAGAATAAACAAGAATTGTTAGTATTTTTCTATGGATAGAAAATACTTTGAAAGAAGGTTTTTAGCAAAAAGATAGTTACATATAAAGGGAAAAGTATTATTACTAGGTGGTAGTGGTAGTGGTAGTGGTAGTGGTGGTGGTGGTGGTAGTAGTAGTAGTAGTAGTAGTAGTAGTAGTAGTAGTAGTAGTAGTAGTAGTAGTAGTAGTAGCAGGAGTCTTAACAAACAACGGGGAATATATAACCTGTGGCATTATCAAGATAAAAAAATTGCTGCCATTTGGAGAATGACAAACAGGAACAATTTCGGAATTAGCATACAATACAGAATTGGTTACATGCGTTTATACACAGAAAACTACTAATAAGAACATAACTCAGTGAACAAGCTGTCGCCTTTACAGTTTTTTATAAAGTGAGTATCGAGTATCGGTGCTCAAAAATCAGTATCGGCATCCAATATCGAGTATCGAGAAATAGTGGTATCGCCCCATCACTAATTTTCACCAACATCAGAAATATGACCATTTTCACAAGATTTGTTGAATCCATATATAAAATGTGCCTCGTGCCTCATCAGTAATTCGTTTTCGATCATCATAAAATTAATATTTCCTATTATTCTGTTAAAAGCCTTTGGTAAAGAACAGATGACGATATTAGCAATTAAGGTGCGATAGATTTAGTGCTTCACAAGATAACAATCGTCAACAATGCAAAAATATTCAACAATGTGGTGTATCTGAATTAAAACAAATGTTTTAACGATACAGTTGAGCAATAAATTAATAAACTTGCTGTCTTCAACCTTCCAAAGTGTCCGTCCGAGATACTTTAACAATGTAGAGGTATTTATGACGAGAGAATACAATTTTTCTTACAATAATGAACGTAGATAAGCAGTGAAAAAAGTAATTCTGGACTCTGGCGACAGCGGTGTGCATCCATTATATTTTACATATCATAGGACACCTGTAGAGTTTCTTTTATGTCCCAACATGCCCCTTCTAGGGCTAATGTCATTTTCTAGCAAACGATCTACGAGAATAATTAATTGTACAAATGCAAAGAGAAACATTGTGCAAAAGAAAAAACCACCTAATCGATTCAGTGACAATCTAAGCTGCTACAATCGCCCATAACAGAAATACCCATTACCACATCGTGATCCAGATATAGTTTAGGAGTCGTCCTCCGTGGTCAGGGGCGATGGAGGGCGTAAAAATCCTTAGCATGGCTTCCTTCGGAAGGGATGTAAAGCCTGTGGACCGTGTCGTAGATTTACGGCACGTAAAAGAACCTCAAGCCTGATAAAGAGGTCTGAGCAAAATGTCGGGTCTTTCACTCCCAGTATAGTTAGAATGGGACGCTAATAACCATAGCAGTTAAAGAGCGTCCATAAATAAAACTGATTTAATTTATCGATTAGGATTTCCTAAATGTGAAGCTCGTAATTTCTATGGCTACGCCACAGATTATATTACCGTAAAAACTGAAATTTAAGTAGCCCTAAAGCTAAACAAGGTCTACCTATATATCGGATTCGTACGGCTGATTATCTTTCATGTATGTAGTTATCAAAAGGTGTTTACAGAGAACTGAACTTAGGCAAATTCCCCACAATTTCCTCACAATTGTATTGGCTGACAACTACTCCCAACAACTTTTTTAAATTTGAAGAAGTTGTTTTGTTGTAGCAGTTTGCACCACGCTTTGGGCGTCAATTTAAAGTAGGTTGTATTGAAGGAGTTGTATTATATTTCAACTGTTGAAGAGCCGAACTTGTAGTAGTTGCAACCGCACGTATGGTACCGGTAGCCTTCGCCCAAAAAATTTAAAAAATTGACTTTATAATTTGACTGTTTCTTTAAATATTATATAATAATGTTTGCCTCGGCTGTGTCAGTATTATAGTTAGAGACACGTTTCTCTTAGCAGGGTTATGGTGCGACAAGAATGTAGGCTTACACAGATTATAATTTTACTTCACTCCTTTTATTAATACTTGAGATGATTTAAATAACACTTCACTGATATAGAGAGCTGTGAGATTCTTTTTATTAATTAATTACACTTTTTAACACGTAAACTTATTTTTCGTCTCACACGAATACGTATTAAATCTCTCGAGGACACTTTTTGCGTCTGGTTAGGAACACTGTTTGCAGGCAAGTGAACCGATTTCAACCTCCTAAACTTGTAATTTTCTGTATTTCAAGTCTCTGATTGGCTATTCCTAATCCAATAGAATACCTTCTTTTAACTACAGCTTTTTCTGGTTGTTGATTGGCTATTTTATAAACTGTCACTAAAATTACATTATTGTTACTCCAATAATCAGAAGTAGTATTATAAACTTTAAAATTCATTATTGCCTCAAGGTTACCTCATTGTTAGCAACGTTTAACTTATTATTCTCACAGTTCCTACATTATTAAATTACGTAATACATTCACATAACATTATTACACATGGATACAATAATATAAACATATACAATGACTGTAATATACACTCCTTATATATTGTTACATACACAATTGCTTTAAGGCGGGCTGTTATTGAATTTATATATATATATTATATAATTAGGCTGAAATTATTTAAGTGTTAAAAATACTGCCTCAAATTATAGTGTGTAAAAATTATGAGTTCTACGCCATATGTGAAATATACTCATATCGACTCTGCGCAACTCCTGCCAGGCATACAGAAATCAAATATTATTCAAAACTTAATTTTATACTTCTCCCTAAAATCAGTTTTTCACAGAAATCTGAAATTTTCAAATAATATCCATGTATTTCAGCGAAATAAACCATTCACAGAGTTCACAAGTTTTGGTTCGCGTGCTAAGCAGCATTTAAACAAAAAAAATGCTAAATTGGTTAGATTCTTAAAAATTTATGGAAACATATTCTGGATAAGAAGCGACAAATAAACAATAGGAACATTGAAAGATGCTCTCAGGACGAAAACCCCGCAATATTTAAATTCAATATAGGATAGAGTAGAGCCGCAAGGAGCCACTGGACGAATTTCAGGCCTGAGGCGGTTTCACCTTCTCCCATCCTGCGGTTAGTGGCTACCAGAGGAATGCTAAGTTTACTGCGGAGTAAATTATTACGAAGCAGGTTCATTAGAAATATTGTGTTACTACCCTGACATAAGACTGTTACTGTATGAATACTACAAAAAACACTATTAAACCGATAATTTACATTAAAATAATGGCATACTGCTCTATTAATATTATGCATCTAAACATTCAAACTAAATACTATTTTCACGCTTTAACAGGCTTAACTTATATTAATCCATTTACAAAACCAATAAATTGGCTAGAGTGGAAATTTTCATCACTCGTGTTGTACAACACAAAAAAGAAAGAAAAAAAGCCCCAAATAAGTTGGGCGAACTACTTAGAACACCAGCGGGTTCTTAAGGAACAAATGTAGAGCGGCCGATTATGTTTCGGCCGGGAGAATGTGGTAGCGGTATGCTGTGTATTGCGCCTGACTCCCGGAAGCTTTACTGCATAACGTCTCGCTAATTTTTACATGCAAACAATGTATCAATGTTAACAGTTTTTTGCCGGATGGGATAGTTCTTTCAAAACGTCTACTTCTTGAAACAAATGAGGCAGGGATTTCCTGGGAGTTTTCTAAGCCTGTCTCGGTTTCATCCAGCCTTTCACCCGTCACAACTATTCTTATAAATTTTATTCTTGAATATATCGAGTCAGTTTCTCTAAATTTAAAGTCGTCTAACTGCATTTCTATTTGGAGCATCAGCACCAGGAAATTTCTACGAAGATTGCTTGGAGATCTCTCGACACGAGTCACTTTTCCCATGTGCCTTACATGAAAATCTTTTGTTCTAATATGAGCTTTTCGGCCGGTATTTGAATGGTACAATAACCCATACACAACCATGTACTGATATTGTAATGTATAAACGGAAATTATAGAGAAATAAAGAACATTTCAGTAATGCCTACTCTTAGTGAAACAAACGAGACAGGAAAATATGAACTGAACTGTTGTTTATGAAGACCATGTGTACATATGCGGCAGCATGGCCCTCATGTGTCTGCGTCATTTTCACGCTCTATCGGTCGAAATATAATCCTAAGCTTCCACGTCAACTCCCGCGCTCTAACAGCCGAAGTATAACCTGACCGCTCAGTACTGCGTTGTAATGTACACGAAATATTGACGATTCGTTCAAAGGAAGATCCTTCGTAAAAACATAGGTAAATGGTGTATCGTGAAAGAGTAAATTTTGATTATATTTTTAGTTACGTTAGCATATCTCGTGAATAATTTAAAGATAACACCACAATATTTTTGAGAAAGAGTTGTTATTAAGAGTTCCCTTCATAGAACCAAAATTCAGCAAATTTTATAAAGGTAGCGCATATAAGAATTACAGAATTATCAGAGAGTGTGCATCTGTTATCCTTTTCAAATAGAATAATTCCTAATTACTGCAAGAAAATGAAACTACATAATAATAAATGATGACATTTCAATCTAGAGTCTAGTAAATAGCTGGATATTGTCATATTGGGTTTAAATAATCCTTTGCCTGTTCCATTAATCAGCTCTATTGGCGTAATATGATCTAGCAACTTAAAATACGAAGCCTTCTTTTCCCTTTAGAATTGATGTCCTTAATTCGTTTATTAAGCACCATATAACCTCTCACCCACGATAACTTGCAACTGCAGTTAAAACGCAGTCAAATTGTAATGATAGATTTCAATGAATATGTTTTTTCTAAACTATCTGGACCAGAGCCATTTAAAAACACGCCATGTAAGTCAGAAGCTGAGATATATTTCTAATCTAGATCAGTCACATAGAGCAGACAACTCATTAAAAGTGTCATACTGTAATATCCCGTTTAGTCTTCGAACTAGAATCCTAAAAAGAACTATGTGCCTTTCTAATCTTAATTAATATTAGTTTGTTGAAGTAGAATGGTTCTGTTTGAAATCATGCAGTTTTAATATTACAATAGTTTATGACGTGTGGAATTTTTATGTGGGAAACGTACATTTCCGCGCATAAAAAGTGATTCATTCCGCTGGATCGTCATAGTGTTTTTCCCTCCGTAAGGCTTTCGCCTTCAGGTAACCAAATTTTGACCAGCCGGTATCAGTTCTCTACATGACTGGCCTGAAAAACAATACAGGAACAATACAAGCTAACGAATAAAGGATGTTTATAATCCATGTGGAAGGAAGGGGTAGTCCCGATACCACCTCTGTGAAATAGTTTCGCTACGATTGGCACACAAGGAAACGCTAAACCAATTACAAATAATTCGGCCTTCTAGAAGAAGGGGTGAAGGATCCTTTGTAGTGTGATAAAACTGAATGACTGCTACGACTGAAAAGTCAATGTCACAGCCGGAATTTGAACCAAGGTTTCCCCGGTTTTTCGTCCGGCTGCTCTAACCACTGAGACACCCTGGCAACATGCCGGTAGGACATTAAATTCTTCAGCTACTCGCAATTTTTCCGGTAAACCAAGAGGAGATCTCAAATTTTTTGAGATGACATACCCCAATGGCGACTTACAATGCTGTAAGTACTTTAAGTCTCGGGCTTCATTAGTTTAGCCTCTATCAAGGCAATTCATAGAAATTTTAAGTTGTAACATTATCCTTAGGCAGTTCGGCCATTCTTTGGGGGAGGTAAAGTACTCTAGCAATCCAGTGGCTAGGAATTATGCTCGAAAAGCAGATGGTCACACTGGTAGAGTGTGCGGCTAGATTTTGACTTCACCAACATAAACAGCTTCGTTCCGTTATGGGCCACATTTTATCCACGCCAGTGAACGTTCTAAATTTCACTTCTATTGCACCTCTGGTTCCAAAATACTTGCAATGGTAGTTTTAGGTGATTCCATATTGTACTGATGTAGTGGTTAAGCATCTTATTTGTTAGCCTTAACTCCTAGTTCACATCGCAACATCGTTAGGCGATGTGTTTTATGTTTTCGTTTACTAATGCCAGCCAGATGACCTTATATTTGCCTGTTTTGTTTCTGTAATTTTCACCCCTAGAATTACTTACAGCACTGTTCATCTTTAGAATTATTGCCCTTTGGCAGTCACTTGGACTTAGGTTCGTGCAAATTGCACCCAATCCGGTATTCACCTATGCGGCTAGTTTATATCACGAGAAACCGCGGTTAGGTTGTTCGGGACAAGGATTTTTAACTTTTATTCCTTCCAAAAATATGAACCTTATCATTATCGCTCAGCCATTTGTTAGATAACCGGGCTTTATAAGTTCGAGTTTGATAATCGATGTATTACTTTCTCTACTACGTATAGCAAGTAGGGGAAGTATTGCATTCCACCAAAAAAAATTGATACCGAAATACATGTTTTGAGGCTCCCTGAATAAAAAAAATCATTTTTATAAAAAAGGTCCATGTGTGTGTCTGTGAACAGCATAACCCAAAAACGAAAAGTCGAATAGATACCAAACTTGGTATTTAGGTTCTGTATCTTTCAAAGATGCAACACAAAGATTTTCAACAAAATCCCCCAACCCAGACTACCATTTTACATGGAACATTTTTCGAAAATTTTGTTTTTCTCAAAAATAACTAACGATTTTGATTAAAATATCATATGTCTAAGATATTTTATGGCAAATGAAATTTATATCATGCATTTTCTGGGAAGGTCCCCAAAAGTCCTCTTTATTCTTAATGACCTTTGCATAACTGGAAAACTGTAAGAGATAGACAAAATTTTACTGCACAAACAAATGTAGATCTCGTTAAAACACACAATTTATGCCATATACATTTCTTTTTGCCGATTGAACCATTTCCGAGATATTCCTTGTTACTTGTTTGAATTTTACAATACTGATACCTTTTCTCAAATGGGAATTTGTTATTAGTTTGTTTGTTTTTTGTTATGTCCTGGATATGCAAAGAGAATGGAATGCTCCACATAGCAACCATCTCTTAAAAGATTTGACTATCGCTTAAAGCCTACCATATTCTCCTTGTACTCCCCACCCCGAAAAAATAGCAATAAGATTCTGCAAAGGTTTATCTCGTTTAGCATTAAGTAGGTGGAGAATAAGCGTTTGTGAAAATAGTTTGTGCAAGAGTAGAGAAAGTCACGTGAGTGCAAAACATCAGATTTTTTTTAATATTGTTCAAACTGCATTCTTTATATTCACTTATGTTAAGTTTCATGATAGCTAGGTCTGTGTATGATTATATTATATATACAGGATGATTCAAGTCGTCCTCCGTGATCTAGGGGTACCATGCTAGCCTCTAGTTGTAGAGGTCGCGGGTTCAAACCCGGCGGAGGGTGATGGATTTTTTCGGGCGTAAAACCCCTTAGCATGGCTTCCGCCGGAAGGAAAGTAAAGCCGGTGGTCCCGTGTCGTAGATTTACGGCACGTTAAAGAACCTCAAGCCTGATAAAGAAGCCTCTGAGCAAAATTCCCAGTCTTTCACGCCCAATATAGAATGGGACGCTAAGAACCACAGTAGTTAAAGAGCGTCCATAAGTAAAACTCAATTTAATTTAATTTAGGGTGATTTAATACCTGTGCAGCAAACTTTGTGAAATGATAGGTCTCACATAGAAGATCCGTGGTCCGATTCCCGGCTGCGTGTCCATCTTAAGTCGGTCCTACCAAGGCTTCACTTTAGAGTAGCTCATGTAAAGTAAACCCAAGATCCAATGTGGCTCAGATGCCATAGGTCCTCTCATTTCACCACATCTTTACCATCACCCTACCATTGGAGATAATGGACATCGCCCGTAGGGTGCCTCCAGTTAATAAATGGGTCCAGCCATAGCTTGGTGAAAAGAAGTCTCCCCGAAAGTCGTCAAAATAATATGCGTATATCTATTTATTATTTAATAATTAATCATAAGAAAATGTATACATATGAGAAATACCAAACGAAAAAAGAAAAATACATACAAGAAGATCACAAACCCTAATACATAATATGGCTTCCGTGATCTTCTAACACTACCCTCTATCTTAAAGGCATCGGAACCAACAAGCTTTAGAATGACTGTGATTCTCTGCTAGTGATACACAGTGTCTTCTCTGGCGGTCCAGAGCTGCACAGTATGTGTGAAGCTGGCTTTTGCTCATTCCTATTTGTACGACACAGTCGAAATCAGGGAGGGAAAGAGAAGCTGATACAGTCTGAATAAAAACCACTCGTGCATCACTTTAAAAAATTTAAGCAGCCAAATAAATGGAGAGAAAGTTATCATTTTAATATGTACAAAGGATACACAATAGCGCCATTTTTTCGATGTTATGTATTTTAATTTTATGAGCTTTATATATTTTTTTTTAAAAAAAGGACCAATTTTCAAACTTCCTATTGGTGTCATTTCCAAAATTAACCTGCACACATTTAGTAGAGCAAAATAGTTGCATTTTACCTGAAAGTTCAACCAAAATGGATATTATGGTATTGGGAAAAGAAATGAAGTGGCAGTGTAGTTTGTTTTTTAATTTCATCATTAATGCCTTTATTTTCACGACTTCACGCGTTTATTTCTTCGTCAGTTTATTGATATTTCAATGTATTTCGTTTATAATAGAATGGAAACCGAGCGAGATGGCTCCGCAGTAACGTGTGAGGCTCGCATTCGGGAGGTCCCGGGTTCTATTCCCGGTGGCCATCCACTCTGACCATGGGTTTTTCGTGGTTTTCCTGGTTGGCACAGGCGAATGCTGGAGTGTTGTATTCTACCACGGATTTCCTCTCATTTCATTTCTCTCTTTCATGTTTCAGGTTGATTCTGGGGCTGTGGTTCGGACCGTTTCGGACAGATGGCGCAGATGCATGCGAATTGGAACTTCTTCTCGGCCCTGCATGCTGGGTCATGTTTCCCCGGTCTCACTAGAGGGACGTCTCCGAAAGACCCTACCGTGGCCGGGTGGCCAAATTGGATTTATTAGGGAACACTGCGCGTCTCTGTCGACTTGCGCCGGCCTCTTCTGCAGCCCATACGTCTCCTGCGGTTCCGCCACCTTATACGTACCTCCCGGGGGTGTATGCACAAAAAATCCATTGGGGATCGTGGTGCTAGGTGTCCCCTCCGTCAACTCGTCATAGTAAAGTGAGAGCCAAGAAACTACGAAGCGGCTGCACGGTGTTTTTCCACTGGGCGAGTGGTAACATGATAACGCGCCCGTGCTGTAAACAAGGTCACGCTGTTGACGTGGTTTTGCTCTGCAGTACGAAGTGCAGTATTGAGTTGACGGTGATGTGGTGTAGTTCAGTTATTACGAGTTATTTACTATTTTGTCCTGTGCTTAGTCATAAAATATATTATGGCTCAGTATATGTTTTCTACTGCACAGCGTGTATTTCCAGGTGTAAAAGTTCCAGGCCGTACAACAATCCATGAACTTTACAATAAATTTCAGGCCACAGGAAGTGCTCAGGCTAAGAAATCTAAAAGACGGCGTACGGTTCTTACCGAAGAAACATTAGACGACATCGGTCATCGCTTGGAGAATTCCCCCAAAAATCACTTAAGCGTCTTGCACAACAGGCAGGCATTTCTTATGGCTCTGCGCGAAGAGCTCCCAAATTAGTGAAGTTAAAACCACATAAAGTAACTGCGGCACATGCTCTTTAACCAGGTGATCCTGAATAAGCACACATTTTGTGAGTGGAGTCTCAATAGTGTACACAATGGCAAAATAGACTCATATTTAGTATTTTTCAGGGACGAGGCTTGCTTCCACCTTCATGGATATGTGTGTACACAAAATAATCATTATTGGAACTCTGAGAAACCTAATATTGTTCATGAAGCACCCCTTCATGACGAAAAAATTGGTGTATGGTGCGTCATGAGCGGAGAAAGAGTTTTTTTCGAGTCAGCAATTGACACCCGTACATACGTAAATAAAATTATGCCCCCCCTTTTAGAGAATTAACAGAAAGGGACGTGACTTTGCCTTTTTTCAACAAGACTCTTCAACAGCTTATACGGCAAATATTTCGATGAGAACAATTAAAAGTGTGTTTGAGGACAGAATTATTAGTAGAGATTTGTGGCCCCTTCGGTCCCCCAACCTAACCCCCTGCGATTTCTATCTCTGGGGTAACTTGAAACAAACTGTACAAGACAAACCCACACACCCTGAAAGAATTAAAACAAAATATCCGCCAGGAAATTGCCAGCATTTCTCAACATGAACTACGGCGAGTGACGGATAGTCTCCTAAAGAGGTGCCAAAAATGTATGGACAACGACGGTAGCCAGTTTCAGCATCTCCTTTCATAAAGTTGGTAAGTAAAGCCTTTAATAGTAGTTTTAAATATGTTGTGTGGTTTCATCCGCGCCTTTCGATGATAGCACCAGACGGCCACGAGCGCCGAGGACACGGACTGGAAAAACACCGCGCTGTAGGTTCGTAGTTTTTTTGGCTCTCTCTGTAGTATGGAAAAAGAACTGCATGTATGGCATTAGCGAAAATATTTCATAAAAAGTAGGTAGCTGCAATTAAAACTGGAAACATGTAAAACACTGAACATAGCCAGAACAAGCGAACTACATCGTTAATTTTCTTTGTATATATGTATATTAAAAATTGCTTTCTTTATATTAATTTAGCTTCTAGAATTTTTTGGAAGTCCCAAAGCTTTTTTCTGACTGATCTAAAATCTAAATCCCATCGTTTATACAGAAGTTCGTGCTCTTCCTCCAAGGCTCATAATATACATAATTTCTTGTCTTCTGTTTACACAGATGTAGAGTGACAAGACAATCGGCATATTCGTGTGAACAGAGCTCGAAAATGAAATGCTTTCAGAAAGCGCTAGATTGTTTTTGCAACATAGTACATCTCTGCATTTCTCTTTCGGTCTAGAGGCAACCAATGGTGATCTCCATCCTGCATAGCGAAATATGCAAGGTCTCCACTACATTGTACAACCGTAATTCTAGTTATGACAATCAGGAGACGACCAGTCTCTAGCTGCTGACTGGGAATGATTGCAATACAGCTAAGTGATAATAAAAATTATCATCTGAAGCCTATAAGCTCTGATTCAAGACAGCTACAATAAAACTGAGAATAATACCAGTGTGGAATAAATTATTCGTAAATTTCATGCACGTGCCTAGTTATTTTTAGAAATAAAGAATTTTGGTGCCTTCTAACAGAGTTACGAACTTCCCTGACGTGGACAAACATCTATAGGGTACACAACGGAGGTGGACACCTCGCGTACAGCGACCTGCATGAGATCTATTGCACTACCACGAAGGAATGAAGTAAAGGAATGAGAAGGCTGCAGGCCGCAGGCAGACAGGCCACAGACACGCGCGGAAGTCCCTAAAAGTTCCTAGCTCGAACACCATTCCCCCAGAGCTACCCAGAGAGGGCGATGAACGACCCGCTCAATCAAGCAGTCCTCTAGTGGCCAAGGGGAATACTCTTACCTTGGAGCAAGCATTCATGCCACATGTAGTCACCGCCATACGTCACGAAACCTAGAAGCATACCTCAAAGTGAAGAAGGAAACGGAATAAAAGGAAAATGAGGGAAAGGAAATCGTGGTAGTTAAGAAAACATCCCACCATTCACCTATGAACCAGGGAAAACCACGAAAACCCCAGGGTCAGAGTGAGTGGTCGACGGAAATCGAATCGGGACCCCCCAAATGAGAGCCTCACACGTTACCACGGAGCCATCTCGCTTAGTAGACAAATATGTAAGTGATAGAGACAACGTATGGCCAATCCAGTAGCTGCACATGTTGTTCTGTGATTGTGTCTAACTGCAATTACCTCTCCTTTACGCATGGTCACTACTGAAAATGGTTGTTTTGCGTAGAACACCTCCAAGTTATGTTTGGTCCGCAGAGCAGATGTTTTGGTTGTACTAATAGACAAAGATTTTCTTCTCAGGTGCACCTACGGAACCATATTCGATGCATCTGGTATCTTCCTTGGAAACGTTAACTTTCTTTCATATACCTATATAACTTTACCGACCACGCGACACAAGACGTGTGAGCGGCTGCGCTACTCATTACCGCTTCCTGTGTGTTTCCGGAAGCGTAGAAAGATAAAATATCAGCATTGTAACTTCTTAGTACCATGTTATAACGCGTACCGCTGCCGGTAACACTTTCTGAAACATTTCCCTATCCACCTCACACAGTATACTTAACTATCCGTCAAGAAAGATACACATTACTATTGTGTATATGCAGATATTCTGCTAGGTTTCTCGTTTTAAAACAGCAGTTCGTTGTATTCTGCTTAAGTGTGATTATAAACTTCAGTGCGAAAAAGAAAGGGAAAAAATGTATGGGCGAAGACCCAGGGCCTTAAGGCAACCCACCTGTGAAAAAAAAGCAAACAATTCCTGAAATTTATAAATATGGATTACACCTTAAACACCACTAATCTTCTATTTTAATTATAAGTAGCTTTTATAGCTTTATGACCTATTAAAGCATGTCATATAGCGATTTAAACGTCTGCCTATAAATCTATCTTCCTATAAAATTGTAGTAAAAGACGATAAGTTTTACCTACAATGAAGTAGAGAGGCCTCAGGAATCTTCAAATACTGAATTAGTTGCAGAGGAGTAGAAAAAGACGAAGGAGGGTCCGTATATGCAGTAAATGCTTTTAAACAGCATAAAGTCAGAAACAGTGTTATTTTAGCGATTTCAGATTTTCATTTTTCTTAGAAACAGCAGGATAAGAATAACGACATTATTTTTTGTTAACTTGCTCAGTTGTGATGTTATTAAACAATAATATGCACATTGTGTAAATTTTAAGCACACAACTGAAGCCTCATATTTAACTTAGGATAGGTAATTAAAAGTTAATCTCAACAATTTATTTATTAGTATGCTATTGCGCTTAAATATAAAGTGTTATTTTTCAAAATATAATTGCATCATGTGGAACAATTTTCCAAAACAGTAATGAAAATTAATATAAAATATGCATAAAATTTGGTGTGCAGGTTTTACATTAACTGTAATTTCAGCGTTAAAATTACAAGATAATCGAACTGAAATTGTAGATTTCAGAAATTTCACATATGATATCCTTAAAAGATGAAAACTACATGAAATTGACGAATATCCTGAACGTTCAACAAAATCGCTCCCTGAACTATCACATTGAGTAGGAGTATCAATGTTCTCTGCAATTAGAGCAACGCCATTAATTGCGCATGCAACTGCGAAGCATCAATTATCGTCGCCTTGTCGGTCTGTTTCTCCGTACGTACAGTCGAGTGCATGGAATCATGCCGATATAATGCACAATGGTCTATGTTGGTAAGAAAATACTAAACCGCCTCTGCCACGCCCAGCCCCAACCCCATACCTGGTTCTAGCATTCCACTTAATGTTTGTCTGTCTTACTCTCACCTTTCTACTCCTGAGCCTGAAACCGACTTGGGTTCATAGGTTAATGTTTCAGTGTCAGACATTTGACATCAAACCAATACGAGACGGACTTATCCAGGGGCTGGTGGTACCATGTTTTGCGACCGACTGAGTTGGCGCCACGATAACGTGTGTGGCTCCCTTTCGGCAGGTCCCGGGTTCGATCCCCGGCGACCGCCCACTCTGACTCATGTGATGTGGTTTCCCCGGGTCGACAGGAAATGCTGTGGTGGTTCATCTTGTACCACGACTTTGCTGCCCCTCTTTCCCTGTACCCACCATCTTCCTTGTTATCTGTTTCAGAGTTGTAGGACCAGGCGACGGTGTTCGGCGAGTTGCGGCTGGGCGGTAGATGTGCGATCTGTAGAGGTTTCTTCCCTAGCATCATTGCGGGACTGTTCAGTTAGGACCCGCCTCATGGTGCTCTCGGGCGGGCGCCCCTTGGGGGGAGACCCTGGGGTTTACGGGCTTATGGGTGAGCCTATACAGCCGGATGCGTTCGATATGGAAACGTTAGAGACCCCTTCCATGCTTGCGCCCGTCGTCATATGGATCTGGTCGTCCTTCGGATCCCCTCCCTGATCCCTCCCTCCCAGGGGTCATGGTAGGAGCAAAACGGGCCGTTGTGGCTTACTTGCGGTGCTATGTTCCTGCTTCTGGGACCCCTCCGTCCGTCTGCACCTTTACTTTTTACCGTCGTTGCGAAGTATGCCTTCCAGTGAACCAGTGAAATGTCTCCATACTCCTCCCCTTTCGCCAGTCACCTATGTGTGATCTTTGTTTATAGGCTAATGCTGTGTGTCGGACTTGAATCCAAACCAATAAGCGAATGACTCATCCAAGCTAGTGTGGAACACATATAAGGAGTCTCCGCCAACATTAAATAATGAAAAAGACACTATAGGAAACCAAAAGAATCGACACGTTTCCGTGCATTCGATTGTACGTATAAAACAACTTGTCAGTCGCTGCAAGTATGGAGTTGAGGTTTTATATATGACAGTTTCAAGAAAGTTTATTTCAAATTCGGTTTAAATCGGTAGAACATAAGGGGTACGGTCTGCAGCTGAATACCTCTGAACCGAGGCTTAAGGCTTTGAAATTTGGCTAGCTAAAAGAAATTCTAAAATGGAATGCATACGTAACTTACTGAAAATGTGCGAGAGGAAACAAACCCTCTTGCTTTATTATTTTTATTTAATTGTTATGGTCATTAGAAGCTGAACGCAGTCATTACAGGATCCAGGGCAATAGCCAAAATCTGTGTTTATAGACTTCTATTTCGAACTTTTGTAGCATAGTGCAAAGTATTCTTCTTCCGTTTGTCATGAGATTGCGATGCAAGACCTGGTTTCGATTTCGCAGCGGATATTAGCATATTAAGCCTTAGCTGAAATTTGATTAGAAAATTAGCTTTTATGTCCAAAAAAAATACTTTGAACCTTTAGCTTCAAGTACGTTCTATGGCTTTTGCTCTCAGAGCCCTTTAAACCTTCAACATGAGACGTTTAAATGCCCAAGATGGCCTGTATGTATTTCCAATGCCTTTTACCGAATAATTTCTCTTAAATTTTTGCGCATCACAAATGTTCCACGTGATGTAGTTTGTAACCAATCTCGTTAAAATTTTCAGCACAAACTGAAAAACTGACATTGGTTTTTGCTACACTTTTAAATCGCTCAAGATATGACAAAATTAATTCGACCACTCAGCATAAATTGTTTAAAAAAATTATATTTTAAGTTTTAAAACGTTTTTTCTGAGACAACCAAGGTACTGAATAGAATTGTATACCTGCCGTTTTTGTACACGAGTATTTAAATAAAATGGTAGTACTTTTATTTTTTGCAAAAATTTGATTTCTGCATCATGTGGAACACTTGTTTAATTCGCATAATTGAAGTAAAATACAATTTCTTTCTTAAAAACAATTAAAGATATATGTATGTAATTGAAAACACGATTATTTGAGGTAGAGCAGAATATGACAAAGTTTTTAAAACATTTTAATAACAATTTCAAAATTTAGAAATTTTACCAATGAGTACCCTTAAACTAGTTTAGCATCATTTTAATCATCTGCACCTTAGCTAAGGAAGCAACTATACTTTTGATTTTAAATTTATTGCCATGAATGGAGACTGCTTAAAACCTAGCAAAACCATCAGCATGCGCCCGAAAGCTCTGTGTTTTTCTGCGCATCGCTGAAAATCATTTCAGAAATTAAAACAATATTAAATATATTATTAAAAGCAAATGAAATATTGCGGATTCTCCTAGATTTACGGTATATCCTCACACACAACGTAAGGGTAAAATCCGAAAGATGTAGATAGGCTTGCAAAATGCAAGCAGTAAATACACCGATGTACATAATGGAACGCAGCTATTTATGTTGGTACTGACAAATCTAGCCCCATCCTCTGCCAGTGTGACCACCTCGGTTTTCCAAGCATAATTCTAGGAATTGAATTGACAGGATACTTTACCTTCCCCAACTGCCGAACTGCCAAAGGATAACATTTGAAGAAGTATCGTTCTTTACGTTGTTTGCTGCTACGTATTAAAAGCCGATTTGAAGTAGGAGTTGTATTATAGTTCAACTGTTGGGGAGGCGAACTTGTAGTAGTTGCAACCACACGTATAGTACCCGGTTTCCGGTAGTCTTCGCCCCAAGTTTAAAAATATTAGCTTTGTAATTTGACTGTTTCTTTAAGTATTATATTTATGTTTGCCTCGGCTGCGTCAGTATTATTGTTAGAGACATGGAAGTCTTGGCAGGGCGTGATGCGACAAGAATGTAGGCTTACACATATTTTAAGTTTTAATTCACTCCATTTTATTAATCCATGACACAAATTAAATAGCACTTCACTGATATCGAGAGCTGTGAGATTCATACTTGCACTTTTTAATACGTAACTTATTTTCGTCTCACACGAATACGTTTTTAATTTCTCGAGGACGCATCATGCATCCGGTTACTATCACTGTCTGCAGGCAACTGACTAGATTTCAACCGTCTAAACTTGTAAATTTCTGTATTTCAAGTCTCTGATTGGCTATTTTTACTCCAATATAATACTTGCATTTAACTAAAGCTTTTTCTGGTTGTTGATTGGCTATTTTTTAAACTGTCACTAAAATTACATTATTGTTTCCAAGAATCACAAATAACATTTAAACTCTCAAACTCATTATTGCCTCAAGGCTACCTCATTGTTAGCAAACTTTTAACTTATTATTCTCACAGCTCCTACGTTATTAAATTATGTAATGCATTCAATAATATAAGTATATGCAATGACTGTTACATACATTTTACAAATTATTACATACACATATTGCTTCAAGGCGGGCTGTTATTGAACTTATATTTATATAATTTGACTGAAACCATTCAAGTGTTAAAAATACTGCCTCACATTGCAACTTAAACCTTGTATTTTCAGGCTACACTACGGTTTTCTGATTCCGTTCGATAGCGGCAATTACTTTAACCCTCCTCTCCATGCCACTGATGAAAGCTCTCATATAAATATCGCAGCTGTTGTCCAATTAACCACACATGTAAATAACTCTTCAACACTTCCTCTACAATGCCGAATTATTTGAAATTATTTTGGGCTTTCTTGTATACCAACCGTAATGAAGCGCTTTCATAGACGCGGTGTTCGAACCACCCCTTCATTTCACATCAATTAGACGTTCACTGGTTCGCTTTTGTGTACCTGTATTATTTTTCAGGCCAGTTACATAGAGGACTGATACTGATTGGGTGACGTCGAAAGTTGGTTACTTGAAAGTACAAATCTTACGCAGGGAAACATACTATTGCGATCTAGGGGAATGGGCCCATGATGTATGCCTGTTTGTGTACGTAGTGAAACAACATATCGGTTACGTTCGTATTTCTTTAAAATGACCAGAAAAGAAGTGAGGTGTTAATATAAGAATATTAAAACAAATATTCAGTGAAATGCATGGATGTAATTTCTTTGACATGTATACACATTTAGGAGTGGTTTATATGTGCAACTTCGTAAAATGTACGTTTTTGTGATAATTTCCTGAAATGAGTACTAAATACCAGATTGCAAGATACAAAATGTTGCGAACACACCGAAATACAACCATCTTGTTAAAACTCGTCCATACTAGTTTAGAGAACCCTCTTAGTCACAGCCATGCATTTCACTTATGGTGAATGACTCCTTTCTTTGGTGAAATTCCCGAGATCGCAGGTTCAAACCCGGCGGAGGGCGATGGATTTTTTCGGGCGTAAAAATCCTTAGCATGGTTTCCTTCGGAAAGGAAGTAAAGCCAGTGGTCCCGTGTCGTAGATTTACGGCACGCAAAAGAACCTCAAGCCTGATAAAGAGGCCTCTGAGAAAAATTAATCGTCTTTCACGCCCAATATAGAATGGGACGCTAAGGACCACAGAAGTTAAAAGAACGTCCATATATAAAACTCAAATTAATGTTATCGGTGAACAAAGCTTTAGCTAATCATGCAGTTCTTTAGAATGAGCCATGGTTTCAATTTAATGGCCTGTAAACATAAACCTCTTGCTTGTGGTGTCTGAAAACATAGTAAATATGTTGTTGTATGACCACTTGTCTACAGCTGCAAAATTATATTTTCTTATGGGGTTAATTTAAAGGGAAATGCAGGGGGAAAACTATTCCTAATACATTGGAACAACTGAAAGCAAACACTGGAAATATAATTTAAAAACATAAACCGCTGATGGGTTGCATTCACATGATCTTCTCTACTCACTATTCTACAAACTATTCTCACAAAAGGTTATTCTTCTGTAACTTCTTGTTAATCGAAAAACTTTCATTTCACATTTCGTTGTACTGATAAGAAGAATACAATACACTAAAGCGATAATCAGATTTTTAAAATACGGATCGCTATGTGATGGCTTTGAAATTCTATGCTCCTTGCATGACCCCACAAAAAAACGAATAGCCACTTACACCTGAAAAAGGTATAAGTATTTGAAAATTCAAACCAATAACGCAGAATATCGCGGAAGTGGTTAATGTCACAAAAAATTAGGAGATGGGACCTCGATACCGCCGATACCTCGATACTATCGATACTTGGTGGTATCGAAGTATGTCTACTCTGTATTCATTCTTAGGTTGATCCGTGTCAAAACAAACCCCAGGTGACCAGTGCACCGCTATAATGTATCCTTCCGCCATTCGCACTAGAAATACTGTCACACTTTCAGACCATGTGGCGAGTACAAGCGGCACGTAGTGCAAAAATGAACAGAGTCCTTATTTCGACAACTGAAACGGTGACTAGCATATTCTGTTAAGGGTTAAAGGTGATAAGATTGATAGTTGCAACAAAACAAAGTTTGAACATATAATAATAGTTAATTCTGAAATAAATGAGCGAAAAATAAAGTAACAGGTATGCGATAACCTAATTTATTCGCTCTCTGGAAGCGGCACTTTATTAACTGTAGGCGGCTCAGTTTAAAAAAGAAATTGTGCACTGCTACGCGAATTGCATTCTTCTTAAAATCACTACATTCTTGCCATTACGTATTTCATATGGTTTCTTTTTTTCCGGGTGTAACCACTTTTGTCGTTTCAGAGTTTTCTGCACAAGCACTGTTTATACTTGTACTCGAAACACCGGTGAACTCAGAAGTTAATTTCACCATTTCTTTCGCGGAAAGTGTTGGATATTTCTCACATAACTTATAATAAAGATTCAATACTATTGTTTTTTCACCACTAGTCAATGGTTTGCGCGGCTAATGCTTTACGTAATTCGACGAAAACACAAGAGCGAATTCACTGTCCTCCATGATACTAAACACAACTGCTGGTTTCTGGCTGTAAACAATATTCTGCGCCTACCCGGATGTCAGGTGACACATACGAATTGCGTCATGGGACTTGTAGCTCTGTTTTACGGTATAAATCGGCGTTAAATAAAACCTTAGGTATTTGTATAGAATATTATACTATTTAAGGATAAATTCATTCTAAAATTCAGAGATTAGCATAGGACTACTTTCCTGGGCGCATTGCTACCGTGCTGCACCACGGTGCACTGACCATGTGGGTTTGTTTCGCCGCGGATCAACCTAAGAGTGAATATAGTTTAGTACTTTGAGATAAACCTTCGATACTTAAATTTTTTAATGTTTCATTACTGGAAGCTTTCGCGTTTAACTTTATACTAGATAAGGAGCAAAATAAGTCGTGGCTTCACGTTATTTCCTCGCAGGTGTCCCCAAAGAGTTGCTGGATTATATTTCTTGATACTCCTTGACTGCGTTTCCTGTGATTGAGTCAATGCTACGTTCCATAGTCTCTTGTGTCTAAATGAAACCATACAAAACAACGGGGGAAGGAGTGGTGTTACTTATGTAACATGCCTGCAGTGTTAACCGAAGCTGATTTAGATGACGCACTAAATCACATTTCTGTAATAGCCTGACTTGGTGACTCACTCTCAGCTATACAATTTACCTACTCCTGTGACCAAAATCTGTGAATCCAGCAGAAATCAATCAGAGCTTAAGACATGAGATAATACATGGAAATATTTGTTCTTTTCTTCCATCTGTTAGTTTGTGTTTATGCAAGTCAAGCTTGGTTCACGAGTATAGCTTAAAGGTACGACTAATCTCCATAATATGGAGAAAGTTTTCAACATAACATATAGTTACATAAAAAGGGAAACAAAGAAATCATTAGGTATTATTATTATTATTATTATTATTATTGTTGTTAGCCTTGAGTAACAATAGGGGATACATAACCTATGGCATTATAAAGATAAATGCTGCCAATTGAGAATATAAAACAGGAACAATTTCGGAATTAGCATACAATACAAAATTGGCTACATGCGTTTATACACAGAAAACTACTAAACAGAACGTAACTCAGAGGACAAGCTATCGCCTTTACAGTTTTTGTATCGAGTGTCGGTGCTCAAAAATCAGTATCGGTATCGAGTATCGATAAATAGTGGTATCGTCCCATCACTACAAAAATTATTTTACATACATTATCTGCTTTAAAGATGTTTACATTTTTTGTGTAGCAAGATCTTGTCAATATCTTACGATTTACCAATTATATAAGTCATTCAGAATGAATTGGACTTCAGAGGCTATTTCCAGATAATTCAAGGCATACGTCTTATTTGTCATGTGAATATCTTATACACCTCGTATTTTAACCAAAATCGTTTACACCTTTTTTTTGTAAAGTCAAAAACAACGGAACATTTTCCACTTAAGGGTAGATTGGGGTGCGGTATTTTCTTTCAAATATTCCTGTCGCATTCTTGGAAGATACTGAACTGAAATATCAAGTTTTGTATTCAACCGGCTTTACTTTTTTGATTTATGCTCTTCACAGACACCATACACACAATACTTCCCGTACTTACTATAGGTAAGTGGTAGAGATAGCAAAAAAGCCCTTAATGTTGTCGAGCTTATTTTCCCACTACACTGGCTTTTTAGCGTAGGAAGTCGAGAATGTTAGCATCTTCCTTACAAATAAGTGCACAGGTGTCGGAACTAAGGCACAGACTCCCCCGGCTGCAGCACGGTTAGTAGCCGAAACGTAAGATACGGGTTGGCGGTCAAGGTTTACAAATATATCCTTGTATTACGGGCAATGTCGTATGAACACACAAAATTCATATAAGCATATTTAGCTACAGTGAGACTCTGGAAAGCTGCAACTATCTACCAATTGATTTAGAGCACTCATAACAAGGTTTACTTCAGGAAGAATTCTAAATTATAAGTTAGAATAAGGGTGAGTATAATACGTATTTTAGAATTGGCAAAAAAACTTCTGACGTTATGCTTTATCTTTATTTTGTGTTTTAACAACACACATTGAATATATCATATTTTCCCTACTGAACTACTTTAAATATTTCCCCAGACAAATGTCCCCCATATGTCTCAAATATTCAGAACGCAAATATTGTCGGCTGTACACTCAAGGGAGAAATTACAAACGTTTGTGGTTTTTGAAGTCTCTTGAAATTCCATTAGAATGAAGAGGTTCTCGAGAAGCGCGAGAAATAGCTGTTAAACCGTATTAGTGAGAAGTCCCCTGACAACATGCTAGGGAAAGACATTTTTTGCTAAGAGCACATTGCATGAAACCCCATTTCTCAAGAGAGACTTTGCCCGAGCAGCGTTTTCAATGCAGCGGAACATCGTAAGTATACCCGAGTTCAAAGAGCCATTAGGAACCTTGGTAGCAGTGAGGGAGAGCATTTTCTTTGTTTTGAGATATGTTGGTTGATTAATGTTCACACTTTAGCCACAGTATCCTCTTTAGGGCCTCTTTCAAATTAGCTAATGCAAAGTTGTGCTAGATACCTAATTGCACTTGTTTTTCTAATTGTCTGAGGGGTACGTATGGATTTTATCTTATAATAATATTTATCAAATAAGCACATTAATCTGCTTCTGTCGAAAAAATTAGCTTTCTTGTTCGTTGTTCTTCCTAGATTACATTCTAAACACAACCACAGCAAAAATACATTCGTTCCCCGAGTCATCTAACTACTAAACGTGCATAGTACCATGTAGCAATAGCTATGAAGATGTCTAATGGGTAGAAAAGGAGTTTCACAATGAGACAAAAGGTAATCAAGAGACTCCTTTTCCCCACGCCTACTTTAATCAGTCAAATAATCATATTATATGTGCACTAATTTACTAACGGACAAAAATTAAATTTACAACAGGAAGAAACTGTTACTAATGTCATCATTCTCATCAATTATTTATTTTTTAGACTTAAACTGTATCTACTGAAATTTCTGAATGTGTTTTTCCTCTAGCCAAATCGCTTGAGCTTATGTGTTTGAATGGACGGTTTCTTAGTGGTGTGTAACGCCTGTTCTTACTACATACGGCACCACAGGCAGTTGACATTGTTGATACATGAAACATAGGCGAAGGATATTTGGGAAGGAAAAGTTCTAAGCCTATATTTAAGGTAACTCCCCGGCATTTACTAGGAATTAGTGGTGAAGCTCTTTTCTGATGTACACGTTTGGTATTATTTAATCAATATTTTTTAGATATACATACGAGTTCATTTTTAAGATCACTTGAAAGCATAGAACAAAAATCGGCACCATTTTATTATACACGAGTACAAGGAATCGTGGGACATTTGCTTGCAAGAGGATGTATATATACTTTACATCTATGCACGCTACTTGATTTTTTAAATTTATTTAATGATAATGGTTGACACCTTAAAATTTTCTCAAGAGATAATCCAAAACAAGTTTTCTCAGAAACATATTTTGGTGTATAAAGACACACTTTTCTCTACTAGTATTAGACTAAAACGCCGAAAGTTTGTAGAATTTCTTAAACATAACGATGGAATTCAACCAGAATTATATTTTTGTATTATTATTTTTGAAGAATTTTCCATCAGTTTATGAAATTTTTATAAACAATTTAATATCACTCTTAAAAGAAAACCACGTGTTCTATCATTACTAGTAACGAAATTAACAATGCTGATAATTGCTCCTAAACCTCTCATAAGTTCAGCGTACACAAGAGTTTAGAGTAAAAATAAATTAAAACTCAGGAGTTTATGATTATTGAATCCCACACATCTCAGTGCATTTTTCCATTTTTATTCACTTCGTGTATTCCTTACACGCAACCGAGCGGGATAGTTCAGGCGGTAACGTGTGTGGCTCAGATTCGGGAGGTCGTGAGTTCGATTCCTGTGGCCGACCTCTGATCCATGGTTTTTTCGGGTCTTCCCCGGGTCGCTAGGCGAATGTTGGGAAGGAACATTAAGTCTCCCGAATTTTCCGTCCCTCCATTTCACCTCCATTTCACTTCACTTCACTTTTCATCCGCTTGGTCTCTTTCAGGGTTGTACGTGTAGATGGGAGGTCTCGGCGTGTGCATGGCAGGAGAAAAGGATGCTCTGTGGAAACCTTCGTCCCCCGGAATGATGTGGTTTCCGGGTTCCGGGGATGTGTAAGCCCCAGAAATAGGGGGGCCGGCTGGACCAGTGCCCATCCGGAGACTTTAAATCTGTAAATAGTAGGGACCCTGCCCTCTGCCTGTCGTGCCCCCTGGTTCGGCCGCCCCCTTTCTCCCCTCACCTTATCCCTCCCTCCTGGGGGGCGCCCTGTCCGGGGCATAGGTACAAAAGATCTATGTAGGTCGACGTGTTAAGTCCCCCTCCGCGTTGAATCCTAATCCTGATTCTATACCTATATTTTGTAGCATCTGATGTGTTAATTTCACATGACATTCTTTACCCACTATCATTTATTTCCATACAGTTTCTACAAACCATTCTTACGCAAGCTTAATTTTCTACCTGCTTCATCTTGATCGAGACAAACATTTGCAGATGTAGTTTTATTATACACTTCGTTGTAGGTACAAGATATATAGAGGAAACCGAACCGATGGTCATGTGTTTAAGTGTGACTCTCTTGGGGTTTAAAATTCCATACTCTGTTCATAACATAGCGAGAAACATGTGAATATCGATGGGACTTCATAAATATAGCAAAGTATTTAAAACCAGACGGCGGCGCCGTGGCCGAGTGGTTAGACCGCTCGCCTCCCACCGAGGCGGACCGGGTTCAATCCCAGGGACCTGCATGTGGGATTTGTGGTGGACGAAGCGGCGTCTGGGCGGGTTTTCTCCGGGTTCTCCGGTTTCCCCCGCCACTCATTCCACCAACTGCTCCATCATCACCTTTCCTTTCATCCATTTCACAAACATTTCGCTTCATCCACTTCCTTCATCCCATACCAGGCATCGGGCTGATCACCCATCCTGGATGTTCTGTCTGATCCATGAGTGTCTGCTCCTCGACGGGCCTCTGACCCCAGGCACCCGCCTGTAAGTCCTGGGGGGTGTAAGTCCTACATAAGAGGAGGGTAAACAGATAATGAATGAATGAATATTTAAAACCTATATTATGGAGCATCTCGTAAATGACTGATACCACATAAAAGTTATTTGAAATAAATTGTGTGTTTTAGAGATCCGCATTTTTTGTGTAGTATGTTTTCGTCTGTCGCTTAAGATTTACCAGTTATACAAAATTAAACGAAATTCCTTCCGAATGAAGTGGACTTCACAGGCTATTCCCAGGAAATTCGATGTATACCTACTACTTGTGATGTAAATATCTTAAATGTATAGTATTTTAATCAAAATTGTTGTAGCCATTTTTGAAGAAAAACCAGTTATACAAGATTATACAAAATTCCTTCGGAATGAAGTGGACATCATAGACTATTCCCAGAAGATTTGAGATATAATTTTTATTTGTCATGTAAATATTTTAAATGCGTGGTATTTTAATCAAAACCGTTGGAGCCGTTTTTGAAGAAATCCAAAATTTTGAAAGCTGTTACATCTAAGAAGCATTTTGAAAGGGGAATTTTCTTGACAATAGAGTCGCATCTTCGGAAAGATACTGAAATTAAATACCAAGTTTAGTATTCATCCGACTTTTCGTTTCTGAGTTATGCTGTTCACACACACACACACACACACACACACATTTTTTCTAAACATGCTCCTTTTTACTCAGCAAGCCTCAAAATATGCATTTCCGATGAAATCGCGATGTCGAGTTTTTGGGTGGAATACAATACATTTTCTACCTCTAGATACGTGGTAGTCAAACTCAGTATCTCTCGATTCTAAGACTAGCTTTCGCAATTGAAGTTTATATTCTATTCTAATTCTCCAAAATAGTATTTGTGTTAGTGTTTGCCTTATTCTAATTATTTTCAAGCGTAACCGAATTCAGAATATTTGCAATTACTCGGAACACAAGCCTGAATCTTCACTATGGTGATCACGATTATGTATCTTAAAATGAGGATTCTGATAATAAATATATGAGAGAATTTGGCCTTTGCACTTGTTGGAAAAGTTCATTTTAGCAACCACTAAGAGGAATAAATAAATAAATAAACTAAAAAGAATGAAATGAAAAGTTCTTGTACTTGCAAAATATTTCCTTTCTCGACTTCTTACCCATTTGCTGCAAATACAGAATACGGAGGGTTGTTCACGATCAAACGAGCACAATAGCTCCGCGCTGAAACATGTGCAACCGAATGAAAGTTCAGCAGTATGAGTGTATCACTGTACGTCTGCTTCAACCTACAGCTTTTTGGAGAAAATAGAGAGAGAGAAATTGGAATACACTCCATACCTCTCAGCGACATCTGTGTTAAGTCATCTGATGCATCACTGATGGAGTTTTGTGCATTTTGGTTACTGAAAAGAGCCTTTGGAAGCAGACGGCCGCGAACTTTGGATGGTCTCTGGAAAGCTGCCAGGAGGAATCGAATAAACTGGACATCCCTGTATTTTCGTAGCAGTTTGCTCCAGTGGAAGCTGTGCTGCAGATTGATAGCTCAAGCTAAAGGCTGCCAGATAGAACATCACTGCTGGGGAGGCGTGGTTTTTCAAAAGGTAAGGGAGTCTTAAGTTTGTTACCATAGATTGCGAACAACCCTTTGTATATTGGGGCTTGCAGAAGTCGAAATTAAAATTAAGAGTAATAGCAAACTAAAATCATAAGATAAACACTCTTTAGAGGCTCAAGAGAAGTTATGTGTGTTCGTAAGATTTTATTTGCTGCTAGTCTTACCCCAAATTACCGAGCGGGATGGCTCAGGCGGCAACGTCTGTGGCCCGCATTCGGGATGTCCCGGGTTCAATTCCCGGTGACCGCCCAGTTTGACCACGATTGCTCCTCTGCCCCATTTCATCTCTCCCTTTCACGTTTCAGGTGTGTCTTCGGTTCCTGCGATGCTGGCGGTGTCAGGCAGATGGCATAGTTGCTTGCGCATTTTAAATATTCCTTCCCGTGAACGCCAGGGTGCGTTGTCCCGTCTGTTAGGGTCGCTTCGTCGCCCTATTTTGGGATTCCTTGCCTCTACTGGTGCGCGGGTGTCGAACTGGAAGTATTAGAGACTTCTGCGCGTCTCTGTGGGCCTGTCTGCCTGCGGGCCTGCGACCTCCTACGGCTCCTTCACCTCATCTCTGCCTCCCGGGGGTGTATCCGCAATAGATCAAGTTGGTCAATGTGGCGAAGTGTCCCCATCCGATAAACATCCTACATCTAATTACTCGGTAAACTTCCACTTAAAATAGTAACTTCATAAGATAATCTTTTCTGGCAGTTATTTCTCCCATAGATTTTGCAATTAGAATGACTGATATTTAAATAGCTATCAGAATAAAACAAAGAATGAAAAGAGATTCCTCTGGTTAATTCTATTGACGACAAAAGTGTACTTAAATTTTGAATCCTCAGCAATTGAATTTCCATGTTGCTTGAGTAAAACTGAATAACTATGTCACTGCTTCTAAGATACATACTTTCACAAGCCAGCTCGTATTTCAAAGGTATGCTTTATATTTTATTTAAAAGAAAATATTGTTATTATTTTTTGTTTCTATTTTCTCATCCATGTTTTTCAGCCGTATTAACTATCTGGAACATTTATAATAGGAAGTATATACACAATGCTTAAAATTAGATGACGTTAACTGTAAGATAAAACAGGAAGTACTGTATAACTAGACAAGGAACATTGTCTGTGAACATATCTGCAAAAAGAAGAATTTAGAAGAGAAACTTAAAAGCTTTCCAAGAGTACTTCCGGAGTAATCAATGAGCACAATTTACCTCTGTAGGGAGCGTTCTGCTCATAAAACGATATTCTCATAAAAGGGATTTTAAAGTCAAAATAAATTACGCCATGATGAGGACACAAAGTACTACGAACTCCAAGGGATGCAAAGAGACTTAATACTTCTGTACATTCTAAGAGTAAAAGAGGGTCCTGCAGAAACTTTACATTCTGTGGAAAAGCTACCACATATAAACTTCAAAATGGAGAACTATGACAGTCGAATAACAATAAAGGAGAAGTTTGCGAAAGATTCCAACAAGATAGGAGAAGAAACATAAATCTTAGCTTTCCTTCGATGGAAGAAACCTTAAAAGTAGACGACTAAACGAAAGACGAAAACAATGAGAAACATAAAAGTTCTGAAGTAACTACATAATATTTAACATCCTGTTAAAGCGGAATGATAAGTGCTATGCTCCTTGCTTTCAAGTACCAGCTTTTGTGCGGAATGGCGGCCCATACATATCTTTCTCAATTTATTAATGATCTAGAATTTTACAGCTATTTCTTTTTCTTTTTTGTATGAAATGTGAGTAGCCATTAAGTGTATTATTTAACACACTTTGGCAGGAACATCAGTGAATCATTGATTGTCAAGAGTAAATACGAGGCATTTTTTTAAAGAAAACACCTACCGATAATTTTTAAAAGATAATAAAACATTATTTTCCAATTTTTTTATTATCATTCATTACCCTATACTACTTCTCCACATAGTCACTACCGTTATTCAGTCACTTGTCGTAAAGGCGAAACCGTTTTTTTTTATGTCTTCGTCAAAGAATGATGCCGCCTGTGATGAAAGCTAAGTCTGCACTTCTTGTTTCACATCATCGCCATTGAAAAGTTTTCCATCAAGGAATTTCTTCGGCTAAAGAAACAGATGAAAATCGTTTGGTGCCAAACCCAGACTGTAGGGAGGATGGTCGAACTGTTCCCAACCAAATGATGCGATCACATTTTGAGTTTGTTTGGCTTCACAGTCGTCGGGTCGTTCGATTATTTTGAACATTTCGAAATTCTCTAACAACAGGAAAACACAAAGTGACGATCGCTCACAGCTACGTCTGGCTTCCTAGTGAATGGAGGAAGTGATCACGCATGCTCAAAATCGCGACTGCAGCGGCAACATATTAAAACGGTACTTACTTTAAAAACACGCCTCGTTTGTATATTCATGGA
Organism: Deroplatys truncata; assembly: GCA_030765065.1. Taxonomy (NCBI): domain Eukaryota; kingdom Metazoa; phylum Arthropoda; class Insecta; order Mantodea; family Mantidae; genus Deroplatys; species Deroplatys truncata. Next base: position 106,691,685 of record CM060990.1, on the reverse strand, counting down.
AATACGTAGACTGACTGGTTTGGTACTAGGCTCTCTAAAAACAGTAAACCTGCACATCACAGCCCGGATTTGGTTCTGGAAGAGGTTTTGTATGTATTTTAGGTGAATTCGCTGCTGCACAGCGGCTATTAGCCTTGCACTGTTTGTCCGTCCGTAAGCATGATACACCTCAGGAACCCCTGCTGTACAGAAACAAAATCTTATATATAAGTTTCAATTAAATGTATCGTGGCCAGTCAAACTTACTTAAGGATACCCAGAGGTGACATTCCTAAATCTTGCCGTTTTTTCCCAAATGTTTTCAAAATTGTGATATGTGCTGCTCCATTACAATTATAAGTGTGTTTTAAATCTAATGCAGATATCTTTAACAGCTTTTGATAGAAATCATTTTATTTTAATTTTGTTATACTAATTTATCAAATAATGCACACGATGCACAAATAATGATTTAGAAAAGATAAAAACATTATGAATACAAAACTGGCATATAGAATGTTTCACTGTTGTGGTTGTTTCGGAAACTAATTTTGAACTTTTAAATATAATTTTAGTAACAATTTATCGTCAGTGGTCGAATTGATTATGTCATATTCTCAGCAACTTAAAAGCGTAGCAAAAATTGTATGCCAGTTTTATAAGTTCATTCTCTCCGAGTTTCTACCGAAATTTTTAAGAAGATTGGGAGCGTGAGAGCAAAAGCTATAGTATACTATTGAAGCTAAAGGTTCAAAGTATTTTTGGGCATAAAATAAATTTTTGAATATTTTGAAAATTTTGACCGAATTTCAGCAATCTTACTTAAAATGAGTACAAAGCTAGGGGCAGTTCATATGATGAGTCTCTAAAATTTGAGATTTCTAATCGATTCGCTGCATGAACGAATTTGAAAATTGGAGAAAATTTCCTGAAATGCTTGAAATTTGGTTGAGCTCCATTTAAGGGAGATTTATATAAAGAGCTTCTTAAGAACGTGGGACTTTTATGTGAATCGTTTCACCTATAGGGTTGAAATCTTACGAGTTTGAGAAGTATTTCTTGAATAATTTCGGATTTTGTTGAAATCAGAATAAAACGAAGTGTAATCTCCTGCGCCTTTGCAGGTATGTTATTGAAATGTTATAAATAAGTATTTTGAGACCGGAAGCTTGACTGGCTTCAAAAGTTTGACCGACTTCAAATTTAACTTTATATGAATGTAAACCAATGAAGTTAATTAATTGTTCCTGCACACACACCGTGTGTAGGGTAAAGTTGGAAAGGTAGAATCAGTCTAAAAAGCCCAATGCCATAGCCAAGTTGAACCACGGATCTTCGGCTTACCGTGCCCTTGCTCTAAACATCTGAGCTACCATGGCAGCTAATGCCGGTACAACATTAAATTCTCCAACTGACTCACTTTTTTCCGATAAACCACAAGGCGTTCTCACATTATTTTTGAGATGATATACCCCAATGGCGACTTACAACCTCGCAAGTCCCAACTTTCATAGTTAACCAGTAATTAGGTTAATGATCCAGTGGTCCCCATCCTTATTTGGGTGATGACACACTTAACTGACTGCCAACGATATGACAACATACTTATTTTTAATAAGTAATTGTAACAACAAACAACTCGAATTCATTTTCGGATATCCAATGTTGTATTTAGGCCGATGTTAGCACGCAATCGAAATTCGGAAAATATAAAAAAAAATTCTGATGCGTTACACTCACATGACATTCTTTACTCTTGTGCAAAATATTTTTAGAAACGCTTGTTCTCCATCTACTTCATGTTAATGATATAAAAAATTGCAGAAACTATCGTATTGCTAATTTTCTTGTAGTTGCAAGGGGAGTATGGTAGGCTTTAAGCGACAGTCAAATCTTTTAAGAGCTGGTTGCCATGTAGAACATTCCATTCCCTTTGCATGTCCAGGACATAAAAAAAGAATAACGAATTTTCATTTGAGAAAAAGTATAAGTATTGGAAAATTCAAACAAATAACAAGGAATACCTCGGAAATGGTTCACTCGACAAAAAAATGTATATGACAAATTGTATGTTTTAACGAGATCTACATTTTCTGTGTAGGCAAATTTTGTCTATCTTTTACGGTTTACCAGTTATGCAAAATTCATTCAGAATGAAGAGAACATTTGGGGACATTCCCAGAAAATTCAAGATATACATTTCATTTGCCATGAAGGTATCTTAAAAATATGATATTTTAATCAAAATCGTTAGAGCCATTTTTGAGAAAATCAACATTTTCGAAAAATGTTTCATGTAAAGGGTAGTCTGTGGTTGGGGATCTTTAAAATCTTCGTATCGCATTCTTTGAAAGATACTGAACCTAAATACCAAGTTTGGTATTTATCCGACTTTTCGTTTTTGAGTTATGCTGTTCACAGACACACACACGAACCTTTTTCTAAAAGTGCTTTTTTGGATTCAGGGGGCCTTAAAACATACATTTCCGATGAAATAATCGATATTCGAATTTGTGATTGGAATGGCAATACTTCCCCTGCTTACTATACGTAGTAGAGAAGGTAAAACGTGACTTCAAAAGGTGTTCTTAAAAAAGACATTAAAAATATTATTTTGGTTTTGAAGCTAATGAGAACGATTACTTTTTAAATGTCATGTTGTTTTAGTTAATTCGGTACCATCGACTGATTTAACAAAACATTTCTGCGTGTAAGACACTCCGAATTTTGTTTATATTCATCTTCACATACTGCAATTATTCATCAATATATTTACGAAACGCAGTACGAACTTTTTCGAATTAAAAGTTTGTTCATGATAAAATCTAAATAAAGCGCATTTGATAGTCACAATATCACCCGTTCGCTGCATATACTAAAACTGACCAATATATTCTGACGATTATAAACTCTGTTTATTATTAAGTGGGAAGCGTAAAACAATTGGAAGCATTGTTGCAGGAGTACACTTTCACTCGAGTAGTTATCGCCAGGCAGAAAAATTAAACTGAGCATTGTTGCACGTGTTAACGATTCATTGGTAAAGCCTGTCTCAAAATAAAATGTACCATAGGAAAGATTTCGTTGTAAATTAAAAAATGCGTCGGACTTTCTGGATGGCAAAAAATTTATTTTTCAATTCCAAAATGTAGCAGCACACCCCGTGGGGCTGCGCGACGCACCGTTCGGGAACCACTGGGTTAATCAATGTCAATCAATTGTACCACACGTGCCGAGGCAGTTGGAAGAATTCAATGTTGTACCGACATGTTGCCATGTACGGTAGTTAGAGCAGCGGCACCGAAGCCAAAGATCCGTAGTTCAAATCCTGGCTACGGTAGTGAATTTTTCAGTCCGATTCTACGTAAACCCACGATATTTCAAATGGAAGGCTTCTTAAATATTCATGATTTATGAGGCACATTCCACACTTACCGAGTTGAAATTTACGTGGAAATATTTTAGCTTTCCTCTACAAGTATAAAATTTAATTAAAATCGGCACAAAGTTAAGGATATTTTATATCTAAGGCCGCCTAAATATGTACTGTTCTAGCATTATATCCCAAAGTATTCCTTACAAATATTACAATGCTGTCGCATTATTTTCGCAAAAAAAAACCCAAAAAAACAACGCATTTAAAACCCAATACAGTGCACATTCTTAAAGCTTCTGTAACATATATTCACATATTTATAATGAAGGGGTTAAGTCAGAAGACATCATCTACCGTCAGAAACATGAAAATTACAGCAATATTTTCTTAATTATCAACGCTTAAGCTGCTGGCAGCCCTGCCAGTGGTAGTCGGAATTTTTAATGCCCAAGACTGTGTTTCACAACTGATCCGTAGCTGTGATGGGAGATGGCCACAAAGAACAAATATAAAGCAAATATTGGGGAGTTCAATATTCAAAACTAGCATTAACACAACAACAATCATTCTCTAACGCATATCACTTTGAGCGAAGGGTTGCCTATCGTTGGAAACTTGAGAAAATCGCCCAACTGGCCTTTCTTTGTTGCTCTGTGAGGTAATATTTGGTTTGTTTCATTCGGTCAAGTTTGTGCTCATTTTGTCATATATGTGATATTTCTGTAGTGTTCTGTAAAAGATTGTTCTACTACATCAGAAGATGTATTAAACTATACCTGGGTTTTAAGAAGTACTTACAATATATACAGTATGACCAAGCAATTTGCTCTATGTGAAAACGAAGCTATGGACACGAAATAATTTCAGGTTATATCCCATACGATTTCTATGTTTTTTATAGTCTAGTGTTCTAATGTGAAGCTCTGGAATGGAGCCCACTACTCTCGGAGCCTGTGCATCATGTACCCCAAGAATGTCTTGTATTCCAGAGACGAGCGATTCGAAATCTCGGATACTGTTTCGTGTGAATAAAGGAGATATTCAAAGCCTTCAGTGCCAGTTAAGGTTAATTTGCAGGAGGTTATGAGAAATTCAATTAATTAATCACCCAGAATTCCTGTGTTCAAAATACTTCATCATGGATACAACAAGATTAAGGACACCGTAATGTGCCTTATGAAGATGTCGTTCAAATGGATACAAGTGGCAGTCAAAGCACTAGGGCGCTCACACAGAATATTCAGCTGACAGTCTTCTATTGGCTTGGGAGATACCATAATACATGGCGGATAATTAATCTGAATCCAGCTACTTTATGTAGATCAGCCTGTCTGTATGTTGCCTTACTTTTTTTACGTCCAAGGTATAGGCTTTCCCCTGCCTACATACAGCACTGATTTGTAAGAGCAGGAGCGTTGTGAAAATTGGTTTCTGTATACTCATTTCAGATCGCTGATTCGCCTGATGCTAGTCGCTCGATGATAGCGTCTTTTGGTTGTGCTCTACTCTTTGGAAAATAGCTATCTTGTGTCACAGCACGGCGGTTTGATGAAGCATCAAAGATTGTCTACAGTGGGCTTCCAAAGCCTGATTACAAAATTGTAATACATCAACCTTTCAATGCATACAGTATCACGTCACTGAGATCCGAGAAATATTAATTACTATTAGGGATGGGACCTCGATACCTTCGATACCTGATAGTCTCGATATTCGGTGGTATCGAAATATGTCTAGTACTTTGAGATAAACCTTCGATACCTTTTCGATATCTTTAAATTTTTAAATTTGTCATTATTGGAAGTTTTTTTCGTTTAACTTTTGCTAGCATAGTTTATGCTAACAGGAGTCGAGACTTAACGTTATTGCCTCGCACCTGTCCCCAAAGAGTTTCTGTGCTATAGTTCTTGATAGACCTTGACTGTTTTTCCTGTGGTTGAGTCAATGCTACATTCCATAGGCCCTTGTGTCTAAATGAAAACATGCAAAACAATGGGGGAAGGAGTGGAGGTACTTATGTAACATGCAGCGTTAACAGAGTAATTAATGAAGCTGATTTAGCTGACGCACTAAATCACGTTTCTGCAATAGTCTGGCTTGGTGACTCACTCTCAGCCATTATATTTACTTACTCCGGCAACCAAAATCTGCGACTCCAGCAGAAACAAATCAGAACTTAAGATGTGAGATAACGCAGCGCATGGCAAACTCGGGTCACTAGCATAGCTTATGGGCATACTGCACGACTGATCTCCGTAATATGGATAGAAAATCCTTTAAAAGAAAGTTTTCAGCATAAAATATAGTTACATAAAAAGGGAAGCAAAGAAATTATTATTGTTGTTGTTAGCCTTGAGTTACAATAGGAGATATATAACCCGTGGCATTATCAAGATAAAGACATGCTGCCAATTGGAGAATGCCAAAGCAGGAACAATTTCGGAATTAGTATACCACACAAAATTGGCTAAAAGCGTTTATACACAGAAAACTACTAATAAGAACATAATTCAGTGAACAAGCTATCGCCTTTATAGTAAAGTGAGTATCGAATATCAATGCTTAAAAATCAGTATCGGTATCGATAAATAGTGGATCTTCCCATCACTAATTAGTATCTCTTTGAATGGTGTTACAGATTGTAATAAAAGCAATGCTACAACTTTAATGCTTAAATAATTCCATTTATGTGTAAAATTCAGTTTCGCACTTTTTATGGTTACATGAAGTAAAATGAGAATTATTAAAATCGTATATGTGGTACACATTTTACATATAACTTTGGCAGAAAAAAAGATGATACGAGTGAAAATATAATATATGACCAAATACTTTCAGATATATTGCTCTTCACAATTATATAAAAGTTTAGTGGAGCGTTAGATGTGAAGGTTGAATTAAACTCTTAGAAAGATATACTGGAACAGAGTGGCTCGGTTGAAAATCACAAATCCCATCAATGGAAATTATTTTCATCTCCACTGAACTAAAAGCATACTATGGTGGCTCAAGTAAGTAAAATTGAAGACGTTGAAAATAAAGAGGTTTGTTTATTTATTGTATTCAGAATACCGTTGTTCATCATACAACCTACTCAACCGGAAATAGCAACTCTTAACGATCCATAAACACTCCGCATTATATTTAGACTTAAAAAGAGACCCATGTCACAATATAGGCTTATTCAAAAAGAAGGGACATACTTTAAATATTTATTTCTAATGAACGACAATAGATGGTGCCACATGCGATACATCACTGAATAGTGAAAAGTTCAAAATTTTATTTTGTGTGTTCAAAATGAACACCATTTGTTATGCGAGGATGACCAGTGCTTTTCCGTTTGCTTACGCAACCATCTTTTTTTATAACGAGTCTGCTCGTTGTTGGAATTACAATGAAATGCACGCTGCAATGAAACAATGGATTCACTCTTTACATAATGCAGCACACAAAGCGACTTTTCCTGTGGCATCGCCATTTTCTCGTAAACAAATACAGCGCCGCTGTAGGCACTGAATGGAACTAATAGGTGGTGCTTAAAACTTTGAACTTTCCTCTATTCAATTATGTGTCGTATGCGTCTTTATCTATTGTCGTTCATTAGAAATAAATATTTGAAGTCTGTTCCTTCTTTTTGAATAACCCTGTATTTCTGGAAGGGAGCTGCCGCCAAAGGACACCATTGCGAGAAGGGCGACTATCAACAAGCGAACCAGCAAGCTTAAATCAGTACAGCAAGAACTTTCGCAATTTTACAGGTCTTCTGAGTCAGGTACCCTATTGTCGGTCTACCTATAACATTAGATGAAGACGATGTTATTTGTCAGCATTTGGAACTACTAGATTTAACAAACGTACCAGATTTTCAATATCTACTGCTTCTTCACTACAATCTGATTTCTTTTAACCAGGAACCGTAACGCCGTGGAAAATATTTGCACATATGAATATTTATTCGGAAGTTAGTGGCACTAGAAAGCAAAGTATTTTTACAAAACCGGTATGGTGTCATATTTGCACCGATGTGGACTGTCTTAAAAAGAACCACTATTTCATCAGAAAAATCTGATGTGATACATTTACATGACTTTCTCTGCCATATCGTTTATTAGTGGGTATTCAAATTATTACACAAAGGGAATAGCCACAGTCAAATGTTTTAGAACTGGACGCTGTGGGCTGACCTTAAAATTCCACACTCTTTCCATAACATCTCAAGAAGCAACTAAATGTTGGCAGGACTTTAAAAGAATGGCTAAGTATTTAACAATTCGAAACATTAATAGCGGATATTTCAGAAATGATTAATGCCACAAAAAAAGCTATTAGAAATAAATTGTGTCTTAAAGAGTTCTACATTTCTTGTGTAGTACGTTTCCGTCTATCGCTTAACGTTTACCAGTTATACAAGATCATACTAAATTCTTTCCGAATGAAAAGGACTTCAAGCTTATTCCCAGAAAATTCAAGATATATATTTGTCATGTAAATAGCTTTAATATATGGTATTTTAATAAAATTCGTTATGGCCATTTTTTTTAAAATCAAAGATTTCAAAACATCTCCCATGTAGACGGTAGTTTGGGGTGGAAGAATTTTCTTTAAAATCCTTGTGTCGCATCTTTGGAAGCTACTGAACCTAAATACCAAGCTTGGTGTTTATCCAACCTTTCATTCTTTAGTTACGCTGCTCATAAACACACACACACACATACGACCTTCTAGAAATGTTTATTTCTTGGATTCAGGGGCCTCAAAACGTGCATTTCCATGAAACCTCTATATCGAATTATTAGTGGAATGCAGTAACTTCTCTACCTACTTGGTACGTGGTAGAGAAAGTAAAAAATTAACTGCAGTGAGCAAAGTGTCAGCAGTTGTTACACTTTAAAACGTGATAAAACTGGCACGCCAACCCGGAAATTTTGTTTTCTACCTTAGACTGCAGAACCAAAATACAACTAGCTGGCCCCGTAGCTCAACCGGTAGAGCAACTGCCTGCCGTGCGAGGGGTCTCGGGTTCGATTCCCGGCTGGGAGGTGGGGATTGTTCTCTAGCCAAGATTAATCCCTATCTTCCCCACCGTCTGGAAGTATGAATGAAAGCGTGAATGTGTGTATGATCTAATGATTATAAAACAAAAGTGCAAGAAACAAAACGACAAGAGTTACACGAATTAACACCATTGCCCATAGGCAATAAGTTCCAAAGGAAAGACCGCTGATAAAACCAATGTAGTTAAACTCTATAACTAGAGTTGAATATAACTCTTATATAATTCCACAAAATGAGTTAAATCTATATAATATGCCCTCAGTTCAACTTTCATTTAACTTACATATTGATACTATATTAAAATCTCCTCATAATACATAATAGGTACAAAGGGAACTAAAAAAAAATTACAAGTACAAAATTGACACAATGCAGCTGGTTAGACAGAGCAAGCGGAAACTGAATTAAAAGGTATCTAATAAGAGAAATTAAACATTGTATGCTTCAGGTAAATGAGTTATTCTTCCATCGCCTTATACATCTTTCTCTATTACTAGAGACAGTTTCATCTATGTTAATAAATGTATTACGTCATAAAATTATGTATTATCATGAAACATTTTACACCTCTTTACTTATTTATTGAAAAGCAGGCCAAAACTAACGCTAAAAGTGAAATTTTTCAGATAAAATAGAACTGTAAATATAACTCCCATAAAAATGGCACTTCAGAGATAATAAAACCATTCTTAACATACTTTTGACCTCTCAGGTCATAGTGAGGGGATTTATGCAATATACTGGGCTTTATTAAGTCCAATATCGACTGTTGTAGGTGTTTACACGTCCAATTAAATGAAACCAATAGTCTTCAGCAGGGGGAACTATGGGTCAATACAACCACCCTCCGCAAATCGGAATATTCCAATTACAGTAATTCGTTCACCTACTGGATCATTATTTCCCCCAAGCATGCACTCGTGTATGACGATAGGGTTTTAGCTGTAATAGGCTTGTAGCATTTCTCACAGAAAGACAGAAATGCATCTGTTCGTTTAGCTTACTTGTTTAACAATTTTGAGGCATATCGCTCTGCAATGACTTTAATTTCATCTGTTTAGAGTCTGCTAAAAGTGAGCTAATCCTAGAATGTTTGTCTATAATATAAATCTAAACTTAGGATTATCCACGGCCATATGCAGAATTTGTTTTGAAGGTAAGATATTTTCAGTTAATTCCTTATGCACACAACGAGCATACGTTCACACTAAACTTTAGAAATAAGCACACATTCTTCTGCGATAGAGGCAGCTTACTGACGGAACTTTGGCACAACTACAGCAGTTCACTGTCAGCAGTCCCTAGTCTCGCTAGAAGGCTAGAGGATAACACAAGGAAAGCGGTTGCTAGTGGTTTGCTACCATATTAAGTAATGAGTGGTACAAACCCCGCTGGAAGTTACATAGGTGTGTTCCACAGGTCTGACATTTGGATGCAAAACTCTATCTTCAGCCCTCATTTATCCCAACAGACACAGTCTAACATTTACCGAGTACCCTTGACCGCACAAGAAGGTTACTATTAATTGTCCTCAGAAACCCTAAGCTGTATTTCAGCAAACATAATGGCAAGTTAAAACATGTTACCGAGCGGGATGGCTCAGGCGGTAACGTCTGTGGCCCGCATTCGGGAGGTCGTGGGTTCGCTTCCCGCGACCAATCTTCCTGACCCATGGGTTTTTCGGGGGTCGCTAGGCGAAAGCTGGGAAGATTCATTACATCCCCGGAATTTCCTGTCCCTCCATTTCACCTGCATTCTCATTTCACTTCACCTCTCATCTGCTTAGTCAGTTTCAGGGTTGAAAGTGTCGACGGGTGTCTTGGTGTTGCATGATAGGGGAAAGGGATGCTCTCTGTAACCCTTTGCCCCTCCCCGGAATGGGGGCGGTCCACGAGTCCCGGGCCTCCCAGGGTATGTATAAGCCCGCAGAGGGGAGGGTAGTAGCCGGTTGCACCAGCTACCATTCGGGGAGTTTCAATCTATAAAAGGTAGGGACCCTGCCCTCTGCTCTGTCGTGCCCTCCCGGCCCGACGTTCCTCTGTCTCCTCTCACCTCACCCCTCCCTCCCGGGGGCACCCTGTCTGGGGCTTCAGGCACAAGAGGTCTTGTAGGTCGAGGTGCAAAGTCCCCCTCCGTAGTTAGTCCTAGTCCTAAAACATGTTGATGAATTCTAACTAAATAGCACAACACAAATGACGTGAAGGAAATGGTTGAGGTTATAGTATGATCTTAACTTTAGAAAAGCATGAGAACTCAATTAGGTCCATGGCTGAAGTATTGTCAAAACAATCATAATGCCAAAGCTTATTCTCTGCCTCAGTTTCCGGTCAAAAGTTTAAGATATGATGCCACAACTTGAAACTAGTTCTCTAACTCCAAGGGATGCTCAACGGGTGTCCTGAAAACAACGTCTGAAAATGCTCAGCTGGAAATAAATATTGGACTACGTTGCATTAGATTTTGCATGTGGATATGAAAACTATCTGGAATTGATGTGGATCCAAAAGGCTGCGAGATTATTTTCGCTTTAAGAAGTTATATAAATGTGTTAAAGATATGGAAAATGAAGAAAATGGTTCACTTTCTTCATTACTTCTTCTGAAAATTTCCTTGCCTTTAATGAAATTAACCAGAAAAACTGTAGATAAATGAATCTTATGTACGGTTAGGTGCGTACAACGCAATAATGTGTGCGTGTTCTTTTTCTCTAAGATTTCCATATTTCTCTAACACTAGAAGGCATCAAGTCTTATAATTTCTATGAATTGCTTAAAGCAAATTCTAAGAACCGAAAATTAAACAATGAGCGATGTTAAATTCGGTATGAAACGGATGGGGGGGGGGTTAGAAAAACCTCTCAATGAATTTTGCTCTGGTTAGTGTGAACAATTAAAAGTGAGTTACTCCATTGCGATATGATTAACAACTCGACTTTGCAACGGGAGAAGTGGATAAGAAATGAGTTACCTCTAACTCTAAAATCAGAATAGCCACTCTATTCATGTCAAACGTTTCTTGTGAAGAGACGAAGCGTAAAATTATTGCTGTTATCTATTATGGATTTAGTGGTACAATTGTGGGTGAACTTTGCAAAATACTTTGAGGAACCGAGACCCGTTGAGGAAAGATTATCTATAACCAGACTATTATTTTGAGTATTTGTCAATTTCAATAACCAGCTTGATCCATAAGAATTTAGTAACCAGTATAATAATAATAATAATAATAATAATAATATATTGTTATTATTATTTTATTTCCGTGTGAATATTGTTGATGTAAGTTTTCATTATGTCGGGACTGAACTTGCTCTTTGCTTCAAGCAAATATATCCAAAATTTAGCAAAATGCGTTGAAATGTAGTGTTTTTGGGCGTGATGATGGCTCTGCATCTGCGGCAATCTTTTGTGCGATATCTAATGAGATACGTATAATACTTATTGCAATAGAAATCTTTCTTTGTAAAAGTCCCAATAACTAATTTGGGGAATTAATTAGGGACTATTTCCTACTAACAATAAAGTGCTCGAACGACGTGTTACTCATCTGCACTCCCTCCATTACTGGCCGGTCGTAATGGAGTTATAGTGAAGGTGAGAAAGTGAATGGAGTGTGTTTGAAGCCATAAAACTCAAAGGGGAAGGCGAACTTTTATAGGGCTGTGTGCCAACGATCTAGCTGAAAACATACCAAAATTAAACCTCGTCCTCCAGAAATGGAAACGTCCTTAGAGCGAGATTCTAATAAAGCAATGCGGCTGATGCAATGCTCACTACTGAAATAGAAAATAATACCCGATAGACAGTCGTGTCATGAATCTTGCTACTCATTACCACAATTCTATTCTTCAAACTAAGTAGAAATTATTTGCTCTACCGCATACCTGTGGTAGCAGAGGGTAGAGGAATTACTGCATTCTATCCAAAAATTTGATATCGAGATACCATCAGAAGTGTAGGTTTTGAGGTTCCTGGGATCCAAAGAAAAATATTCTGATGTGATACATTCACATTATTTTCTCTACCCTCTATCTTTATTACTGTGTATACAAACTATTCTTACTAAAGCTTATTTTTATATCTACTACGTTTCAATCCAAATAAACCTTTGTAGAAATAGCTACATTACATATTCCGTTAGAGATACAAAGGGAATACCGATGGACGCTATATGCTGGATTTAAAATTCCATACCTACTGTTTCCATGCAATCGCGAGAAGCAACTGAATGTTGACAGGACTTCAAGAGAATGACCAAGTGAAGAACAATTCGAATCATTAATAACGGATACCTCAGAAATGGCTTATGCCACAAAAAGCTTATTTGAAATAAATTGTGTGTTTTAAAAAGATCTGCCGTTTTTGTGTAGTACGTTTTCGTCTATCGCTTAACGTTTACTAATTATACAAGATTATATAAAATTCCTTCCGAATGAACAGGACTTTATGGGGTATTCTCAGAAAATTCAATATATACATTTTATTTGCCATGAAAACATCTTTAATATGTGGTATTATAATGAAAATCGTTACAGCCACTTTTCAGAAAATCAAAAAATTTTGAAAAATCTTCCATGTAAAGGGTGGGTAGAGCGATTTTCTTGAAAATCTTAGTGTCGTATCTTTGAAGGATACTGAACCTAAATACCAAGTTTGGTATTTATAATACTTTTCGTCTTTGCGTTATGGTGTTCACAGCCAGGATGGGATAAAATGCTTAATGGTATTTTTGGAATTAAATTGAAATGGTAATGTGGGATAGTAATAAATAGTAAACGATAGTGAAGTTAAAACTACGTAAAATGAACGAAATAGTGAGAGTTAAGTCAATAAGAAATGAAGAAAGTGAAGTGATTATTGGATATTTAAATATTTAAGGTAAAAACATTATAGACATACTGATTAGCGATAAAGATTAAAAGTATAGAATACTAAATGAATTGGTTGCATATTAGGCTAAAAATATAAATAATTAAATTTATCGACAAATAATGATAGAAAGAAATATTTATGAATTCTAAGGTGAAAGAGAGGAATATGTTTTAAAAAATTTAGAAATTTAGGAATTATTAAAGATTTGAATATTTAAAAAAATAAGGTGAAGTTAAATATTAAGTAAATTAATAAAATGGATACTTAGGTTAAGAGGGATGCTAGCTACCAGTATCTAACACTGCTGGCTACCAGTAGTTAGAATTTTAAATTAGACTAAAATTAAAGGGGAGTAGATGACAACTGGCAACCAGTTGGAAGAGCTGTTGGCTTTGAGTAGCAAAGGTAATAGTGAGAAATATTATTAGAACTATCTTAATATACGTATTTGTTTTGTCCTACTTCATTATTTTAGTTTAGTTTAGTAGGTTAAGATACATCTGTACAATTATGAATAAAAACAAGCGATATAATAAGTATTAATTAATAAATAATTCATTTAAAGTATGACGTTCTGGTTTAGACCAGATGCTAGGATGATGTATTACAGATTTATTTTACTTTTATTTTATTAGTAGTGAATAAGTAGTATGACGTATGGCCAGGAGCTGAGAGGGACTTAGCACCTCGACCTAAGGTGATTTTTGTGCCTAGGCCCCCAAAGGGGCACCCCCGGGACAGAGGAGTGAAGTGAGATGAGGCAGAGGGCGGTCGGATCAGGAGACACGACGGAGCAGAGGGCAGGGTCCCTACATTTTCCAGATTGAAACTCCCCCGTGACAGCTGGTACAACTGACACCCCGCCCCCACCGAGGGGGATGTGCAAGCCCCCATTCCGGGGAAGAAGTGTTACAGAGAGCATCCTTTTCGCTGCCATGCAACGCCAAGACTCCTGCCGACACTTGCAACCCTGAAAGAACTAAGGCGAAGTGAAATGAGAAAGGAGGTGAAAGGGAGGGACAGGAAATTTAATCTTCCCCCGAAAAAACCAATGGGCCAGGAAGGTCGGCCGCGGGAATCGAACCCGCGACCTCCCGAATGCGAGTCACATGCGTTATCGCCTGTGCCACCTCGCTCGGCGAATTAGTAATGACTTTAAACCTTAAACTTGCATTTGGGATAGTCAATACTCCAACGATTTGCATTTATAAATGGATAGGCGCACAATTACTAAGTAGCACCACTACCACTACCTCTCCTCAACAATTTATCATTATGAGGATGTCCCCCACGATGCCACTTTTTAAGTTAATAGTCTCAGCTTTTACTGTATTATGAGGAAGTGATTAAAGGGAATAGTCATCGCACATTTTTTAAAATCCTGTTTAATTTTCATGGAGAACAACATTAAAGATCCATTTGTGTAGTGCATAAAACAAGTCTAATACGAGAAAGGTTAACAATGTAACATTATAATTATTTCTACATATTCATTAACCTGCAGAATTAAAACATATTATAAAGTGTTTGATAAACACATCGTGTTCAGCAGATGAAACAGCGCAATAACTCAAGACAATAAAAACCAATATTTAAATAATAATTAACGCTTGAATTCAGAAATTATCAGGAATAACGAGTATAAATTTCAGCAGATAGCATATAACTTCGAAATGTTGCGAATGGTTATCTTAATTATGTTGAAATTTACATTACTATTTAAGTTTACTGATCCCTGTTATAATGTTTGGTTTTGAGGTACGGAATTTACAGCACATTTTGAGGCGGTAATACGTAAAAACCTTTAATGTGATCGCTAATGTTTTATGGTCTACTATTCTATCGATTCAAATGCAACCAACTTGCAATACTAGGAGCAATTTAATTGTGTTTGTCACGTTACACGAGACAGAGAAGGAGAAGGCGATTGAGATTTCTGAAGAACGGAAGTCTTCTGCGCGTTGACACCAAAGTGGTTGTACCGTACGCCTCCTGACTGGAATTTTCACCACCAAACGTCGACTATCCGTCCTACTCCCTCTATATTACTTAATCTAAAATGTGTATCAATAAACTGGAAATTTATTCCTTCTTTATAAACTATTTGCGGTAACCTCCACATCCGTTTTACTTTCCCTGCCACCTATTTATAATAGGTACGCGGAACTGTTGTCGATGAAATGTCGATATTTCAGCGGAAATGCATGTTTTGAGGCTCCCTGAATAAAAAAAATATTTTTATAAAAAGGTTTGTGTGTGTGTGTGTGTGTGTTAACGGAATACCTCAAAAACAAAATGTCGGATAACCACCACACATGGTTTTTAAGTTCAGTATCTTCAAAAAAGGCCAAACGAATATTTTCAAAGAAATCCCCTCACCACAAACTGCAATTTACATGGAACAGCTTTCAAAATGTTTGAGTTTATTAAAAGTGGCTCTTACCGTTTTGATTAAAATACTTATATTAAAGATATTTACGTGGCAAATAAAATGTGGATCTTGAATTTTTTGAGAATAGTCCTCGTTATTCGGAAGGAATTTTATATAATTTCGAATAACGGGTAAACCACAAGATATGCACAAAAACTTGCTACACAAAAATGTAGATCGCTTTAAAGTGCACAATTTTTTCTCTTCCATCAGCCATTTCGGAGATATCCGTTATTATGGGTTTGAATGTGCTGTGGTATTCATTTGTTTCTCGCGATGTCATGGAAAGATTGTGAAATTTCAAGGTGAGCATAATATAGCGACATCTGGCTATGGATTCTGTTTTCTATATCCGCCTTGTAAAGGTTTATTTCGATTAACATGAAACAGAAAAATAAGCTTTCTTAAGAATAGGTTTTAGTAGCTGTATAAAAAATAAACGATAGTGTACAGAGAAAGCCTTGTGAATGTAATACATCAGGTTTTTACTTCTAGCGGACCGCATATTTTCTGAAATACAGCTAATAAAGGCAATCTTAACAACCGTTATGGCTGAAATATTTGTAATTGATTGGTCAGAAAGGTATGCAAATTCACAAACATATTAAAACAAAATAACTTTAATTCGTGCTTAATAAGTATGGTGTGATACTGCAAGAGGTTAGTGAAACAAAATTATATACGTATGCATTAGTTTCAAATTAATTTACATATAATTTACACCAACCAAACTCTTGTGGGATAGTTCCCAGGACAAACAAAAGACGTCTCTGGAAAAGTTCAGAACAGGAACAATGGTCCAGTTGGTTAAAGCTGTTTCCATTTCTATTTGCGGTCATTGATTTCTTAGTTTCAGAATTGTATTGAACTGTGGGTGTATTTAAAACTGAAAAAGCTGCATTTGTTTTCCGGAGCACACAAATGCAGAGTCACGAACTGCACACAAAAAAAAGAACCTACAGCTCCATTTGACGGCAAGTAACGCCACAGCCAATATTCCTTTCCACGTGAAAGGAAAAGTATATATTTCTCTCTCCCCCGTTCGTCAGAGTTGGTCAACTGTGAACAACACTGATGGCAAATATGCATGTAAACAGGTGCACTGACGACGGAAACTTCATTAGTTTCGTTGACGGGAGAACGCATTACATTCTGGTACGCAAAGTTTTAGAATCATAATGAAATACCTAACTTCAGCAAACATTTCGTAAAAATTAATTCAGCAGCTTAAAGTTAATCATCTGAGTTGTCTCAGACATTTATCTCACACACTTTATTGTAGACTCTCAATCATAAAATACATCCATAAGATTTACGCCTTAAAGGAACCTTCTTCAGAAGTGAATCGAGTATTTAAGTGACAGTTTGGTCTCCACCGAATGTGTCGATAGAAAGGCTATAAAATTTTACGATCAAATCTGAGGCAGATAAAAGAATAAGCAATGGATGCAAACCGGAACAGAAACGAAAATCCAAATAAAATCAAGGGAAAAGTATCATGAAAGCAATGCTTGAAGGTAATATTGTAATTCTTTTTGTTGTAAAAAAATCACTGGTATTGTTAATGAGAAAATTTAACGAATCGTATAACAAATAAAGCAAAGTTTACTTTGACTATAAAGCTTTAGCTTTATACATTCAACACCCTTTTCGAATTCCTTACCATAAATTAGTTGGAATTGCATTCACTAATTGAATTTCATGTTTTTAAAAATATGCAAGTGCTGTAAACCAGAAAAATGTTTTAATGTAGGCACCAAATACGTGGAATTACTTAATGAAAACTTACTTATTACGCGGGAAGTTTTTTTCATCGGGTACATAAAGTTGAAGGAGTCAAGTATTTCAGAGAAACTAGATACGAAAGATAAAGGAAGACTCGTAGAGAAAATATTTTAAGTTAAATAACACGCATTCTATAATTGCGCAGTAGTTTAAATTCTTAAAGCACTTCTCCGAGTGTTTTAGAGATGAGACTTTCACTGTAACTGTTGTATCCCTGTATTAAAAAAGGCATTCTAAATTGAATACTGCAATAATACGGCTTTTTAACCTATTTCTGTTTTTCTGTGGGTCTGTGGGTTTAAACGTATTTAGTTGTATTAAACAATGTTAACCTTGTTTTATTCATATAACTTCTAATCAATACATTTCAAATTTAACCATAAAATAAGCAAAATATATTATTAGGCCTATAGCAGGTACAGCAAATATAAATAAAAGTTCCCGTAATAAATATGGTACATTTTGTTTAGTGAAAAAGAATGCTCAGAACCTTTTGGAATGTGGGAGAAAAAACAAAATTTATTCATTCCTTAGTCCATCTACAAATGTTCAAAATACAGCAATACTGTTTTAGTTAACATACCAACTTTAACGTATTCAGATTAAGAGGCGTCGTTTATGAAACTATGCACTTTAAAATTCTAAACTAGTGGTAACAGGTAAACTTAGCAGTATTGTTTGCTGTAGACTTGAAACAGATATTTTCAAATTTCAAAAAGTTGTGAAAACTCAGGATATCTGATCCCATAACTTGTGATATGTTTACAAATAGGGGAAAATTTAAACCAGAAATATACTTTCACAGCTGGACCAAAGTCACCTCCATATAGATCAAGCACTTCATTTTATGGTTATAAAATGCAATGTTTATAGATAAACATTTTAATCTACTTGAAGCGTATATGCAACCATTACAGAGTTGAAATTGAACTTTATACACGTAATCTAAATTAAAGTATCCGCGTTTGCGTGCAGTAAATCCTTAGTTCTTAAAACTAAGCAATTCCAATATTAAACTTTAAAAAACTGGCATTTTGGATACTAAAATAATATGTTAAAAATTGCTTGCACACAAAATTAGATTAAATACTTATGTACGGCTCTGTAAATTTCATTATTAGTTATAATTTTTGGGCAACAGTTACATAAAGTAGTAAAGTGTGTGTATACTGCGGAAAACATTGACCAAAGATAAAATAACTCACCTCATGCTCATGCGGCGTTAAAAGCCTCCCTCCACAGCTATTTAATGTCTTAGGTATGTAGTCGACTCGTAATGCTTAAGGGCATTAAACATTAAAGTGCGGATAACAAAAATATAGTAAAAATATACACAGTTTTCGGCCGCTTTCACTGATGGAAGTGTGACAAGGTAATTTCCTACTCCAGCGTGATATACGAAGTTCAGAAAATAAATACATAAAAACGTATAATTACTCGTGCTTGCAGTAGAGTACTGTGACGAAAATGAGTAGCTAAATTTAAGCTAGGGTTCAGACATGCAGAAGCTTATGCTAACGTAAATACAATTTCAGTAAACTCGTCAGTTTAACATATTAGCCATTTATACGTACTAGAAGTTTAACTGTAAGACAAGAATTTTGATGAAGATGGAAAAAATCACTGGAAACAGTACTGAAGTTGTATATATTTTATGACGCATTTACTCTTGATATATTTTAAGAGAACTCTTGAAAGTACTGTATATGGGGCAAATTTGTAGTTATATTTCTGACATCACAAATTTTTCTTAGAGCCCTATTGCTAAACATGCTTTAACTAGAAACGCTAAGGTCATTCAGTAGCATACCTCGAGTTTGCAAATACAGTTAGAGTAAGTTTCAAGAAATTTTCGTATCATATAAACTAGTTATCAAACTCAGGTAAAAGTTCTAACATTTGTAAAACTTTTACTACATCACGAAAGCAGACATTCTAAAACCAGAACATTTTATCAAACTAATTGCACACATCTGTCTGCATTGTTGTAAGCCATTTCTTGAACTTCTGTGTATACAAATACAAAAGAAAGCACAGAAGGTCACATTCCTGGTAAAACGTAAAGGACCCAAAATAGTTCATGGTTACTTAAATACATACTACTTTGGGATAACGTTATTGTTAATAGCTTAAAGGAAATCAAAGTTGTAAACAAAAACAAGTGCATAGACCCGTAGGTGTTAACACATACGTCAGCAAAGGTAAGCTGAGTGAATAAAAGAAATTCTGGAGGTTTTGTCGTTATGAAACATCTTAATTTCACCACTTTAAAAAAGGACACATATATAATACCTTCACCTATGGCTTAAGGTTGTTAATCCGCACTTGAATGTATTAGAAAATGCAAGTTTTATCGACAGCCTTGACCTTGGCATGAACTTACCGCATACTGCCCTGACCTCTGTGATAGCACTTTACACGGAATGTTTACGTTTTCATTTGACACCATCGTAAAGAATGAGCGCACGTACTTAAGGTTAGAGTTGGCTGTTTGTGTCCATCTCTTGCACAAGTCGGTCTTCATTTCAAGCGAAGCGCGAGCAATCGAACATGCTGGTAACGGAAGACCCAGCACTGCTCGGTACCATTCACAAGCACTATCGTCGATGTCAACATTTAAAATAAATGTTGCATTTTTAAGAAGCCAATGCTGAATGCCATGCGGAAGCACCTTCAACGCGGACAAGCGCGACTGGACGCAGAGATAAGGTGGTTGTCGTGGTTATGTGCTGGGTCCGAAGTGATGTGTACCTGCTAGGTATTTTTCGTTGTCCGACACAGTCCGCGGCGGCCGTGTTACAAGTGAGCAGCTCCACACTCCTGCCCTCCCTCTCGCTACTGTAGTATCGATCTTTACTCCCACTACTAGGCTTCATGCAAACATCCGCCGCAGCTTCCAAAACTGATTAATTCTTCAGTGATACCAAAACGTAAACTCGTGTGACATCCTGAAGACTGTCACGACGGCGAAGATGTAAATCTAGAGTGAAAACTAATACGCTTGCTATGGAGGTAGGCGGAGGAAGGGGCAGTGCGCGCACTGCAGTTTTCATAACGCCCGAGCGCTATGCAAGGGTTGCCAACAATCCCTGTTTACGCGGGATTTCCCGTATTCAAGCGCAGAAAACATTGTTTCAAACAGAAATACTTGTATTGATGATAGTAGTTAGGAATTTATACAATTTGTTATTACTTCAAAGATAGTTTCTCCCACAATTTAATATTTCTCTCATTTAAACTATGTAGGTAAATATCTAGTTTATTTTTCATCAAGCAGTTCAGTTTATGTAACCCAAATAAACATTACAGCTACTCTTAATGCCTTCAGACCACTATTATATAATTTTTAACTTTCTGTCTTGTTTATTTTTCAAAAAATTTAAAATAGCAAAGAAACTATTTAGGAAGAAAAAAGTTACATTTTGGTACAAATTTTGTAATATATTAAAAACTTGTGAATAATCTAAATTAAGAAACCTTTCTATTTTTGGAGCAATATTAAATGCCCTTTCTTATTGCATAAGTGCAGTAAGTTCTGTGGTGCTCACAGGTAGTGGACACTGATGATACATGAAATTAAATAATTGGTAAAGGAAATTTTGGAAACGAAACGCTCCAGGCCTAACGTTAGGGTAACCCCCCTCCAGCATTTGCCATATAAAAGGACTGAGTAAAACCTAGAAGAAACATCTGTCAGGGAGGACCATCCTAGCGGGTTTTGAACTGCGCACCTCCCATTCACGACCTTAACAACCTCGGCTACCCATGTTGGTATAAATGAAGAAACTATTACAAGAGTCAGAGCTTTCCTATGTAACAAACCAGAACAATATTAGCACAGTAAGTAAATTAGATTAGCGTTAGATTTAGCACAGTAGGTAGCATTTATTTACAGATATTTTTGGAAATAGTCCTTAAAGTCGGATTTTATAATTCCAATACAAATTATCCTTAATTTTTGACTAATTTTAACTACATTTTAAATATTTACACAACTTGTCTGTAAATTCTTATTTATTTATATATATAGCGCTGGCGTTTTAAAGTAAGGCCAAGGATCGCGCATATGCCAGTACCGAGGTCACTGCAGTAGAGGTGCTACGCATAAAGCCGGTCTGTGGCCTCATCTTAAAACGACCACGCTGTGGGTATATATTATATATATATATATATATATATATATATATATATATATATATATTACTACTTTAGGACAACAAATGATGTAGTAGTACATCTACAACAGCACATACATTGCCTTCCCCACTCTCGAACATAGAGTGAAAGTGGGAATATACAGCATAGCTAAGCACAACCACCCACACCGCGCGATTGGTGATGAAGAGAAAACAAGTTTATAGTTAACAAATGAGAAGAATGCTACTCAGAGAACAGGGGCTAGGGGAGTCTTACCTGCTTACGTTCACCTGTATAGACTCCCTTGTTTAAACAGTGTCATAAATAAATCAGGAAAACATTCTTTAAATTCTATGATACAAAGAAGGTGATTTGTATATTTAAAAGTTACAACAAATATAAAATCCTTGTTCTGTATTGAATCGTGCATCCTGGCTCAATAGAAACAAAAAGAGAATTAAAGATCAAAACACACACAACAACAAACTCACTGCACTGAAAATCAGCTCAATACTAAACACAAGAGTCAAACAGCCATCCTACTAGCAGCTACACCTGCTCAACTATGCATTCGGTACGCAGATCCCGTAAGTGAACGGGGAAAGATAAAAAGTATGCATTATCCATGTATGTATGTATGAATGAACACGTAGCGATTCGCTAAAAACCATAAACTTTGGGGGGGGGGTTCTCAATGCAAGCTACCTTTAATTTGACACCGACTTCAACCAAATTTGAAATGTCGTAGCAAATGTTCTTCCGATTCGTGTATATAAAATGTTAACACCGTACGGACAGCGGTTCGCGAGTTCTCGCAAGCTGACAGAGAGCAGAATGTCGCACACACTTGCTCTGCTTGTGAAAGCAACACAAAACAGATTTAAAAGTCTTTACATTTAAGAATATGTAGATTCCTATGCTGGCAGAGATAACCAATTCATTTCTTTATTATTTATCTGCAACAACTAGAAACCAACAAAACTGAAAACAATATCGAAAATATAGGCATAGCGTTAAATTCCAATTTTATTTTGTGGCAGAAATAGCATGGTAGCATTGATAAAATACATTATTACGGATATTTTGGAAATATTTGTAAAATCCTTACATTTTATGGGGTTTCTATATACATTTCATTAATTTTTACGGATTTAAACCAAATGTGAAACCTGTAGAAATATTTTCTTCAGACCAGTTTATGGCAGATAACCAGCGATCCCTAGTCTTTTTTTTTCGAATTTATGCGATATGCTAAGCAACAGATGTGCTTAGGTCTGCCCCCATAACGCACTTATTTAAATAACCATAGCATCATGCTCACCGAAAAACCGATTTAAAAGGCGCAATTACTCTTGATTGAAGTTCGTCTCAAAAAAAAAAGATCCTTTTCTAAAATTATTCCTAAGCGAAAATTTTGCTCTACGGTTTACATTAATACTCACCTCCGAAAACCAGCTATCATAATAATAGATACATTTGCCAAAGTCAATAAAAAAAAGAGAAAAGAAAATGACGGATCTATACAGTTAGAGAATCGAAAAGCTACGGCGAATTAGACAAACTTTTATACTCCAAGTCCTCCTACGTGGAGTAGTGGTTACCATGCTAGTCTCTAGTTCTCGAGGTAGCGGGTTCAAACCCGGCGGAGGGCGTAAAAGTCCTTCCTTCCGAAGTAGAGTAAAGCCAGTGGTCGTAGATTTACGGCACGTAAAAGAACCTCAAGCCTGATAAAGAGGCCTCTGAGCAAATTTAACGATCTTTCACGCCCAATATAGAATGGGACGCTAAGGACCACAGCAGTTAAAGAGCGTCCATAAATAAAACTCAATTTTTGTACTCCAATTGGTTGTACAGTCACATCGTACAGACGAGTTTAAGTAATAAATTCTGGAATGAATTTCGCTCCATAGCTTGTGCGACTTGATTGATAACGTACATAAGAGAATCTTAAAGCCGTGCAATAATACCTAATACACCGCAAACATTTGTAGCTCAAAACACCATTTATCTAGTGTAAAGCTAGATTAGCATTTTAGTCCCACTAAGCTTCAAGTTGCAAAGTAGTTGAATAGTGTTATGGTCATTCATTCGGGGTTCGAATTAGTCGCATTGAGTCGAATCTTACCTATATAGTTTCCTAAATGTCTCTCCTCCTTCTCGCCACAGTTGGCTTGGAATTGTGTAACTCTGCATACAATACATAGTATAGGGTACCGGGGTAGTTCAGTGGTTTTGTTTCCGGCTCTCATACTGAGCGTCCGAGGTTCGATTCCGGCTATGTGGTGGCGATTTTAAATCAGCACTATCCACGCCTTTACCTCTGGCTTCCTCATGTGAAGTACCCCCCCCCTAGACCCAACATACTTCGGAGTTGACGGTAAAAGCTGTAGGTCCTCTTATTGCGCCGCCATCCTCATCATTACCCTACCATCGGAGGCAAAGAATTCCGCGCCACCTCAGAAATGGGTCCAGTTATCGATTGGTGGAATGAGATATCCCCGAAGGCATAGGCCATATGGGGAACGTTAGAAACGACGACAATACATTACGAAAGTTACACCAGCTAAGAAGATTATGTTGGAACGGAATAAATTAAAACTAACACTTATGGTGGCCACCTTGACACACTTTGAGATAGAATTAACATTAAAAAAATTAAGGTGATTTTGTAGCACTGTGTAGCACAATACACTAATAACTATGTGCTCGTAATTAACATTTAATAAGTTCTAGGCTAAGGTAATAAGAGCATTAATATTTAATGGATGATAAGCTCATGGCAACAGGCTTGGATAGTTTATTTACGCGTCCACATCACTATTCTAGTAGCATCAGACTATTTTACCAAAGTTGGCATTCTATACAACGAAATACTCCTCTTCTCAGATCTACACCAACATATACTTCGATATTTTCTGCGGCTTCTTTCCAATTGCGAAACTCTTTAATGTTAATGCTGGTTAGGCAAACGAATAAAGATATTACAAGAAGTGTAGTTGCAGAGGAGCAATTATTTGCCAAATGGGAGCATGTTTTTACACAGGACTATACTACGCGGGCTGCATACATACGGATACCAAGGGCCCGATAATTAACTTGGCATCAAATTCAACTTTGTGCGTGCAAAATTTGTCCTAAAAATATTTTGATTTTAGGTGCCTTTAATTACAAACTACACTTTCATTTTGTACGGATTTTAACTAAATATGAAGTTCTGATCTTTCTGCAAGACCTTATTAGAAACTATCAAGTCCATGTATACAACTCTTCGCCAGTAAAGTAAAGTAATTTTTGCAGGCTATCTGTATTAACAATCATTTTCTATCTATTTCAACCAAATTAAAATGTATTTGCAAATTTTCTTTAAACTCTTATGCACAAATTTCACCTTTACATACATGATTACAACTTATAATAATATTTAAGAAGATTCTCTATTTTAATACCGTTAAACTGTACTGATATAAACAAAGTTTTAAGCACATTGAAAAAATGTTTCAAACTATAAACTAAGTGGCTAGCCAGCGCCCCAATCAAACATTAGGCCACCCGCAACATTTGTGCGTCTACCCGTTTAAAAGCTTAGTAGCCTTTGCACTGCGGGTAAATCTACTTGCAGGTTGCCGCCGGGTATATTAAAATTGAGCTCTGTACATGCAGCGGTAAGAACACTCGTCGCAGAAACCTTCAATTATGCACAAATCCCAAAGAAATTTGAAATTATTGAACCAAATTATTTCAGAGACTCGTGTATACAATTCCAACCCTTAGCGCCTCGGCTCACCTCAAATTGTATACGTTTACGTGGTTCTACAAGTAAAGTTCCCATTATTTGTCGCTGGTTTCAACCAAATTCTAAATGTGCTGACAAATCTTCTTCAGACTAGAATGTACAACATTTTAACTCCATACTTGCAGCAGTTCGCCTAAAAGTTTCAACTTCTGGGACGATTTATATTAAAGCTATCTTTAGTTTAGTAGTGTTTCTACTAAATTTGAAATTTTCTCTTGTTTTCTTCAAAATGTTATACATAAAACATCAACTTCGTACCCGTAGCAATACGTCACTGTCACATGCGTACAGACGAACGAAGCGAAGTTAGTGTATACTTCATAGTAGTGAATACACCAAAATGTATTATTATTATGATTATGATGATTATTATTATTATTGTTATTACTGTTGTGTGGCAGCCGCTACGGCCCAAAGTAGTCAGAAATAAACAAAGATAAGTAGCGCTTCCTTTAGCGTAAACACCGAAAGCGCTATTGTCAGATAAGCAGAATCTTCTGGATGTATCGCTTTTACGACGTTTTAGGACTCTGGAAATTACAGCTATATATGCGATCGTTCTCGCGTGATCGAGTTCAGGAGTTGGTCAGTGAGGGAATTAGCGACGAAAAGTGTTGTTCTCCTAACGAGGTTGTGACGACTGCTGTGACGTAAAATGTCTGCTGTTTCCGCGAGATATTGGAGAAGTCTTATGTTCGACACCCCAGCGAATGAACAGTCTGGAAGAACAGGCTACGTCGTGCGTATTTCGTTACGCCGCTACGTCATGAAGAAAGTGAAATGATAGAAAAATAACTGAAGTGAAGTGAAAATCTGAAGTAGTTGTAAGTGAAGTGAGAGTTAAAAACTGGACAAAGTCATACTGGTATCAGGAATGGGATTAAAAAGGCAAGATGGAGGAAATGCTAAAAAAATTATAGGCCAGAATGGAGGAGATGAAAAGTGAAATAAAGAATATAATTTCCAGAATGGAGAAAAAGAAGACGGAAATGAAATCTGGAATGGAGAAGATGCAGACAAAATAGAATCTGGAATGGAGAAGATGGGAACAGAAATGAACAGTATTAAGGATGAAATGAAGAACGAAAACGAGAAAATGATATCCGAACTTAGCCACGACATTGAGAAGAAAATGAAATTCGGGATGGAGGAGATAAGTGAAATGAAGGGCGTGAAAACGGAAATAAAGACTGAAACAGAGAAAACGACATTCGGACTCTGCTTTGACACCCACCCTGTGAAAACAGAGATAAATGCTAAGGTGAATGACATAAAAGACGACATCACAAAAGAGTTAGAAGGAATTAAATATGACATGGGAGATAAAATTAATGGTGGAAGAGCGTCTAGATCGCAAGAAAGGCGGCTAGAGGGGCAGACGGAAGTAAACAAAGGAATAATAGAAGCCGCAAAGGTCGAGAGCGTCTGGACCAGCAAGTGAAGAAAAGCAAGAGGATGATGGACGCCGCAGTGGAGGAGCTGTGCTGTGACCTGGTAGCCAAGTTCCGTGTTGAAGCTATAGAGTGCCCCATGATTATGAGGTCGCCTAATACAAAAACAGTAAAGCAACCGAAAATCGACAGTACTTCGGCTTGGACGGATGTTGCTTCCAGATGGCCGAACTACAAGAGCTATGGGACGTAGTACTGCCAGCAATGCGACATCTCCGCGGTAGATGATGAGACCCCGTCACGCAGTCGGTGCCAAGTGCAACGCGATAAAGTCGGGGCGCCAAAGAACCATGTGGGAGACAACCATCACCTTGCCAGGAGACACCTGAAGTTGGCAAGTGACCGGATGAGGACACGCTTTGACCGACTGGTAACCGGTGCCGGATTCTAAGAAGGTGACCTCGTATGTCTATATCGTCTCACGAAGATTAACAGGAAGTCGCCGAAGCTGTAACCTTCCTGTATCAACGATGTTGTATACCGCAACCCTGAGGAAAGCTGATGGTGGCCCATCTTGATAGACTTGTCCTATATCACGGAGCTTCTCGGGACGAAAGCTCTGAGGAGAGAGCTGTGTGACGCAGCGGCTATGGCCTAAAGTTATCTGGAGGTCGGAAATAAACAAAGACAAGTAGCGCTCTCGCCAGCGCAAACACCAGAAGCGCTATCGTCAGATAACCAGAATGCTCTGGATGTTTCGCCTTCTCGAACGTTCGGGAACTCCGTGGAAATTTCCAATGACTATATAAGCGAGCGCTCTCGCGTAATCGAGTTCAGTTGATTGGTCAGTGAGTGAGTTAGTGAGCAAGTTGGCGAGTGCGTTTCTAGTGGGACGAAAAGTGCTGTTCTTCTAGCGAGTATATGGCGTGCATTGACTGCTGCTTCCGCGAGATATTGGAGAAACCTTGAGTTCGACTCCCCAGCGAGTGAACAGACCGGAAGAAGAGGCTACGTCGTGCGTATTTCATTACGCCGCTACGTCACGAAAAGAGCGAAGTGATAGTGAAAACTAACTGAAATGACAGTTCGGAACTGGACAAAGTCACATAGTTACTCATTTGTTATTATCAAGGAAACTATCGTTACACCAGAACAAATAAACAGAACAATGTTTATACAACTTTAAATGTTCTTTATATATCCGATTAGAAAAAATTCGCAGCTGAGGGAATATTACATCCTAATTGGAATATGTAGGTGTCACTTTGCGTATTGTATTCAAAACAAACCAAAAATTAAGTTTTTCATTGCGTTTAGGGGCGCAATTATCATTTAATTATTTAGTCATGTTAGTTTTTACTGGACCAATTTTTGTAAACATCTTTCTGCAAAGTTCTTATATTATAAAACCTTAGAAAGGTATAGTTTTTGTAGGTTTTTTAATTAAAAATTTAACTGCTTAGTTGGTTTCAATTCCTAAAACTACTTAGGTATTTAATGTTTTCAAAGAAAACTTTATGACTTACGCATTAATTATATGAATATTTCTATTTATTATTTTTGTTAATGAATTACTCATGAAGATATAGATATATTTCTTGTGTTTTTGCTTTCAGGTTTTAATTGTTAAAGTAAAACAATGTTGTAGAAAACATAACCTTTCTAAAAAGAACATATTCTTAAATTCATGTACAGGCATTTAGTTTAAGCACAAAATATACACTAAAATTTATTAACACATTTTAATATTTCCTACAAAAACTGAGATTCTGCAAATAAAAATGAAATTCGATGAAGGTTGTTTACACGTTTAATTGCTTTCCTACTCGTTTTACATTTTTTTTATTTTTTTTTTCGTAATAGGGGGTTACAACAATCGCCCTTAGGTTAACTGTCCCCTTGACGGATTGTGCTTGTGTATAGCTTTATAGGCAGCAGTGAAACAAATCCTTGTGCTGCCTCAAGGTCAAGTTAGCGGTTTATATATCATATTAGAGTCAACTTGTGTTATTGTTCTTTAAGGCAGTAAGATGTTAACACATGTACTCCTACATAAATAAATTCTCTATTAATATACCTTACACTATCTGAGTAAAGCAGAAATACAAAACCATATCTGTAATTAAACATAATTATTTTCTTCTCTGCAGCATTGTACACTTAAATCACAAGTTTACACCTATAAAATCGTTTATTTAAATGCACAAAGGACAAGAGAAGCTATAGTAACAAACGCTTAAAACAATCAAATTTGTTCCTGTTTTCAGTTTAACGTCCTTTAACCTGGTAGGTCATATCGGACAATAAATGAATGAATGAAATGGGTGAAATTATGCTTAAATGAGCCTGGGATCCACAGAGCTTAAAGTTGCCCGACAAGGTCTTCTCAGAATAAGGGAAAACTCCGGAATAAAACCAAATTTGTTCTTACTACTTCAAATTGAGTGTTAAAAAATCTGATGTGATACATTTTCACATGACCTTCTCTGCCCTCTATCGTTTATTAGAGGGTATACAAACTAGTCTTATTAAAGCTTATTTTTATATCTGCTTCATTTTAATCCAAATAAACTTTTGCAAAACTAGCTACATTACACATTTCGTTATAGATACAAAGGGAACAGCGATAGTCAAATGTTTAAGAATTGGACGCTATACCCCGTTTCAATGTTATCGACAACTGAATGTTGACAGGACTTAAAAAGAATGGCTAAGTATTGAACAATTCGAAGCATTAATAACGGATATCTCGGAAATGGCTGATGCCACATAAAAGCTATTTGAAATAAATTATGTGTTTTTTAACATGTCCATTTCTTGTGTATGTACGTTTTTGTCTATCGCTTAACGTTTGCCAGTTATACAAGATTATACAAAATTCTTTCCGAATGAAGTGGACTTCAAAGGCCATTCCCAGAAAATGAAAGATATTTGCCATGTAAATATCTTTAATATATGGTACTTTAATTAAAATCGTTAGAACAATGTTTAGAAAATCAAAATTTTGAAAAGTGTTCCATGTAAAGGGTAATTTAGTTTAGGGGGATTTTCTTTAAAATCCTGGTGTCGCATCTTTGGAAGATTCTGAACTTAAATACGAAGTTTGGTGTTGATCCAACTTTTCGTTTTTGAGTTATGATGTTCACAGACACACACGCGGACCTTTTTCGCTCTTTTCGTATTCCAGGGGCCTCAAAACGTGTATTTACAGTGAAATATCGGTATAGAATTTTTGGATGTAATGCAATACCTGCTCTACCTATTAGTTACATGGTAGAGAAAGTAAAAACACAAAGGGAATAATTTTGTTCAGTTTTTTGGTTGTGTCTCCCCATGCAGTGATGCTGGATAAGAATCAAAATCCAGTTTTTTAATACAATCATATGTACAAACATACGAGCTGGTATGATGATTTCCCTTGTGATTCCTTATTTTGGAGGAGTAATTATTTCGTGAAAGTCAGTCGCTCGAACATTAACAAGCAGCATCTCCAATATTTTGGAATGCTCGCCAATATGGTAGGATTTTATCTGTAGTTGGATAACACAAGTATGAAAGACCTGATACGACCAGAAACCGTGAATTTATTAATATTTTAAATGCAGCCGTTATAAAATACGGTTGTTGCACGTAATTGCAATGTTTTCATCATACTTTTATCCGAAACTCTTTGATTGTTTATGATTACATCGCAGAAAGTTCACATCTATAGTGACTCTAGAAAGTATACTTCTCAATTTTAAAACTTTCTAGTACATAAATTATAGAGGAGAAAATTCTTATTTTAATACACATAGAGAACGAATGATGTTACAGTTTACGTGTTGTGGCATTTTTTCATTAATTTTTTATTTTAATCCTTTTATTAAGCATAGGTTCTTCAAACTTTTTCATTTACGACGTTTAAAATAATTATTTTATGTGGATTTATTAGGCATAGTATTTTTATGACATACCTAACAGTGTTACCGATATATGATTTAAACTTCCAGAGAAATAAATTTGTGAAATCGTAAAAACTGAAGTGTTAATGTGGGAGTTCAGTAAAAACGTTGATAATTTCAACTAACATTTTTCTCCGTCCATCAACCCAAAACCCGCTTTCATCGCAATTTAGGTATTGCATAAAACTGCTCTACCTAAGGCATGTAAAATAATTTTGTAAACACAATACACAAGCGTCAAAACATTGGTGTAATTTTCAAAAGATTAAAATACTAATTAGAGTAGAGTGGTGTATTTATTGGTCTTAAACATTTTACATGTTCAAACTCATACATCGCACCGTACGTGCTTATATAATATACTGTCGTTCATATTTTTCAGACTATATGCAGCACACTGAACCTTAAAGTTAATGATATTTACAAGAAATGAAAACAAAAAAGAAAGAATAGACAAACTAACAACAAAAATCACAGAAACAAAACAGAAGAAGAAGAGAAAAGAACTTTTTCACAAGCACAAGCTATTGTTTACAAAACCATTAAATACCCGCCTGTAAGCCATTAACCCTCCCCCTCCCACCCTTGACTCTCTTCCTTACACTCCAATCTGAGCTGCAGGACCATTTGTAAAAATGTACCAATTACTTCCCCCTCCCAGCCAGCAATGTCCAACAAGCTTGTAACCCTCCCATTGAGTTAACAAAGGAACCTGGCAGATAACTTTCTCCTCAACTGTTCTGTCTTAGTACAAAGCGCCAGAATATGAATCCAAGTTTCTTCCTCTCTACACCAGGGACAGATTCTTATGCCTTTTTCGTTAATGAATTTGATCGCTGGCCATGATCCCAGTCTGAGCCAAGGAAGCCCTTGCTTGCTGGCTCTATTTCTTAACAACATATATTATTCTATATCCCATTCTGTTTTAGTTTCGACTGTAAGTTTAATGATACTTTCTCATTACATTATGACAGCGTCTGCTGTCGATCTATATCTTCCAGTCGCTTCTGTACTTTTCTCCACACATTCATTCTATTTCCAGGTCCTTCATATACTAATTAAATAAAAAGTCCTGAATAACACCAGAGCACGTAAGCTGCAACAATTGCTCTTTCTGCAAATTGCGGGATCCAGCTCCGCCCAGCCACGCGCGGAATGTGCTTCAGTACTCGCCAAGAGGTTTGCCAGCACGAATAATAAAATAAATCGCCATGATTTCTTAAAATATTCCTCCTATTGAAATTTTGTAAACAATAAAAGTTGTCGGAAATGCTTTACTTACAAACTCTTAGAATATATCATTTTACAAAAGTTGAATAAGAAGTAATATTTTCGGATATTTCATTGTGTACCCAATTGGTTGCCCTTTGGGAAAAGAAATTAAATGATATAGCTTGTTTCCTAAGTGAAACTTAGGTACAGGGCCATCCATACATCGTGTCACCGCAGCTGAGGTGGGGTCTGCTCGGCCGATAAGCTATCGCTTCCCGTTTGCCGGTTAATACGAGATCCCGTTGTTTAGCAAGGTAGAGTAACTGCCTAAAACATTCAAATGCTCTTTAAAAGTCATTTACTCATTCATGCCCCTAAAGGAGATGCTGGACTACTTGCCTTCGTTTTCAACACATTTCTGGCATCTTCTTATGAAATTACCCTACTTTTCTCCGTTCTCTTTGAGAAATTGAACTGATCTCTTGGCGAATGTTATCCTTAAGTGCGTCTAATGTGTGTGGATTCGTTTTATACACTTTATCTTTAAATGATACTCAAAAATAATAGTCACTGGCTTCAACTGATTTTCAAATAATCTCGTGATAGTACGAGCGGATTTTGTACGGATATACGAGTCATAAGCACTCGATGTGGAATAGAATAATTAGGCATATTATTTGACATTACTCTCGCTTCACGTGTTGCTCCAATTGAAACTCGATACAAATTGCGTTGCAAGGCCTTGAATAAACCGCTTACCGCCGCAGATCGCTCCTCTCCCCGCGTAAACGCTGTTCCCGTTGCCAAGCGACGGATTCTGTGAATTCCTACAAAGTTGTGGTTTGTGAGAATATTGATATGTGAATTCCTACAAAGACAAAATTTTCCCTCCCGCTTAGCACAGACTTGGTACTGAACAACCTTAATAGAGGCTCTTGTGGGTAAAAACTTGTATTTGTTCATTGTTTAAAATTAAAACGTTGCCAGACAGCTGGGAATTAAGTCCTTAGTTAAAAAGTGGTTTAAAATAAATATGTTGAGTTTTTTTTTATATTTCATTTCTGTAAACACTTTATTAACGTAATCAAATACCTGTTGGGAAAGCACTTTCTTTGCTTGTATATACTCCAGTAGAATAATCACAAAATTCATTTTTTTAAACTTTGAAGCTTGGCAGACATTAAGTCATACTTCCATGGTACGAGATGGCTCCGCGGTAATGTGTAAGACTCGCATTCAGGAGGTCCCCGGTTCGATTCCCGGTGCCGCCCACTCTGACCATGGGTCTTTTGTGGTTTTCCGTGGTCGGCAAAGGTGAATGCTGGAGTAGTGTATTCTACCACAGATTTCCTCTCTCCCGCGTTTCCCCTTATTTCATTTACCTTTCATGTTTCAGGTTGACTCCGGGGCTGTGTTTCGGTCGGTGTTGGACAGATGGCACAGAGGCTTGCGAATTGGAACTTCTTCTCAGTTCTGCTAGAGGGATATATTTTTTTTTTTTTTGCAGTGGAGGAGAAAATGATTTAATCACTGACCTCAGCCCCGATGGGAGTCGGGACTGAGAGTGTGGGACTCTCCACTCTGGCATACCCACTAAAAACTCCTCCACCGTAAGGAAAATGGATAGTAGGAGGAAAAGTGGAATAGAAAGTGAAGGTTGTGCGGTCCCGCATAGCACCCGCGTTAGTAAATTGAATGCTGTTGGCTGCTGCCCTATGGGCAGAAGCGGGTAAAGGTAGTAACTAGGGTGCATCCATGAAACCTGACTGCGACACTAGTGGAAATAGCGAGGATTTAGAAAGGAAGTGTAGGAGAGGGATGTTAAAGTTGAGCTTACTTGATCGTTGTTAGTGAATTCCCCGGTTCAGGTACTCTTCGAGAAACTCGGATCTGGCTGGAAACCTTCGGTGGTTACTGGAGGTCTGCTCTCTTGTGGATGGCTGTTGGAAGTGGGCTCTGAGTTGAATCGATTGTCGTACCAGATGGCTGAGGCTCAGGTCTACTAGAGGGAAGCCTGCCGAGCCTCCCCTGCTGGGTCGTGTTTCCCCTGTCCCGCTGGAGGGACGTCTCCGAGCGACCCTCCCGTGGACAAGTGGTCAGGCCTGGAACTATTAGTGAACTCTGTACGTCTCTGTCGTTTACTCTGCGGTTCCCTCACCTCATCCATTCCTCCCGGGGGTGTATTCACAAAGGACCCATTGGGGATCGAGGTGCTGGGTGTTCCCTCCGTCAACTGGCCATTGTCATTGCCCATGGTTATGAAGAAGTGTATACGGGGCGGCCGACTATTGACTGTGATCACCGTGCAGCGACTTTAACCTGTAAGCAGTTTGTTACTGGTGAGAGTGAAAAGGGAGAGTGTTTGAATTGCCATTTCTTAATGAAGACGTTATTAAAAACTGTTACTTACATATCTGCTTTAAACATTTTTGATCAAGCATTAATACGCAGCTGCTTGACGAAGAACAAAGATAACACTTTTAACCACACCAACCTGTATTAAGGTTGCTCAGAATGCTTTACCAACCTACAAACCACCTGCAGGATCTAACATTTCTCATTTCTCCGATGTTATAGGAATTTATATATCCCCATTTCTCAGAAATTTCTACCTGCTATGATTTTGCAGGAATTCACAGCAACCCGCCGAGTTGAAGCCCTTCTCAGTTGCGGAGACACGATATATGGATGACCAGAATGTTATATATCAAGTTTCATAAAATCAGTTGGAAATTTTGCGTGAAAACGTAACCCACACGCGGGCGCCGCATCACTCATGAAAACTATTTCTTTTGGCTTCAAGGTAGCGCATTATACACGTTAGAACCAATTATTCATTCAAACTCAAAAATTGCTATAAATAGTCTGTTACAGTTTTATTGAATGTATAGATAGTACAGTAAATAAAATCTGTACAATGCCACTTTTCTAATTAAGTACGCTGGAAATTCATATAGAATAGAATGACACCTTCGTTAGTTGTCTTGATTACTTAAAACGGAAACATAAGTAATCAAATTTCCTAAAGACAAACATTAATCATCAAGTTTATGCGGATAAAATTCTTTTGTATCAATCTTCCTATTTATACAATTTTCTTAAAGCCTGTATTATGTTTTTGAGTGAACTTGTATTTGACCATAATGTTAAATGTTTATTTTAATTCACATCCCTTGCAGAATTTAAAGTAAACTTATGAGATTCATTTCACTGTAAGTGAATTATGGTTCAGATAGCATCGATTTGTTGCATTACAACAGAAATTATTATAGATACGTTATAGTTGACGCGAGATGTCCACTGAATGTTTAGAATTAAACTGTCGAACATTCCAGCAAGCCGATACATCTTTTACGGTTCCTAGGGCCACGGTAGAAGCATTTGGTGGGGAATCTGGTTGAATAACGTATTTTTAAGATATACTAAGAAGTGATGTAGATACTGGTAATAATAAATAACTGCCGGAGCACCACGTTTGTGCCAGTTGCCCATTGGGACAATGTTATTGCGCCACTCAGAAATTTGTATTTGGTTTGGTACCATGTAAAAACGTTTTAGCACAGTTTTCCGTCCCACTTTTTCAGACTGCGAACTCACAGATAAAAACTAATTTCTCATCTGGTGTGGTTAAAATTTGTGCTACGATAAATATGTCTATTTTACAAGCGTAAACACGTCGTTTATTTTTTTAGAAAATTTAAAACTATTATTATCATTGCAAGAGTCTATTTAATAAGATACATGTGTTACACAATCAAGTAGACTTAGTGCATTTTCACTATCTTTTTCATACAATATTCTACCTTTAATTATCTGTTTCAATTTTTCTTCTCTTCTTATCATTAATTTTAAGATACCGAGTGTGCCAATAAAATGTCCCTGTGCTTAATGTTTGATATTTCACTAAGTTGGTAACATATTTTTCTTCTGTTTTCAGGTAATTGTTTTGCAAGCTTAGGAGAAACTTTCACTATGGTTTTCACCACGGCTGAGAATTAAAATTGCTGCATTTTATTTGTAAACAAAATCAGTGGTCCGTCAAAGTAGATATCGCAATGAATGTAATTGTCGAGTAGCACCCTCTCCAAAGACAATACTGCGTATTGTAAAGAAATTTAATGAACAAGGGACTGTTATTAACCTGAATAAAGAAAATGAAGGTAGACCGAGATCGGCGAGGACGCAATAAAATGTTGCAGCTGTACGGTTGTCAGTCAAAACAAGAGCTCAAACTGTTTCCGTATAAACTGCAAGTGAAGCAGTCACTAACAGTTCAACAAAAACGTGAACGTGTTGAAATGTGCAATAGTTTTAACCAAATGTAAGATAATGATCAATGGGTGAACAATGTGTGGTTTACAGACGAAACTCATTTCCATCTTAATGTACTAGTGTATCAACAGAATGTGAGGTTTTGGGGTTCAAACCCACCAGTAGAAATAATCGAACAGCCGCTTCAAAGTCCAAAATGTTGGTACATGTTTCAAATGCATTTGCTTGCATCAAAAAGTATTCCATCTTTCTTTTGTAACTCTGTACCAATATGATACACACATCTTCAATAGCTTGGAAGTATGCATTTTTTAAATGAGGTACATTTTATTGGCGCACCCTGTAAGTTTCTGATTGAATTTCATTTACTACTGTTATCGTATTATAAATACCAGGATGGAGCTGTAAAATAAGCCATTGAATTTCCTATGGAAAGCTTCGCAGGTGTTGGTAGCGCGAGTGGTTTCAGATGAATGTGTCGGTTTGAGTGACTCAGTTGGTTAGGCGCTGGCCTTCTGATCCCAAGGCCGCGGGTTCCAACTCGCCCCAGAGCGATGGCTTTTAAGTGTTCTTGTCAGTAGATTTATTAGTATGTAAAAGAATTCCTTGCGGAGTGAAATTCCGGCACACCGGCGGCGCCGATATAATCCTGGAAATTGACAGCGTCGTTAACAAACGAAATATTAAAATATTAAATCGGATGAATGTTCGGTCCACATTGTAGGTGGCAATATGGCCTCATCAGATATAAAATAATCTACAAGATAGTCACAAAACAGAGTGATTTTTGGGAAACTTGGCTTACCCTCGACCATTTCAAATACGAATCAGTCACCTACTTCGGCTAGAGGTAAATGGGATAAACCAAAACAATGAGTGAGTCACTTACGGTTAGAGAAGAATTGTTTTTATAGTCCCATGTTAGGCCAATACTTTGAAGTTTACGCCACCATGACTGACACAGATGAAATCGACAACCTAAGAGTTGAGTCGCATCTCTCCATGTTGAACTAATTGCTTGATGAATAGCAATTTCAAAGTCTGCTACTATTTTCATTGGCTCAAATCTGAATCCTAAATTACCGCATCTTTTTCAAGAAACGAAACACCACGGAAAACGTATCTTTACCTTTACTTTGTAATAAACAAAACACCGCCGGAATTTAATATCCGTTCTGAAGAAAATGTAAATGTAAACAATTCCGTAAACTATTTGGTACAGTATTTGAAAGTTCCAACTAGCTGAAGTGTTTCTGCTCCACACATATAATGTAAGCTACTTTCACACCGAAAATGATCACATTATTTTCACCACCATTTAATAACACAAAATCTTCGTTCCTAGATGACACTGTATGTAATGGAGTTAATGGGTTATGAACTTCAGATACCGTTGTTGGTAGTTTGGGCAAATGGTGATGTCGCTCTCTGTAAATTGATTCACGTAGTAGTTTCAAGTCGATAAAATGTAGTACACTTGTAGAAGTATCGGCAACCTCAATCAATGCTTTAGATAGGTATTACATTAGCTGGTTTTTCACTTAATCAGTAGCTTCCCTCTTACAAGATGCACGAACTTTCTGACGAACGATTTGTCTTTCATCAATTTGATGGATATGGAGACCAACTGCTTCAGCTGTGTTAATATTCAAAGTTACAGCCCTTACTTGTACAACGCCAGCGTATTCTTCCATCTTATATGTACACTGCCGTTTGTGAAAATTGCAACACCGAGAAAGAATTTCCCGAATAACTCCAAACTTGGTGGAAGTGTAGAAGAGTGTGCAAGCAATAAGTGATTAGGTTTGCAGAGAGATGGGGTACACCTAGGCCGAGCAGAGCCCTTTTTCGTGTCGGTCCGACAAGGTCAGTGTTGCGCCCAGTGTAGTCAATGCAGAGCTGTCAAACAAGGTGGAAACAATAAGATAATGTCAGTATGCCTCGTCGACGTCAAAGGGAACCATATCGGCATGTGAGTGAGTTCCAACGGGGCAGAATGATCGGTCTCCGGGAAGCGGGTTTGTCATACTGTGACATTTCGGCTCGTATAGGGCATGCTGCTACGATAGTGATGCGTGTTTGGAAGCAGTGGATAGATGAAGGTCGTACGCAGCGAAGAGCGAGTACTGGGCCACAGAACATAACCACAGCACGGGATGACCGTCATCTTGTCCGCATGGTCATAACAGACCGTAAAGCTTCATCCACAGTGTTGGCTCGTCGCTGGAACACTGCAACAGGTGTGAACTCGTCTGCATCAACGGTTCTTCGCCGTATGCTGCAGGTTGTACTGGTTGCATGCATGCCATTACGTCGGCTTCTATTGTCCAGAAACCACAAGCTCCTCCGACTGCAATGGGCACGTGAACACCGTCACTGGGGTGCTGAGTGGCAAAATGTAGTCTTTTCGGACGAGTCCCGCTTCAACGGTCCCTACAGTGATGGCCGCATACGTGTCCTGCGGTACCGTGCTGAGCGCAACCTGGAGGGCTGCACTATTGAGCGGCATAGCGGACAAACACCAGGTGTGATGGTTTGGGGCGACATTGGTTACAACAACCGATCTCGCCTCCTACGAATTGAGGGCACTTTGAACAGCAACCGCTACCTAACGGTGGTTGTAGAGCCTGAAGTACTCCCCCTGCTTCAGGCATCTCCACAGGCCACATTTCAACAGAACAATGCCCGGCCACATATTGCGAGGAATGTACAAGCCTTCTTCGAAGAGGACGGGTACCATTGCTTCCCTGGCCTGCACGTTCGCCTGACATGTCGCCCATCGAACATGTCTGGGATATGGTTGGTGCGTCACGGTTCTCCAGTAATCAGTAACATGAATTTGTGGGCTCGAATACAAACTGCTTGGAGGGAAATCCCTCAGGAACTTATTCAGAACCTTTTTGATTCAATGCCACGGCGTATAGCAGCTCTAATTGTAGCGCATGGAGGCCACACCAAATACTGAATATTAGGACTCAAAGGTCACGTGTAGATTTGAAAAGTTTATCGTTTGTTACTTCCCATGTACCTAACCTGTGGTATTAAATTCATTGAATTCATGCGTTTCCTTCTTGCTGTTGCAATTTTCACAAACAGAAAACCTTTGTATAACCTTTCCTATACGTGTAACCATATCGTAAGAATAAGTCCTTTCCCCTATTATTCCTTTCTCGACCCACTCCATAACAGTCGATACGTTGCAGTTGTTACACCAATGCTTCTTAACTCGCATTGCAAATTCCCCTTCTAAGCCGACCTTCAGGTGATTCTTATAGTTTGCTAAGGTAATACCAACCTAACCGAAAGAATTACAATACTGCTACCGCTGGCGCAATCACATTGTCCTGTACAACTGAAGTGGCGCAAACGCATTGCAACCTTAACTCCTATGTGCTGCAAATGACAATGCCAATAGCGTGCCGTAAACATACCAGGGTGCGTTCACGAGTAATTGCGGGATTTGTTCCTAAATAGTAAACTTCAAAACAATGTTATGGTGTGAGAGTGTTGAATTGGCTTTGTGTACACTGGACGCGACTAACTGAAATATTTTACTCTACACCATCTTTAAATTAAGTCTCTTAAGCAACACCTTAGCTCTGTTTGTTGCCGTGCCACTTTCTGAAAGTGTCCTACACGCCATTTTTGTAACTTTCACATCTGGCGGAAACGAGCCCCGCCCCTAGAGACCTACTTTACGCCAAGCACCCAAGGCGGAGAAGTTGCCTAAAAATTGCTGTGTGTCGTATGGACTTGAACACATACGTTAAAACCCAGAAATAGGTTTAGGCACACAGGTTGCCTAAATAGAACAGCAGAGCCAGGTAAAGTTAAGTTTGTTGTTGACTATTAGTATGTTTGAAGAAAGATTCTTGAGATTTTCTTTGGTCAGATGAGGGTAACACCTGAACTGAGCAACTTCAGCCTGAAGAAATTCCATAATGTGTTGCGATTTGGCAATAAGAACCGAATGATAAGTGCTATTAAATATGAAATATATCGTCCTTTCATTTTATTTTCCCCGGACCTGGAACTGAACACAGAACGTGTGTTCACACATTTCACGCCGTAGCATTAGTGAAGTATTAAGGTATTACTTGTATTTTCTAAATATTGTAATTTCGTATCAGAATGTGCTGGTTAAGGGCTCTCGCAAGTTGTACTAAAGTCGCGATTACGATGAACTTAGCTTAACATGACCGGACATAACGCGAGGCTAAGAAATGCTGGCAGTTGTTCCATACCCACGTAATATTAAGACAATAAAAATAGTGATTTAAGGGTCGAAAATGCACTTGACAGTGCCTTTAAATGGATATGTGAACACTTATACAGCCTTTAACTCATTCATTACTACTTTTAACACAGCTTCTTATATACTAAATTCATCGCGATATGTCAATAGAATACTCCATTTTGTTAATACTGCGCATGCGCAGAAGAAACTTCCAGCCTAACCGTATTTGCGTAATCCACGAAAATAGCGATGTTTTCACTTCTTCTTCTAACACACTCGTTAAGAATTCATCTGCATGTATCGCCACTAAGTTTAATATTTAGGCGAGCATCTAAACTTCGTTCTCGACTCCTTCACAGCGCAATTTCTGATATCATATCTGATATTTGAAACCAATTCATATACACACACCAGCTTAAACCTAACCTCGGATAAATCTCGAAACCAGAGAACCCTCTGATTCATTGTGGCTCTGGTCTCTGCTCGCCTCGTACTCGTTTTTTCCTTTCTGTTTTTCTTCCTTTTTTGTTTAAGAGGCATATGAGTTAAAATACTCATTCATTCATTCATTATCTGTTTACCCTCCTCTTATGTAGGACTTACACCCCCCCAGGACTTACACCTCCCCAGGACATACACCCCCAAGGACTTACAAGCGGATGCCTGGGGTCAGAGGCCCGTCGAGGAGCAGACATCCAGGATGGTTGATCAGCCCGATGCCTGGTATGGGATGAAGGAAGTAGATGAAACGAAATGTTGGTGAAATGGCGGGGGAAACCGGAGAACCCGGAGAAAACCCGCCCAGACGCCGCTTCGTCCACCACAAATCCCACATGCAGGTCCCTGGGATTGAACCCGGGCCGCCTCGGTGAGAGTTGCCGCCAGTTAAAATACTCAACGACTAATAATATTTGTCACTTCGATATCGCCGTGTTTTCGCTCAAATGTTTCTGGCTCTTCAAATGCACTGCATAGTCACAAAGCGCCAACTAATGGTTAAACCGTGAACTAATTTGTTAAGTGGACATGGAACAAAGTCCGAAATTTTGCTAAACTATGTCTAAAGTAGGATGCGCTTAACACAACGGGAATGACTCGATTTGTATTTGTTTTTATTATCTACTTCACGCTACGGCTTCACATCGATTTGTTGTAATTATCACGCGATATCAAACTTAACGTAATGGGAAGGAAAATGTTGAAAACCTCTTTAAGTTACTTCGCGTTAAGTTAAATCACATTAAGTCAACCCTAATCAGCTCCACTTAATACAATGTGTTAGACTTTCACGTTACGCCGTGTTAAGTAAGTTACGTTAAGTTTATCGTAATCTCGGCTTAACTCTGCGATAAAGTTTCGTGGTTAGTGTTGTAATCGAACAGTGGTTTTGAGAATGGGCGCAATAAAATATTAAAAATTTAGATCTGATCATTGCACCTTTTCAAAATATTCTCCATTGCATTCTATACATCGTATTATCCTTTCAAACCATTTTTAAATGCTAAACGCCATTACTTTTTGGAAAGAGTGCAAATACATTCTTCTCAAGCAGCTACTGCAGCTTCAGGTCACTCAATTCGTTGACCTCGAATTTTTTCTTTCATTTGGGGGAATAGAATAAAGTCGCATGGGGCCACATCTGGACTGTAGGCAGGATGGGACAAATACCTGACCCCTGCAGAAATTGGGTTGTTTCTTGTGCAGTGTGAGCAGAGGCATTGTCATGATGCAATAAATTACCACATATACCAGTCTTAGGACGCTGTTTTCTCAGTTCATTGAACACTTATGGCAGACATTTTGTGGTGTACCATCTGGCAGTAACAGTGTTTTGTCCCTCAAGCGGAATCGTCACAATGTGGCCACTTGCTGAGAGGTAGGAGAAGATCACCTTCTTGCCAACACTTGTTCGCTTCACATTTGTTGGGGATCTTCTCCTGGGAAGACCCAGACCGATGACTGTCCTTTAGTTTCTGGATCATACTGGTAAATCCAACTTTCATCACCTGTTACAACGTTAAATATGTTTTTGGATCATCCTCCATTGAATTTCTCAATCATTTCCTGGCAACATTGCACACATGTTTGTTTCTGCTTATTTGTGAGGTGGCGGGGATCTAGTGGATGCAGAGCTTCCTGGCGTTAAGTTTTTCTTTCAGGATTGTTTTCACTGCTGCCGATCCAATATTTAGAGCTTCTTAAATCTGACCATATGTACAATGATGATCTTTCCGCAACATGCGTTCTGTTTTCACCACATTTTCATTCATTGTTGCTGTAGCCGGCCGTTCTGCTCGGTCTTCATATCCGAGGGAATCCCTTCCTCTTCTAAACTGTGCATAACATCGATAAGTGGTGGATTGCGAAGGACAAAGATCCCCAAATGCACTATGCAGTCTTTCAAGGCATTCTCCCTCCCATAAACCGATTTTAAGGTCATAGAAAATCATAGCACGGAAATGCTCTCGCTTGAGACCCATCCTAGCGTATGGTGTAGCAACACCTGGTATACACACACACGTGGTGCTGACGATGCACATCACTGGATCGCGCTCAGTCTTGCACATGTTGCTATCTGAACTTCAATCAGAAGTTAGGAAAAGCTTCTTTGGCTTACTACTGCTCATTGTTGCACATTCTCAAAACTTTCAGAGTGACCCTCGCTACAAGCTTTCTCTGATAACACATGCTTCATGCGTCTTTGTTTTCTACCCATCACTGACCCTATTGTTTTGAATTTAAAGACGTTTCATGCACTGAAGATCTGTCAGATAAACGGATCTCTTATATGTTCCTGCAATTCTGCAAGAAGGTGAGCAACTCATTGGTTTCCTAAAAGTTTCCAGCAAATTAAAAGTTGTTGTCCTGGTTTTAAATCTTTGAACCATAGTAAGCAGAAAGTGAAAGTAACTCGCACTTCTGAGCCTAAGCACGCACCAAACAGTGTTATGAGCGACACTGGCGGTCGGTGCTTGATGTGACCTGACAGCTTTGAACCTGGTCCTCATTTGGAATAAAACTAAACCACGATCCTATATTTCAACGCTTTCTATCACTTATTATTTGTTACAGTATAACTACTTTCTCTTCAATGTATTCAAAAAGTACGTACAAAACCAATCGTTCATAGTTCGCACTTTCGAAACACTAACTTCGTGAGTTGCTTTATAGGAATTGAACGTAAACAGACGCCCTGTATTCATATGAAGTTCTTCCACGCTTCGTTTCTCTCAGGTTCAGTAATGGGGTTACCGAGAACGGAGAAGCTAAGGAAGCTTTGAGTTCACTGAGAGCTCTTCAAGCGGAGGTAGAAAACAGCAGTAATCCAAGTAGTGTAATTTCATAGTGGTAGGTTGAAGTGCAGTGCCTTTTCCAGAGAAAGTTGTTCACTTCGATCTGCATGATATGTATATACACTAAAACCGCTCGTTAATACCCTGCCAATAATAATGTTTTTCTATTCAATATCTATATGGACGTTTCATGATTAGTTTTCCGCATAATTTTAACCTGTTATGACGCTTCCAAGTCCCACTTGTAGTGATTTATTTATCATAAATGAGTAAACATTTTTCATGCATTCTGCGAGTTCTAAACTTTTCAAAGAATTGTGAAAAATCAAGTTGCTGTGACTGATTGGTATGAGATGAGTTGGTTTCCAACTTTCGGAACTTGCAAACCTGCTCTCCACCCTATTAGGACAGGAGTTTAACACTTATATCATCTTCCCGATAAATTTATGTTCTTTCTGTAAATTTCAGTCTCTTTCAATCCTACGCTGTAATGGTGTAAACTGTGTTGGTGGCGCATTCTATACTGAAGCTTGGAAATAGTAAAATCTAATGAAACTGTAACTACACCATTCCCCGTGAATTAATACCTTTCTGTAGGATTAGGATAAGTATTACGCTATGGAGGGAACACCCAGCACCTCGACCCGCACAGGGATCTCTTGTGCTTACACCACCGAGAGAAACGGAGGAGATGAAGGAACCACAGGCGACGTATGGGCTGCAGGACCGGCCGGCGCATGCGACAGAGACGCGCAGAGGTCCCTAACAGTTACAAGTTTGACCACCCTGCCGGAGAGCGCTCAAAGCAGCCCTCCCAAGTCAACGGAGGGTGGCTCAGTGCTCCCCTTCAGCGGAGACTGGGAAGAGCTCGAGCCAGCAGCGGAAACTCGAGCGGCCTCCATCTGACGGGGCCGAGGAGAAGTTTCAACAACGAAAAACTCATTGTCAGAGGCCAGCATGACGGGAATCGAAACCGGTATCTCCCGAATGCGAGCCTCACACAATACCAGGATCCATCTCGCTTGGTTTCAAATTGAGGACTACGTATTTCAAGCCTTTTTTCGCTTCAAGAATGTAGCC
This sequence comes from Deroplatys truncata, assembly GCA_030765065.1. NCBI lineage: Eukaryota > Metazoa > Arthropoda > Insecta > Mantodea > Mantidae > Deroplatys > Deroplatys truncata. The sequence continues at coordinate 106,646,826 of CM060990.1, read as the reverse complement.
TAATATCCTTTCCACATCATCTCTCCAAGATTCTCCAAAACTAACGTGGTAGTTTAATATTTTTCGAAAAAGTTATTGATGTACTGTGGTTTTACTTTTCACTTGTGGAAAAATATTAGTTCTAAAATTTATTATATTTTATTTTTAAGTCTTAGCTATCTCATCATCAGGACTCATTTTCGTACCTGATATTCTTCAACTATATACTTCTTATTTTAAAATGTAGGGCAACCAAATTTCGGAATACATTTACACATAAACCTTGCCGAGCGGGAGGCTCAGGCGGCAACATCTGTGGTCCGCATTTGGGAGTTCCCGAGTTCGATTCCCGGTGACCGTCCACTCTGGTCACAGGGTTTTTCGTGGTTTTCCCCAAGTTGCCAAGACGAATCCTAGGATAGCGTATTCTGCCACACTTTCTCCTTTTTCCCCATTTCCTCTCATTTCATCTCAATTTCACGTTTCAGGTGTGCTAGCGGTGTCGGGTAGATGGTATGGATGCATACATGGTTGGAAAGATTTCTCTCCGTGAACGCCAGAGTGAGCTGTCCCGCCTGTTATGGTCGCTGCGTCGCCCTCTGGGTTTCCTCGCAACTGGTGCGCGAGTGTTCAAACTGGAAATGTTAGAGACTTTTGCGCGTCTCTGTGGGTGTGTCTGCCTGCGGACCTGTGACCTACTACGGTTCCTTCACCTCATCCCTGCCTCCCGGGAGGTGTATTCACAATAAATCAAAATGGCCGCAGTACGCGAGGTGTTCCCCTCCAATAACACATCCTACCTCCTACACATAAGACTTGATAATTCATAGCTTGTAGAAATTAACTTAGTATAACCGGAAAACAAGCATTATTGTTTATATGTTGGTTATAAATAGTTTCATAAAACAATAACAATGGACGAATTTCAAATGCACAGAGGAAGTCTAATAAGCTTTGTGTGTGATCAAAATGGGTACATGAGGTTAACGGCGCATGGAGCACTCTTTCACGCTGAGGTAAATATAAGGTTATACGTTCACTGATTCCGAAAAATGTTTATCGTTCAAGTACAGTGGAACATAAAACAGAGGTAAGCATTTACATATTTAATTAACAGTCACGTGAACGCACGGACCCAAACCAACCGGAAAAGAAAAATGATGTAGTCCAATTCCAAGTAAATTCAAATGCTGCTGAAACCCACCAGAGGTATGGGTATATACGTGGGCTACTTATCACTTACGGTGCATGAGCAGAAAGCTATTGGGACCATGCAGTCATCATTAATTAGGTTTTTCTGTATTCAAATTAATCTGGGCTCTTTTAGAACACTAACAAGAAGTTTCCTCAAAATATTAAGCAGCGGTGTTTATACAGATGATTTTATTTTCAGCATTTTGCATCTTTCTGTTGTTTAATTTTAATTTCCTTCGCTCTTAGATGTTATACCTCTTGAGAAAAAGTGTTTGTAAGCTGATTATAAAGAACCTCAAAACTAAGAGGATTACAGGATAACAGAAACTTAATGAGTTGATCTTTTATGTACAATATACTTGAAATTGTAATGCTGTTTTTAAGAGTTTCTTGAACCTACTCCGATAAACACCCAATACCACAAATGAAAGTACTGCACACTCTCTTATTTGTGAAACTGGAGCACTTGCACACAAAGGGATTTGTAGTGGTAACTGCAGTCCTTAGATATAACATTACTTGATTTAATTTATAGTAATACAACTACTATATGGTTTGTGCTTCTGCTGCTGTATTGCATAGCTCATATTCTTCACTGCAACAAGTATACCTGGCCGTGTTTGGAGACACTTAGTGTTGAGTCGCTCTCGTGTATTTCTGCATCGAGTTCGGACGTCCATCTGGAGATTGCGGAGCCTTCTGCTGGAGTAGGTGGATCCAATTTGGCAGACGATACCTGCATAAATTTAAGAAATATTAAAAATTTAACTCTCCCTAGATAACTGCAATTATTGCCGTGTGCACCGTTCATTTGTCGTCCTCTGTGGTGTAGTGGTTATCATGCTAGCCGCTAGTTCCCGAGGTCACGGGTTCAAACCCGGCGGAGGGCGATGGATTTTTTTCGGGCGTAAAAATCCTTAGCATGGCTTCCTTCGGAAGGGGAGTAAAGCCGGTAGTCCCGTGTCATAGATTTACGGCGCTTAAAAGAACCTCAAGCCTGATAAAGAGGCTTCTGATAAAAATTATCGGTCTTTCACGCCCAATGCAGAATGGGACGCTAAAGACCACAGCAGTTAAAGAGCGCCCATAAATAAAACTCAATTTAATTTTGTGTATACCATTCTTGTTAATAAACTTCTATGAGAGGTTTTCACAAACGTGGTAAGAATTTGATCTCTAAACTCTAAACACCGATGCACCAACGTGCATCGCAGTTTAACTGGCTGTGTTTAGTTGGCAAGCCTTCACAGTATTAGAGTTTACAGCTCCTTGAAGATTCTAATGCTATGAACCCTACCGAACGCACCCAGAAGTAGGTATATTGTGGAATTTTCTGTCGCTCATAACTTCAAAGCGATTTCCTCTATCCACAGTCATCGGAATGCAATTACAACGCAACCGAAGTAGGAAATCGACGAAAAGCATCCGATCACGCCCGGTCAGGTTTTATACCGCGGTAAAATTCTGGATAACCTCTTACGGTTGACAATGGACCGCAAATGCCGTAAATCGCGGTAAGGTGAGTATTTTACAGTGTTTAAGTTTGATCGAGAATAGTGCATACGGCCATTAGAGACCTACAAAACTCATTCTGCAACCAGGCAAGAGCAATCTGCTGAGGGGTAGAACTGAGCACAGATCGATTCCTGTATTCGAATAAAGTACTCTGTCTAATGTCCGAATATCAAGTGAGCAATCAGTCAGCTGCCCCTTCCTTTAGACCAGGGCTGGCCAGATCCGCTCTGATCCTCGACACATGAGCCGATAACTACTATGAGTAGGAGGATCGGGTAAGGCAAGCAGATGGGGTGAAGTTCTGAGGTCCTCACACTCCCAGTGCGAGTATGCTCACCTCGAAAAGAAAGTAAATTGGTAGTTCCATGCAGTATAAATCAGTATTTTGATACCAATATAAATATAGCACACAGGATTATACAAAATATGAAAACAGCTCTGTCGTTCATGAAATAAGAAGCAATGGTGATGACAATCTAGGATCATATGAAGTACAATAAGAGGACAATTACAGAAGTTACAAAGTGGAGGAGGATCATGAGATATAAGGTAGGAATGGGTGATGGCTGTGTGTCCAATGCGTAATCGGTGAGAGCAGCTTGGTCCTTGCGAGGAAGGGAAATCACTAAGTATTTAGGAGAGCGAAGATAGTAAATGTCATGCAGTTTACTTGTAGATGAGCTGTTCCAATGCTGCTTCCATATCTGGGTGGTCTTCTTGTGGATGTATCCGAGGAAGTCACAGTATAGCATTCTGCAGTTCTTTGGGGAATGCTTGACGTGAGGCGGAGAACAGATAAGTTTGATATATTTACGAGATTGAGTTGCTGTATTGTATAACATTAATAGTTCTGCAACCAGTGGGTGAGACAAAGAGTTGTTGTGATGTAATGCTAACAAGGCACTCATAGAGTCCGTGAATATGACAAAGGAGTCATACTGTATGTTGTCTAGGATATATCCCAGAGCAAAGCGAATTGCATATAGCTCACACGTGTAGACGCTGAGATAATTAGGTAGGCTATGTAGTATCGTGTGATCAGGGAACACCACTGCGCAACTGCAGTTGTCGTCAAGTTTAGACCCATCAGTATAAATCGGACATGAAGATAAATTTGATATGAGGAGATCTTGAAACTTGTTTCGCAATGTAGAGCTCTCAGTAGTGGATTTGACATATCCGACATAGAGATATAAAGTGAGGAAGGCTTGCGCTTCCAGGGTGCTATATGTGGACAGCAACAGGGAATTAGCTCAGGTAATATGATGTTACATTCATCAAAATTTTGAGAGATGCGATTAGCGAAGCTGATTTGTTGGAATAAATTCATGGCAGGGATTGCACCTGTGTTAGTGGGAAACACGTAGAAATGAATTGCAGAATGATACTTAAGTATATTAAACAAAGATATGCGTAAAATTATAATGTTGTCTGACTAATGTACATTCACAATGTAATTTATTATAGTGGTTTGTATCCTTATGGAGTCGCGACATGACCAGCGAGTTCAAGCGACTTAAAATAAATTTAAATAAATAAAAATAAAGAAGTAATGAGATACTTATCAAGCTATATTGTGACCGCGTACGTGAAGTTACCGGCAGGCTGCCGGTGAGCGCAACCCAGCCAGGCCGTTGGGTGTGGCTAATCACCGGTCCCCTTCAGAACAATAGCCCGCGCAATAAATCCATTATGTGCCGTTTCTCTGCAGTTGGGGTAATTACTGCTCCACAAAATCCCTTTCAGCCGCTTCTAGTAGCTTCCCATTCTAGAACATTCCGTTTTGTATGCGGGGCCTGTACAAGGAGTTGCTCTTACTCGCAGTTGGTTAAAATGTTACAAGATTTAGCGCAGTCATGAAGCCGAAGAATTTGGACAGTTAAAAGTGGACAGTGCTGAATGCAGTTCAGTTGTGAGTTGTGACTCTACGGTTCATTTGTTAGTTGTGACTCAGCAGTTTGGTTGTGATTCAGTTCGACGGGTCAGTTATGTTCTGTTCTGAATGCGTGCAAGAAGTGTCTCAAGGGTAAAGTTTGTGCTACGCTGAGCACCTGAGTGACAAATAAAGTGCGTTTAGCAAAAGCTGGTGTTCTCATTTGTTACAAAATTAATTGACAGCATGTCTTGTGTTGATTTTTGTCAATAAAGACAGAGGCAAACTAAGCTGCATATGTAGGACGTAGGATGTGTTGTCGGACACATCGTGCACTGCGACCATTTTGATCTATTGTGGCTACACCCCCGGAAGGCAATGATGAGGTGAAGGAGTTATAAGAGGTCCCAGATCCGTAGACAGACAGGCCCACAGAGACGCGCAGAAGTCCCTAACACTTTCAGTTTGAACACCCGCGCAGCATGGACGAGGAATACCAAGAGGGCGACGCAACGACCCTAACAGGCGGGAAGCTCACTCTGGCGCTCACGGGGAGAAATCTTCTACAATGCGCATACATCCACGCACATCTGCCCGGCACGCCAGCACCGCAGGACCGAAAGCACACCTGAAATGTAAAATGCGGATGAGATAAGAGGAAATGGGGAAAGGATAAATCGTGAGTACATTACCCCGGCATTCGCCTTAGCGACCAGGGGAAAACCACGAAAAACCCCATTGTCAGAGTGGGTGGTCACCGGGAATCGAACCTCACTCGATACCGCGAAGCCATCTCGCTCGGCAATAAGCTGCATATTCTCAACAAACATGGGGTTTGATTGTAGGTATAGTACTTGCACTCGAGCACATTCAATCATGCGTGCAGCCGCCTTATGTCTTTGTGCTCGCTTACTCGATCTTCGGGATCATAACTACAGTGAGAGGCTATGGTTAGACTAAACTGACTGCGCATGGAGTTGTCGAACAATTACAGTAACCACTGTATAAATAGCCGGAAAGTCATGAACAGTGTAAATGGAATTCACTCTAAAGAGTATATCTTCGACTTGCCTGCATTATTACAGGTGTTGAAACTGGCCTCGGCTGTAAATACATTCACTGTATCTCCGAAAGGTATTTTGGTTCACGAGCTCCAAGAAGTTCTTCTGAATTGACTGCGTTGTTGAGCTCCTTTTTCATCAAGAAGGACCCTGTAGGCTATTCACGAGATGATGCACAGCTGCTCTCCTAGATATTGTTGTCTGTAAACTCAACAGAAAAGTTTGTTCTAACATTTCTTGTAGAGGAGTATTTCACATAATATCATATAGAAAAATACGCCGTTGTAGATATACAGAACCAAAATAAATAACTTATCACCAACACACAGTACAATTTTATTCTGAAAGAAACTCAAATTACATCCTATGCAGCTGCCAAAACTCAGCTGATAAAACATACACGTTGTATATAATGAATTTTGTTAATGAATCTAGCAGCAGGAGCGGCATATATTGCTCAGTCCAAGGCCGCTGCGCAGTAGGTATATCTAACTCTAAAGTCATTGTAGAATGGTTTTATGCTGGTGTACCCGACTACATGTCGAGTGAAATAGGTAAACAGCAAACTGTAATGGCAGTTCTGTTACTGTGCAAATAATCTCACAAAAGCGCAATGAAGTTATCAGCTTAGCAAACCACAGCAAACGCGTCTGGTGACCGTATCACAACTGTTAAGCAAATAACACTAAGACAGAAGGACTGTTTTACTAAAATTACTGCACCTGTGCCCCAAGGTTGCGGGTTCAAACCCGGCGGAGGGCGATGAATTTTTTCGAGCGTACAAATCCTCAGCATGGCTTCCTTCGGAAGGGAAATAAAGCCTGTGGTCCGTGTCGTATATTTACGGCACGTAAAAGAACCTCAAGTCTGATAAAGAGGCCTCTGAGCAAAATTACCGGTCTTTCACGCCCAACATAGAATGGGACGCTAAGAACCACAGCAGTTAAAGAGAGTCCATAAATAAAACTCAATTTAATTTTCACCTGTGCAGCGGCTATTGTTTACTACATTGTAGGTTTAACATAAATCCTCCCTTTCCAGAAAAATACGAAACTAACTCATATCTTAAGATATGCTATAATGATACTTCTCAATGTCCTTCTAAGATGAAATTTCAGGCTTGAGTTGTCATCAGAACCGAACCATCAAAGTTTAGAATTGTGCAAGAAATGCATAAACTTCATTGTGGATGGCAACAACTTCCCGACTTTCCTGTTTTGTGCTAGTGCACCACAAAACATTTCAATTTCATTACCCGTTTTCCAAATCACATAAAATGCAAGTTACAAAGAGAGGGGGCGATGTAGGGGGTGAGAAAGTGGAATAGGAAAGAGAAAGACAAAGTAGGGCAGAGAGAGGGAGAAAAGCAGAGGAATCCCTAGATTTAACGTAATGCGAACGGAGATGTGGATCTTCAAAAACTTGCCTTATTTGGTCCGTATTGGAAATAAAGGAACTCGAAAAGCTACTTTTTATGGTGAAACAAGTGCTCAAAGAGTAAAACTGAATTATAATTTTTCCATTCATGTCTGTGCATAGCACCCTTCAGCACAATATGTTATTGTTAATACATGAAATTCGTCAGGGCTAGTTAAAAATACTTGTTTGAACGGATGGCGTTAGTTTAAAGTAGTTTCAAATACAAAACTAAATAATAAGCCCCTGGTAACTAGTTTTAATGGTAAACATAATATAATTGTTCATAGTTAAAACTATTTTAACTACAAGATTAGCAACTAACTTATTTGAAACGGGTTCTGAAATGCGTAAATGTGTTTATTAGCTGAAAATGGTTTTGAGCATAATCTTCAAAATTTGTAACAATTATAGGTTTCACTCTCGTGTTATGACAGAATCATCACTTTATAAGCACCAGGTCGAAAAAGAGATCTTTTGTGAATGAAAGTCAGCAGATATCGACAAGAGTTTTGGGGCTTATGCCTATGAGTTTTGCGTATTTACAGGATATTTACCTTCCTGATAACAGATTTTTATACCGAGTACATGATAGTGAGCAGGCTAATTCATTACTCATATCTCAATGACCAATGTTCGTATCTGGATGCTACGTTGCTATGTTTATGGTATATAAGGCATTATACAAGGTGCTTGTTATCATTTATTTTTATGCTCTATTTTTTAGTTACTATATTAAGCCTTTTTCGTATGAATAAAACAGATAATAGAATTTGCATACTTCGTAAAGCTTTCGGTTATATGAAGCTGAGAAGAAAGATATGCATGTGTATTGCAGAGAGAGAAAGAAGGAAGGAAAAAACAAACAAAGGGATGAATGGATGGGAACTAATCTATACTTTTTTCATTGTGAAAAATATATTAAGCTATGTAGAATAAATTGTATGCATCACATTTTAAATAAAAGTAAATAAAATATGCAATAAATAAAATAAAATATAAATTAAAACTAGTTCAAACAGAATTTATATCCAGAAGTTCATTCAGGCGACCTACCTGCCAGTGTACCGATGTATACTCCGTGCGTGATGTTCTACGTGCCATTTCTGGACATGTATATACTGCGTTCCCATTTCATGTCTGCGAGCGAGCGAAGATAAAATATACACTCACAGAACTACCACTCTAATCGCCCACACATTTATGCTACGGGCTTTCGAGCTGTCAATTTTTTGTTATTTGGTTATCTTAATGTCTATATTCATTAGCGTCCTCGTTTATCTAATGTACCAGAACGCAGACTTAAAAGTAAAGCATTTACAAATTTGAAACCTTTAAAAGTTCCTCTATAAACATTAGAAAGTGAACCATAAAATCATGTAGGCTGTGGTGGCATTCTCGGCGAGTATGTGGTGCAGGATAGAACGTTACAGAAAGTGAAGCAACAAATTGCTGCTGTAAGTTCCACTTGGCGGTTGACACATTTAGGGATACATTGCCTCGGAGAAGATATACGTCGCTAAAATAGCGTGACATATCCGCAGCTGAGCACTGCTGACCGATCCTTTCCGACTAGTTCGTAAAGTGGATTCTCAAGCCAAGAGGGAGACCTTTAAGTTCTCATAGGTTGTTTCATCTGGACTGGCAGTGTGGTGCTTTTGAAGTTCACACATGCAATGACACATATTTAACAAAAGGTATATGCGGAATGAAGGATGTTGGATTTTGCTGTGATTCTAATCATTTCCTCGGATACCACAGTGACCGAGGATCGAGAATAATAAAAAGCTTCATTTTTTCAAATATGACAGGATGTATCTGATTGTGCATCAATTGCATTGTACATATTCTGAGTACTTAATATAATGCTGATAGTACTGGGACGTTTATGACATTTTATAAGATCCTTCTCGCTAACAGCTTTAAAATTAGAAAACACTCCAAGAGCCAATTTAGAAGTATACACAATAAAATTATATTTTAAATAACGGTTATTGTACTACAAGTACTTCTCACACAAACACATATTCCTTCAGAAACTGTCAGTACACTGTTTAACCTCCTCTTATGTAGGACTTACAGGCGGTCCGATGCCTGGTATGGGAGGAAGGAAGTATGTGAAACGAAATGATGGTGAAATAGATGAAAGGAAAGGTGAAGATGGAGCAGTTGGTGGAATGAATGGCGGGGGAAACCGGAGAACCCGGAGAAAACCCGCCCACAAATCCCACATGCGGGTCCCTGGGATTGAACCCAGGCCCGCCTCGGCGAGAGGCGAGCGGTCTAACCACTCGTCCACGGCGCCGCCTGAGAACTGCCAGTACACGTGACACTAAAATCTTGATGTCGCATAAAGAAATTATAAAAGGACAGGCGAAATATTTTATGGATCGTATCTCCTATGGCTGGGCAACAAAATACATCCAAGAAGATTTTGTGGTTTAAAATCTAAGAAGGATAACAATATAATTGCTTTAAGAATGCCTGTATATTGAGAACAAATTATTTATATTCCTTCTTTTCTAACTCATGTGTCTACATAGAACGTTTTATTTATTTACACATACCTCAAAGATTTAATCCCTCCATAGTCAACAGAGAACAACAGAATAACAATTGATATATAGAGGGAGTCGAGAGAATGCAACAAAAGCAACATAGCAGCTTTTCGCCGAGAATTCCAGCGCATCACATGTTTCTGTGGATTTCGATTCGCATTCTAGTGATATAATCAGCACACCCAAAAATAGAGAGCAGTAACTTGTGACCCGGTGATGGTGGAGCGGGTAACTGACTATGCCATTCATCATTCACGTGATAGCACGAGAGAAACTCTGAGGCATTTCCAGCATCGGTCAGTCTTCCGTGTAACATAAGTGTAAGTTCTAACATAAGCACACACAACTGTATTAGTGGAGTTTCGCTTTGGGAACGCAATCATGGTGAGAGAACAGGGTTTGCTTGATTTGTTCTCCAGCAAGCTGAATATAATGCAAGCTCTTTTTAGCCAATGCATTATTTTCAGACAAAGAAGTATTCCACAACATCGATCGAGTAATTAGCGACGACCTCTAGCATTCTTCGTCCGTCTCTCGAGTTCTCCAGGTATGATTCCTCTTGAGCTTTGGTATGTTAATCTCTACGTGCCAACCATACCACAGACACGCTTGATCTACGAGCGCTCACCGCACTTGTCTCGACATCTATTATATTGGTACAAGCTATGTGGGAGGGACTTGATTACACATTATACGTAAGTTTTTGAAGGTGTCTCATAATGAACACTCGCACTGCATTAGAAATAAAACAAAAAACTATTTTAATCAGTACTAAGATCCTACATCCAATTTTCATTAAGCTTAGTGACCTCTCCTCAAAATCCAAACTATTACTACATCGCTGCAGCGTTTAACAACGCTCATAACCACGGCCCGGAAGTTAAACGAAAATATTTCCTGCAAGTTAGTAATATACAGAGTTGCAGGAAGCTCCTTATAAACACGGAGGGAAGAGGTTCAATGTCCACAGAGCTACTAGCTCTGTAAGTGAATGCAAAAGTGGCCTAACTATCCTCTGAAAATTCGGTACTAAGATATCAAACATTTGTGATACTTTCTCGAGCTGGGTTTGAAGAAGATGTATTATTTTGTTGTTATTTTTACGTTGTTATTTTGCCCCACGCTTTGGGAGCCAATTTGAAGAAACTGTTTGATTGTATTGTAGGCTTACATAGATTATAATTTTACTTCACTCCTTTTATTAATGCTTGACACGATTTAAATAACACTTCACTGATATATATATATATATATATATATATAGAGAGAGAGAGAGAGAGAGAGAGAGAGAGAGAGAGAGAGCTGTGAGATTTTTTATTAATTACCTGCACTTTTTAACACGTAAAACTATTTTGGTCTCATATGAATACGTATTAAATTTCTCGAGGACGTGTCTCGCGCCCGGTTAGGAACACTGTCTGCAAGTAACGCGTCCAGTTATGAGCGCTGACTACAAGCAACTGACTTGATTTCTATTGCTTAAACTTGTAAATTTCTGTATGTCAAGTCTGTGATTGGATATTGTATAACTGTCACAAAAATTACACTATTGTTGCTCCAAGAATGACTAGTAGCATTATTACACTTTCTTACTCATTATTGCCTCAAGGTTACCTCATTGTTAGCAACCTTTAACCTATTATTCTCACAGCTCCTACATTATTAAATTACGTAATACATTCAGAGAACATTATTACATGTATACATTAATATAAACATATACAATGACTGTAATATACACTTTTTATATATTGTTAGATACACATATTGCTTTAAGGCGGGCTGTTAATGAATTTATATATTATATAATTGACTGAAATTATTTAAAAGTTAAAAATACTGTCTCAGGTTGCGTGTAAATATATGCGCATACCATATCCAAGTTTTAACCGAACAAATATATTTATTGCTCGAAATATTACCGAATGACCTTTCTTCACATATCGCGTACCCACACTGAGTGTATTTATGGATCCTTTCAGTGGAATCTTTCTTCCAAAAGTAAGCATTTATTAGTAAATTTATTAACACTGGAATTTGTTGTTTTCCTTTAATTTTAATATTACTCCACTTGATTTTTTCATGCCGGGGTTAAATAGGAATCGTGTTTATCAAACACCAGTGTTTTGTGATTTTACTTATCTGCGGCCATATTCGTGCGGTTAACGTGAACGTCTCACGCTTTTATAGCTGTCGATCATATTGGCGGAATTGAATCAAATTGGACATCTAATGAGCTGCTAAATGATGCTTGTATTGAAGCGGTCTAAAAGCGTTTCAGAATCACTCCCCCATAGGTGAAAAACTAAGATAACATCTTCCATTTTTATCATGTACTATACTTTTGTTTTATTGTGTTTTAAACAAAAAACCTGTACTGTTTTAAACTCTTTGTTTAATTTAGCGCAAGTATATTCCCTCCGTTAGACCGCTCGCCTCTCACCGAGGCGGCCCGGGTTCAATCCCCGCATGTGGGATTTGTGGTGGACGAGAAGCGGCGTCTGGGCGGGTTTTCTCCGGGTTCTCCGGTTTCCCCCGTCATTCATTCCACCTACTGCTCCATCATCACCTTTCCTTTCATCCATTTCACCATAATTTCGTTTCATCTACTTCCTTCCTCCCATGTCAGGCATCGGGCTGATCACCCATCCTGGATATTCTGTCTGATCCATGAGTGTCTGCTCCTCGACGGGCCTCTGATCCCAGGCACCCGCCTGTAAGTCCTGGGGGTGTAAGTCCTACATAAGAGGAGGTTAAACAGAAGAAGAATATATTCCCTCATATATAGGTTTATGTATATGTGCTTTTGGCAGAAGTAACGCTCTTAAGAAGAGATTAAATGTCCTAACCCTACCAATGTCAAATCTTCTAACTTCAAGATCCATCCATTTCCTTAGAGACTATTTATGATATCAGATTGCAATTTTGAGAGGGTGTATTAATATAAAATAATTTTTTATTAATGAAGATGAGATTTCTTCTTAATTTACTAAAATTATTTATCACAATTATGTTTGCATTCCACCCAAAAATTCGATACCGAGATTTCACCAACAATACACGTTTTGAGGCCCCCGAATCTAAAAAAAAATCATCTTTAGAAAAAGGTGCGTGTATGCGCGTGTCTGTGAACAGGATAACTCAAAAACGAAAAGTCAACTTCAGTACCTTCCATAGGTGCGACACAAAGACACCCCGACTCCAAATTACCCTTTAGAAGGAAGATTTTTCGAAATTTTTTATTTTCTAAAATATAGTTGTAACGATTTTGATTACAATACCATATATTAAATATTTATATCTTGAATTTTCTGGAATAGCCTTTGAAGTCCTCTTCATTCGGGAGTAATTTTTTATAACTTTGTATAACTGGTAAACGTTAAGCGACAGACAACAACGTGCTACACAAGAAATGTAGATCTATTTAAAATACACAATTTATTTCCAATAACTCTTTTGTGACAGTAATTTCCAATACATCAGTTATTAATGGCTAAAATTGTTCAATACGTAGCTATCTTTTCAAGTCCTGCCGATTTTCAATTGTTTCTCGGGATGTCATGGAAAGTGTATGGAATTTTAAGGCCAGCGTGTAGCATCCAGTTCTATGTATCTATATCCCTTTGTATCTATATAATGAAATGTGTAATACAGCTATTTTCGGAAAGATTTATCTCGATTAAAATGAAGTAGATAGGAAAATAAACTTTCGTAAGAATTATTTGCATACGTAATAATAAACAATAGAGGGTAGAGAAAGTTATGTAAATGTAACACTATCACATATTTGTTTTTAAAAAAAATCATTTAGCTATATTCTGAAGTTTGAGAAAGCGACTCATTTATATCAGAAAATGGCATGCACAGAAAAAAAGAGCTCAAAACTAAAAACGGAGAAATAATATCGCATATATTTACAATGAAAGTATCACATTGTTTGGACATGCGTACGTAGGCATATTTAGAAGTGATGGGAAATTTTAGCTCAGAATGTCTCCTAAAATATGAGCTGAAGGAGTATAGGAGTTATGATTTACTTTGAAAATTTAGATTACAAAAGTGGCAGCTGCAGTACCATTTTTAAAAAATATTTAAACTACGATTATTGTGCTTACAATCATAAATTACGTATGAAACTAAACAGGAAATTCGGGTTTATAAAATTAAACAAAAACTAAACATGTAATTTTTGGCAAATTTTACCATTTAGTCTCCCCTTAAATTTGAAATACAACATTCAGCACATATTTAGGTATCTGTTTTAATTACAACTACAACATCATTTTCAAACTTTTGTATAAGCGCCAGAACCACTCCTGCAGATTAACAAGATCCCAAAAGAATGATAACTGCTTTTGGACTCCTCTTATGTGCATATTTGTGTCATTATTGCAGTGACAGCTCTCAAAGAAGTCGTAAAGCATCTTTGAGTATACCTACCTGACCTCTCCTGTGTGTTTAACGTTCTTCGTCTGTCGTTAACACCACAGTCTATGCAATGTGCACCACGAACCTCAGTTTCTGGCTAACCTTCTGGGCTTTCATCATAGTAATTCAGGAAAAGCTACAGAATGCCGTGATAAATAATGAGTGCTCAAACCCGTAATGCAAATCCCTAACAGTTATACATTTGTTCTTTCAGAATAGGTGCAGGCATAGGCAGGGCGATTTTTTTTTTCATTAACAATAAACGCGAAATGTAACGGATATATGCAGCAAGAAGTACACGCGCAATTTATGAAAAATTTGACCCATTTGCAGCTATAATTTTGTCGCGAATTTTTGCGAAAATTGATGATTTCTGCGAAAATCTTCATTTTTGCGATAAAAACGAAAAAATAGCATTTTTAAAAAATGTATTCGTTTTGATGTTGCCTGTAAAGGAATGATAATTTATTTGGAAAGGTACATTAACCCGGAAATGTAGACTACGTTGTTATTCTATTTTATGTCCTGCAGGACCATCCTTGACAGCTGACAGGGATTTTGGAACACTCCGTTAGAAATACTTTCGCTTTGGAGTTCATGAAGTAACTAACAGAAATAAATTGACGGATATGTGACCATAAGCAGCGCACGTAATCAACAATCGATAATGGCGACTGAAGTCTCCAGCCGAATTTCAAAAACATGCTGCGACAATGAGAGACATTGCCTATCACATTAACAATTACTACGAAATTTCTACCTATTTTAAACTATAAATTCGGCATTTTATATATTTTTCACGAACTTTTAAAATAATAAACACCAAAAAACACTGGCCCTGGGTATAGGTTATTTAACGGAGATGGGACACCCCGCGCACCGCGACCTACAGAGATCTATTGTGGCTACAACCACCCAGGAGGAAAGGATGAAGTGAAAGAAGCATAGGAGGCTACAGGCCGTAAGCAGGCAGGCCACAGAGACGCACGGAAGTCCCTAAAATTTCCAAGCTCGCAGACCGGTCCCACTGCAGGGGCCGCCGCGAGAGGGCGATGAGTCGCCCACCAGTCAAGCAGCTCTCCGATGTACAAGGGGAATACTCTTTCCATTGAGCATACATCCGCGCCATCTCTCCGGCACCGCCATACACCACGAAACCTAGAAGCACACCGAAAGATGAACAGAACCGGAATGAAAGGGAAATGACGGAAAGGAAATCGTGGTAGAGAAGAAGCCACCCTAGAATTCGCCTGCCGACCCCGGGGAAACCACGAAAAGACCATAGGTCAGAGTGGGCGGTCGTCGGAGATTGAACCCGGGATCTCTTTCTTTCAGAATAAGAAAGAAACCTGCTAAAAAGCTTTATTTTAGCAGTTCATCCCAAACGACATTCAAACTGAGATAGGTGAAAACTGAGAGAGTCATACATACATACACACACATACACACATGAGCATTACATATACAGGGTGGACCATTTAAGTTGAAACTATACAATATCTCCAAAACTAAGCGTTATAGAAAGAAATATCTTGAATAAAAGTGGCTTGATATTATGGGGAAAAGTAAATGCCATTAGTCGTGTTTTATTTGGAGGACGTTGTTTTGGTCATTTTAGGGTCCATTTAATTTGACCCTAATTGTAGGTTCCCATTTTAAAAAATTAAATTGACCCTAAAATAATCATCATAACGTCCTCCAAACAAAACACGATTAATGGCATTTACTTCCCCTCATAATATCAAGCAAATTTTATTCAAGGCATTTCTTTCTACAACGAGAAACTGGAGATACTGTAGTCTCAACTTAAATGGTCCACTCTGTAGATGCTGTGGTACTGGAAAACGTTTAGTATTAATCAATGAGCCAATAATTATAATTATAATAATAATAATAATAATAATAATAATAATAATAAAGCTTAATAAGGCGTAAACCGTTTACACCTAATACAAGTACCTTCTTGACTCCGAAGTTCATTACATATGCTCTAAATGACATGCTCTCACTAATTACTCGTTGCTTTACATGACACTGTATCTGCATGTAATCACCAAGGATTACGCAACCATAGAATGGAGCGAGAACTGCTTCCAAATACTTTTACTTCTGCAGATTCATAATGTTCCATCAACGAAACAATTTGAGATGCAGCAATTTTGCATACTTGGATCAGCAGTTGTCCTGCAGCCGATGCGGAGTCTTTCATATAGCCGAAGTTATACACTTAAGTCTGCCTCGCATTTCAGTTCCCGGCATTAAAACTTTGGGATATGGAAGCAGTTCCACATTAAATGCTGACCACCTAAGGGCGCTGAAACATGAGTGGTTCACTTATAAACCTCTGTATAAATGTGGATCATAAGAATCGTGCGGTCTGAATGAGTCACTGATGGCACTGATTTTCACGGTAAATCATAGATGATTGGTATCTACTATAACCTAGTATTCTTTAATTCATATAATAATTATATCTGTTTAAAACTGCATTTAGCATTATAGCCTAGTATGTTTAATGGACAATAATAATGTTATTTATGGGCACTGGAGGATAGAATAAGAGAGCGGTTCGGATATAATTTCACACTGCGCATGCTCCAAGCCTGTCGCATAGGTTTTCACACCATGACGAGATATATGCCCCACTTTTCCATTTGGAAACGCCATTAATACCTATATTGATAAGAAATTTGAACTTATTAGACTACTGTTCCAAATAAATTGTTAATGTACTACCGTAAGTGCGATACTTTGTGTGGAAAAAAAATTGAAGAGAATATTTTGGGACACAACATTTATATTATATTTTGACGAAGATTGGAGGTTTAAACAAATAATTTCAGATAAATTATGTGATTATTCCCAACAAATCATAAAGACATTGGAACATTATACTTTATTTTTGGTACCTGAGCAGGGATACTTGGAACACCTTTAAGAATTTTAATTCTGAAATGTGCAGAGAACAGCAGGGAGAATACTACTGTGTTAGAATAGCCGATGCTTTAGAAGCAGAAGCGGAATGGTTGAGTGGTTTGTGATGTAAGTCTCAAGAACAGGAGATTTGTGGTTTGTATACAGATAGCTCAGGCGGCAGCTTCTGTGGCCCGCATTGGGAGATCCCGGGTTCCATTCCCAGTTTTTTATTTATTTATGGACGCTCTTTAGCTGCTGTGGTACTTAGGTCCCATTCTACATTGGGCTCGAAATACCGGACAATTTGCTCACAGGCTTCTTTATCAGGTTTGAGATTCTTTTACGTGCCGTAAATCTACGATACGGGACCACCGGCTTTACATCCTTTCTGAAGGAAGCCATGGTAAGGATTTTTACGCCCGAAAGAAACCACAACCTCGGGAACTGGAGGCTAGCATGGTGCACCTAGACCACGGAGGACGACTCGATTCCCAGTGATTGCCCACTCTGACCATGGGGTTCCTCGTGGTTTTCTCCTACTCGCCCCTGGTGAATGCCGGGGTGGTTTATTCTACCACGATTTCTCCTTTCTCCCCATTTCCTCTCATTTCATCCCTCTCTTTCACGTTTCAGGTGTGTTTTCAGGTGCTGCGGTGCTAGCGGTGTAGGGAAGATGGCGTGGATGCTTGAGCATTGGAAAGATTTCTCCCCGTGAACGCCAGGGTGCGTTGTCCCGCCTGTTAGGATAGCTTCATCGCCATCTCTCGGGATTCTTCGCCTCTACTGATACGCAGGTGTTCAGACTGGAAATATTCGGGACCTCTGAGCGTCTCTGTGAGCCTGTTTGCCTGCAGACCTTAGACCTCCTACGGCTCCTTCACCTCATCCCTGCCTCGCGGGGGATGTAGCCACAATAGATCAAGCTGGTTGCTTGGCGCGAGGTGTCCCCTTCCGATAAACACATCCTCCATCCAACAGATAGTATACAAACCCCAACGAGCAACGTCTGCGGACCGCATTCTCGAGGTCCCGGGTTAGATTCCCGGTGACCGTCCACTTTGACCATGGGGTTTTTCGTGGTTTTCCCTGCTCATCTAGGCGAATGCCGGGATGGTGTATTTTACCACGATTTCTCCTTTCCTTCATTCCCTCTCATTTCATCTCTGCCTTTCGCGTTTCAGGTGTGTTTTCCGGTCCTGCTGTGCTGGCGGTGTCGGGTATATGGTGTGGATGCTTGTGCATTGGAAAAATTTCTCCCCATGAACACCAGAGTGCATTGTCCCGCCCGTTAGGGTCGCTTTGTCGTGCTCTATCAGGATTCAAGACCTCTACATGTGCGCGAGTGTTCAAACTGGAAATATTAGGGGCTTCTACGTGTCTCTGTGGGTCTGTCTGCTTGCGGACTTGAGATCTCCTACGGCTCCTTCACCTCATCCCTGCCTCCCGAGGGTGTAGCCAAAATAGATCAAGCTGGTCGCAGTGCGCGAGATGGCCCCTCCGATAAACAATACTACACCCTATAGATAGTATAATACACTTTTTACATTGTTAAAATACATGAGAGTACAATACACCTGACCTTTAAAATACATCCTTTTCGTGTTGTAACGTTTGTTCATTTGAGATCTCAAATTTCATCCAAATTTCCGCTTTAATTATACCTACACTTAAATTCTACTTTATGTGATTCATAAATAATTTATAAATCTGTGCAATTAACTTAATTTCAGTTACAAATGTGATCAAATTATTTGACTAAACTTGGAGAATTACATCTATTGGTTAGGACATTTTAAAATGAAACATACTCATTGTTGTGACGTTTAGGTGTTTATAGATTTAATCTCTGACTACTTTGGATAATATGAATGCAGTAGCAACAATAAAGTAGCTTTAATTGAAGGCCATATTGCATAGAGAGATTCTTAAAAATTTTACGCCATTCTTTCACCAGAATCTTAATGCCAGGCAATAATTATCACATTGATGTAACTAGACTATTATAAAACGAAATTGCTAAAAATCCACATTTCTGCAAACACTGCCATCATAAAAGCATTAGCAAATATTTAGCAAAGGCACACTGTAGCTTAGTAATTTTGCAGAATATTTCTCCAAAATATACAAAAAAATAAACAAAAACTCTTATCAGGCTAAAAGCAATGCGCACTACGCACTAAGTCGTCCTCCATGGTGTATTGGTTACCATACTAGCCACTAGTTCCTGAGGTAGCGGGTTCAAACCCGGCGGAGGGCAATGTATTTTTCGGGCGTATAAATCCTTATCATGGCTTCCTTCAGAAGGGAAGTAAAGCCGGTGGTCCCGTGTCGTAGATTTACGGCACGTAAAAGAACCTCAAGCCTGATAAAGAAACCTCTTAGCAAAATTACCGGTCTTTCACGAACAATATAGAATGCGACGCTAAGGACCATAGTAGTTAAAGCGCATCCATAAATAAAGCTCGATTTAATTTTTACTACGTACTAAGGGCTAATACTGTTTCTTCGTGTTTAATAAATTTCAACTATAATATTTAACTATTTATGGTACATGAATACATTTTCAATAATTAGGCAAATGAGAATGTTGACCACCTCTGTAAGGTATCATAGAAACGGTTCTTGTGGAGTATCTACATTGAGTAGACTATTAGGGTGGAAACAGATCAAATCCGATATCTCAAGTTAATGTAAAGCTATAGGAAAATAATGTATGTTAAAGGTTAGGGTCATTTATATTCTTATGCATTTTAAAAGCATAAAAGGTACGTGCTATTATTGGGAAGGGAACATTGGCTTTGCTGTTCTTGGGACATACGCCATTAACCACTCAACCATTCCGTTACGTGCTTCAAAAGTATTCTTTTTTCTAACACAGAACTCATCCTGCATATTTCAAGCTTGTCTTTGTTTTTAAGTATTGCACTTTCCGTCGGTATATTTTCACATTTATTTGAAATACCATCCTAACAAATTTCAGCTCCTCTTCAGCGTGGAAGGAGTGCCTACATCGAAAAACGAAGCATAAGTCCCCTTATCTTGTTAGAAAATGCTCGAGCCGAACACCTTATTTGTCCAACGAGCGAGGTGGCGCAGCGGTAACGTGTGCGACTCGCCATTCGGGAGATCCCCGGTTCGATCCTCGGCAATTGCTCACTCTAACCCATGAGTTTTTCGTGGTTTCCCCTGGTCGGTAAGCGAACGCTGGAGTGGTTCGTCTTATACCACGACTCACCTACCCGACCTTGTCATCTGCTTCTGGGTTATAGGACCGGGCGACGGTGTTCGGCAGATTGCGGCTGGATGGTGGCTGTGCGCTCTGTAGTAGTTTCATCCTGACGTCGACCAGGGACTGCTCGGCTGGAACCCAAATCTGGGTGCTTTCGGGCGGGAGCTCCTTCGTGGGACCCCCGGGAAGCTATTACTATACTTTTAACAGACCGAAATTTAAATACATCTTTCTTTGATCCTGCGGGCTCGGGGCCCAATAGAGTGGGCTCGGGCGGCGGTGGAGGCGTTCAATCTGGAAACATTAGAGACCCCGTCTGTGCTTGCGCCCGTTGTTATCCGAATCTGGTCACCCTTCGGGTCTTCCCCTCATCCCTCCCTCCCGGGGTTTACCGTAGAAGCATAAGGGACCGGCTGGCCTACGTGCGGTGCTCTGCCCCGATTTCAGGGGCCTCCCTCCCTTCGTCCGTATCGTAACCTTTATCTTATTTGCCCCTGTAGACACACTTCCCTGTTTTTATTTGATACGATGTCACAAACATGTGCTAATTCAACTCCTTAAATATTTTCTAAATCTAAAATTCACACAATTGTGCCATCACAAATACAAATTGTGTATTATACCCATGAAAAATTCTAAGAATCATTACGAAATTCTCAGAATGAGGATATTTAACTTGGAGAAGGTTTGAAGAATGTATTAAAATGTTACTGTATTTGATGGTGGCTTTGGCCAATAGTGCTTTCAAAAACTATAAATGAATCGCTTGTTGCAAATACCCCTCATGTCCAAATTTTGTGATTTTTCAGGAGAATGATAAAATTAAATTACTCTGCATGCAGAGCTGCAAATGAAAATCCACTTTAGCCTACGTAAACTGAATAAAATCGCATGTGCTTTGTAAGTTTATATACTTCCAATAATATTTAGCTCCGATATATTAAAATTTAAAGATGTTGGACATGGGGGATTTCTATTCAAAATGGGCATAAAGTCTGTAAGAAAGTACATTTAATGTAAAAAAATCATTACACAGGTATGCAGTTGTGCCCAATATAACCTAACATTACTTTTATTGAGCCACATAAGTGGGGTTGGAATACAGATGTGCATAAAAGGATTGAATTTCTAGAACATGGGGTACGTTAGGCTTGAAGTTTTTCAAATCATCTTCTTGTCGCTAAGCATTGCCACTTCAAAGGGAAAAACCGGATTTGATGGAAAGTTTGGAGCTAGGTCTTGTTCTGCAAGTCTGAAGGTATGTTCCTCCAGGCCATCAATGAATTTTCGAGCTTTGACCACACCGGAAGTTTGTTTGCAATAAGAAAACTCCATAAGCTCTGAAATTGAAAAAGATTGTTCCATCGCTCTAGGGACTTTCCTTCCTTGTGACTCCACAGAGAGTACGTTTTTTATAATGTATTGGACATCAATATTTTCAATCGAGAATTTCTTCTTTATAGACCTTGTGCACAATAAAATCACTGTTAGAGCTAGAATATGCAATTAACTTTGTGTATTCCAAGGGCAAGTACACACGGTCTTTTCTTCTTACACTTCTCTCCACAGTACTGAAATCTCTGTTACAAGGGAAGCAGCTGTGACCTCTAACGGGAAAATATTGATGAACTAAATCAATATTCATTTTTTCTATCAATACCAACATGAACCAGATGACACAGTGATTGTTGTTCTGGCCGGCATAACCATCTGAGAAGAGAAAGAATTGCCTAATGCTTGAGCCAACCTATTCGTTTATGTAACTAAGGATAAACGAAAAAACTTCATTGGGAATCTTTTAGCTATTATTTCATCATATGTATAGCAATATGGCCTTATCAGACTTTAAATTGTGGATATTGAAGACAATGTGAGTAAACTGGCGCAAATACTCTGCCGTTTGTGAAAATTGCAACACCAACAAAGAATTTCCCGAATAACTCCAATCTTGGTGGAAGTGTAGAAGAGTGTGCAAGCAATAAGTGATTCGGTTTGCAGAGATATGGGTTACACGCAGGCCGAGCAGAGCCCTCTCGTGTCGGTCCGACAAGGCCAGTGTAGCGCCCAGTGTATTCAGTGCAGAGATGTCAAACAAGGTGGAAACAATAAAGTAAGTGTCAAAGTGTCAGTATGCCTCGTCAACGTCAAAGGGAGCCATATCGGCATGTGAGTGAGTTCGAACGGGGCAGAATGATCGGTCTCCGTGAAGCGGGTTTGTCATACTGTGACATTTCGGCTCGTACAGGGCATGTTGCTACGACAGTGATGCGTGTGTGGAAGCAGTGGATAGATGAAGGTCGTACGCAGTGAAGAGCGGGTACTGGACCACGGAACATGACCACAACACGGGATGACCGTCATCTTGTCCGCATGGCCATAACAGACCGTAAAGCTTCATCCACAGTGTTGGCTCGTCGCTGGAACACTGCAACAGGTGTGAACTCGTCTGCATCAACGGTTCTTCGCCGTATGCTGCAGGTTGTACTGGTTGCATGCATGCCATTACGTCGGCTTCTATTGTCCAGAAACCACAAGCTCCTCCGACTGCAATGGGCACGTGAACACCGTCACTGGGGTGCTGAGTGGCAAAATGTAGTCTTTTCGGACGAGTCTCGCTTCAACGTGTCCTACAGTGATGACCGCATACGTGTCCTGCGGTACCGTGCTGAGCGCAACCTGGAGGGCTGCATTGTTGAGCGGCATAGCGGACAAACACCAGGTGTGATGGTTTTGGGCGCCATTGATTACAAACAACAGATCTCGCCTCCTACGAATTGAGGGCACTTTGAACAGCAGCCGGTACCTAACGGCGGTTGTAGAGCCTGAAGTACTCATCCTGCTTCAGGCATCTACACAGGCCACATTTCAATAGGACAATGCCCAGTCACATATTGCGAGGAATGCACAAGCCTTCTTCGAAGAGCGACGGGTACCATTGCTTCCCTGGCCTGCACGTTCGCCTGACATGTCGCCCATCGAACATGTCTGGGATATGATTGGTCGGCACCTGGTGCGTCACGGTCCTCCAGTAGCCAGCGTCACGGATTTGTGGGCTCGAATACAAACTGCATGGAGGGAAATCCCTCAGGAACTTATTCAGAACCTTTTTGATTCAATGCCACGACGTATAGCAGCTCTAATTGCAGGGCATGGAGGCCACACCAAATGCTCAATATTAGGGCTCAAAGGTCATGTATAGATTTGAAAAGTTAATCATTTGTTACTTGTCATGTACCTATCCTGTTGCATTAAATTCATTTAATTCACACGTTTCGTTCTTGGTATTGCAATTTTCACAAACGGCAGTGTAGAATGTGTCTCGTATGGGCATAATTGGAAGCATCAGACTTTGCATGCACATCCCGGCAACATCTTCACGTTCTCGGCACGTCTTTTTCACATAGTCCATTTTCCTGTAAAAGTTGCCGGTTCTCTTTCTGTGGACTATCTGCTCTGCTACTACCACACGCTTAGCGTTGTCATTTAAGCTGGGGCTTTTTATTTTGGGTTTTAGTTTTTCGCAAACACAACATGTAGCAACCTGGGGTTGACCAAATTCCAAATCACAATTTTCATTGAATATTTTCTAGTAAAAACAATACGATACTTTCACTTCAGGGTGATCTGACTGAAATAATTTCCACATTTCCTTCACATTAAGATCGTCGGCAAGTACTTTTACTCTCCACTTGTATAATATCCCTCATTTATTGGAAAATTGTTAATGTGGCTCTCAATTAATATCACCTCAGCTGCCATTGCATTGGCTGATCATTGTTTTCCACGCATGTCTAGGCGATTTACTGAAACATAGCAGGTCTCTTAGTTTTCGTAATCTGTCTCATAAATACCAAAGACGGATAAATATGCCGACTTACATACTTGAACTCGACCACCAGAGCTGCACAACCAATATTTGTACGTGTGCTTTTTGGGTTTTCTCTTGTAATGTATGTCGTCTTCCACTAATCGCAGACGTTTCCTTACAATGGGACACAACACTATAAGGCTCTGCAAGTAACAGTCTAGGCTCAATTTTTCTTCCGAATGTTAGCAATTATAACATAATTTCATCTGACATCTGAGATAATTTTACTTCTCATACATTTCCGATGCATCTGCAACATAGCAGTGCCATTAATAATATGAAAACAGACAATATTCCAGAACCAAACAATAATAATGTTTCGCAATGAAATATTAATGTATGTGGCTTACCTGCAATCACAACCTTGTTCTCCTAGCTTAACTGTTTCACCTTTGTAGTTCAAATGAGGAAATACATACTCGAAAACAAACAGAAGCCGCCCCTGCTAATAATATATATAAACACAAAGCTACCAGCAACGATGCAGGAAGAAATAGAAAACAGCTGACACACGCGAGACATATAGTCAATCTAGAGATTTGTATAAGAACCCCCCATGTCCAGGAAATGAGGGAGATTTGCCCCAAACGAAAACCTTAATCAACTTTGCATTCAAAGTTTAACTTGGACATGAGGGGTATTGATACAAGTCGATGCGTCTATACACATAATATCGTATGACCAACAAACTCTTCTTCTTCTTTCTCTGTTTAACCTCCTCGTATGTAGGACTTATAGCCCGCAGGACTTATAGGCGGGTGCCTGGGGTCAGAGGCCCTTCGAGGAGCAGACACTCATGGATCAGACAGAATATCCAGGATGGGTGATCAACCATGCCTGGTATTGGAGGAAAGAAGTAAATGAAACGAAATGATGGTGAAATGGATGAAAGGAAAGGCGATGATGGAGCAGTTGGCGGAATGAATGGCGGGGGAAACCGGAGAACCCGGAGAAAACCCGCCCAGACGCCGCTTTGTCCACCACAAATCCCACACGGGTCCCTGGGATTCAACCCGGGCCACTAACCACTCGGCCACGGCGCCGCCGACCAACAAACTCAATTTCCTAAAATAGTGTAAAGCCGATGGTCCCGTGTCATAGATTTACGGTACGTAAAAGAACCTCAAGCTGATGAAGAGGCCTATGAGCAAAATTACCGGTCTTTCACGCCCAATATGGAATGGGACGCTAAGTACCATAGTAGTTAAAGAGCGTACATAAATTAAACTCAATTTGAATTTCCTAAAATAGTGGATATAAGGGGTTTCTGCACCAAGGATTCAAATAGAACAGACATAATAAAATCATATACAGTCTCTCTGTATACTCGCACCATCCAATGATAAACACTTTTATCCGTTGTCGTCCATTTCTGCCGCAAAATACCCTTGTCCACAACAACCAGCTAAACAGGCTAATGAGAATCTGTACCATATAAGGCAAGAAGCTCTTTTTCAGGCTCAGAAGCGAAGGAAAAGGGGGATACGTATCACGGAGGGGCCCCAGGAACCGGGACAGAGCACCGCACGCAGGCCAGTCGTGCCTCCAACGTGACCCCTGGGAGGGAGAGATGAGGGGAGAGACCCGAAGGGTGACCAGATCCGAATGCCGACGGGCGCAACCATGGACGGGGTCCCTAACGTTTCCAGATAGAACGCATCCGCCGCCGCACGGTCCCTGCCCACAAGCCACTAACCTCCAGGCCCCCGGAGCAGAGCCCCACGCTGAGGAGAGACCTAACTGAGCGGTACCGCAGCGACGCCAGGGAAGAAACCGTTACAAAGCGCAAGCCACCGCCCAGCCGCAACCCGCCGAACGCCGTCGCCTGGTCCTACAACCCCGAAACAGACGACGGGGAAGATGGTGGGTACAGGAAATGAGAGGAAGGAGAGTCGTGGTAAAAGATGAACCACACCGGCATTCACCTGGCGACCCCGGGAAACCCGAAAACCCATGGACCAGAGTGGGCGTTCGCCAGGGATTGATCCCGGTACCTCCCGAATGTGGGCCACAGACGTAACCGCCTGAGCCATCCCGCTCAGTAGGAAAAGGGGGGAGTAAGACAGGCAAATATTAATATTAAGTGCAGTGCTAAAACCAGGCAAGGGATGAGGGCTGGGAGTGACAAGAGGCGGTTTAGCATTTCCTTACCAACATAAACCACTGCGCATTACATCGGCACGATTCCATACACTGGAGTGCACATATGTATGCACATTAAAGGCCCACTAGTGCTCGTATCCCTTTATTTGTGTGTGAATTTATATATCCGATTTAACTTTTTTCAGAATTTAGCATTTGAATCCTAATAATCTCCTTTTCCCTAAGCAATATTCCATGCGTTGTTTATGACTGAATCGCGAATAAAGCATCTCTCTAAACACAGTAAATCGGTTTTACATTGAGAAAGAAGTACCAACTTACCTGTTTAACCTTTCTTATAGATCAATCCATTTAGTATTTAAAGCTTCGTAAAGTTATATTCATTATCAACTCCACAGAATAACAAGAGTTATGATTTTCACCCGTTTTACAACTGCCTGCAAAGAACAGATAAACGGTGAAATTAAAGTTTCCTTGCCTCCCACATACGCGGCACAGATTAACAAATCCCATTCAATCCATAACTCAATTCTGTTAGAAAGTGGAGCTAATTGGTTTTTGATCTCTCTGATTAGATTTGGCTACACGAGTTTGCCCAGAGGTTAAAAGACTCACTGATGAAATGAAAGTCAGTAAAGGCAGATTTCCTGATTGGTTCGGCATCATATTTTCACCTCAACACACACTCTAAAAACAGATGTATTTGTCCACAAAAAGCAACAGTTAATCCAGAATTGCTAGGGCTTCCTTTTAACATTTTAAAGTTCACGATTCATTAGTACAATATTTCTTCAGGTGTCCCTTAATTCTACAAGACCAAATCACTTTATTTTAAATATAACGTGAAATTACCATGTATTTTGGTTTTAGAGCCACTAGTGAACATATCCACAAAAGATGTTTATCCTAATATTAAAACTTTTAAAAATAGGGTATTTAATTGAAGAATTGAGAACAATAGTGAGATCTAAACTAAATTTCAAACTTTCGGGCATATACACTGAGTTTATATTTCCAACAAGCAGAATTCTGTCTTCCGACGGTTGTTTTCCAAATTCACACACAGCAGTGTAAAACTGAAGTTAATATAACCATTAAAATGTGAACGCTTTGCTCCTCTTGCATTTTCGTATATATGTATATTTATTGACGTGTATCTCACTGCCTTTTTTCTACACAGGATTCTATTATTTTAAAAACGATTCAAACAAATAATTAATCAAAAATTTCTGAAGCAGGGGGAGTACCTCAAGCTCTACAACCACCGTTAGGTACCGGTTGCTGTTCAAAGTGCCCTCAATTCGTAGGAGGCGAGCAGCATAGCGGTGTTTGTCCGCTATGCTGCTCAACAATGCAGCCCTCCAGGTTGCGCTCACCACGGTATTGCCGGACACTTTTCTTCTGCTTTAAGGCTGATTCTTTGTTCAAATCCACTTATTATTTCCATATTTCAATTTTTTACTGCCCAAACACAACGTGGGGAACTTTTCTTTGTGAAAAACAAACGATATAACCTAGTTTGCCCCATGATACTAAGGCAACACATGTCAAGGTGTTTTGGAATAGGTGATTAATAATTGAGATCTTATTTTTAATATAGAGATCTTTAATCATTGAGATCTTACTCGGTGCGTCTTTGTTATAAAACTATAGGACCGAACTTTTTGATCCTGTTTCTTTTCTCGTAGCTTTTCTTAGCTCCTAGATGGATCCGTTTCATTTCCTCATATTTTAGGGTTGAAGAATCAGTCTACTAAACGCTTAAGTTTCCTTAACGCTGGACTGCATAAATCCTAAGCAAGTATCTTTGTCAGCTGTGTACGTGTCCTAACTTTCCCGCAAAACCAGCTCCCAACAAATCTCGCGCTGGAGTTCACAATCTACGCGGTATCCATAATACCACCCGTTTCTTGCTGACAAATGCGATTAGTGGAAACAGGTTGGAAATTAATTAACAGTGGTAATTCCAGACTACAACCATCTACCCCTTGTCATTTCAGATACATTCCTTTATTGCTTCGCTCTAATGAAATTACGCTTGGACGTAACATGGTTAACGATTAATTTAGAAATGCGTACCAAAAAGGGGATAACATCAGAGTGTCTTTGCATTTGCAGGTAGAGATTGATTACAGTATTTGCTAGCATCTTATTGTAGACAAAATAATAAAGGATAAAAATCATCTTGAAGTTAGTAAAAGAAAACATTCTACACTTAATCTAGAGATAAGCTAGACTGACTGCACAGCGGCTTTGACTAGACAATTGCCATACCCAAACAGCTGGAACGTTACCAAAAGCTACCGACAGAAGTTCATACAAAAGTAACTTAAACATATGTTTTGTTGTCCTGCGTGACCAAAGACTCTGGTGTGCTTTAGTTGCAAATATCATAACCGTCGATCTCTTGCTGTTGTAAGTGAAAATTTTCAGGCGAGGAAAGTGTTGTTTTTATTTATTCTCGTGCGGAACAAGCGGATACTATAATACAGTGTTCAATCATCAGTATATTTTATACTCATTCTTAATTGGTTTCTACTGTTTTTTGCGTAAATTCATCGTACCTGATGATCTCCCCCGTGAAATATTTGTATGTCTATAAGTAGGTATAGCTGGTAGTGTAATACTGAAAAGTAGTGGCATCTAAAATTGAAATTTTTGTACAGGATTATTACAAAAGAAGAAGACAACTTTGAAACACAAACTAATTGTGATATCAACATAAATTTTGCGGTGTTGTGTTGGGAAACTCTGGAAGTTTGCATTGGTGGTTTTGTAGTTGGTAATCATGTAAGTCTTTGTTGTGGCAGATGAGAAATGGCGAATCCTGTGGAAAAAAGCATATTGTGTGCTAGAACTTGCTAAAACAAATTCTGTAACTGTTGTACAACGGCATTTCAGAACACATTTCCGGAAACCACGACCGATTAGATAACCGGTCTATGATTGGCACAGAAAGTTTATACAACAGGCTGCGTGTGCAAAGGAAAGAGCCCGAGAAGACCACGTGTCAGAAGAGGATGTTGAACGTGTTCGTGGTGTTTTCGCAAGAAGTCCGCAGAAATCGACAAGGGCAAGCTTGGAGTTGCAAATTCCGCAACCAATATGTAAAATTCTGCGAAAGCGACTAAAACTGACTCCTTATAGGTTGCAGTTCTTGCAGCAGCTACATGAAGACGACAAGTCAAACGTCGAGATTTCTGCATAGAAATGTTGCAACGTAATGGAGAAGACGATGGCCTCAGTGAACGAATAGTTTTCAGTGATGAGTCAGCTTTCCACTTAAGTGGAAAAGTGAATAAAAGAAGTGTTCGAATTTGGGGAACTAAAAAGCTGAGAGCTGTGGTGAAACATGTGCGGGGCTCTCCCAAAATTAATGTGTTTTGTGTTGTAGCACACACCAAGGTGTATGGCCCCTACTTTTTGCAGGAAAAAATAGTAAAAGGACCTACATATCTTTATATGTTACAGTTTTGGATGATGCCCCAACTGTATGAAGAAATGGAAAAGAAAACCTTTATCTTCCAACAAGATGGAGCACCGCCTCACCGGCACACAGATGTTAGACCTTACTTGAATGAAATTCTACCACAGCGTTGGATTGGCCATGCTACAGACGACAATAACGCTTTGCTACGTTGGCCACTGAGGAGTCCCGATCTCACGCCCTGAGAGTTTTTCCTATGGGGATTTGTCAAAGATAGAGTTTTCGTTCCTCCACTTCCACGCGATTTAGATGACATGAAGGAACGTATCAGACCAATCGTGGCAAGTGTCAGTGCAGATATGTTACATCGCGTTTGGGATGAACTTGATTTATCGTCTTGATGCGTGTCGTGTGACGCAGGGATCGCATATTGAACATTTGTGACTTCACAAACTAAACTTCAAGAATTCCTCCACACCACAGTGTAAACAGATTCATTATATAAATAATAAGTATGCATTTATAACACACTGATGGTGCATATTTCTTTTGTAATAACCCTGTATTATATTAGTTTTTGTAGAAGCATCCTCCAACAAACCTCCGTATCTACGTCGCCAATTGATTTCGAAGTTTCCCTGAAGGTGGCGCTTGCTCCCTCTCGGTATTTATGCGATTCACAACTGCAAAGCTGCCAACATGTGACTAAAAAAACATTCTCATCTTTACGCGAATAACGACTGATTTAGGGCGCTAAGCCGCAAAGCGTAGCCGAGTATATGTGAAGCTAAACCCCATTGATCTAGTGGATTTCACTCCCTACCTTAGCTTGATACTCTCCTTCGCGCATGCGCAATAGCGGCAAGATGAGGTGGTTTGCTGGCATAAAGCCATTATTTTCCTATAAAATAAAACGTCCTAAAAAGTGTGGGTGGGCTCCAGACTCTACAAGTACAAACATTAGCTCCAAACTCAATTCCTTAGGTATTCTCATTACCCCTCTTTTAACAACTTTATTTCGAACACAGGTAAGGAAGTTTAGCCAAATTCCTCAATGTTATTGCTGCGTATCTATTTTATATTTCACAGAATACTCGCTTGAATACTCGAAACTGAGTTAAAGGAAAACTAATGGATAAGTAAACAATTTTTGCAAACGCAGTAAGTCATTTGTGGCCTGGGGCATGCTAGCCTTCAAATACAGAAGTCCTGGGTTCGATTCCCGGATGGAAGGTTGGGAATTTTTATTTGGCCAAGATTATTGTCCATCCTCCCTAGAGTCTGGAAGTATGAATGAGAATTTAATTTAATTATCCAAAGTAATTCCACCCGATCATAAAGCGAGTGAAACATTATTGCTGGTAAGCAGTTGTTCCGATGGTAAAAAGCTGCCGGTATAATCTGAGATGTTAAAGGAGGCATATAAATGGAACAAACATAAAAAAAAACATATGCGCCTACTCTGTTTTCTGATTTATTGCTTCAAAAAAAGTCGATATTTTACAAGTTTTCTATTTATATCTAGCTTAGATAATGCCGTTGTGGCTTACATTAATAGTATTGTTCCGTCTGTACAACACGCCGCTCTAATCGAGTAGTGAAAAATGTATAGTCCAAATAGTTATAATGAAAACATATCTACATATTTTCATTATGCCAGTGATACAAAATCGCTAAGCAATACTGCCATATACAGGGTGCGCCAATAAAATGTCCCTGTGTTTAATGTTTGATATTTCGCTAAGTTGGTAACATATTTCTCTTCTGCTTTCAGGAAAATTGTTGTGCAAGCTTGGGAGAAACTTTCACTGTGGTTTTCACCACGACTGAGAATTAAAATTGCTACATTTTATTTAGAAACAAAATCAGTGGTACAGACACAACTTAAATATCGTGGTGAATTTAATTGTCGAGTAGCACCATCTCCAAAGGTAATACTGCATATTGTAAAGAAATTTAATGAACAAGGGACTGTTCTTAACCTGAATAAAGAAAATTCAGGTAGACCGAGATCGGCGAGGACGCAAGAAAACATTGCAGCTGTACGGTTATCAGTCAATCAAGAGTCCAAAAAAAGGACACCGAAGACGTGCAAGAGAACTGAGGCTGAGTTCGACGTCCATCAGGAGGATTTTGAAACAAGAGCTCAAACTGTTCCCGTATAAACTGCAAGTGAAGCAGGGACTAACAGTTCAACAAAAACGTGAACATGCTGAAATGCAATAGTTTTAACCAAAGAATGGAAGATAACAATGAATAGGTGAACAATGTGTGGTTTACACACGAAGCTCATGTCTATCTTAATGGACTAGTGAATCGCCAGAATGTGAGGTTTTGGGGTTCAAATCCACCAGTAGAAATAATCAAACAGCAGCTTCATAGTCCAAAATGTTGGGATATGTTTCAAAAACATTTGCTTGCATTAAAAAGTATTCCCCATCTTTCTTTTGTAACTCTGTACCAGCATAATACAGAAATCTTCAATAGCTTGAAAGCTATGCATGTTTTAAAGCAGGTACATTTTATTGGCGCACTCTGTATGTCGATGAGAGGTGTAGTAATTATGCTACATTACACACATGTATTTATGATTACAGAATTCTTTTTTAATTTCAAGCAAATATACATTCTAAATTCTTGCTGGAGTTGCTGAGCTTAGCCTCTCACAGTATGAAAGAGGAACGTAAGTATTAACTACTTCCTATGACAATCCCAAAGGATTTTAACATGGCGTTAGCTTCCGACTAGCTAAGTGCAGAATCATGTGGTACCAAGCTGAACCTAGGTATGTCATGCATCACAAGGAAAGTTCTCAAAAACCCACATACTAGTTTGTAACTGGTTGGTTTATATCAAACCTAGGGCGGTGGCACATCATATTTGATAAAGCCTACGGATTAATGAAGAGACTCCTCAAGGCAACCTTGATCATATAAAGAGCCGTGGGGTCCGCTTGAGAGTGGCTCTGATCGTCTTGCTCGGCGACACACGGTCCGTCACCTCTTTGACGCACCACCAGCTCTCATCAATACGACACATCCCCAAAGGTAAGCCCGGTTCGGGGAAACTTTGCCGTTATGCATTCTATATATTGTAAACCTCATCCTGTTAACTACTATCTCTCTATGGCTCATGCCAGTTAACCATTTTTGTATAGACGGGACCCACCCTTAACGTGATCATCCCGGTTAATGTGTATCAATGTTGTTTCTTTTTTCTGGATCATCGTAGGGGACTCTCATTGCTCCAGTGAGGATATTGTACCTATGCTCCACAAGGGTGTGCCCCCGGGAGGGAGGAGGAGGAGGAGGTGAGAGGAGGCACCGGGCGGCTGGAACCAGGAGTGAAGGCAAAGCAACGCAGGTCCGTACAGTTTCCAGATTGAGACGCCCTGACAGGCAGATCGGGAACTTCCACCTCACACAGAGGTTCCAACACCCCAATCCAAACGGGCAGTCCGTTTACCCCGGCAACCAGCCGGAAGCCGAGGGACAGACAAAGTTCTACAGAGAGTATCCTTTCTCCCTGCCACTCCGCACCAAAACACCATCGCTGATACTTCCAAACCTGAAACAGACCTAACGGTGTGAAGAATGAATGAAATGATTAATGGAACGGAATGGAGGGACAAGAAATTCGGGGGCTGAAGGAAACCATTCCAGGATTTGCTTGACAACCCGGGAAAACCCTCGAAAAAACCCATGGTTTACGGTGGTCGGTCGCCAGGAATCGAACTTGGGACCTACCGAATACAAGTCGCACGCGTTACTACGGCACCATTTCGCTCGGTATCAGTGTTGTTAATCATGCTTTAGTGTAATAAATATTGGATGTCTTGTGCTTGAGCGGGTGTTAACTCTGCTATCTAATCCCAACAAGTCACATTCCCCATGACTGTGACAATACCACAACGGAATCCCTCGAGCAAATTGTTCTCTATGATTAGCGATCTAGTAGTAACAGTGTTCAATGGCTTATCCTGCTGATCTGTCATTTATGTACATAAGCAACATTTGCACATGTCATATATAACTCCCCAAAATATTCTTCTTCACCCAAATAAAACTCAATTAATAGAGAGAAAACTAGTTATTCATTTGCAGAAATAACTATGTTAGGATTTAGGTGTTCTGGCGTTTTATTTTTTCTATGTATTTCATTCTATTTGCTTTATATTTTGTTGAAAATTACACAGAGCTTTCAACACTCTTCGTGTGTGATGTTTACAAAATTATTTCACATGCATTTAGTTCACAAAATGTTTGGTATAATACCTGTGGTGTAAACTAGTTTTCACCCGACAGAGAAAACAAATATCAAAATCAGGAATTATCAGTGTTTTTACTGAACTTTCTAATTAATGCCTCAGGTTTTGCGACATCGCAAACATATTTCTTCCTCAGTTTATATTATATGTTGGTGTCATTTTCGAGTATAATATAAACATTTTCTATAACAAATTAATATAAAATAATTTTGTAAACACCACACATGAAAACCTTGTAAAATCTGAGCAATTTAAAAAAAGTCATAGAACTA
This sequence comes from Deroplatys truncata, assembly GCA_030765065.1. Taxonomy (NCBI): domain Eukaryota; kingdom Metazoa; phylum Arthropoda; class Insecta; order Mantodea; family Mantidae; genus Deroplatys; species Deroplatys truncata. The sequence goes on along the minus strand of CM060990.1, from coordinate 106,612,720 downwards.
ATAAATGGTATATTTAGGGAAAAAAACGGAATACACAAACTGTAATATCGTTCGCTCTTTTTATACATTAAAAATGAGAATTTTCTCTGGGTTAAATATTTTTAAAATAGAGACGAATGCTTTCAACTATATCGTCACACTAGCATTGTTTTGTTTATTGTCATATCTTAGCAAAATTTTGGCTTTAATTTTTATTTTTAATTACGAACGTCCACAATACATGATACAAACAGGGCCTGTTAGCAAAAAGGATATATGCGAGGCCAAAAGAGTTTATTATGTAACTCAAAAATGCCAAATAGCTGAATATCCACTACACTTTTTCATTAAAAAGTACTGTTTCTCGCTTATTCGTATTACCATGGTACAACTTTGCGTACACTTCAGCAAGAAAACTTTTACAATCTTTAGCTTTATCGCTGTTTTAACGGCAATGGATTAACGTGCCATTAAATCTGTTAATAGGAGTTATTGATGCTTATGCATCCCTTCGACTGTGTTTACATAGGCAAACCCCGATAAATGCAATTAATTACCGTTCGTTAGACTTAATGCAATCTCCACACCATTCATAACTCAGATCTAATAGTTCCCGTGTTGCCATTAGTAGTCATTTGAAGAGCAGGTTTTAAAAGCCGCTTATTGATTGCCATTTTAAAATAGGCATTACTGCGTCTATTTTATAATTTAAGTCGTAACATCTGGACCTACTAAAACATACGGCTTAGAAACCTAAGCCGTTTGCCTAGAAATGTTTGATGAGAAGAAATTTATAAACACATGTCATAAGAATAGTGTTGTTCCTTTTGGAATGTTCGGTCCATCTGTAAGACAAACTCTTTCGGAATATCAAAAGTATTCATCTGTTTAATGCAAACCTGTGAGATTTAAGTCAGCATTTTTTACTTCTGTTTTTGCCATTTTCTATAAATTGGTTTATATTTACACATTTAATTCCGGTTTTCTTATTTCATTTGTAATAAAGAAGGAGATAGGTTATACAACGAGACGGACATCTCGCGCACTGTGACTTACATAAATCTGTTGTCGCTACAACCCCCCAGAAGGAAGGGATGAAGTGAATGAACCACAGAAGGCTACAGACCGCAGAGATGCGCGGTAGTCCATACAGTTCTAAGCTTGAAGACCCAACCTACTGCTGGAGCTGCTTAAAGAGGGGAGGGCGATGAAAGATCCGTCCACCAAGCAGCCCTTTATGTCAAAGCGGAGCGACCTTTCCTTTGAGCAAGCATCCGCGCCATTTGTTCGGCACCTTCATACACCACGAAACCTACAAGCACCTCTCGAAGATGAGAAGGAAACGTAATGAAAGGGGAATTATAGAAAGAAAACCGTGATAGATGAGAAACCATCTCAGTATTCACCTACCGACCAGGGAAAACCACGAAAAACCCAAGGTCAGAGTGGGCGGTCGATGTAAGTCGAATGCAGGCCTCACACGTTACCGTGGAGCCATTTGGCTCGGTAAGGAGACTTTAATCTGAGGTCAATATTACTAACACAAAATAATAATAATAATAATAATAATAATAATAATAATAATAATAATAATAGGTCTGTGTTTAAAGCTGATTTCCCAAGAACAAAGTCCTTTCATATATCGAGTACATAAAATATTCCATGTGGTGCAAGTTTTCCATCTATCTTACTTAAAGTTTAAATCTAAGCATAGAAAACCATAATAAAGAGCTCTAATTATCTCTTATGTTAGACATGTGAATGATTTTAAAAAAATCATCTGTAAGTAATACAATAATGAAAATTTTGTGACATATTTTACAGAATCATAGAAAAACTGTTTTATTAAACCATCAAACTCATGTGAAGAAAACTGTGTCCCTTAACAATATATAAGGCCGTTCACACGAAAACTTTTAGTATAAAATTCAAATAGTTTGAAGAATGGGAGAATATTTGCAATAAAGCAATCCTTAGCTCCTAAACCCCTTGGAGCAGCAATATGAAAATGTATATACTATTATGTGATAATATTCCTAATATGTTAAAATTTCAAAGTAATCGGTTAAGAATCATGGAAATTTGAAATTTTAACATTTAGTTACCCTAAGTACAGCCTCGTATATAAATGTCTTTAAACTCCCCATTTAGAATGTGTTTTCTACGTCTTTCATACAGGTTATAAGTGATTGGATGGTTACACTAAATAAAACTTGTTTCTCCTTTGAGCACTAGCCTCGCCATAAAATTCCTTTGCATTAGACATGTATCGTGGTATTACTCTGTGATGCATTAAGCATGAAACTACGCTCAAGTTTGTGGACAGCTCAAAAAAAATTACACGTTTTTCCTCTACTTTTTGTTTTGTACAACCTACACGTTTATCATATTTGAGAATCGTAATTTTCGTGGTGTACATCCCCCACAAGGGGCAGTTCCGGCCCCTTCAGCTGGCGTGGTGCGGGCGCTGCAGATCCTGAGCACTCGTGATACTTCTGACGTTACTAGATGTACACTGGGCCAAACGTCCGAGCCCCACCCTTATGGGTGTCGTTTGGATTGGGTTGGACTCGGCGGGACAGTGGTTCCCGATATATGTAAGATTGGGGAAGTCTAGGCGATTTTCCGTCCAGGCGGGGTTATGAGACGCCTCATCCGGTACCGGCCTGGATAGCCGATAGCCAGTTAGATTGCTGTCGGCCCCACCGAGGTTCTTCGGTAGTCTTCCCCTTTTTGGGGTTGACGAGCGTAAGTGGCATATCCACTTCCGCCTAGTAATGGGGCGCCAGATTAAAATTTTCAAGTGCCGGCCCACAGGAAAAGCTCTCGGGGGAGAGAGTGTCAATCGGATGGCGTCCTCCTCCCAGAGTCACGTGGGGGCATAGTCCCCTGGTGCTTCATGTACATCATTTGACAACGGTGGTGAAAGGTATCTTGTCATACGCGACACGACTCTAACCTTCATCACTGCTTGTGTGTGAGGCTCCGGTAGGTAACGGCGGTTGCACTATGCACCAAGGTGAAATTAGGCCAGAGCGCGGCATGATATTTCAACATTGAAGTCTTTTGCATATCGGCAATTCTAAGAATCCTGCAGAATTGCGACGCAGTTAGAATTTATAAATTTAAATGTTTACCAGGCAATCTCCTCGTGTGCAATTTAGAAACGGGAAGTGCGAATGCTACACCGGAAAAGAGGACCACATACACCATTAAAACATTCTTGATGTGGAAAAATGTATTCTGTCACTGAGAGACTAAAGTTTGGAAGCTAAAGATAGCGTGAGTAATTGAAGTTTCTGTGATACGAACAAATGCACTTAACATTACGGATTCTAAAGTACGGATAGGATTTGTTAATGACTACCATGTCAGGACAGAGAATTCGTGCATAAGATGCTACAGTGTGTCCGACAAGTCCGGCATCATAGGCGATTTAATAAAAGTTACTTTTTGCTCTCAGGTAAATCATGCTGATGCAGGACGAACGTATGGAGATCATTTTGCTGTGCAAGGTGAGAGTTGGTTAGAGAGAATGGTATCGGATAAATTTAACAGACAGAAACGAGAGGCAAAGTGAGGTCACTTTATTACTGAATCAGTCAATGATCTGCGCAGATCGGGATATCCATCTACCCCTCGAAGCTCCACGCCAATCAAAAAAATCTCTACACTGGAGAATATGGAACTGATCATTATCCGTAATGGCCTTAAAAAGGAGAAGTTCCGCGCATACAAGTTCCAAGTTCTGCATCATTTATATCAAGATCAATTTCCCTGGTTTAGGGGAATGCTGAGGTGGATTATATATTGCCGCAAATTTTTCTCCCCCCACTCATTTCCAGTCATTACATTTCATTTCCTTACCATGTTGCAGGATCGAAAGATCAGGCGAGTGGAAGGCAGGTTACACGTGTGGCGGTGGATTTTGCTTTCGGGAACTTTCTGACCTGCAATTCGGTATGTGATGGGCCCCCAAAGAGATGTTCTCCGTGGGGAAAGTTAGGCCTGTGTGGGAGGTCCTACCGGCGTTATCTAGACACGTCAGAGAACTCTCCTACGTCCGATCCTGCCAGAGATATAGTCGCCCAGTGTCCTTCGCTTCACTTCACCCCTTCTTCCCGAAGGTTTTCAGAAGCACAATAGGCCTTCATGTGCACTTAAATGCCGAAATCCTCGTCCGCTTCCTGGTGACCACGGCCTCTCATGATGTTCTGGGCCGTAGGATGGAAATGTAGGAATGGTTCCTGATAGAGATAAGAGCTTCCTCTTGCCATCCTCCGTGGTCTAGGGGTACCATAGTACCGTGGTCTAGTTCCCAAGGTCACGGGTTCAAACCCGGCGGAGGGCGATGGATTTTTTTCGGGCGCAGAAATCCTTAGAATGGCTTCCTTCGGAAGGGAACTAAAGTCGGTGGTCCCGTGTCGTACATTTACGGCACGTAAAAGAACCTCAAGTCTGATAAAGAGGCCTCTGGGCAAAATTTCCGATCTTTCATGTCCAATATAGAATGGGACGCTAAGAAAAATAGTAGTTAAAGAGCGTCCATAAATAAAACTCAATTTAATTTAGATAAATTAAGAGCTTCATCGCGAAAGTGCTCTTCTCTGAGGAGACCAATGTTTGTGTCGACGAAGAAGTGAATAAGTAGAATCTCCGTTACTGCTCCACCACTAACTCACATTGGTACGACGGAAGTAAGGGCAAAGAACACAGCGACCATGGTATGGAGCGGACTCTGCAATGATCACATCATCAGACCACTCTTCTTTTGTGAAGAAGTAAGTCTCTCTAGAAGCTAGGAATTGGATCTGCTAGGTGAAGCAACAGAATGATTTATGCCGCGTAGACCTATTATTTGGATGACGTTTGTTTAACTTCGTTCCTCACCATTCTCTGTGACCAATCCTCTAGTCCGCACAGCAAAAGATACCTCGTCCTGCGTTAGTATGATTTACCTAAAATAAAAAACAAACGAATGTGGCGGTATTGCCCATGATGCGGGACGTGTCGGACATCCTGTAGTGGCAAATGAAGCGTCTTTTCAATGTTCATAACAATCCTATGTGTGCAGGTGATAATATCTATGCCTAAAGGCAAGTGCATTATCAGAATGATTTGCTAACAGTTTATGTCAATATTTCATTCCATTTTCTCCATAAAGGTAATATTGTAACCCAGCAGCTATAGCCCAAGCTTATCGGGAGGTTGGCGCCGGGCAGTTGGAAAGATAGAGATAAGTAGATGTGGTAGCGCTCTCGCCTAGCGTAAATACCAGAAGCGCTATCGACAGATAACCAGAATCTTCTGAAAGTTTTCACTCTCCCCGCCTCCAGAACATTCGGAATGTTGTGTGGAAACGTCCAGCAGCCATATAAGCCCGCGTGTTTGCGAGTGAGTTATTGAGTGCATTTTTGGTACGACATGAAGTGCTGGATATCCAGTGCACTCTCCGAGTGAGGTTGCGACGATAGTTATGACGTACACTGAGTTTTGCTACTGCGAGGGATTAAGAATGCCATGTTCGACTCCCCAGCGGCTAAACTGTCCGAAGAAGAGACTCCGCCATGCATATTTCATTACGTCGCTACGTCACGAAGAAAGTGGAGTGACAGTGAGAACTAAGTGAAGTGGCAAGGAAAATTTGAACTAGATCACATTAGTGAAGTGGCAATGAGAACTTAGTGAAGTAACAATGAAAACTGGACAAAGTCCCAATATATAACTTGCACATTTCTTTTACTTTGCAGCACATATTTAGCGTATAACCTTTCAGACATTTGTAATTAAATATCGGTAGAAATACATTTAAAACGTAAACATTTCATACATACTACATCTTCCTCCGAGCGAGACAGGTGTTATTTACTTCGTTCATACGACAGCCGGCCTGTCAAGGCAGGTAGTGCGGCACGTATTCGATGTGCTATCTTGCCATATACTGCATTGCAAATTATTTATTTCGAGCTACGTTATTTATGTTAGGAGATGTATTAGGTTATAAAGAATCTTTTACCACTTTCACCGAATTCTATTCGTATTTACACTTGTTATGATCTGTTTACTAACTACGTAAATATATGCCGGCATTCTTTATTACTACTTTGTAACTCAATTACGTATTAGTATTTTACGGTCTTCGCCGTATGATCTTTTGGCAATTAGTTGCTCGATCTGCTTAAAAAGGAGTTTTTACCATTGTGCCTTCATTCAAGAATAATTCTGTCATCAACTTCAGTTTGCATTTATGAGTATTTACCTGAATGGGCTATTCTGGGCGAATAAGAAACAAGAGTAAGTACTGCTTAAAACCTCTCATCGGCATCCGTAAGCTTTAGCATCCCTCAAAGAGCAACACAGACTCTTTCAAGGGCTCTTGGAAACCTAAGATGCACAGTGCCATTTGCAGACGGCAACAATCTTTCACTTACATTCTATGGCACTTCTCGAGCCTCTTAGTGTTGAAGTTATTAATGATATGCCGATTCTTTTGATATTATTTTCTTGATGTGGTTGGAATCATTAAGCACAAGGAGCAGGTGGTTAAAAAGCACAAAAGCAAAATGAAATTGTCTCCGTGTTTCCAAATTCAAAGCCAGTAAAATATAACAAAATCTTCTTAATTATTGATGTTTTTCATCTTCTGCAGGTATTAACTATTGTTACGTATAACTTTTTTAACTTTTAGACTTCAACAGAAGATAAAAAAGACTACATATAATAGTCACACGAATTTCTCTAGTCATTTATTTTATAGCAGTTCCGTTAAGTGTTCACACAAAAGCTTAGCTTTTTCTCGCTTATTTATGTTAATCATGATAAATATTAATCGAAAATGATATACATCAGGTAATACTACAGTACTATAACTGGTATTTGTAGGTAGGGACACAGTCAATTGTTTAAAAGACATGTGATGAACGTGACCTAGCTTAAATACTACAAACAGTTGGTGGGAGTTCATGAGAAACAAAAGAACGACCTTTTAATATTTCAAATTTAAATGTTCAAACAGTGGAAATATTAAGAAAAATAATAAATCTGAAAGTCAAAAGAATCGCCATAAATTGCATGTCTTCAGAAAATATAATTATTCCAGGAATAAGCAATGCGATCTCTGAGATTTTGCAGTTATACAAATTTCAGAAAAAATCAAAGGGAGTCACAGAATATTATAGAACATTTGCGTTCGGTTTAATCTGCATCTAATTTATTACTTCATATCTCCAGCATGTTGGTTTATCAAAATAATTATTATATTTTTGAGAAAATAAAAAATAAAATGTCTAGCTTTTAAGGGGATACTAAATGGCAAAAACTGCCAAAAAATAACATTTTCAATTTTATGTAGTGTTATAAATTGGAATTATTGCTCTAATTTCATATGTATTTTAGCATTTTAGGCAACATAACCATATTTTAAATATATTTTTAAAAATGGTACTATATCTGCTATTTTGTATTCTGAATTCTGCACTAATTCACGAAAAAAAGCAAAAGTGCTGTACTCTTTAGAGTATAGAAGAACATTTTATCTCATCTTTTAGGGTAAGGTTTATTCTGCAGATTGGTTCCATTTCGTATATGGCAGTTTCCGTATGTCCAAGAATGGTGGGTTTTTTGTAATATATATACTTATATATACAGGGTGGACCATTTAAGCTGAGACGGTACAAAACTAAGCGTTGTAGAAAGAAAGGTCCTTAACAAAAGTTGCTTGATACTATGGAGGAAAGTAAATGCCATTAGTCGTGTATGATGGTCATTTTAGGGTCAATTAATTTTTTAAATAGGAGCCTACATTTTGTATGTTGCTTTCTCATTAGAAAGTAGTTTATAAACACCTGTTTATTTTGTGATGAGGAATAGGGAAACAAAATAAAAAATGTTGGTTCCCAATTACGAAACGTAACTTGGCCCTCAATTGACCATCATTCCTCAATTGTTCAACCACTCATTGCGCTCTTCGTACACAGCCATTATGCATTTTCGTTGTTATTTACTCGTACGTTGGTGTAAGAACAATTGTAAATTTTTAGTTTTTATGCGAGAAAAAACATAAAACATCTAGGTTCCCATTTAAAATAAATTGACCATCACAACATCCTCTAAATAAAACACGACTGATGGCATTTACTTTCAAGCAACTTTTATTCAACGCTTAGTTTTGGAGATACTGTACAATCTCAACTTAAATGGTCCATCCTGTACATGAAGTTTATTCTTCCATTATTACCTAACAGATTGTTCTCTAAATGACATTTTCTGATATAAATGACCCATTTTCTTAGGAACTATTCATTCATTATCTGTTTACCCTCCTCTTATGTAGGACTTACAAGCGGGTGCCTGGGGTCAGAGGCCCGTCGAGGAGCAGACACTCATGGATCAGACAGAAGATCCAGGATGGGTGATCAGCCCGATGCCTGGTATGGGATGAAGGAAGTAGATGAAACGAAATGTTGGTGAAATGGATGAAAGGAAAGGTGATGATGGAGCAGTTGGTGGAATGAATGGCGGGGGAAACCGGAGAACCCGGAGAAAACCCGCCCAGACGCCGCTTCGTCCACCACAAATCCCACATGCAGGTCCCTGGGATTGAACCCGGCCACGGCGCCGCCTAACTATTGAGGATAACTAAATTAAATTTTGATATGATGGAAATAATACTATGATTTTATTACTAATCCACTTTTGTGTTAATACATTTGTTAGTTATGTTTAAGAGCATAATTACTGATAATTAAAAATTGTTTAAATAAGAAAAACTTCTATATTCCTTAATAAATCACATTATTGTATTAAAGTATTTCAGTGAACTTAAAAGGCATACAACTACATCCCATAAAATTTCAGTGTGATATATTAAACAGTTTCTTAGAAAATGGGTTATGAAGTTAGCAAATTTAACATTGGTGGGATAGTGTTTTTAATCTCCCCTTAAGTAGATGTGTGGTGTGGGAAAATTTCCTGAGAAGTTCTCTATTCAGGGGAAATCATGACTTACATTCCCGAATGATTTGTTAGATGCAACAGTTACTCTACCTGTAGAGAATATAAAAACGTTGCTAGTTATTTGCAAAACTCAATTTGAGCCGATTCCAGAAACTATAGAGCTCGTATTTGAAATAATTCATTCCCTCAACGTAGGTATATTTCAATTATGTCATAAAAATAGGATTACGAAACCACATAATCGTATGTCCATACCTCCAGGAAATCGCATATAACTTTAGAATTTAGATAAAATTACGAAGAAACACATAAACAAAGGTACCCGTAGTTAAGAGCTGTAAAATGTGTTAGCGCTGATAGTACTATATTTATAAATATAATTTATAAATATATTATATTTATAAATATAATACTAAGAGGAGTAACTTTTTTAAACAGCAGATGGGAAAAAAATGTAGTGCACAAAATGCGATTATATGAAGAAATAGGGACCTTATCTCACTAATTTCACTGTAACACTCTGCAAATAATGAAGAGATTTTTTTTCCACATATACCCATCAATTCTATCACAACACCTTTCCTCCCTCGTTTCCATCTCCCGCTCTCTTCCTTCCAGTGTAAAGGCCTCTCCGGAGTTTTAGTTTAATCTGCAGAAGCGGATAATCCTGACGCTCACTCCAGTTTCAATTGTACCATTTTTCAATCATTTCATTCTTCCTCAAAGAATCCGTCTGTTGAAGACACGCTAAGTAATAAAACTTCAATCTGAATGTTACGCCATCTGGAAACGATTGGATGCCTTTATTCTCTAAAAAGTTAAGAATAGCACATGCAGTATAGACTTGAATATCCTTAGAAGTTGAGGTACAGCCTAATGCATAAAAAAGTAGTCCATATAGGAAGAGGGCTGGTCTCTGGTCTCTCCAAGCGCCACCCTCTACCTCACCTCTTGCATAATTTTAGCCACTTATTTTGGAAGCTGCTCACGTCATCACAAAAGATAAGCGGAGGGTAACACTTCCAGCGAGTTATCTGTTTTCTTACTAGCTGATTGCTTTAATAGTAGCCATAATAATACTAATAAGGATGAGGATAATACTCCGATTATTAGTAACCATACTTCTTCACTACAAGGATATCAGTGTAATTAAATATTATCATCTAAACCAGGTATGGACATTCTTGATGCCGCGTGTCACCACGTGTCAAGCCACCTCCATCTCTTCCCTTTTCGTTTGCTATTTGCAACACACAGCAGTCCTCTAACCCAGTAGTGGAACACTACTATACGCAATTATAAGATACATACCACAATAGTTTGTCGGACATTCATGAAAGAATGGGCTCTTCGCTTTTTCATATTTTGTAGCATACCAAGATCCTGCATTGTTCTGTGAATAAACATATACAGAATTTACTACCAAAATCAGTTTCCGTCTATTGGAGGCTGCCATAAAGACAGCATACTATACAACAAAAGGATATAAATAGATAATTAAAATTGTAAATAATAAAATAACTATTAACAAATTTGCAGCTATATAAAACTCTACCTGAAAATAATTATAATTTACAAATGTACATGGAAATGTCCCTTACATAAAACAAAAAAAGATTTGTATACTTATATAAAGAAATCAGTTTACATACTACACCTACAAATAATTTGTGACCCTTTATTAACACTGATAAATAATTTTTTTAATTTATATTTTCTGCAAAATTATACAAAAAAGCATGGGATAATACCCCTAGCTCCAATTAGTAAGCCAATGTCAATTGAAGCAGGGTGATATTTATTTACTGTAAAAGCTGTAAGTATTGAGTGCAGTTTGTTAATTTTTATTGCCAATTTATAAGCGATGTTATACTTATTTCTTCAATTTGATAAGAAATATGAGATATTTTAAGTTTTAATGTTTTATTATATAAATAATCACGAATAAAATATTGGATTTTATTTTGTCAATTAATTCATACTTTGCATTTTAATAGTTAGGCATTTATAGTTTTTTTAAATTAACAAAACTAAGAATCGCATTACGCCACTGCTCCGATAGAGGGGTTGCTAAGAAACGTCACAGAACTCCTCCACGGCTCTCCCCCTGAATGTGACGCGCGGCTCGCCCATACCTCATCTAAAATTTTATACACCAAAGTAGTTACTCAAATTGACAAATGCATTGAAATAATATCCTATTTTTGACAGCGTTTTTTTTTTCCACCAGCTGGTGGTTCCTTCAGGTGTACAGTTTTAGACTTCATTTCCATATCTACTTAGGAAAAGCTTGCCATAAATATTGTGATTGCTATGCATTTAAATGCTAGGTAACCCATTTCTCATCCTCTACAAGATCGAGTCCCTAATCCTGTTAAATTGGGCTAGCCCAATTGCAGTTGTTTACATCAATCAGGGCAGAATTCACTAAGAGAGGCTGTTTGGGACACATCCTTCATTTCGCATAGTGTAACACACTTATGGGTTCGTATACCACGTGGCCCAACCGCGCCGTATTTGACGTGTGTAGATAACCCTTCTTGCGTTAAAAGTGTTGCAGTACTCAACGGGGCAATTCCAAGTAAACATAGGACACTGAGGAACTGGCGCATTAGAGCCAACCCACTGCTACTACTACTACTACTACTACTACTACTACTACTACTACTACTACTACTACTACTACTACTACTACTACTACTACCACTACAACGTCCATATGGACACACGTAGACGGTTGTAAGATCGTATCAATCAACAGGGACAAAAGTTTGAACAGATATTCAGTGAGCGAAGTCAGCATAACATTACCATTAGATGATGATGATAACAATAATAACAACAACAATAGCATTTATAATACCAAGTGAAAAAGCGGCAGTGAAACGCAGTACGCTCTCATGTTTGTTGCTTAGAGTCCGTAAGACAAGAACAGCGTAAACACAACCCAAAAAAAAGCTATGGGCGGATACGGATGGGTCAAATAAAAACTTTTAAGTATTAGTCAGTCTAAAAAGTGAGTTTATTTCCTCGGAAATAAAGCCTGTGTAACTGAACTGGAAAATATTCTAAGACCTTTTGGGTGCACTTTTGTCTATCATCACGGACAGTACACCCAAGTGCAAGCCTGGGAAGTGTCTCTCAATGAGTGCGATCCACTAATCGTCTTTACTGATAAGCAAGAGGAGGAGAACGAAGCTCAGATGGCCACGTAGCTCAGTCGGTAGAGCATCTGCCTGCTGTGCGAGAGGTCTCGGGTTCGATTCCCGCCTGGGTAAATTTGAGTTTTATTTATGGACGTTCTTTAACTGCTGTGGTTCTTAGCGTTCCATTTTATACTAAGCATGAAAGACCGGTAATTTTGCTCAGAGACCTCTTTATCAGGCTTGAGATTCTTTTACGTGCTGTAAATCTACGACACGGGACCACTGGCTTTACTTCCCTTCCGAAGGAAGCCATGCTAAGGATTTTTACGCCCGAAAAAATCCATCGCCCTCCGCCGGGTTTGAAACCGCAATCTGCTGGCTCTCCCAACACATTTTATTTATGCACAACACATTTTACTTGAGTCGTAAATGTAGGATCTTCTCAAAATCCGTTCCACTCCAAAGTTTGTTTTACCAGTTTTATTTTTTTCCAGAGGTTCCTAACAATTTCGCATTACAGTTTCTTATTAGAGAAAGTTTAACCCGATGACAGCAAAGAGATATCTCCATGAAGAAAAGGATTTTTAAATTAAAAATAAGGTCATGTAAGTAAAAGCATTACTCCGGTAATCAAAGAGTCCATCACGAACGTTCATTGTCTCCTTTTCCGTTGAATGTACATGTTCGCAATTCAATCAGAAAATGGAAAGGTAAAGGTGACAGGGTTTGTATTAGCAGAATTGAAATTAGTAACATTTTATACCCAGAGGACTGCAATCTAAAGTAAAAGCATATTTTAAAAATGCGTTCTACAACTTAAACAACACTGGTAAACAATACAGCTACTGTATTCCATTAGGAAAAAGTAACGGATTTCTGAGGGAAGCATTTAATAACTGATATAACAATACGTGTAGGTAAACCAACAGAACAAGCTAAAAACTAATTTCATAGGGTGAAAATTTGAACTAAATCCAGAAATAGAAAGTTCAACATTTCAAAATCGGTGATACACCTTCAGCACACTAGCAAACATGATCTCAAAGACACACGACTGAAGTGTTTTTAAACAGTGGGTGTTCCTGTTTGCTACATGTAACGGAAATGTAGGCGTTAATAAGAATTATTATGGAATAAAGGCTTCAAAGGCTACCCTGTATTCTGATAACCAGCATGCTAGCCTCCAAATCTAGAGATCCCGGGTTCGATTCTCAGCCGGAGGATGGGAATTTTTGTTTAGCCGGATTAATCCTCATCCTCTCTAGAGTCTGGAAGTATGAGTGAGAGTGTAAATGTATGTGTGTGAATTTAATATTTATTTAAACAAGTCCAACGTAAAGAAACCCAAAGATTAACAGAATGGTAAACGAGTGAACACCACTGCCAATGAGCAATTGTTCCAAAGGCAAAGCCGCCGATATTACCTTAGGGTTAAAGGCGACATATAAATGGAGCCCAAAAAAGGCTTCAAAAATGAGTTTTCGAGATCCGTGGTTTGGAATAGTTTGACCGATCAGAAAAGTGAGGATATAACAAACTCACTTCATATATATGGGGTTAAACTAAAAGATAAAAATCTGATGTGTTACACTCACATGACTTTCTATACTCTTGTAAAAACTATTTTTACAAACGCTTATTCTCCATCTACTTGCTCATCTTATTGCTAATTTTCTTGTAAGTGCAAGGGGAATATGGTAGGCTTTAAGCGATAGTCAAACCTTTTTAAGAGCTGGTTGCTATGTGGAGCTTTCATCCTCTTTGCATGTCCAGGACATAAAAAGAATAACGAATACCAATTTGAGAAAAAGTATAAGTATTGGAAAATTCAAACAAATAAATAGGAGTATCTCGGAAATGGTTCACTCCACAAAACAAAATATGACATAAATTGTGTGTTTTAACGAGATCTACATATTTTGCGTAGAAAAAGTTTGTCTATCTTACGGTTTACCAGTTATGCAAAAGCCATTCAGAATGAAGAGGACTTTTGGGGATATTCCCAGAAAATTCAAGATGTACATTTCAATTGTCATGAAAATATCTTAACTATATTATATTTTATTCAGAATCTTTACAGCCATTTTTGAGAAAATCAAAATTTTCTAAAAGCGTTCCATGTAAAGGGTAGTCTGGGGTGGGGATTTTCTTGAAAATCTTCGTGTCGCATCTTTGAAAGATACTAAACTAAATACCAGGTTTGATATTTATCCGACTTTTTGTTTTTGAGCCATGCTGTTCACAGACACACACGCGGATCTTTTTCTAAAATGCCTTTTTAGATTCAGGGGGCCTCAAAACATGTATTTCCAGTGAAATCTCGGTATCGAATTTTTGGGCGGAATGCAATACTTCCGCTACTTATTATACGTAGTAGAGAAAGTAAGAAATTAAATTGAGTTTTATTTATGGACAAAAAACTGAAAGATGAATTAACAAAGCGACCCTAAACGTTTAAATCTTAGGAAGATTTAGATGCCAAGGAAAATGATCGGTGACTAAATATATAATCCTTGAGACAGGAACAGCTCTACTCTACTTACCTTGTTCGCCCTCTCTCGGCGACTACAGCAGCGTGACGGGTTTGCGACCTTGGAAATGTTAGGTATTTCCGTGCATGTCTGTGGCCTGCCCGCCAAAGACCTGTAGCCTCCTGTGGTTCCTTCATCTCATCCTTTCCTCCTGGATGGTGGTAGCCATAATAGATCTCTGTAGGTCGCGGTGCGCGACGTTTCCGTCTCCGTTGCATAACATATACCTACGAGGTGTATTCCAAAACTAAGGTCCGGTGAACAATATTTAACGGATGGTAGGTCTGAATGACGTTTCACGCCTGCAGCGCTGTCTCGACTCCTGAGGAACCTACCGCAGTATTGGTGTGACAGTAGACGTTTGCCAGTCGGTGAGAGCAGATCCCGCCAGTTGTGAAGTGCGCGGTGTGATTAGATTTTTGCTGGCAAAAGGATCCTCAGTTGCGGAAATCCATTGTGAGTTATGCCTCGTGTATGGACCGGACATAATGAGTGACAAACACGTTCGACACTGGTGTCGAGAATTTCGAAATGGCTGCACAAACATGCACGATGAACAGCGGAGTGGTAGGCCCAGTATTCGGACCGACGACATCGTTGAGCAAGTGAACCAAAAGCTTCGAAGTGATTGGCGTTTGACGATTAGTGGTCTGGCTGATGAATTCCCAAATGTTGCTCGAACCACACTTTACAGTATTGTCACTGAACAGCTTGGATATAGGAAACTTTGTGCGAGGTGGGTGCCAAAACTGCTCACCGGTCAGCACAAAGAGCAACGAGTGCGTAGTGCACAACAGTTTTTGGAACGCTATAGACATGATGGAGATGGTTTGTTTTCCCACATTGTTACGAACGACGAGACATGGATAGCGTACACCAACGCAGAACTGAAACAACAGTCAATGCAGTGGTGCCGTTCCGGTTCACCAAAACAAAAAAATGTGTAAGCAATCGCTGTACATGAATCGCAAAATGATGACTACCCTGTTTTGGGACGAAAGGGGCGTCCTTTTGATTGATTTCATGGACCGTGAGTCAACAATTACAGCTGAATTGTACTGTACAATGCTCACCAAACTGAGACGTGCGATCCAAAATCACGCCGTGGGAAACTGTCGTCTGGCATCATCCTCCTGCACGACAACGCACACCGGCACACCACTGCCAAAACCAAAAAGAAGATTCAATAGTTTCGTTGGGAACTCTTTGACCACCTGCTGTACAGTGCCGACCTGACATCAAGCGACTATTTCCTCTTCATGCTTTTGAAACGGTGGCTGGGTGGACAACAATTTCAAACCGACGATGAACTCTAGACGAGCGCTACCAACTGGTTCAAGTCCCAGGCGGCAGACTTCTATGCCGAGGGGTTAAAGAAGCTGATGCAGTGTTACAGCAACCGTGTAGATGTGAACGGTGATTATATGGAAAAGTAAAGTATATATATAGCCACATATTACTGTCAATAAAAACCTTTTCTCATGAGCAATGTTGTTATTATGGCCAAGCGGACATTAGTTTTGGACTACGTCTCGTACTTACCTTGCGGAACAGGTAGAAATGCCTAGTGCTGAAGCAGAGGATGAGATGGCAACGTAAACGTATAACAGACATGTAAACGAGAGTTCTTTTGGCCTAACAACGAGTTCGTCGATACTCGAGCAAGCAATGGTAATCTAATTAAAGTCTCTATTTGATACATATGCCAGTCCTCTGATATAGAGCAATCGTGTGCTAGAAGGTGCCAGATTTCGACCAATCGTGACGCTGTCTATCGATAATTTTATTGTGAACCATACCCTATAACCGCTGGCCAATTATCCAATGTTCATTTAGGAATTTTTACTTTCTCTACCACGTACATAGTAGGTAGAGAAAGTATTGCATTCCACCCAAAAATTCGATACCTAGATTTCACCATAAGTACATATTTTGGAGGCCCCTGAATCCAAAAAAAAATGCATTCTTAGAAAAAGTTTCGTGTATGTGCCTGTGAACAGCATAACTCAAAAACGAAAAGTACCAAACTTGGTACTTAGGTTCAGCACCTTTCAAAGATGCAACACGAAGATTTTCAAGAAAATTCCCTCGCCTCATACTACCCTTTACATGGAACATTTTGCGAAACTTTTTATTTCCTAAAAAATGGCTCCAACAATTTTGATTAAAATACCACATATTAAAGATATTTACATGACAAATATAATGCATATCTTTAATTTCCTAGGAATACCCTGTAAAGTCCTCTTCATTCGAAAGGAATATTGTATAATTTTGTTTAACTCATGAACTTAAGCGATAGACGAAAACGTATTATACAAAAATGTAGATCTCTTTAAAACACACAATGTATTTCAAATAAGTTTTTGTGGCATAAGCCATTTCTGAGATATCCGTTATTAAAGCTTCGAATTGTTCACCTCTTGGTCACTTTTTTAAAGTCAACATTCGGCTGTTTTTCGGGATTGCATGGAAACAGTATGGAATTTTAAGGCCAGCGTATAGCGTCGAGTCCTTAAACATCTGACTATCGCTGTTCTCTTTGTATCTATAACGAAATGTGTAATATAGCTATTTCTGCAAAGGTTTATTTAGATTAAAATGCTGTAGATAGAAAAACAATCTTTAGTAAGAATAGTTTGTATACCCACTATCAACTACACAGCTTAGAGAAAGTCATGTGAATGTAACACATCAGGTTTTTAATTATGCGTTTAAATAAATCGTAAGCTGCTCGTTGGTCAGTTTGAAAACAGGGGCTAAATTTGGTTGTTCAATACGACATGTCATGCCACCTTTAGCTGCGTGCTTCGTGTTTAACTCCCGTTCTTGCTATGTACATACGACTGCAGGCTGTGGACACTGATCATACTTGCAATGAAATAATAATAATGCAAAAGAGGTTTTGGGAAGGAAACTTTCCAGGCCTAAATTTATGGTGCCCCCGTGGCATATGCTATTAATGAGGACAGAAAAAACTCAAAAAGAAACCTGTCAGGGAAGACGGTCCTAGTGGTACTTGAACCGCGGAGTCGTCCTCCATGGTGTAGTGGTTATCATGCTAGCTTCTAGTTCCCGAGATCGCGGGTTCAAACCCGGCGGTGGGCGATGGATTTCTTTTGGGCGTAAAAATCCTTAGCATGGCTTCCTTCGTAAGGGAAGTAAAGCCGTGCCGTAGATTTACGGCACGTAAAAGAACCTCAAGCCTGGTAAAGAGGCCTCTGAGCAAAATTACCAGTCTTTCACGCCCAATATAGAATGGGACGCTAAGTACCACAGCAGTTAAAGAGCGTCCATAAATAAATAAAACAATTTTGAACCGCGGAACTCCCGAATGCGAGCCTCAAATATTACCGCGGAGCTATCTCGCTTGGTACCTTGAGTTACTGGTCAGTATGTTGACATACATGAGCTCTTAGCTGTAGTAACTAATATTTTGAGGTTAAATAATCATTTTTAAGCATTAAATATATATTTTTATAGATGCTATATAAGCTCATTTTATTCGTGAAATAGCTCTCATGAATACGCCTTATTTCCATTACACATTATCAGGCATGGGCATTTCTAAGCATTAAAACCACGATGAAAGTAAATAAAGACGAAATGTTGCTGTGTTCTTGACAGAGTCGTAGCAGGTATCAAACCACCTTCATCCTCCGTACAATCTGTTGGCGCTTGCAGACACACTGACCAAACCGTGTTTATCTGCCATCAGTGACCCATGGTTGCAGTTGTTCACGTTCCTTGTATTGACACATGGTTTGAGTGTAGATAAATTGAATCCAACTACTTACTAATTCATATGCCTGCATATGATAACAGCAAGTTTAAAAACTACTAAGTTGAATGCTTCTCCTATGCTCATTTCTTTCATTCTCATCATTTCTGCTTCGAACTGATTATTAAGCGAGATAATTATTTATCTGTATGTTGTTATATCTTCAAAGGTTCAGTTGTTGCTCATCGACTTTAAGTGTGAGGTATCTATCCACTTCTGCTTGGAATAAAACTAATAAAACTGGGTTATTTTGCTAGGAAAGATGAAATAGGAAATAAATTACTATGATGATTACACAATAACATTACAAAGTAAAACTGGCGCATACATCCACAGAAATATGCATTGGAATATAATCGTAAATCCTGACAATTTTCCCTTTGTAGTAAAATTTTATTTTATTTTAAATCTGTGCTTGTTATTAGATAATTGTTCTGAAACGTTCGGCCTCGAAATAATTACGATAACAAGCATTCGTTAAGTTAAATTAATTTTCATAAAACTATGAGAACTGATATCACTGAAATTAATCTCTTGGTTAGATCAATGATAGTTTGAACATTGTCAACTGGACTGTAGCGTGATGCATTATAATTTATATGTTCACTCTCGTGAGCCAACAAATGTAAGTCGCAAAGACAATCATTTCCCATGTTTTACTGAACTCTCCGCCCTTCAGTCAACTGTTACCATTTCTCTCAGTGGTTGTTCAGTATATGCTGATGTGATGTCACAGAGCAGCTTCCTGTCCGCCCTGATCTATGTCACAGCAATATAAATGTCTGTTATGAGCACATAGGAGCTGGTATGACGTCCTCACCTCTACCATTACGCTAATCATGTGTGAAGAGGGGTTTTTGTCTGCCTGAAAGCTGAAAGGGCTGCTATGCGCTGAAATGTGTAATTTGGTTGAATTAAACTATTTTGCATACTTTGCTTCCTTCAAGCTTCCCATTTCTGTTCACAGAGAGTACGATAAATTATGTAAAAAGTAGCTGGTGTCCTGTACAACAATGCAGGCTAGATTAGTACACCGCAGTGGTGCGGGATAAACGTACTTGCCCTCAGCCCGCCATTCTGAGTTAGTTTCCCAGTAGGCTAGGTCATTTCCGGGGCTATCTCCCTTACTCCGAAAATACGAGTGTCAATTAGCTACCGCTATTAAGAATTCCAGGCTAGCCAATTTAAAGTCGATCACAAGTTAAAAACTCTCACTATCGTTCAACTTAATTTAATTGATTTCCTTGTTGGTAATTCATTATGGCTCTAATGAATGTACAGTGCCTTCAATTTGAGGCAGTATTTTTATCACTTAAATAATTTCAGTGTAATTATATAATATGTAAATTCAATAACAGCCCGCCTTGAAGCAATATGTGTATGTAATAATTTGTAAAATGTAAGTAACAGTCATTGCATATGTTTATATTATTGTATACATGTTTAATAATGTTATATGGATGTATTACGAAATTTAATAATGTAGGAGCTGTGAGAATAATAAGTTAAAAGTTGCTAACAATGAGGTAACCTTGAGGCAATAATGAGTTTGAGAGTTTAAATGTTATTTGTGATTCTTGGAAGCATTAATGTAATTTTAGTGACAGTTTGTAAAAATATAGCCAATCAACAACCAGAAAAAGGCTTTAGTTAAATGCAGGTATTCTATTGGAGTAAAAATAGCCAATCAGAGACTTGAGATACAGAAATTTACAAGTTTAGGCGGTTGAAATCTAGTCAGTTGCCTGCAGACAGTGATAGTAACCGGATGCAAGATGCGTCCTCGAGAGATTTAATACGTATTCGTGTGAGATGAAAAATAGTTTTACGTGGTAAAAAGTGTAATTAATTAATAAAAAGAATTTCACAGCTCTCTATATCAGTGAAGTGCTATTTAATTTGTGTCAAGGATTAATAAAAAGGAGTGAGAATTAAAACTTAAAATCTGTGTAAGCCTACTTATCTTGTCGCATCATGCCCTGCCAAGACTTCCATGTCTCTAACAATAATACTGACGCGGCCGAGGCAAACATAAATATTTAATACTTAAAGAAACAGTCAAATTACAAAGTTAATTTCTTTTTTAACTTGAGGCAAAGGCCACCTGAAAGTACATTTGGGGCGAAGGCTACCGGAAACTATTTACTATACGTGCGGTTGCAACTATACAAGTTCGGCTCCCCAACAGTTGAAATACGATACGACTCCTTCAATACAAACTACTTCAAATCGGCTTTTCATACGTAGCAAACAACTACAACGTAAAGACAATACCTACTTCTCAAGTTAAACGTTCATCCGCTGGAGCGCAGGCACTGCGAACCGACAGGGACGTGCCTGTAACGCAGAGGTGGCGAAAACGTGACTCGCAGGCGCACGTTCCCTCTCTGCAACCGTCCGTTTGATTTTCACATGCTGCTGAGTGACGCCGTGCGTGTTGCATATTTGGTGACTCGCGGAAGGAAGTCGTTTTCGCCATCCTTGCTGTAAAGGGTTCCTCTGATCTTCCATCTCCCTGTCAGACATTTGGAGAGTTGTCTATTGAAATGATGCTGTTAATGTAGTACTTTCGCAATACCAACTAATTGAGCATTATTTGCGAGTTAGCACTATTATTCCATAATTTAGTACACTTAAACCCCGTTTTTCACGCACATTCCTCTGTGAAAACAAACTCTTAGAAACAAATGAAACCACGGTTTTAGGACAAATTCTTCGGTATTCCTGCCCTTCATAAATGTTGTTTGGCTGTGTGTGGCCGGGCATTGTCACTCATTGTTGTTTCCCACAAACCTCACACAATTTGCTGGCGTAATATTTCTCGCAATCAAAAGAAACGAATCACTGATCTGACTTCACACTCGGCGGGTCCTTCGATGGTTTTGAACGTTTCGAAACGTTCTAACAACAGGAAAACACAAAGTGACGATCGCTCAGAGCTGCGTCTGGCTTCCTAATGAGTGAAGGAAGTGATCCCGCATGCTCGAAATAGCTACTGCAGCGCTGCAGCGGCAAAATATTAAAACGGTGCTTACTTTAAAACACGCCTCGTTATTTTAACTTAATAAAATACCTTTAACAGTTCCTACTTTTCAGGAGAATGTCGTCCAAACGAGCAAAGGTTATTTTTCCTTATAAAACTGCTATCTTTCTACTCTTAAGAAAATAATTCTCTCCCCAACACGGTGCAGTTATGAAAATATGTCGTATTTAAGTAACTGTTCAATGAAAGGATCTAAAATACCTAGCCGAAAACAGAAGTTTGGAATTCTAAGACTCCTTTCGGACTCATAATAAAAACTCCAAACTGCAATCTTAATAATCCTGGAATTTATTCAGATAAGCTCTTAAAGTTATAGATAAAAATAATTTACCTCTACTAACAATTCGCGATATCAGGGCTAAGCATGTTGCGATTCTCTAATGCCACTTAATTCATAACGCAGTGAAATACAGAATTTCCCAGATGTTAGAGGCATGCTGAGTGGTGCCAAAATATAGAGCGACTTTACCTGAGCTGCGTCGAAAGCGGCATAAGTGGTGATTTGTGGTTTACACACTCAAGGCAAACAAGAGCCCTTCAGACAAGACGTAGTTAATACTGTATTCTGTGTTACCGCTGCTAATATAAGGAGACCGCCTACCTCCAACAGGTTTAATTCCCTATATGAAGTAGATGCTGGTAATTGTCTTGCAACGAAAACAGTGAATATCAGAGAATTCTACTTCAGTTCATGTTTATCAGCTACTTAACCTTCGAACTTCGCCTCGCGGGAGTAAATCTGTTCGTATTACTACTGAGAGTGATGTAAATGCGTAAATGTATTTGGTTGGGTAGATACGTGGTATTTAAGCTACATTTCAGGAACTGTGTTAAAATGTTGCGGTACCATATGCCCCAGAAGAATTAATACTTTATGCTCGACCCCGAAAAATAAAATATAGTAATGGAAGATATGTTTAATCAATAAAATAACCCACTTCTGCTGTGGCACATAGTGATGGATTATCTGCACATAAATATACGTAAGTATATCAAAATGATACTACGAACAATAAAATGATGCTTGTAGAATGGAGGAAGCAATACTTAACGAAATAACCAAAAAACAGTTGCCAGTTTACCTATGTTGCGGCAGATATCCATGGAAACCAATCACAGTATCATCCAGGAAAAATTCCTGTGCATGCTCTGCTCCATTTAGCTAATTTTACTTCGCCCTAGAACGGCACATCGAGGTCATTCTAATACTGCAGTGTTTTATTCCCTGCTGATCGAGCGGGATGGCTCAGGCGGTAACGTCTGTGGCCCACATTCGGGAGGTTGTGAGCTCTATTCTCGTGGCCGACCTTCCTGATCCTTGCTTTTTTTCGGGGGTTTCCCCGGGTCGCTATGCGAATGCTGGGAAGGATTATTACATCCCCCGAATTTCTCCGGGTCCCGGGTCCCCCAGGGGATGCGTAAGCCCACAATGGGGAGGGGGCCGGCTGCACCAGCCAGCACCCGGGAAGTTCAAATCTGTAAATGGTAGTAGGGAACCTGGCCTCTGCTTGTCGTGCCTTCTGATCCGGCCGCACCCTGTCTCCTCACACCTCACCTCTCCCTCCCGGGGGCGCCCCGTCACCGGCCTAGGCATATAATATCTGTTTAGGTCGAGGTGCTAAGTCCCCCTCCGCTTCTAGTCCTGTCCTGTCCTATCCTATCCTATTCCCAGCTGCACATATGCTAGCTGAGGTGTACACTGACGTGCATAAAAAGTGGGCCATAATGGAACGCAGCTGTTAATGTTGGTAATGGCAAATTTAGCCTCACCCTCTGCCAGCGTGAGCTGCTCTTTTCCTTGAGCATGATTCTAGCCATTGAATGTTGGTTATTTAAAAAAAATCTGATAAATTGTAATCAAAGGATGGTATAATTGAGAAAATAAGCCTATCATCCCCAACAAACAAACTTATTGAATAAAAGTATATGAGTGAACTAAAAAGGCATAGATCTACATTCTGTAAACATTTCGGTCTGGTATGTACATAAAATAGCTTCTGAGATAATGGCTCATAAACTCAGCAAATTTAACATTGTCGGGATAGCGCTTTTTAATCTTCCCTTAAAGGATGAGAGGTATACCTAGATATAGAATGTGTAAGTACTAAAGATATAAGTGTATCGGTCAGCATAGAACACAAACATTGTGAAGACTTGCATTTAATACTAGTTAACCGCAGCATAATATAAAAGTATACATAATAGATTAGCACGTATGAGCACTTTCGTTTCCTCCCCTACGTCCCAAATAACCCTAAACCATAAAATATAAAAACATAAAACATAAAATTCCAACATGTCAAGTCCTGCAAATGAAATCCACATGAAGTGATTATTGAAAGCTTATGCTATCAAAAACCAAGAAGACTATTTTTACCAATTTTGTAAGTCTCATGAAACGAAACATAATTTAGTAAATTCAGATGTAATACATACAATGAGTTTAGACCGACCGTGCAGTGGCTTAGAAATGGGCGACGTTGCCACATCCACCATCCGAGTTACCTATACTTACCAATATTATAAAGAGAGAAAGTGTGCGTGTGGATTTGGGTGTGTGTTTGGATGAGCTGGCCCACCATCCATTCGCCTAATCCTTCGACGCTGAAACATAATGAAATGGAATGGGGATAGGAAAACTCGTGGCATTATGTAATCCACCCAGAATTCGCCTACCAACCAGAGAAAACTGAAAAAACTGGGTCAGAGTATACGCCTAACGTAAATTGAACTTGATACGAGTATATTCCTGATGACATGTTTCTTATGCGCTTTTAAGATTTTCTTAGATATTTATCAAGCATTTAACATAATATGCGCATATGTTAAAAGCTTCCCAAGAATTAATACATGTGTCTACTGCTGCTCAACCTGTGGCAATGTCTTTGCTGTTGGATAGAGAGGCTTGCTTCCAATTAGCGCTTAGTTTAACATGTCTGAGTTATGCTGTGAAAGTCCCCGAATGTGTATTGCTCCGTGTAGAGTTCAGTTCACCTTCCAAGCCTGAAAAAATTAAATTAAGTTGAGTGTTATTTATGGACGCTCTTTAACTGCTGTGGTCCTTAGCGTCCCATTCTATATTGGGCGTGTAATACCGATAATTTTGCTCAGAGGCCTCTTTATCGGGCTTGAGGTTCTTTTACCTGCCGTAAATCTACAACATGGCACCACCGGCTTTATTTCCCTTTCAAAGGAAGTCATACTAAGGACTTTTACGCCCAAAAAAATTAATCGCCCTCCGCCGGGTTTGAACCCGCGACCTCGGGAACCACTACACCACGGAGGACGACTCCAAACCTGAAAGGGAAGGCACACTTCGTCCAGCAGAAGGTCAACTATTCCAGCCCACTCTCCAGAAATTAATGGAAGGGGTAATTCCGGAGTTCCTTTTGTGCTCGTTGTGGACATATCTCGTATAAAGATGAAGTTTGAACTGTATACCGGGCGAGGATGTTTTCAATGAGGAAGTAAAGAAAACAAACAAAGAGTACTGCCAATTAAACTGAGTATATTTTTTTGCGGTGAGGTAGTTATATTCGTGGTTATTGGCGGAATAGATATAAATTCAGGACTGGGCAATATGGATGAAGCGATGAGTCCGACACGCACGAATAATCAAAGGGCGGCTTTGACATTGACAGCTGGAGAAGGGGGCGGAAAGAATAGCAGAAAAGATTGGCATGGGAAATGTATGCAGCTTTGAAAAACCACGTAACAGAGTTTCGGAAGCAAATGAAGATTGGAACAGAAAATGATTCTAGAGAGACAAGAAACATTGATGAGCCGTTACGATTATTATAGAAATACAAAAAAAGAGGGTGACGTCAGCGGCAAAGATAAGGGGGCTTTGCATGAATCCAGGCAGATGCAGCACTTTCAGAATTATTCACAAAGAACTATTTGCAAGTATGAATGGGTAAGTGCAATGGGTGTTTCACACAATGTAAACCTAAACCAGATCCTTGCAGATAATACTACACAACATACTACACAAAAAATATAGATCTCCTTAAAGCACACAATTTATTTAAAATAAATCTTTCGTAGCATACGCCATTTCCGAGATATCCGTTAACATTGGCTCGAATTTTTAAATACTTTGTCATTCTTTTAAAGTCAAAATTTAGTTTTTTCTCACGATGTCATGGAAACAGTATGGAATTTTAAGGCCCGCATACAGCGCCCAGTTCTCAAATTTTGCTATCGCTATTCTCTGTGCATCTATAACGAAATGGGTAATGTAGGTATTTCCGGAACTAGGTAGAAAATAAGTATTCATTAGAATAGTTTATTTACTCACTAATAAACGATAGAGGATTGAGTGAACGTAACACACCAGCTTTGTTTACTTACCTACTTGCAGTTAATGGAAGCAAAAACAATACATCTATTTAGGAAAGTATTAAAGAATTCGTGACATAAAAGTGCAAACGGGTAAAATATTTGTATTCTGTAGGATATTACTAATGACAATGAGTTTAAATACTAAAATATTGTGACGTATGCGCATACGTCTCTTTGGTCACCTAGATTCGAGATGGCGGTTGAAGTTTAGGTGGGGGTAGGTTAGTTGGCGTCCCCACGCTATTCGTGGTGTGCTTGGGAAGAGAGTCAGTGAGTAGTAGTCAACCAGACCAGACGTGCGTTCGCTCTCTCCATGCAGGATGCATGGCGGCCTCGCCCGACAGGCATAGAACTAAGGAGATGGGGTACGTAGTAAGTTTTATCTAATAAACACGGTACCGTCCATATCCTTATTGTCTTATTTATGATAGTGTAAAGCTCCTTCTCCCTACTTTGAGCCATGTAAGTGTCCTTTTGCCCGTTTTTAATAATATTTCTGCACTTTCACATTAGCTGCGTCCCTAGTCGTAGCCTCGCCTTGTTTTAAATTATTAAAATTTGTTAACTACCCGTTACCTCTCTAGCGAGTGCTCTGCCCCTTAAGCGTGTTTGATTGGAGGCTACGACATATACTGTTGTTACTTCAAGACTCTCAGAATCAGAAACGCGTTATATAGTAAACGGGAACAACAGTCTGCTTACACTGTTATTGCTGTATAAATACTATAGAGGATTAGGTTTAATAATCTATTAAATAGTCCTAAGATTAAAACACAGCCCTATCTTCCTCCGTCCTTTCATACAGCTCTCACTACCAAAGATATCGTAGGATACATCCCCTATTAAATATCGTCTGCAAACACTCCGCCATTTTTATTCTTTCTACTGCCTGTGCAGCAAAGTATTTCTTCGCTTCATTCACTGGTTCTTCTGTACCAGCCTGGAGAGCTAGCAGACGCACTAGTTCGCTGTCGACCCTTCCGAAGTTTCTGGTAGTCTTCCCCTCTGGGGTTGGCACACGTAAGTGGCGTATTCACTGCCGTCCCTGCGAAAGCAGGGGTACGTTTTTAGGAAACCAAGTATTGGCCTAACGGAGAACCCCACGGAGAGAAATGCCACTCGGTCGGAGCGTTTCCTTGGACAGAGGAGCGCGGGCCACCATTATGCATCACAAGGGGTTGCTGCATATCCGTAATGCATTTGCGCCAATTTTTTTTTCTTTTTGGGGGGGGGGGTTTCGGGAATATGAAGGATTTGTCGTGGATTAGAAGGGAGAAGTAAGGAAAGGTATTGGGGTTCCGCTGACCAGGGCCCTGGCCGGCACCACGGGGAGTTACGCGGGTAGGATTTGGAAGGGATGTGGCGTTGTATATTTCATCATATTAGTGATTGTTGCGCGGCCCTCGATAGGAGCCCTCTGGTTGTCGATAGAAGTTGGGTAGTACCGTCGTTAAAATGCGTGTTTCCAGTGACGCCACGCGGACGCTGGTTCGCTCCTGCTCACTCTTCAGTCCGGAGAGGACAGAAGCCCACTCGGTCATCGTAGTGTTCAGGGATTGTAGTAGGTCGGCATGACCTGACAACGTGTGCCGGAGCTCCTCCAGGGAATCTGTCGGAGCTGGCGATGCTGCTGTCGGTGGCAGGCTGGCGATGGATTCCCCCAGGCCACTGACTGTGGTGTTGGTGTCGTCTAATCGCTGCAGGCAGCTGGTGGTGAATGTGTTGAGTGAGGATGACAAGGCTGCGGTGATGGCGTGTAGGTCTTGAAGTCCGGTTTCCAGTGCAGCTACTCGGCGGAGGAGTTGGTGGAGATGATGATCGGTCTCGGCGGAGTTGACGGCGGTGGTGAAAAACTAAACTGATGAAATGGTTAAAATTTATACTTGCGTGCTTATATTAAAAATTGTGCTTATACGCGTCAGTGGTAAATTGTCATAATTTCATATTTTCAACAACAGGTCGTCATGCGAGGGGTACGTTCAAATGGGAAATGTACTTCACAAAAACAATATGAGATATTTGGCGTTCTCTGTATTTCGTAATGTAATTTTCTATCTTCTTTTCTTTGTTTTCCAATTTCCTTCTTATATTGGACTGCAGATGCATGCCATTAATTTTCAAGTAAGTTTCCATTTGAATGTTTTTTAAAACTGAAATTATTTTGAAAATGCCAGGATGTGGGCTGTAAAATAAAGCGTTGAATTTACTGTGAAATGCCTCACATGCGTTCGTAGTGTGAGTGGCTTCAGATGACAGCTTGGCCCATACTGTAGGATTAAATATGGCCTCCTTAGATGCTGCATAATAACCAACAAGATAGTCGCTAAACTGTTCAATCTTTCGGCATAACGGCTTATTCCTAGTCATATCAAGCACAAAACAATCACCTACTTCATGTGGAGGTAAATACGACAAACCAAAACAATGTTTAAGCCACTTACCAGTGTCAGACGAATTGTGCTTGAACACACTTGCTAGTCCAATGCTATGTAGTTTATGCCACCATGCCTGGTCGAAATGAAACGTACAACCCAATAGTTCAGTTGTGTCACTCATGTTGACTTAATTGCTTCATGTATAGCAACCTCGAAATCCGCTACTATTTTCTTAGGTTGAAGTTTCAACCCTAAACACTCGCACTTTTCAACTGTTAAATGAAACACCAATGAATATATATCAATTTTTTTTATTTGGTAGTAAATAACAAACTGCGAATGTAATGTTCATTGTGAAGGAAATGCAATATAAATAACTGTGTAAAATATCTTGCGCTGTATCTGAAAGTCCCATCTATGTAAAGATTGCTTCGCACAAAGATTACAAACTGCTTTCACATACGAAAATAAACACATTGTTTTCACAATCATTCAGTAGCACAAAATCTTCGTTGGTAGAAGACTTTGGTTGCAATTTAGTTACAGCTTCGTGAACTTCAAGTAAGGTTCTTGGTAGTTTCGATATATGGTGGCGTCGTTCTCTGTAGATTGCTTCTCGTAGTAGTTTGTCAGTGAAATGTAACACACTAGCGCTAGTCTCTGCATTATCATTCATTATTGTAATGCCTGGTTTTTCACTTAAGTCACCAGCCGCTTTCCTTTTACATGAAACACGTACTTTTTGTCGTACATCTCTTTCATTATTATGGTGATTCTGACCGCCTACAGTTTTCGTATCCATGTTATTCTTTCGGCAGGATAATTCTTCACTGTGCAACGCCAACTTATACGTCCAACTATATACGAGAGCAGATCGAAAAGTAACGCACAATAATTTTTTCTGCCTTAGTATTGCAGCTGGAATGTTGCAAATTCACACAGATATAGTTTGAAGTTTTCACTACAGAGGGTATTTTTTTCATGTACAGCTCTAGCGAGAGAAGCGTGAACTACGCAACAAAGATGGCACGCATGTTACTGTCGTCCACGTGTGAAGAGCAGAGAGGTGCGGTTTGATATTTGTGGGCCAAAGGTCACAAATCGAGTTGTATTCACAGGGACATGCATGGCGTGTATGGGGATAACGTATGGACCGTAGCAATGTCTCCAGATGGTGTGCATTCTTCCTAGAGGGCCGTGTGAACCTTAGTGATTCGCCACGCTTCGGGAGATCGGTAAAAGCTGCAACCCCGCAGAATGTCAGAGGCATTGAGGCGGCAATTTTGAACGACCGGCGTGTGCAACTGCGAACCCTATCGCAACAGCTCAACATTTCCTACGGTGCAATGTACGATATTGTTCATGACACGTTGAAATTTCGTAAAGTTAGTGCTCGCTGGGTATCTAAGAACCTGACAGACAAGCTTGGATCACCAAACGCGGTACACCGCAGAAGGACATGACTTTCTGAAAGGAATCGTCACTAGTGATGAGTCGGGCACGCCCGAAACCAAGCAGGCAAGTTTGGAGTGTAAACATGCTGGTTCCCCAACGAAGAAAGCATTCAAAGTGACTCAATCTGCTGTGAAAGTGCTTGTGAAGGTGTTCTGGGATATGCATGGTGTTGTATTGGTGGACTTTGCTGAACACGGGACCTCTGTGAATGCTACAGCCTACATGAAAACTTTGGTGAAGTTGCGTCGTGCCCTTTGTGACAAACGCCACAACATGAATGCTGACGATGTCAAAATTCTTCATCACAATGCTCGCCCCCATGTTACTGCTGCTGCTCGTCAGAAAATCACCAAATTTGGTTGGGAGGTGCTCAAGCACCCACCATACAGTCCGGACCTTGCACCGTCGGACTTTCATCTGTTTGGTCCCATGAAGAAATTTCTGGCCGGCTAACGCTTTGAGACAGATGCGGAAGTGAAATCAGCAGTCCGCAGATGTTTATACTCTAAGGAAACAGACTTCTATGAGCAGGGCATATTGAAATTGGTATCACGATGGGAGAAATGTGTTGAGAAACTTGGTGACTATGTCGAAAAGTAGGTAAAAGATGTAAATTCATTTGTGATCTTTTGTTATTTTAACTAGTAAACGTTTTTGTAAAAAAATTATTGTGCGTTACTTTTCGATCCGCCCTCGTATGTGTACGCCTTACGAAACTTGAAACTATCTCTTACAAGTAAGTCCGTCCTGTATTGCTGCCCCATTTAACTACCCCCATGACTACCTCCTATTCACTAATCTGTCTCACAATGTTCGTGTCCTCCGACTCAATGTACCTACTACTTAAACAAAACACGCCATCTGGGCACTAGTAGATTTTGTGCGCTACCAACTTAGGAAAAATAAAAATTCTTAGCCAAACATGTCATTAGCGTAAATCCATTACCCTTAAATATAACCGCACTTCTCAATTACAAACTGTCATTAAATTTGCAACCGTGGAGGGGAGCTTCGGTTCCGAGTTCGCCACAAACTTGTAGGTTGCATTAGTTTCTATGATATTCTAAATTAACATATAGAAGTCGATTGCGGAAGTTTCGAAGCGGAGTCTCTCGACTTCATTGTCGTTTAGAAATTAATGGGAAGTATTATAGTTATTTATGGAAGCTGACGGATTGGAAACATGTTTAATTTGTCATAAATTCTTGAGCAATTAAACAAATTCAACCTAAAACCATACTATACAGGGTGGACCATTTAAGTCGAGATTGTACCTACAATATCTCCAAAACTAAGCTTTGTAGAAAGAAATGTCTTTAATAAAAGTGGTTTGATTTTATGTAGGAAAGCAAATGCCATTAGTCGTGTTTTATTTGGAGGACGTTATGATAGTCATTTTAGGGTCAATTTAATATTTGTAAATGGGAAGCTATAATTAGGGTCAATTTAAATTGACCCTAAAATGGCCACCACAACGTCCTCCAAATAAAAACAGGACTAATGACATTTACTTACTCCATAATATCAAGCAACTTTTGTTCAAGACATTTCTTTCTACAACGCTTAGTTTTGGAGATATTGTACAGTCTCAACTTAAATGGTCCACCCCTGTATAATTTATCGTAGTAGGGATTACTATAGTATAAAGATGAAGAACATTTAACACAAATAAACTGACTAAAGGAGGAAATGATGAACCAAGCGGTGGGTTATCAGTATTCATTATTAATTTGTGCCTAATTATATTAGCCTATTAATAATGTTTAAAACTGAATACGCATTAATTACCATATCGTTCTGTTACGTATAATTAGCACATTGCTAGATGCTTCATAAAGATGATTATGTATTAAAAGACAGAAAATAAAGCTTAAAACCTGAATTTACATATATAGGAATATTTTGAAATAAGGGTAAGCTTAATTTACCAATTTTTTCACATTTTTCTTTATGTTTTGATTCTATTTTCTGGTTTAAATACTTATAATTTGTGTATACCGTTCCCACTTATTATGAAAGGTTATAAATTAAAAATTATGACCCTTTGCATCTATAAGCTTATTCTGTACGAGGGGTGATCAGACACTAAGGTTACAAGGCCGATATTCCTGGAGTTTTGTCAGTTATAGAGGAATTAGTAGTGTGTAGTAATTCTAATACATGCGGTTGGCAACTGTGCAGAGTTTCAGCCACCCACCGCCTACAGCGCTAGTTGAAGGTAAACACAAATGACGACTCGTTTGGAAAACTGGTCACGCGAAGAAATCCGCTCCGTTATTCGATTTCTATGGGTGAAGCTTGCAACCGCGCCTGGAAATCACCGGCAGCTGATGGAGGTTTACGGAGAGACTGTAATGTCTCGTCAGCATGTTGCGGAATGATGTCGAAAGTTTGCGGCTGGTAGAGAAAACGTCACCGACGAGGGTCGCAGTGGCCGACCCAGCACGGTACCATCAGATTTGAACAAAGTTCGCGTGGAGGAGCTGATTCAGGACAACAGGACTATCACGTTACGGTATATGACGGTAGAATTGGGAATGTCGTTCGGAAGCGTTCGTCACATTGTTCAGGATATTCTGCAGTACCGGAAAGTTTGTTCCCGATGGGTTCCACGAATTCTGTCCAGTCAACACAAGAAGAAAGCGCATGGGAGCAAGTCTGCAACGTTTGCAACAGTTCTCCACGGAAGGGAACAGTTTTCTCCACCACATTGTCACGGGTGACGAAACATGGATTCACCACTACACCCCCAGTAGTAAGCGGACGGCAATGGAATGGAAATACCCCTCCTCTCCAAAGACAAAGAAGTTTAAGGTGACGCCATCTGCTGGGAAGGTGATGACCATAGTGTTTTGTGACAGCGCGGGTGTCATACTCGTGAAGGTTTTGGAAAGAGGGCACACAGTGACTGCTGACCGACTGACCGCGGTCAGATTTCGCGAAGCAATCAGGAGGAAGCGGCCAGAACTTCTCACCGAGGTCGTCATCTTCCTTCACGATAATGCGCGATCTCATACAGCCCAGAAGACCACCACGTTGTTGAAGCAGTTTCGCTGGGACATCATCGACCACCCTCCCTACAGCCTGGACCTCACTCCAAGCGTCTTTTTACCTTTTCCCTCACTTGAAGGAGCACCTAGGAGACCGACAATTCGCCACTTCGCGACAGCGTGGCTGAACACGCGAGGACAGGATTTTTACCCGGAGGGAATATTCAAACTCATCCCACGAAGCGAAGGATGCCTAAACCGATATGGAGACTATGTCGAAAAATAACCTAATTTATGTACTATCAGTTGGCTGTATTGATTGTATGAAATAAAATGTACACGTTTCACTGCAGCCTTTGTAACCTTAGTTTCTGATCACCCCTCGTATTAAGTGCCATGATAACTATTCAGTAAACACAATCAACATATAGCTTCACATATCATTATTCTCAAAATAAAATATTTCAAACAATGTTAGGCTGAAATGCAAATGCCGTTACCCTCTGCAGACGCGTGAGCTAGGCCACCCAGAGCGAGGTCATTCAACCCTATGTCTCCCACGAGTCAGACCGCGTTGGCCAGTTGCGTCATTCAACACAGATCGGTAGCTTCCAGTCGTTAAACAGTGAAGTAAACAAAACGGAACACAATAGTAGAGGGCAGAAGGGGTTAGAGTATGCTCTTGTCAAGAGTAAACACTATTTGCTTATGAAATTAAAATTTAAAACATTCATATAATACAGTTCACATTTAAAAACTGGCAATAAGTTATTGCTATAACCTTACCTATTAACGCAGGATGCCCTAACAAACTCCTTCTAATGAATGTAATTCTAAATTGCTAAATATCTCAAAAATGCAATTTTTGCCTTTAAAGTACAGAATGTCTATAACCTTCTGTTTTAATAACGTGTTTCGCTTTTCTCTCTAAGGGAGAGAAACCCCACCACGTGACTCATAAATATGTATTTATACACGATAATGCGTATGAGGTGCACTTTCAAAGCATTTTTCTCGCATTTGATGTTTTTACCTTTCGTCTCATTCAAAATGTTTTACGTGTTGCAGTACTTATTGTTTTATTATTATTATTATTATTATTATTATTATTATTATTATTATTATTATTTTCTTTCTTCAGGTTCTCAACACAAACTTAGAATTAATCAAGAAACGCTGTTTAATTATTTTTCTTAAATGCTATACTACTCCTGGTGCACATTTTGCTTTGATCAAGTTGAAGAAATTTGTTTAAATTTAATATTAGAAAGATAAGGAACGTTTTCCTATGCAGCCAAAGCAGCCCCATAAAATCTATGTAACAGTTTTATTTCTTGATCTTAAGTTAATGTTAATATCTTTATTTTCTAAGAGTTATATTTGCATTATGTGGAAGATTTTAATTACCAAAATATGTATGTAAAACTTTTTTGTCCTGATCAATAAAACATTCAATGGGAACCTTTGACATTGTGCATTGGATGGTAAAGCAGGCTGGAAAAAATTGAACAGCTTTGGTTGAACACTGCAGTATTTATGAATTTCAATAATGAATACCTTTAACGGTGGAGGAACTGCGGCGTATGCATGTTTATGTGACTGTGTGAAATTTTATTCTTGCAGCCTGTAGTGATGCAGGTCGCGCATACCGAGATTTCCTACATGCAACCTACATTGTGCGATATTGGAGCTTAGTATTTGGAAATCTCATTAACAGTACTAACACTTTAAATTGTAGACTATACTACAAAAATTATAACAGCACTTTTGTTTTCCTTAATTCATTCCTACATGTAGTTAAAACGGGCATACTGTAACCTCCTCATGCTTCTAGTTCCTGAGGTCGCGGGTTCAAACCCGGCGCAGGGCGATGGATTTTTTTCGGGCGTGAATATCCCTAGCATGACTTCCTTCGGAAGGGAAGCAAAGCCGGTGGTCCCGTGTCGTAGATTTACGGCACGTAAATGAGCCTCAAGCCTGATAAAGAGCCCTCTGAGCAAAAGTAACCGCCCAATGTAGAATGGTACGCTAAAGACGACAGCAGTTAAAGAGCGTCCATAAATAAAACTCAAATTGTTGTAACCTCCTCCATGGTATAAAATTATTTTAACGTGTGGTAACTCCAGAAGCGAAATTAAGACTATTTGTAAGAAAAGAGAAAGCTTTTAAAACAAAAACCACAAGCTGCAACGAGTGAAATGGATTTGTTAACAACTAAACACAGCAATAATATTATTTTCTACAAATATACCTATATTACTACTTCTATTCGCTTTAGACGTAATTGCAGGCGCTGAAGAATAACTTCAGGATATTCGTTTCAACTTACGGTCCCGAATCACAGGTACAAAGAGCGCCAAAGAAAATCTCACTGCACCTCGCGTCTATGTCACATCGTTTATCGTTGTACGTAGCCTTGCGAAGCCATGGTCATTTCATTGGTTGCTTTAGGCCACGGTGCAAGGGTGTGCCACTCCTTCTGCTAAACAGTTACACCAATAACCACAACAAAGGTTACAAAATGGATAGAAACGAAATATATGTTTACGCTCTCGATTGTATTGGCTAAAAGAGAAAGAGATAGAGTGAGTGCATTCAGTTTGTCATACAGACCTCTTATTGTGATTGGTAGCACACACCTTATCGGCTAGTGCAGGATACGCCTTTGGAAGGGTTAAAAGCTAAGGGGAAAACTTGATGAGCGCCGAGGTAGCGCGATGTAGAATGTGTAGTGTGAGAAGATTTTCAGGGGGTGAAAATTAAAGCTTGAATGATATTCGTTCAATACATAGCATGGCAGCACATTATAACAAAAAATAAACAGAACTGTATTCTCACAGTGCCATCAATGTTTGTTACTGCATAGAATAAAACATAACTAAATAATAAATAAATAAAGCAGCATGTTTTCCCTCTAATTCAAACTATAATTGGTTAATATACCTTTACTAACATATTGTTGATCATAAGAATACAACAGGATTATAGACAAAAATATAACACAATTTTTTTTGCCATAATATTCGGTAAACCATATACATATTTATCTCTAGTTTCTAAACACATTAGTCAATTATAACAAAAGAGTAATTTGCATTTAGTAAACGAATATCGCCATCTGCGGATGTTTTACGGGGAGTTTCCACTTTCTGACGAGTATGTAGACCGTTTTCCTCACTTTCCTGGAATATTTTTTATCAAGTAATTTACTATAAAACTCCTTTATGTACTGCCGTTGCAATTGTTGTAACAGTGCGACCAGCCTACCACATACCCACGATACGTCCACGAGTAATTTCGCTAGCATACGGCATGACTGGTTCTGAGACAATAAACATGTTTTGGTTTCAATAACACCAGAAAAAGCAAAGGCATCAACCTCCCCTCTTTTCCCCCTTATTGCTGTGTTAGCAAGCCACCACGCTCTGCGATAGGTGAGGTGAAGGACACGCCTCAAAAGACGCCAGTAAACGATACAAAATCCGTCGAAGATTTTCTTTGGCGTTCTGTGTACAATCCAAATGTCAGACTATTCCTTCATTTCCACCTATCCCCTCTGCTTTTATCACGGAAATAACCACGTGTATCGATGAATGTTCTTCCTCGCAGGAATCGATCGGAGGGGCCTGATGGTAGCGGCCGGTAATTGGATATGGGATCCGAAATAAATCGAGGTGAAAAGAAACCACCATTGCTGCAAAATTTTTAGGGAAGGCCGGAAGCAGGAATACGGCAAGTTAGGGAGAAATAAATAAGGATGTTGAAGAAAACCGCAAGGGCTGAGGAAGCCAACCAAGAAGTGACGTATTATTCAAGAGATGTTTCTACCGTCGATGAGGAAGACACATCATTGGGAAGAATTGTGTCGGATTACATTGCAGTCTGGAAAACTTAACTGCGTATAAAAAAATCTTTATTAAGGTAGTGCATCTTTGAAACTTGGCTAAAATTGTGAAAAACTATAAAATTAATTTTTTTCATAATAAAATAATATGAATTCCAATTTTGAAGAAAACATATAGTTCCTTTCCACTTTGCACATTTAAACTACCAATTTACTGAAGCTATAAATTGACAAGTGCATCCTTATTAATAGGACGTCCAACTTTAAAGCTTGTTTTCTCGCAAACTTTTCTTCAGCATTGTTCCACACTCAAAATGCTCCACAAGATGCAATTGTTTACTAATTTGTTTCAAACGTTTTGTTCTGCCTCTCAAAATTACATTAAAGGGAAGGTCAATATACATTTTTAAAATAATGATACAATTTTGAGAAATAAATTATTAACTTTTGAAAACTCAAGAATTTTGGAGAGTATAAAAATGTTTTACAATAATTATGGGTTAATACAAAAAAATATGATATGATAGGTCTCTTTGGTGAGTTCATATACGTAAAACCTGAATTTTGATATGAATATTTTTAAAAATGCATCGTGTGTAGCCTTTTTATTAGAATTAGGAATTTACATAAAACATTAAAATTCAGTTTAAATCAGAATTTGAGTTTTAAAATATAGTTATTTATTTTCAGAGAACTAAAACATTGGTACATCAGTAAATAATAATTTAGTTTTGGCTGAGTTTTAAAATTTCTTTTTTTAAAAATGAAAGTCTTTGAAAATGTGCTTAGTCGGGAAGGGTTGACATTTAGGTCCCTAATTATTAACCATATGTTTGACTCTAGCGCTATTGTATTTAGTTTGAGTTAGGTGTTTTATGTTGTTAAACGTTATCTTTCAAAACTATCAGATGACAGTGTAAGAAGCATACAGCAGCTGTTCAGGTATCATGTAAAATTTCATTGCGATTCACTAGATATTATAGCTCTTCATGCTAATTTAACTAAAACTTGCATAATTCAATGGTAATTCATTATCTTTAAGGCAATTAGTCATATGTGTGAGTATTTCTTGACCTTAAATTAATGTGTCAATTTTTATATTTTATGAAATATGTAAGCCCAATACACTTTTTATAAGCAGCATTTCTCTATTTTGCCATTCTACATGAAACGGAACTAATAAATGACTTCAGGATTTGGAGATAATTTACATAATTTTTTAAGCTGTGACCTCACCAGAACTATAAAGCATAATGCCTCGATTCAACAATATCTAACATAATGAGACCTCGAATGTATGTTTCAGATAAACACTTCGGAAGAAGGTTAAAACGTGTAACCTTCGTACGTGGATGTCAGCGGGTACTTTCCCATACAACTGAAAGAACTGTAAATCAGCAAGCAAGGACAAGCAAATCAACATGTACACTAGAAGATACTATACCTCAAACTGAAGTGAACTAACCCTCCGTGTCTTCTGTATTGAATGGCAAAATTTGCCGAAAAAGAAACATTTTTAGGCTTTTGTACAGTCTTATTAATTGGAAATTCTTCTTTAATTTGATATCTGCTTTATCACTGCAGGCGCTAAACTTATGTATTAAATGCATTTTAATTACGAGGCGAGTTTTTAAAGTAAGTAGCGTTTTAATATATTGCTGCTGCAGTCGCGATTTTGATCACTTCCTCCATTCATTAGGAAGCCAGACGCAGCTGTGAGCCATTGTCACTTTGTGTTTTCCTGTTGTGAGAGCGTTTCAAATGTTCAAAACAATTGAACGACTCGCCGACTGTGAAGTCAGGTCAGTGATTCGTTTTTTGAGTGCGATAATGTTACGCTAGCAATCACTCACCGCCAATTGCGTGAGGTTTATGGAGAAACAATAATGAGTGACAATGCCCGGCCACACGTAGCCAAAAAAACTCAAGATCTTATAGCATCATTTGTTTGGGAACAATTCGACCACCCTTCCTACAGTCCGGATTTGGCATCAAGTGATTCCCATGTGTTTCTTCATCTGAAGAAATTCTTTGGGGGAGAACATTTCACAAGGATGATGTGAAACAAGAAGTGCAGACTTGGCCTTCGTCACAGGCGGCATCATTCTTTGACGAACGCATACAGAAACTGGTTTCCCGTTACGACAAGTGCCTGAATAACGGCGGTGACTATGTGGGGAAGTAGTGTAAGGTAATGAATTATAAAGTATTTGAAAAATAACGTTCTGTTATTTTTTAAAAAATTATCGGTACCTACTTTAAAAACAGTCTCATATGTTATTGCATCTGCAATTTTGTGCTTTAAATTCTGCACCACTTCGCAAAACAATAATTTCTCCTACACATTTTGGACTAAAGAAGCAGATTTTAACATATCTTTTAGGGAAATTTTGCTCTACGATTGGTAATAGGGCCAAATCCACATTCAAAAGGTGAGTTTTTTCTCGGTCTTCAATTTTTTTGTTAAGTATGACAGCTTCTGTATGGTCAACCCATGTGGTTTTTTCTTTGCAAATTCATGCGAGTTTGTTTTCTTCATTTTTGCTTTGAATATCTTTTTCTGTGAGTGACAGTTTCTTGTATAAATGGCCTGTTTTCTCAGAAACTATTGAAGTTAGCTGAATTGAATTTTAGTATGATAAAGCAACCTCTAGGTGTTATTGTGGATCTACTTTGGTGTTAATAAGATGGTTGGTTATTTTTACTTTCTCTACTACGTACATAATAGGTAGAGAAGGTTTTGCATTTCACCCGAAATACATATTTAGTGACCCCTGAATCCAAAAAAAAAGCATTTTTAGAAAAACGTCCGTCCGTGTGTGTCTGTGCGCCTTAGAACAACATAACTCAAGAACGAATAGTCGGATAAACACCAAACTTGGTATTTGAGTTCAGTATCTTCCAAAGATGCGACACGAAGGTTTTCAAGAAAATCCCCCACCCCAAAGTACCCTTTATATGGAAGATTTTTGGAAATGTTTTAATTTCTGAAAAATGGCTGTAAAGGTTTTGATTAAAATGTCATATATTAGAGATATTTACATGCTAAATAAAACTATATCTTGAATTTTCTAGGGCTATCCTGTTAAATACTCTTCATTCAGAAGGATTTTTATATAATCTTCAGTAGCTGGTGAACGTTGAGCGATAGACGAAAACGTACTGTACAAAAAATGTAGATCTCTTTAAAATATACAATTTATTTCAAATAACTTTTTGCGACATAAGCCATTTACGAGATATCCGTTATTAATGGTTCGTATTGTTCAATGCTTTGTCATTCTTTCAAGTCCTGTCAACATTCGGTTGTTTTTCGAGATTGCGTGGAAACAGACAGCGTGTAGCGACTATAGAGACTATTGCTGTTCCCTTTGTATCTATAACAAAATTGTAATTTAACTATTTATACAAGGTTTAGGACCTCAATTAAAATGAAGTAGATAGAAGAATAAACTGTCGTAAAATAATTAAGTATACCAACTAATAAACCACAGAGGGTAGAGAAAGTCGTGTGAATGAAACCCATTAGATTTTGTTAAAAAATAATGGTGGTAAATTTTAATTAAAGTACGGTATAATTAAGAAATTAACCCTATCTTCTTTAACAAACTAACTTAATGGAAAAAAGTAGATCTGCGAACTTAAAAGGAATTCATATACATTCTGTAAAAACTTCAGTCTGATATCTTAAATAATAGGTCATGAATTTAGCAGATTTAAAATTGGCAGATTGGAGCTTTTAATCTCCCCTTAATGGCGATTCCCTTTTATGAATTACCTTTAGGACTTAGTTAGAGCATCTATAAAACAAACGCACACTTCAGTTCATACTATCATGTTGCTCATTTCAATCATACTGATAAATATGTTCCCAAATAATTCTGAATCTAACTTAGATATTTTTGCGTTAAATTCCAGCTGCTGCTTTACTGAACGCTTTTCCACGTTTTCAGACCCCACGCTTATATTGCTCACTTACATCTACCGATGTCTGCTAGCTCTGCTGAATGTTGATCTTTGTCTTTTCTTGTTCGATACAGATTTCCGTCGTTGCTCCGGACGACTTCAGCCTTGGGCTTATTGTGTTACCTGTATCGTTTTAAAGCCAATTCATTATGCCCCAAGGAATACAATCTCATAACAAATATCATTTCAAATTCTTCTGGTTCTAAAAACATCTTCCCAAAAGCAATATATCTCCTGTGAGCCAAGGCCTCACAGGAGCTTGTAATGTGTTGGGCTATTTCAGTTTCTTTCTTGCACAATCTGCAATCTAAGTTACCCTGAAACACTTCCATCGTATTAAGATGCTTTTTCATAGGAGCAAGTCCTATGAGAAATGCAATAATTGTTCTCAGCTGAAGTCTGTTACATTTAAGTAAGCCTCCAGCTCTTTTCTTACATGGTTTCCTAATACTTGTATAAACGCATAGCAATATAAATACTTTGTGTAAACTGGGAAGTACAGAATTATGATTGTATCTGGTATAATTGCTAAAAAATTAAATATATATAAACACATCATCAGAAGATAGACAGTAGATTCCAAAGCACAAAAATATAATAAAAAGAGAAGAATGCAAACAACCGTATAAGACAACCACGTAAGACGATAGGGCTATTATGGACACACAGTGACTCAAGAAAATACGAGGGCAGTCCAGAAAGTCCCAGACGTTTTGGCCTATCGTGGCGATGAGTAGGGCTAGAGCCGCCATCTTGGTGTCAGAACGTTCCTACATTCAGTACGCATCCAGCTGTGGTAGCGTGAGGACTGTGTCTTCCTTACTGTGCTCTTTGTGAGTTGTTAAAATGAACGCTGCAATATAAAATCCCTCCACTTGTGAAGTGCGGTTGGCTAAAAAGAGCAAACCAATTGAAATTTATCGTCAATTTTGTGATGTTTACGGGCAGGGAATAATGAGTGAAAGCCGAGTCAGGCAATGGTGCATTGATTTTAAAAATGGCCGTACCAATGTTCACGACGAGGATCGCAGTGGTAGGCCTAGCCTTATGACTGATGAACTGTCAATGCAAATCAATGACAAAATTCGTGAAAATCGTCGTTTCACGATTACAGAACTTTCGGAACATTTTCCCCAAATTTCACGGAGTTTGGTTCATAAAATTGTGGTGGAGAAGCTTGGTTACCACAAATTTTGTGCTAGGTGGATTCCGGAAATCCTAACGGAAGACCACAAAAAAAACAGAGACTGGGTGCAGCACTGACCTTCCTCCAAGATTTCAACAAATATGATAACGCTTTACTCGATCGTATCGTAACCGGGGACGAGACTTGGGTGAAGCATGTTAATTGTGAAACATAACAGCAGTCGATGGAATGGGGACACACACATTCCCCCAAGAAACCAAGAAAGTGTTTGCAAACGCTGTCAGCAAGAAAAGTCATGGCTACTGTGTTTTGGGACTCAAGGGAGTGCTTCTCGTTGAGTTTCTGGAACGTGAAACAATAACCTCAGAGAGGTATTGTGAAACACTAAGAAAATTAAGGCGTGCCATACAAAATAAGCGTCGGGGAAAACTTAGTACCAAGGTGTTGTTTCTTCACGACAATGCACGCCAATCGTACCCGAACACTCTTGGATGGGAGGTGTTTGACCATCCACCATACAGCCCGAATTTGGCGCCGAGCGACTACCACCTCTTCCCGGCGATGAAGAAATGGCTCGGTACACAACGCTTTGATACTGACGCTGAACTGCATGCCGGTGTAAACCAGTGGTTGAAGTCGCAGGCGGCAGATTTCTACAGAGAGGGTATTGAAAAACTTGTGCCACGGTATGATAAATGCCTCAATTTGAATGGCGATTATGTTGAAAAATAGCTTAAGAGTGTACCTTTAAAATGTACATAATAAACGTTGATATTTGAATTTTGTTAATTGTTTATTTCAAAACGTCTGGGACTTTCTGGATTACCCTCGTATTTGGCTCACTT
Source organism: Deroplatys truncata (assembly GCA_030765065.1). NCBI lineage: Eukaryota > Metazoa > Arthropoda > Insecta > Mantodea > Mantidae > Deroplatys > Deroplatys truncata. The sequence continues at coordinate 106,570,319 of CM060990.1, read as the reverse complement.
TAAACAAATTTAGCAGCCAACTCAAAGAAAACAAAGTTGTGCAAAAATCAAACGATATTACAGTTTGAGTGTTCTAGCTTTTTTCAGATTACTCATTTGATTAGTTTTATACTCTTTTTTTAACTGCACAGATTTTTCAAATTTGTTTTAAAAATTATTTTATATGCATTTTGCTCGGGAATGTTTTATACAATAGCTGACAGTGTCACCGAATTGTGATTTAAAGTGCGAAAAAATACATTTGCGGTCAAGAAGAAAAGGAAACACGAAGCAAATACTTTGCTATTGCGAAGCGATTGCCCACCCAAGATGAGGCTTTTAGAGTCTGCCTTCCCTAGCCCGGAACGGATTGCTTCACTACCACCCAGAACATTTTTAAGCTTTAAGCACTAATTTAAACTGGAAAACATACACTAGGGTTTTCACAATAGACCTGTTAAGGTCGCAGTGAGGAGAAGCTAGTAGAGCTTAAACGACCAAATAATAATCTAATCTAAAATATATTTGTGAAGTCATAAGAACTTTAGTGTTTATGGAGAAGTTCAGTAATTGATGATTCCTGACATTTTTCTTCTGTCAGATGAAAACAAATTTACACCGCAATATCAGATATTATACCAAACCATTTTCTCTACTAAATATAGGTAAAAGTTTTACAAATCCACTCATGAAAACCTTAAAAATTTATGCAATTTTCAGAAAAATTATAACCTAAGATGCCATTTCAATCTGTGGACCCTGTAGTAAGGTTGACCACCTAGAGTTAGTTTAACTCTAAGCTTTAAATTATGTCAGAAGTAGTATACATTACATACATTTGATGAAAACGTACGTCGCATTTACAGATTCTCACTCTGGTGTAAAGTTTGTCACAGGTAATTTTATATAATTTCGTTAAACAAGTTATATATCACTGGTAACTTATTATTTTCATTTATAATATGTAAAACATAGTAACTTAGATACTTGCTTTCAGTATACTTACAAAACTGAATTAGTTCCTTGGAGAAACATTATTATAATTATTTTTATTAATCGAATCATCCTCTGGGGTAAGGTGTAAATGATAAATCTTGTTCGACTCCTACACTTAAATGAGTTCATTTTCTGTTAGAAACCTGTATCGAAATGAAGTCCATTTCAATACATGTTTTCACTTCGATACAGATTTCATCAATGAAGGTTTTAATTTCATTTGTCGAAAATGGTTTTGCTTTTTTCCCTTTGTACCCTACCGATTTCTGTTTTAACAGATAATACAACTTTTTATCCTTGGATATATCAGTTCCATGTTTTACATTTAGAGTAGTCTTCAATACCGAATAATTTGTCCTTGTTTTTGACATTTCTTCAAAGTAAACTATGAACACATTTTCTGACAGTGAAGTTACCTTTTTTTCTTGCTCGCCAAAACATTGGGGTATGACATCTCAATAAAATTTGAGATCTTGTGGTTTACCGGGAAAAATGCGAATCAGTTGGAGAATTTAATGCCGTGTCGGCATGTTGCCATGGTAGCTCAATGGTTAGAGCAACCGGACGGAGACCGGGAGAACCGTGGTTCAAATCCCGGTCTGATTCTACCTTTACAACCCTGTCCAACACACGGCTTGTGTGAAAGAACAATTAATTCCATTTTCGTACATTGTCTGATTTTTCAGGAAGTAAATTCTTGCTTACATTCCTCGCCTCCTCCAGGATATCAGGAGGTGTGGAACACAATTCCACCTCTTCAAATTTACTAATAAACATTTCTGTCTCCATCTTGTAAAATCAATATCTGCGACCTTGAATCGATATTCACTTGTTATCGAAGTGCATCTAAAATAGTATCGAGAAATTGATTTATCGCATTTTTATTTTCTTTCATATGCATCTAAAAATTAAATATTTATTGTACATCCAAATGTTGTAGAGAAGCTATTGTATGCAACTCTCATATAATGGTTATTAAGACGCTCATGAAATTTTCGACAATCGCTGGTGTCGTTACTCGTCACTCGCATCTTAATAGCTCCCATTATAGGATCGTTGCATAAATAAGTATTTAAATGCCAAACTGAAAAGTATTTTATTAGTATGCAGTTCCTTCATAGACAATTTTGGAATGCCTGCAAATTTTTACTTGGCCTGTGTATATCCTGCTTGTGTCTGGTCCTCTTCGCTGTGGATATTTGAATATTTTGTAAATACTTCTGGGTTATCTGCTACAAATAAAAGTAAAGCTAATACATACCCACAAGCTGATGGTAAAATTACAATAGTGGTTTACAAGGAGTTGATGGTTTTACCCCTGTAATTATTCTTATTGTTATAAAAAATGAAACATCTTGAAAACAGCTTATATTACTTTGGCTGTTGGAAGTTCTTAACGTGGGGTCTAATATTTTCTGTAAACACTGTATTCGTCTTTTGCAGCAAAAGTTAAAAATCTGTAGCTGAAAAAGGGAGAATCTTGGAGATGGAATTAAAGAGAATCAAACTGCTTGTTTAATTATTGAAGTCACCTAACGATAAAGCTCTGTTAATCCGATCTACTCCGATATAATCTCCTGTTTACATCCTTACCTACTCTTACTTATCTTTTCATCAAAACGCACGTCAGAATAAGGCCTTCATAATTTATTAGCCACTAGCCGAGTACCCTCCATTGCTGTTTCCGTCACGCATTAGGGATTAACAGACTAGTGTCTTATGAGCCCACAACATGCGATGGAGCTCTCAGAGCTGAACGGTCAACAGTTTGAATTCTGCAAGCATAAGTAGCATAAGAAAGCGACCTCTAACGAAAGGGGTTAAAAAGCTCTTATATGTTACATTCAAATGACTTTCTCTACTCTCTAACATTAATTAATGGGTATAAAAACTAATCTTACGGAAGCTTATTTTTCTATCTACTTCATTTTAATCGAAGCAAACCTTTGCAGAAATAGCTGCATTACACATTTCGTTATAAACCCAAAGGGAATAGCAAGAGTCAAATGTTTAAGACCTGGAAGCAATACTCGTATACTGGCCTGAAAATTCCATATGCCTTCTATGTAACCGCGAGAAACAACTGAATGTCGACAGGACTTTAAAAGAATGACAAAGAATTCAACAATTCAAACCATTAATAACGGATATCTCGGAGATGGCTTATTCCATAAAAAAGCTATTACAAATAAATTGTGTGTTTTAAAGAGATGTATATTTTTATGTAGTGTCTTTTCCTTTATCACTTAACGTTTACCAACTATGCAAGATTATACAATTTTTTCTGAATAAAGAGGACTTCAGAGGCTATTCCCAGAAAGTTCAATATATACATTTTATTTGCCATGTAAGTATCATTAATATATGGTATTCTAATCAAAATCGTTAAAGCCACTTTTGATAAAATTAAAATTTTCTAAAAATGTTCCATTTAAAGAATAGTTCGTGGTAGGGGGATTTTCTTGACAATCTTCGTGTCGCATCCTTGGTAGAGAACTTAAGTACCAAGTTTGGTATTTATGTGACTTTTCGTCTTTGAGTTGTGCTGCTCACACACACACACACACACACACAGACAGACACGCACATGCGCGGGCATTAATAATTTTCTGAAAACGCTTTTTTAGTATTCAGGGATCTCAAAACATGTATTTCCAGCGAAATCTCGGTATGGAACCTTTGGGAGGAATGCAATACCTTTTCGACCTACTATGTACAGACGGCTCCAAATGTTCTCCGTTCCACCTGTAGGGGTAAGTGGGGTGTCTTATCGAGAGGTTATGCCAGGTACCTTAGCTCATACCTGCTCTACGAAGTTAAGAGTGCTACAGAAAATATCATTCCAACGCATTTACCTTAGACGTGGCTGTAAGAAAGTAGTAACTGTACATTACGGCACAATCACAAAAGCAGTATACAAATTTTTAGGAATTAGAGGCATCATATTACTGTATAATAGGAAATTGTTAAAACAAAATGATTTGGTTTACAACATTCACTACTTTCTCTACCCATTATCAACTAACCTATGTTCTGTATTTTCATAAGGTCCTTAAAAAGTATGGTTTATCCGTGCACTTTACCTTAATCTGACAACAATTTAGGCCAGATATTATTTCAAGTTACAGTCTAAGCTACACTTTTCCCTATTTGGTTGCATGCAAGATGCCGTAATGACAAACAGCCGTTTATCTATATCACAACTCTTCCTTTTTAATGTCTCTACTATTTACCTATAATAAGTAGGGAAAGTGTTGTATTCCACCCAAAAATTCAATAAAGAGGTTCACCGGAAATACACGTTTTGAGACCCCCCTGAATCCAAAGAAAGCATTTTTTTACTTTCTCTACTACGTACTTACACGAGGTAGAGAAAGTATTGTATTCCACACAAAAATTTAATAACGAGATTCATCGGATATACACGTTTTGAGACCCCCTGAATACAAAGAAAACATTTTTACTTTCTCAATTACGTAGTTACACGAGGTAGAGGAAGTATTGTATTCCACCCAAAATTCAATGATATTCAACGGAATAATCGTTTTGAGATTCCCTGAATCCAAAGAAAGCATTTTTACTTTCTCTACTACGTAGTTACAGCAAGTAGCGAAAGTATTGTGTTTCTCCAAAAAATTGAATAACGAGATTCACCGGAAATACACATTTTGAGATCCTTGAATCCAAAGTAAGCATTTTTTACTTTCTCTGCTATGTAGTTACAGTAAGTAGAGAAAGTATTGCGTTCCACCCAATAATTGAATAACAAGATTCAACGGAAATACACGTTTTGAAACCCGTGAATCGAAAGTAGGCATTTTTACTTTCTCTACTACGTAGCTACAGTAAGTAGAGAAAGTATTGTGTTCCACCTAAAAATTCAATGTCGTAATTTCACCAGAAATCACGTTTGTGACTACCTGAATCCAAATAATTTATTTTTAAAAAAAGGTCCAAGAGCTTGTGTTTGTGTGTGCGTGTGTGTGCGTGTGTGTGTGTGTGTCCACGAACGCCATAACTCAAAAGCAAAAAGTTGGTTAAAAACCCAACTTAGTGTTAAGTTCAACATCTTCCAAGAATGTGACACTGAGATTTTAACGAATATCCCCCACTCCAAACTACCCTTTACATTTGATTTTGATTAAAGGATTTTTATTAAAATACATACTTTTAAGCTATTTTCATGATAAATGGAATGTATATCTTTTATTTTCTAGGAATACTCTTCTTTATTGTGAATGACTTTTGATAATTAGTAATTCGTAAGAGAGACAAAATCTTACTGCACAACAACTGTAGATCTTGTTAAAGCACAAAATTTATATCAAATAAGTTTTATATTTTACCTATTCTGAAATATTGTTTGTTATTAGTTTGCATTTTCAAATACTTTATACTTCTCTCAGCTGCAAATAACTATTGTTTTTCTTTCTTTCTTTCTTTCATTCTTTCTTTGTCATGTTCATACAAGGAGAACAGACTTTCAGAGCTATGACGTCTGTGACTCGCATTCGGGAGGTCGTGGATTCGACTCCTCTGGCCGACCTTCCTGACTCATGGGTTTTTTCAGTATTTTTTTCCGGGTCGCCAGGCGAGTGCTGGGAAGGATTCATCATCATCCCCGAATTTCCTGAACCTCCATTTCATCTCCATTCTCATTTCCTTTCATCTTTCATCCGTTGGTCTCTTTCAGGGTTAGAAGTGTCGGTGATGGTGTTTCGGTGCAGTGTGGCAGGGGAAAAGGATGTTTTTTGTGACTCTCCGTTCCTCGGCTTTCGGCTGGCTGTCGGGAGTATCTTAACTTCCTTGAGGGGCATTGGACCCCCTCTGTGCTGGTTGAGGTCCCCGGTCTGCCTGTCCGTCTGACGGGGAGTCTCTATCTGAAAACTTAGGGACCCTGCCATTCCTGTGCCGTCACTCCTGGTTCCGGGCGCCCGGTGTCTCCTCTCGTTTCATCCTTCCTCCTGAAGACGCCCCCTTGTGGGGCATAGGCACAATATCCACTATGTGGATCAGTGCCGAGTCCCCTCCGTAGCCAACCAATCCAAAGCTATCACGTAGCGATCAGCTTTGGGGGATTTGGCTATCGCTTTAGCTTAATGTGTTTTGGTTATACCTACAAAGAATTGTGTAAATAAGTGATGAAGGTTTATCGGTATTAACACGACATAGATGCAAAATAAGCTTTGTAAGAATAGTTTGTAGAAGAGTGTGTAGAGAAAGTCATGTGAATGCAACACATTATATTTTATAGCAAAAGCTCCATATGCCTGTGTGTCTGTGAACAACATAAATCCAAAGCGAAAAGTCGGTTAAATACCAAACTTGACATTTAAGTTCAGCATCTTTCAAAGGTGTGACAAGGATTTTCAAGAAAATCTCCCCCATCCTGAACAACCCTTTACATGGAAAAATTTTCGAAATTTGTTATTTTCTTAAAAATGGCTCTAATGATTTCGATTAAAATACTCTGTTCAAAATATTTTCATGACAAACGAAATATATATTTTGAACTTACCGAGAAGAGCCACTCAAGTCTTTTACATTCTGAATGACTTTTGATAATTGGTAAACTATAAAAGATTGGACAAAGTTCTGCTACACAAGAAATGCAGACCCCGTTAAAGCACGCAGTTTATTATACATATATTTTATGAGATTAACTATTTCCCAGATATTTTTGTTATTGGTTAAACACTTTTTGTAACTGAGAAGTCGCTATTCGTTTTGTTTTTGTTACGGTCATACAAACAGCACGGATTTTCAAAGCACCACGTAGTGAAATGTTTTTTGAAAATGTGACTGACGCTTTATCTACGAGTACGTATACTACAACGAAATGTGTAAATGTGAACTTTTTCTTTTGGTATTTAATTAAAGTACTTTAACCGGGTAAGCCATTACGGACAGTGAATGAACGAAATGGTTAAAATGATGCTCAAATGGACCTCGAGGTCCCTAGAAATTAGGATCTGACATTCATCTTCTCAGGATTAGAGAAACCCCTGGAAAAAACTTTATCCAGGTAATTCACTCTAACCGAGATTCGAACTCGGGACCTCTTGAACGTGAGGCAGACCCCCACACCACAGAGATGGGCTAAATGTGATTTGCAAGTTTATCTGGATTATAAGTAGACAGTAAAATGAGATTTAGAAAAAAGAATTTGTAGAATGGTGAGAAGAGAAAGTTGTGTGAATGCAACACGTTAGATTGTTCTCGTGGTAATGTAAAGGGCGTAGAGTTTCAAAGACACCACATAAAAATCTGACTATCGTTTGAGCTACTGCATTCTTCTTATACTTACAACGAAGTTTGTAATGGCAGTTCATTTCAATTAATAAGAAGAAGAAGAAGAAGAAGAAGAAGAATGTCAAGCCGTGTGTAGGACAAGGTTGGAAAGATAGAATCAGATTGAAAAATTCAATGTCATAGCCGAGATTTGAACTACGGATCTTCCAATTCACGTCCAGGTGGCGCCGCGGTAATGCGTGCGACTCGCATTCGGGAAAGCCCTAGTTCGCTTCCCGGCGACCGCCCAATCTGACCCACAGGTTTTATTCGGGAGTTCTCCCGGGTCGTCAGGAGAATGCTGACATGATTTCTCTCAGCCCCCGAATATCGTTCCATTCCTCATTTCATTCATCCTTAACCCCTTTAGGTCTGTTTCAGGGTTGGAAGTGTTGTTCCGGCGATGATGTTCCGGTGCGGCGTGGCAGAGAAATGACGCTCTCTGTGGAACCTTATCCGTCTCTCGGTCTTCGGCTGGCTGCCAGGGCATACGGACCGCCTCTTGGGGAGGAGGTTGGACCCTCTGTGTGGGGTGGGGTTCCCGGTTTGCCTTCCCAACTGTCAGGGCATCTCAATCTGGAAACTTTAGGTACATGTCATTGCTGTGCCGTCACTCCTGGTTCCGGTCGCCCGGTGTCTCGGTGTCTCTCACCTGGTCCCTCTCTCCCGGGGGCACCCCCCTCGAGGGACACAAGCACAATATCCTCATTCACTGGATCGGGATCGAGTCCCCTCCGTTACACATCCCATACCATTCCAGACCAGGGAAGAGAAGCATTTTAAGAATTCAGAACATGAATCAAATTACAAAGTACCTAAGTCTTTTTTCTTTTTTTTTGCCATCTTCAGATTTGTAACTTGAAAGCAATTTAATTTTCAGAATAGAATGCTTTCAAATGAACCAATTGCAACAAAAGCACATCAACCGGTCTGCATTAACACTTTCGGGTCACTATTTTGAAAATTTAGCATATATGTTATCCTAACCGAATAAAACAGCTATATAGAAACTGCATATTTTGCGCTAAACGATGTTTCCTCGTATCTTTTAACATTTTCTCCTTTTGGATACAATACCTACAGAGGTGCTTTTACTTTACATTCACTATACGACTGGCACGGTTTTTCTTCCTTTCTCTTGTGAGTGTGTGTAAGGGAAATTATGTTTCAAATAAACCAATCTTTATTCGTTTTTCAGTAACAAACGCAAAATATATCTCATTTTGAAGAAAATTTAATGTTGCGCTTAATTGTGCGCAAACAGCTTCAACAATTTGACATTAATATTACTTTTGCTTCCATATTTTTAAAACATTACTTAAATATTATAAGAACTGAATGTGGCAACTGTATGGAACTACAAACTTAGCGCTAAACGTTGTGATCAATATCTATGAAAATTAAGAAACAAAACGAACTTATATTCAAGGTAGCAAATACGCTCTGCTTCGGAGTACGCTAGAAGGTTTTATTGGTGATAATTATGAAACTATTATTGTTATTATTATTAATTATTACTAACAACAAACGTTAAAAACAAGATATACATTATGCGAACCTTGTTTCTCAAGAAAAGTATTGAATCTTAAACTTGTGTAGCACCCGCATAAAGAGTGCAATATTTGATTTTTAAACAACATATTATGCAAAGAAAATGTTAATTTATTTCGCTTGAATAGATCTAGTAAAGAGAAAAGTATTTAGTTTCGTCTTCTTTCCTCTTAGAGTCAGGTCGCTGAATTATACGAGCATACACAGAAGTAAATGTGACCTTTGAGACGATACCGGCGCTTACTGTTGACTATACCCAGGCATGACTAGTCGAGAAGACATTTCTTCCCCCTCTTCCTCTACACCCCTTGGTCCATCGAAAAACATTTGGTGCCTTCTGTACATACGTGATAGAGAAAGTAAAATGCACCTACCTGGAGTTCCAGAACCGTGTTAACTGTTACGTCCGCATGCGTACCCAACATTACGTAGTACCCCACCAACAAGATATACTTCTTGCAAAGACAATTATTTTGCACTGTGGACGGATATTCCTTTTAAGTAACGATCAGATCGGGTATAATTTAAGCTGATGGCTGTTCCTGGTATCGAACAACAATAAAAACTGTGGCTATGTAGAGTTCAGAATGAATTACAATGATGTATTAATAAAAATGAACAAAATAAGCATAATTAAAGTAGAAAAAGGAGGTATATCTAACGTGTTAAGTAGCTTCCGGTAGTATTAACATAAAATGACGTCACAACATACGTAGTTGAAATTAATATGCAATTAGTTCTTATTTATATAATTATTTTCTGTTCTTCGTACTGTTTCGTAATGCAATATGTTTGTTTATTCCTATTGGTATCCTTCTAGTATACATAAAGGCCATGAAATGGCGAAATTTAGCCTGCTATACTACAGTAACAAAACCGTTATCCAATTTCTTTCTTTTAATCTGTATGTCTAATTATATTTTCGTATTTATAATTTTATTTTATGTTATAAGCGACAAAAGACTTTTATTTTGTATTAAATATCTTATACCTTTATGGTATAATTATTTGTAATGCTTTCTATTGTAAACAAGTCCCCAATATGAAGTGTGTCCGTAAAGATGGTAACCGCATAGAAAATAACATGATTTTTTTCTTTCTTTCTTCCCCAGGTGCTGAAGAACTGAGCAGCCATTGTGTACAAGTTAGAACAGAGTATATTGCCACGGAGTACATCCACTCCAGCGGTTATGTTCGGCCGCAAGGGGACTAGATCCAGCAGTTATGTTCGGACGCAAGGGGCCTACATCCAGCGGTTATGTTCGGATGCAAGGGGCCTAGCTCTAGCGGTTATGTTCGTACGCAATGGGCCTACATCCAGTGGTTATGTTCGGACGCAAAGGGCCTACATGCTCGGACGCAAGGGTCCTATATACAGCAGTTATGCTCGGACGCAAGGGGCCTATATCCAGCAGCACTTATGCTCGCATACAAGAGGCCTACATGCATCGATTATGCTCGGTAATATTTATCGCAAAACCGAAATATCTAGTAAAATAGAAACCGCACAATTCATTTGTCTTGCCTATAGAGTAAGCTAGTGCACCCGGAATGTACCACCTAGTCCACTAGTCCCTCAAACTTTTTGAGATATGCAATACCATAATGTCTTGAAGTGGATCAGATCTATAAGCTCTGCTTGGGCCTCATATGGTAGCCACGTAAATGCATTCTTCTAATTAAACTAAAACAGACCATGGCAACAATGGTTACGTCCATTCCAAAAATACGAGATTGCTGTTTCAATATACTTCCGTAGGCGAGGGGTTCCGACCCCTTTAGTTGCCGTGTGTGAGCGCTTCGTACCACTAATACTAGTGGTACTTTTGAAGTTACTAGAAGTACGTCGAGCCGAATGTCTCTCACCACTCTCATTGTAGAGTTTTTCGGATTGTATTGTGTTCCGATACCCATGGGAGATTAGGCACGTCTGAGCAGTAATCTTTAGACGGGATTGTAAGATGCTTCAATGACCCCCTTCCACACAAGTCTGTGGAATTGACCCGCATAAGTGGCGTATCCAGTTCCGTCCCTGCGTAAGTGGGGGTTAGGAAACCATGTATTGGCCTAACGAAAAGCACCATGGCGGAGAGCATCTTACTCCTTGGCTCTGGAAGGGGAAATTCGGCTGCAGGTATTGAATATAATGTGGCAGTACTGAGATAAATGTCACAGGCTATGGAATATGATCTACAGCGATAGCATGTAAAATCAACGCTCTAAGACATGACAAATAGATATAAAACCGAATATCAAGTGCAGAGGTGAAACTCACCCTCAATGCCTTTTAAAGGTGGATTAAGAGTGTTTAGGATAAATAGGTACGCATAAAGTCTTACTTCCACAGATAATGTGAGTTATTGCTACGATAAACATACATTTGGATTCATTTACTGTTTTAGAACATTCTCGTATGGCTAAAAATACCTACTTATTAGATGCATATGCTGCTTAACATTATGAACATCTCAGTACAAACCGTATATGAGGAGCATTCAAATGAAACCTGGTCAGTGCGTCTAACTTTATTAGACTTATTAGATGCATATGCTGCTTAACCTTATGAACATCTCAGCACAAACCGTATATGAGGGGCATTCAAATGAAACCTGGCCAGTGCGTCTAACTTTGCACTACACGTAAGGTGGCACCACGTAACCGCGTGTATGGTGGCACCATCTATTGGTAGAGCGACTACAGCGTGTGCAACGTTTGAAGTTACATAGCGACAGTGTGGTTTCACGCCGAAGAGAAGGTGGTCACACAAGTTATCGTCCACTACTGAACATGAAGGCGAGTAAACAGGAACAACGAGGACTGAGTCAGAGCAAGCAGTGGAAACATGCGACTTCACCACCTCCAAAGAAATCAAAGGCCGTGCACACCAGTTCTGGTAAGGTCATGATGTCCTTTTTTGACCACAAGGGCCCACTGCTTGTCGAGTTCCTGGAACGGGGAACCACCATCAATGCCCAGCGTTATCAAGCCACTTTACAGAACCTTAGACGAGCCATCAAGTCGAAACGCCCAGGCATGTTGTCCAGTGGCGTTATTCTCCTGCATGATAATGCCCGCCCACACACTGCCAATGCGGTGAAGACGACATTGCAGCAGTTTCGATGGGAAACGCTGGAACATCCACAGTACAGTCCAGACCTTTCACCATGTGACTTTCAAGTTTATGGAATCTAAAACAAGCTATTCGCGGACATCGATTCACAACGGACGACGAAGTGTGTGAATGGATCCAGGCCTGGATCCGACAGCAGCCTACTAGCTTCTTCAAAGATGGAATCGACCGGCTAGTGTCGCAATGGGATAAATGTGCCAACAGTTTTGGCGGCTATTTTTGAGTTAATAAAATCGTTACCGTTACTTTACACAAGTGACCGGGTTTCATTTGAATGACGCTTATACTTAGCACCTACATGTTTAGTCGTATACGAAGCAGTTTACCATTTAATGCAACACATCGTGCTTCGGTGTAATCACATGTACAATTTGCCGTCTGTGTAAGAAAAAGCGATAAGCAGAAAGTAAAGAAAACTGAATACAAAAGATTAAACAAAATACAATGCACAAAAACAATCTCAGATTTAACAGTTGCTCTCTCTATGTGCCCGCTACCGCCAGATGTCTCCGGCACTTCGGAGTAAACGGAAAAAGGCACAAAGTAGGTGAGATAATAGAGTAATAGGGATTATTACAAATGCAGAATATAATGCTGGATAGATACATAAGGTATACTTATTGGTGTGAGATTATTAAAGTTATTGTACAAACACTTAGTCCATAATTCATTGACCGTATATGCATATTTAAGATACGAGGCGGGTTTTTAAAGTGCGAACCATTTTAATATTTTACCGCTGCAGCCCTGCAGTCATGATTTTGAGCCTGCGCGTTCACTTTCTCCATTCATTAGGAAGCCAAGAGACGTCTGACCTGGGGACCGGGGTGGCCATGCAATTGGACCTTCCCTTCCATCCAGTGTCCGGGATATGTGTCATTTAGTACGAGTACGTCACGTACTTCAAGAGAAACATGTGGAGGTGCTCCACATCTAACCAACTTCATCTATCTTCTGCATCAAGCAAACAGTGCCTCATTGTACAGTAAGCTTACATCCATAATGTTGTTCCTAACATTCCCAAACTTGCACCGACTCAAGATTACTTCCTAGACCACAAGCTTCCTCTATAAAGTTGTAATTTGATTCCTCTATAGCTCCTTAAGTTTGTGAATTACTCTGTATATTTTCAAGACACAAGTGCTATCGTTTGACTTTTTAAAGGTTAGCATTAGTGAATGAACTTCGTGAGTTTTGATTATTGTTCTTTCATACGAGCCGTGTGTAGGCACTAAGTTGAAAAGTTTAATCAGATTTGAACAAAGCAATGCCACGGTCAGGAATCGAACCATGGACCTTCGGTTCTCCGTAACGGTAAGAGCATCGGCACAAAGGGTCAAAGAACCATTGTTGCAGTGCTGGTGTGGCGTTGAATTTTTAAAATCTGATTCAGCTTTCGAATTTCATCGATACTGACTAAGCACATAAATAGTTTAAGATTGTATTTAATATTCGAAAAGTGTAGAACAGGCCAAGAGAAATGCAAACGCACTATCTCGTTCGCTTGTCCTCAGTCTACTCTGTCATCTCTGAACGTCTAGATGTCGTTTCTAACGGTCCCCATGTGTCCTAGACCTTCGGGATACCTCATTCCACCAAACGATGACTGGACCCAAATCTGAGGTGGAGGCATCCAGCGGGCGGAACCCGTTGCCTCCGATGGTAGGGTGATGATGAGGATGGCGGTGGGATGAGAGGACCTACAGCTAATACCGTGGTCTCCGAACCACGTTGGACCTTGGGGATACCTCACATGAGCACGTCAGAGGGGAAGGCGTGTATAGAGCCGACTTAAAACCACCACCCCAGAGCCGGAAGTCGTACCCCAGATCCTCATTACGAGAGCCGGAAACGAAACCACAGCGCTAACTCGGCGCCCACGTCTAGATGTAGTACTAGTTATTTTCCACAATGTTGCAAGTCTTCACTCTCTTTCCTCGGCAGTTTCTTCTCTCTATATTATCTATATATTTTTTCGCATTTTGTTATCGTTGGCCAAGAGTGCTGTATTTTTTTTTAAAGTGGCTGAAGAATAAGAATTATTCAAACTAATATAATACCAATTGAATATAGCTATCAAAAAAACGCATTACACCTCCACTACAGGTTTCCTTGCATATACGCCATGAATAGGGTGACGTGGAGTCCTCCAGAAGGTTCTATAAAATTACTTCTATAAAGAGCCTTCTATAAATTTACAGACGCTTCTAGAATCTACTAACACGTTTCAGAATTCTCACGAATATTCTAGAATATTGGACTTCCTTCCATTGTAGGATATTTCATAATATAATAGAGGGTTATGGACATATAAACATACTTCACACTTAAGCACTTGATCCTTCCCTACCCCGTGCAATTTCGGTTCTTTGAATTTTTTATCGGCATAAACCCCTCTGTATGGTGTTATGCATAAATATTAGTGGTTATGAATTCTGCCGGAACGGGAGCGTCATTTCAGTTTCTGCTTGGAGCGGGGCAAGATTGCCTGAAGCCTTGTCCGAATTTTCCTGTAATTTTAACGACACATTTAACCTAAGAGAAAATAATCTTTTATCTTTTAAATGTGAACTATTTGTATTAAAGATACAGTTGTAGTAATTTTTCTTTTTGTAGATCAATAATAACCATAAGCCTAATTATTTCTCATAATTTGAGGGAGAAACTGACCTCCCCATTACCCTCATTGAAGCCCTTGTATCGGAACTGAAACACGTAGTATGGTTTGATGGCAAAATGTTGATAAAGCGTGAGGATTTACTTCCACTCTTCCTTAAAATGGTCATTTTCTCTTTACTTAAAGTTCTGGTGTTTCAAAATCTCGAGTTACAGCCTCTAGTCTGGTTGAAACTGATGAAAGTAAGTTATAAGAGCTATATTATTATTAACTCAAAAAGAAATGGGATGATCCAGGAAAAGCCTGATCAAGGAAACAGAACTAAAATATTCATACACTGTTCAGAAACTAGAAAGAGGAAACTTCTTTAAAGAGTATTTGAAATATTAAGGGAAATTCGTTAAAAATGGGCTATGAGTCAAAATTATGCAGTGTAGCGTAGAAAAAAGTGGTTTAGGAGATAAATGGATATCAAGGTAGAACAATGTCATGGGGTTTTGAAAGAAAGCGTATAAAGCTTTTGAGGATAGGAAATCCGAAAGCTAACGGTAATTTAACACGAAATGTTTAATTACATTTGAAGTAGTAGGTTGCTTTACGTTTAACTGCCCCACGTATGAGAGCCAACTTGAAGTAGGATTGTTCTTGGAGTTTATTTATTTATTTCCACACTTAGACGTCAATTTGAAGAAGATTGTAGTATTGTTCTTCACGCATGTTTGCATCACGCTTTGGGAAGCAATTTTTTAAGAAGATTGTTTGTTACGTAATATGCTGCTACATATGTAAAGCCTATTTTTGAAGATGTATTTTTGTTGTTACGCTCCAAGTTTAAAAAAAATTTACTATTCTTAACTTTGTTATTAAACTGCTTCTATAGATAGTATTTATGTTTATGTTTGCCTCAGCTGCGTCAGTCTTACTTTAGAGACATGTTTCTCTCAATCAGGGCGTGGTACGACAAGAATGTAGGCTTACACAGATTTTAAGTTTAAATTCACTTCTTTTTATTAATTCTTGGCACAAATTAAATAGCACTACACTGATATTAAGAGCTGTGAGATTCTTTAATTTAAAACTTGCACTTTGTTATCACGTATACTTAATTTTCGTTGCACACGAATACGTAATATTTGTTTAGAGAACACATCTTCCATCCGGTCATTACCAAGGTCTGCCAGCAACTGAACAGATTTCAACCGTATAAATTTTTAAATCTTTGTATTTCAAGTCTCTGATTGGCTAATCCTAGTCCAATCGAATACCTGCATTTAACTAAAGCCTTTTATGGCTTTTGATTGGCTATTTTTAAAAACTGTCACAAGATTTACGTTATTGCTGCCCTAATCATGATTAGTAGTATTCAAACTCCAAACTCATTATTGCCTCAAGGTTACCTCATTGTTACCTCATTGTTAGCAACTTTAAACTTATTATTCTCACAGCTCTTACACTATTGAACTACGTAATGCATTCACATAACATTATTAAACATTATTACAATAATATAAGCATTTGCAATAACTTTTACATACATTTTTTATAAATTATTACATGCTTCAAGGCGGGCTGTTATTGAATTTACATATTATATAATTTAGTAAAATTATTCAAGTATTAAGAATACTGCCTCAAATTTCTATGCATCAAATAAAAAAAAACTACCAGAGAAACAGTGTATTGCAATTTAGTAAATAAAAAATTAATACTATGGATAATAGCAAGTGAACAGGACGTGTTATTTCTGTATGTTTTTTCTCTTTAATATATTTGCTGACACGTCCACACCAAAGGTGAAATATCAGTCACACCTTGCGAATATTTCTTTAAATTGGCTAATAGTACGCAGAGTGTTTTCAATAATTATTATTTCACACTAGCCGTGTCTAGGCACCAATCTGGAAAATTGAATCTGACTTTAAAAAGAAATTTCCACTGCCGGACTGGAACAAGGGATCGACTCTCCTGACGATGCTCTTATCGCTGAGCTGCCATAGCGAGATGCTCGTACGCGTATTGAACCTTCTCATGTGATTCACATATCGCGGTAAAACTTCAAGGCGATCTCAAACATTAGAGATATCAAACCTCAAATGCGACTTACAATATTACCAATCTTTTTCATGGCACAGTTTTATAGTTAACCACCATTATGGTTAATTTATCAAACGTGTTTGAATCAGATGAAACATTTTAATGCGCGTACGGGTATCTCGCCATGGTAGCTCAGCGGTAAGAGCATCGACACAGAACCGAAGATCCGTGGTTCGTCTCCCGGCTGTGGCGTTGAACTTTCAAACCTGATTCAACCTTAAAGAGTGTGTAAAACAAACATCTGCTATTTTATTAAAACCTCTAGTTTGTGATGTGAGCTTTGATCTCATTATACCTGACCCTCCTGTACAATAAGGGAGAAATCTCCGGCGTTTCTTCGAAGTAATTCGCAAAGTTTATAGTAATATGAATGCATTATGCCTACCTTTGATTTTGAAAGGTGATAAAAATGATATTGTATTTTCAGACAGGTCTGATGAAAACATTATTGAACACTCGAAAAACTTCTGTAGTTGAAATGTTGTAGAACATACAATTAATATGCCCTATGATTTGTCTAGCATATGAAAATTGTTTGTATAAATCTTTAAATAAGTTCCATTGCACATGGATTTAGATAGCATAAGCAATCTAGTCAATTGTCATTAAAATCAATTGTCAATGATCGATTTTCTGTATGCGCAGTTGCACTGTCCTGCATCAGATCACCAGAGGCACATATATGAAGCGATAGTTCTCTGAAGTGAGGTCGTGGTACCGACAAAGCAAGCCGAAACTGCCTGCAGGGGAGGTTACGCATCCTGGGTAACGGACGCTGGGTAAGTTCGTATACTAAGGGTTGCAGCATACGTGGTATGCTGTGAAAACGGGAAAAAATGAATAAGGTTCATTACGCTGTTATTACAGCTAACACCTCAATTAATAATAAAAAGAACGAATGCATTTATTACCTAAACAAATGAAGCTCGATTCATTGTTCGTTAGATTCATTCATAGTAACTATTAAGTAAGATCTCTCACCTATTTGCTAGTCACTTGTTTCGTGATATTTTTCAAAATATTGAGGCGGCTGACATTTAGATGCCGTTCCTTAATGTCATTCCAAACACATCTGCATTCACCGTATTCCAAAGTACATTAATATGAAAATATTCGGATGAGCGGTGAGCAACACAGAGCTCAGCCTTGTGTCAAAATTCTCTAGCGTGATTTGGAGGAAATGAAGTCTGTCCAAAGCTTCGGAGGAATCATTGATGTACAAAGAACACAAATGTCATGCAAATACGGAACAGACTGATGCTGTCAGTCTCCGGCAATATTGAAAGTAATCTAAATACAAAATGCACTTCACTGTCCTCTAAAAGTGGGAACCCAAATAACACATTCTTTACGCATTTATATATGTAATCCCAGACAAGTATTACATAATGTGTTTTGCTACTCATTTTAAATATTTCAGAATTTCTGCAGATCTTATGGTCTCTTCACGTTTTCTAGTCCAACCATTTTGTTTTTTACTTTATATACGGGGCGTTAAAAAAAAGTGTTTCATTTTTTGAGAGGTGGTAGTATGGACAAAACTAGAAAGAAAAAAAAGTCCAGTAAACATGGAATCTAAAATGCACACCTTAAGAGCTATCAGCACTTGTTCATATTCGCTACTGTGAAACAACATCTCTTCTACTGTAAGCTCTCTGCTGTTATCTACGTATGACCTACAGAATGCATTAAACAAATGAAGACACATTATACTGTTACTGTGAAACAGCATAGCTTCTAATGCAATCTGCTTGCGATTACATACGACCACCACTTGTGAACCATCGCTAAAGGAGGTGCTGAATATGGTGGCCATTCATAGTAAGGGATGCTTCTGCCCGACGTCTTAAGGAATCGCGCACTCTCTGAAAGACTCCAGGTTGGTCACGGATGCTCCGGTAAACATTGATGGCGGCTTTCTGCATCATAGCACATCAGTAATGGGGGTTGCACATACCACAGATTTCAAGATAAAACTGCAATGTAAAACTATTTCACAAACATATCAAAACACAGATTGATTCCATTAGAACTAATAAGACTAAGCGTTACACTTACTCGGAAATGCGGCGTCCTCCGTGGAGTAGTGGTACCGTGCTAGCCTCTAGTTCCCAAGGTCGCGGCTTTTCAAACCCGGCGGAGGGCGATGGATTTTTTCGAGAGTAAAAATCCTTAGCATGGCTTCCTTAGGAAGGGAAGTAAAGCCGGTGGTCCCGTGTCGTAGATTTACGGAGGTAAAAGAACTTCAAGCCTGATAAAGAGGCCTCTGAGCAAAATTACCGGTCTTTCACGCCCAATATAGAATAGGACGCTAAGGACCACAGTAGCTAAAGAGCGCCCGTAAATAAAACTCAATTTAATTTAATTTAACTCAGAACTGTGAATACGGTTTACAGTACTAACACTAACAGATGTTTTGTGCATGCTATATCCATGGACAATAACAGAGTAATGTATGCTGATTTGTGCACCGCCTGTTGTAGGTCGTACGTAATAGCAAAGAGTTTCCAGTAGTAGAAATGTTTCACAGTAGCGAATATGAACAAGTATTCAAAGCTCTTAAGGTATGCATTTTAGAACCCATATTTTCTGGACATTTTTTTCTTCTTTTGGTCCACACTACCACCTCTGAAAATATGGAATGCCTTTTTTTAACACCCGGTATAAATGATCGCAATTTCAGAACATTCCTTTATTGTAGCTCTTCTCTATTAATCTTCATTTCATCTTAATACACTTACTCTGCAATCTTTGGTTCTTTATATTCGAATATTATATGCTTTGCACGTTCACTCCTTGCACATTAGGGATACCTACAAAACTTATTCAGAACTACGTTCTGTTCACTTGTTATTATCCATACTATTCCTTTCTTATTTGCCAAATTACAATATATACTTTTCTCTGTTAATTGTTTCTTTTATTTGATTCATAGAAATCTAATTAAATATTTCCTTTTAAATCACCCTTAGCGTTCGGGGATTCGTATCCTCAAAACCTTTATACGCTTCCTTTCAAAATCCCATGCCATTGTTCTACCTTGATATCCATTTATCTTCTCTACGCTACACCACAGAATCTTTACTAATACCTCATTTTTAAAGGGTTTCCCTTAATATTTCATATACTCTTTAAAGAAATTTCCCCTTTCTAGTTTCTGGACGGCGTTTAATATTTTAGTGCTGTTTCTGGATCATCCCAGTTCTTTTTGAGTTACTAATAATATAGTTCTTATAACATACTTCTATCAGTTTCAACCAGACTAGAGGCTGTAACTCGAGACTTTGAAAAATCAGAACTTTAAGGTATAGAGAAAATGACCATTTTAAGGAAGAGTGGAAGTAAAACCCCACGCTTTATCAAAATTTTGCCATCAAACCATACTACATGTTTCAGTTCCGAAACAGGGGTTTCATTTGAGGGTAATGTGGAGCTCAATATCCCCCTCAAGTTATGAGAAATAATTAGACTTCTGGCTATTATAGATCTACAAAAAGAAAAATTACTAGAACTGTACTTTTAATACAAATGCTTCACATTTAAAAGATAAAAGAATACTTCACTTAGGTTAAATGTGTCATTAAAATTACATGAAAATTTGGACAACCGCTTCAAGCAATCTTGGCACCCCCAGGCAGAAACTGAAATGACGCTCCTGTTCCAGCAGAATTCATAACCACTAATATTTATGTATAACACTCTACAGATATAAAAATGAAACTGAGTTTTATTTATGGACGCTCTTTAGCTGCTCTGGTCCTTAGCGTCCCATTCTATATTGGGCGTGAAAGACCAGAAATTTTGTTCAGAGACCTCTTTATCACGCTTGAGGTTCTTTTACGTGCCGTAAATCTACGACACGGGATCACCGGGTTTACTTCCCTTCCAAAGGAAGCCAAGCTGAAGACATTTACACCCGAAAAAATACATCGCCCTTCGCGCGGTTTGAACCGCGACCTCGGGAACTAGAGGCTAGCATGGTAACCACTTGACCACGGAGGACAACTATACAGATATATTTTGGCGGTTTATGGCGATGAATGACTCAAAAAACCAAAATTGCACGGGGTGGGGAAGGATCAGGTCCTAAATTGTGAAGTATGCTTCTATGTCCACAACCTTCTATTATATTCTGAAATATCCTAGAATGGAAGGAAGTCCAAGACTCTAGGATATTCGCGAGAAATGTAGGTAATACAGAGAGAAGAAACTGCCGAGGAAAGAGAGTGAAGACTTGCAACATTGCGGAAAATAACTAGTACTACATCTAGACGTGGGCGCCAGGGTAGCGCTGTGGTTTCGTTTCCGACTCTCGTAATGAGGATCTGGGGTACGACTCCCGGCTCTGGGTTGGTGGTTTGAAGTCGGCTCTATACACGGCTTCCCCTCTGACGTGCTCATGTGAGGTATCCCCAAGGTCCAACGTGGTTCGGAGACCACGGTATTAGTTGTAGGTCCTCTCATCCCACCGCCATCCTCATCATCACCCTACCATCGGAGGCAACGGGTTCCGCCCGCTGGATGCCTCCACCTCAGATTTGGGTCCAGACATCGTGTGGTGGAATGAGGTATCCCGAAGGTCGTAGGACACATGGAGACCGTTAGAAACACCTAGACGTTCAGAGATGACAGAGTAGACTGTGGACAAGCGAACGGGATAGTGTGTTTGCATTTCTCTTTGTCTGTTTTACACTTTTCGAATATTAAATACAATCTTAAACTATTTATGTGCTTAGTATCAATGAAATTCGAAAAATTGAATCAGACTTTAAAAATTCAACGCCACACCAGCACTGCAACTATGGATCTTCGGCTCTTTGTGCCGATGCTCTAACCGCTACGGAGAACCGAAGGTCCAGGTTTCGAGTCCTGACCGTGGCATTGCATTTTTCAAATCTGATTAAACCTTTCAACTTAGCGCCTACACACGGCTCGTATGAAAGAACAATAATCAAAACTCATGAAGTTCGTTCACTTGTGTTAACCTTTAAAAAGTCAAACGTTAGCACATGTGTCTTGTAAATATACAGAGTAATTCACAAACTTAAGGAGTTATAGAGGAATCAAATTACAGCAACTTTATAGAGGAAGCTTGTGGTCTAGGAAGTAATCTTGAGTCGGTGCAAGTTTGGGAGTGTTAGGGACAACATTACGGATGCAAACTTACTCTACAATAGGGCACTGTTTGGTTGATGCAGAAGATAGATGAAGTTGGTTAGATGTGAATGCTACTAGACGGAGCACTTCTTGATGTAGTGACGTACTCCTAGTAAATGATACATGTCCCGGATTCTGGATCGGAAGGGAAGGTCCAATAGCATGGCCACCCCGCACCCCTGGTCTGACGCCGCTTGATTTCTTCTTGTGGGAAAGCCTCGTTTACGGTGCACTAGTTTCCGATCAACAAACACTTCTCACCAGGATACTTGCAGCGTCTGATGAGGTTCGTATGATGCGTGATATACCTGGTAGAGTGCGCCAGAAGTTTCTACGAAGATGCTGCGCCTGAATTGACTGTGGTGGTCCCCACTTTGAACACTTTTTGTAAAACAACATTGCTGAGTAAACATGTTGCTTAACCTAAGTGTGCGTACAAAATAAATTTAGTGTAGTTCCCGACATTACCAAGCTTACATTGACTAACAATTGCTTCCTAGACAAGTTGTTTTTTTCTATACTCGTATTACCACCCCTTTATAAGCTTCTTAAGTTTGAGCGTAGGTTTTTGAATCACCCTATACTTATAGAAATATAATGTTGAAGACAACTTAACAGAACTTCGCTTGTATTTAAAACAACGTAAAGCAATACTAAATACATCTGACGTAGAGATACAAAATTCATAACGTTTTGTTTGACAGAATCGACCAAGATAGAGCATCACCTTTACGGCGAATAACGACTGCAAGACGTCGTGATATTGAATAAACACAACTAGTGTTTCTACGGAGATCCATTCCCTCTGCTGCTGCAAATATTCCTTTTGCTGCTCCTTTGTACGGGGAAGTCACTGAGCAACCTTACATTTTGTGAGCAACCAAACAAATTCTCTCATATATGAGAGGGCTGGATAGAGAGCAAGGAGAATCTTAAGGTGTGGGTGTGTTTGTGTATGTGTGTGCGTGTGTGTGTGTGTGTGTGTGTGTATTCCGTAGCCAATTTGTTATTTTTCCATATATGGCTTCACCTTATCTTCTTGGAAACTGCTCCGTCTGCTACAAAAAATAAATAAATAAAAATAGGTTGGGACGGAGCAATAGTGGGGAGAATATGTATGTACACTAACGCGCATAAAAAGTGGCCCCATTCCCCTTGATCGCAATAGGGTTTTCCCTCCGTAAGGTTTCCACATTCAGGTAACCTACCTTTAACTCCACTCAACCGATACCAGTCCTTTATACGAAGGAACTGTAAAACAATCCAAAGACACAAAAGCGCACCAATGAACGATATGATAATTGATGTGAAATGAAGGGTTGGTTCGGATACCGCCTCTATGAAGGAGTTTTGCTACGATTGGTACAAAAGGAAACGCTAGACCGATGCGGCATATCTTTAGCAAGACTTCAAGAATTATTGACGTGTGTCATTAAACCGAATGATAGCTACGACATTTATGTGAGAGCTTTCATCAGCGACGTGGAGACCAAGACAAGATTTTTTCATGTTTATTTCTACATTTTATTACGTTACATTTTATTTTTGCACCCTAATTCACGAGGCATTGGCTTAAAGGTAGTCCGCTAGTCAGAACATGAAGTATGTAATGATACCCTTCTGCAATTTGGCCATATTTTGGGGGAGGTAAAGTACCCTGCCAATCCAGTGGTTAGGAATTATGCTGGAACAGAGCAGCTCGCGCTGGAAGAGCCACATAATAAAACATAAACCACACTACGAATATTTCCTGTATAAGTATATCGGCTGGTCATGTACCATACATCTCTAAAGCGAAGGATAATTGGCTTCATCCTCCTCTGAATCATATATCCGTATGATATCTCAAAGGCGGTTTAATCTGACAATAAAACATATTTCTACAGGGTAAGTGGTCTGTGGCCCATGCAGCACGATGACGTTTGTTACTTCGACTAAGAAACGGTTTTCCTCTAGCTTTATAGACACTGGACGTTCACCGCCGAATGTATCGGCAAATAGTTATTTTAGACACGTCCTCCACTAAGGTTATTCTTGACCATACTGTAAGACCAGTTATGGATATGTATCTGACAACTGTCGCAGTGCCCGAGCGGTCCGCATTCTCTTGCTGCCGGCAGACTTCTTCGGACAAATGTCCCTTTATAGCACTTCACGGTATCTTGTGCTGCATACTGGATGGGGTTCAAATTTCGAGAAATACTTCACTTGGATGGATCATTACTCTGTTTCTGAATGAGCAGTTCTCGCACTTTCACTCTCAGCGACCGGTATAAGTCATCAGCTGCCTGATATGCGACGGCGGGAATGTGTTAGATCTTTTCGTCACGTATTGCCTAATCCAAGTTCACTAATTGATTTTGCGATAATGAACGGGAATTTAGAATCGAAATTTCTTGTACAGCTCTTGTTTGTTCTAAGACGAGCGTAATATATTACCATGCAGTATGATTTTCTGTAGCTCCTAACTAAACATTGTTTCTTATCCAGTTTGGTGCTCAGTACGAAAATTGCGCTTACTTGTTTCCTATCACGCTGGAATACTCACAGTTTGGAATTTTAATTTTTACATAAGAACTAAGCCTGCAGGCGAGTTTCGGAATGCTCAAAATGTACTCCTGTGCAACTTCCCTTCTAAACCTTACGATTCAAAGATCCCTTGCATTACACACTTGAAGGTTCAAAAAATATATTAATTTATCCAAGCATTCCATCTGCCAGTAAGACAATGCCTCATAGAGTTTCCGTACCATCCCCTCCAAATGCGGCACATTTCATATCTAGTAGTGCAGAACCTTACACCCAAGAAATGAGCTGTAACAACCAGAAACTTAATTGAACTTAAACTGTGAAGAAGTTGGTTTGTTTGTTGTATTGTATTGTAGGCTGTTGTATTATATTTCAACTGTTGGGGAGCCGAACACTTGTAGTAGTTGCAACCGCACGTATAGTAAACAGTTTCCGGTAGCCTTCGCTCCAAATGTATTTTTACTGCTTCTTTAAATATTATATTTATGTTTGCCTCGGCTGCATCAGTATTTGTTAGAGACACGTTTCTCTTGGCAGGGTTTTGGTACGACTAAGAATGTAGGCTTACACAGATTATAATTTTTACTTCACTGTTTTTATTAATACTTGATACGATTTAAATAACACTTCACTGATATAGAGAGCTGTGAGATTCTTTAATTAATTAATTGCACTTTTTAATACGTAAACTTATTTTTTCATCTCACACGAATACATATTAAATCTCTCGAGGACACACAACCAACGCATTCAGTTATGAGCACTGTCTGCAGGCAACTGAATTGATTTCAACCGTCTAAACTTGTAAATTTCTATATTTCAAGTCTCTGATTGGCTAATCTTACTCCAATAGAATACCTGCATTTAACTAAAGCTTTTTCTGGTTGTTGGTTGGCTATTTTTAAACTGTCTCAAAATTACATTATTGCTTCCAAGAATCACAAGTAACATTTAAACTCTCATACTCATTATTGCCTCAAGGTTACCTCATTGTTACCTCATTGTTAGCAACTTTTGACATATTTCCCACAGCTCCTACATTATTAAATTACATAATATATTCACAAAACATTATTACACATAGACACAATAATATAAGCATATGCAATGACTGTTACATACATTTTACAAATTATTACATACACATATTGCTTCAAGGTGGGCTGTTATTGAATTTATATATTATATAATTTGACTGAAATCATGTAAGTGTTAAAAACACTGCCTCAACTGTTAATTCAAAATGAGCTTGATATTGTTGCGAGAAACTTGTGTTAACGAAGCAGGTCTACAGAACGCCTCAGTTGTAGATTTAAAGTTTATAGTTTATTGTATCTATACCAACTTTGCTTTGTATAGTCACAATAAAAGCAATTAAAGGTGTTTTTGGAAAAGAAAACAAACCTGTGCTTTCTTTTTATGGCCGTAAACTTAATGAAATACTTTCCATACAGTCCGGAAGATTGGAGATTGTTCGGACTTCATAAAAAGTCTTAGGTATTACATAGCGGAAATATAGATCCTTCGCTTGCGATAGCTCATTCAGTACTGTTAAAATAACCATATTAGTACTACCGTAGAAAGTGCTACTGCAGCAATGGAGACACTCTTGAACCTGACTCCTACCGTAGAAAGTGCTACTGCAGCAATGGAGACACTCTTGAACCTGACTCCATTGTATATAGTTGTAATGAAGGAGGCAAGAATGGACTCTATAGCCTGTAACACGCTAAGCAACTGAGAATTCCTGAAATAGACTGAGGTTTACTAAGAATTAGGAAGTGCATAGGAAATTCATCCTTAGAAATGCCGTCAGACTATGTAATTCCAATTAAACGCTTTATAAAGAACTTCAGGATCATTATTGATTCTGAACGTTGGACGAATAAAACTCTGGAAACTCCTGAGAAAACTTTGATATGGTTTACAGACGGCTCAAAGGATGGCTTAAGAATAGGATCCAGAGTATATGGCATAAGACCAAGGTGCAAAAATTTTCTTCTCTTGTGTGAATATGCTACTGTTTTTGAAACAGAAATTTATGATATTATTAAATGCATACATGAAAACATAAGGAGAGCTTACACTGGTAAACAGATTCTTATCTTCTCATATAGATAGACTGCACTTAAGGTTCTAAGTAATCATAAGGACGGTTTTAAACTGCCTAAACATGCTCACACGCTTGGCAGAACAGAATTAAGCTCAACTCATCTGGATGCCGGGTCATATTGGCATAGACGGAAATGAAACAGCTCATGAACTTGCAAAAAAAGGAGCAGCTTCACAATTTATTGGGCCAACGCCGGCTTTAGAAACATATCAGTGTTTAGTAAGAGAGGCTATTAAGAACTAGTCCAAAATAGAATCATAAAACCTGACTTAAAACTCCAGGAAACAAACATGGTAAACTGTTTATTAGAAAAACCTTGCTGGAAAAAAATGCGTCCATATTTAACCAAGGCAGTTTTTTCACGCTCATAACTTCTAAATGTTTGTTGTGCTGATATATGCCAGTATTACTAACAATGTCAGGAAATTTCATAGCCGTATTAAGATCTTTCTTGGTTTTCCAATTGTTTCTTACAACTTCAAAATATGTACAGCATCAAATATAGAAAAGTTTTCTAACTGGAAATTAAATTGAGTTTTATTTATGGACGCTCATTAACTACTATGGTCTTTAGCGTCCCTTCTATATTGGGCGTGAAAGAACGGTAATTTTGCTCAGAGGCCTCTTTATCAGGCTTGAGGTTCTTTTACATGCCGTAAATCTACGACACGGGACCATCGGCTTTACTTCCCTTCCGAAGGAAGCCATGCTACGGATTTTTACGCCGAAAAAATACATCGCTCTCCGCTGAGTTTGAACCCGGGACCTCGGGAACTAGAGACTAGCATGGTAACCACTACACCACGGAGGACGGCTTTCTAACTGGTTCCAGTGCATGTGTAACACATGGTTCTGGAATCTTAGGATTATAAAGTTCATATGTCTTTCTGTTTACAGTATTATCCGCCACAAAAGTTAGAACCTCAAATCCTACTTTCTCTACCACAGCCAAGACATCTGAAGATTAACTGTTTGCTGGTTATATTACTTACGGAAACTATTGCAACCAATTTTACATACTTTGATAAAACAGATGCTACATGAAAACCTGTGCTGTTTTATCAGGATTTTTCAGCATGAAAAGCACTACTTCCATAGTTCCCCGCTTTTGAATGTCAACGATGGCTGTACATAAATCGTGTCAATTAATAAGCAAAATAAAAATTCATGTTGTGCCATGTTCTAAACTCCATTCATCTCCAAGTATTTGGAGATGCTTTGACATGCTTTAGTTGTGACTTTGGTTTTGCAGTGTGTGACAATGGGGCAAAAACATTACACCACATTTCAACAAAACCCTATAAGCAGATGCAGAATGAACGTATAAAGAGAATGCTAAAATCAGTTTTATTGGTATAAGATCTGTTATATTTGGGAACCTGTCACGCATATTAAATAACATTTTGTATCAAATTCTGCTCCCCAACAAATTTAAGATTTTCTTCTTCCTCATATTCAGGTGTAGAATTCCAAAGCTCTACAGCACAATCCAATTTATTCTTAATTGTGGGTAATACTTCACCCTTTTCAATTAGTGGCATCATATTAGCAAGTGTGTTTTGAGAAATTATTTTCTCTGATCTTGTCAAGGAACTATTTGGTACTGTTACTTTATCTAGGATCAGGATTAGAATTACGCTACGGAGGGGAGACCTAGCACCTCGACCCACACAGGGATCTTTTGTGCGTACACCCCCGGGAGGAACGGATGAGATGAAGGAACCGCAGGTGACATATGGGCTGCAGAATAGGCTGACGCAGGCGACAGAGACGCGCAGAGGTCCCTAACAGTTACAAGCTTGACCACCCACCCGGAGAGCGCTCAAGGCAGCCCTACCAAACCACCACAGGATGGTTCACAGTCGGAGATCGGGGAAAGCTCGACCCAGCAGCGGAGAGTCGAGCGGCCTCCATCTGACGGAGCCGAGAAGAACTTCCCAACACGCTAGCCATCTGCCCCATCTGTCCGCAATCGTCCGACATACGCCACGGAGCCAACCTGTAACGTGAAAGAGGAAGATGAAATGAGAGGGGATGAAGGAAGAAAAATTCGGGGGAGTCAATTAGCGTTCCCAGCATTCGCCTAGAGATCCGGGGAAACCCCAAAAAAGCCGATGGGTCAAGAAGGTCGGCTTTGGGAATCGAACCCACGACCTCCCGAATGCGGGCCATAGACACAACCACCTGAGCCATCCCGCTCGGTTACTTTCTCTAAAATGATTTCAAATTCAAACCATGATGTATTTTGATATATTAACTAACAGAAGGTACTTCATTATCTATTCTAATTAAGCATATGCACAATATTTTATGTGCCCTTGTTAAACTCCACTTTTCAGAATTAATGATTTCTGACACAAGAAATGTGTTAATATCATTCAAGACATTTTAATTCATCTTATTCAACGTGCTGTTTTATTAGATATTTTACTTGTCTCAATAGCAGCCTGCATATATTCTTCTTCATCTGCCAAGAGTTTTACTTAAGGCCTCACAATGGAACAGTATATGGGTGTATTGGAGAAAATAGTTGGAACAGCAGAGTCGGTAAGCTTAGGTATAATTCTTGGAAATTCCTTCAATTTACCCCTTACAATAACCTTATCCACCCGTATTACATCTGAGTCTGCAAAATGTTTCGTACGCAAACAAGCAGACCTTTTACTTTGAAAAGTCCTTCGGGATATGAAGCAACCATAACTTGCGCCACGTTCCATCCCTTGGTAGTGCAAAAGTCGTTGCATTCTCACTTTCATTATCATACTTTGAACGGTAGCCGTTCATACCGCATCGTCGAAGTATGACTGCATAAATTTCCAATCAAATCTAAAATTAAATGACGTGAATACCAGGTGTTAAAAAAAAGCATTCCATATTTTCACAGGTGGTAGTGTGGACCAAAACAAGAAAAAATGTCCAGCAAACCTGGGTTCTAAAATGCATACCTTAAGAGCTATGAGTACTTGTTCATCTTCGTTACTGTGAAGCATTTCTTCTACTGCAAGCTCTTTGCTATTACTTACATACGACCTAAAGCAGGAAGTGAACAAATGAGGACAAATTACTCTGTTATTGCCCATGGGTACAGCATGCAGTAACGTCTGTTAGTGCTATTACTGTAAACCGTATTCACAGTACTGGGTAAGTGCAACGCATACTCTTATTAGTTCTAATGGAATCAATCTGTGTTTTGATAAGTTTGTGAAGTGATTTTACATTGTAGTCTTATCTTTAAATCTTTGGTGTATGCAACCACCATTAATGATGTACAAACATTACTGAAAGGCGTCATCAATGCCTGCCAGAGCATCCGTGACCAACCTGAAGTCTTTCAGAGAGTGCGTGATTCCCTAAGACGTTCGGACAGAAGCATACCTTGCTATGAATGGGCGCCATATTCAGTACCTCCGTTAGCGATGGTTCACAAGTGCAGGTCGTATGTAATCGCAAGCAGATTACATTAGAAGCTATGCTGTTTCACAGTAACAGAGTGTGTCCTCATTTGTATACTGCCTTCTGTATATCATATGTAATAGCAAAGAGGTTGCAGTAGAAGAGTTGTTTCACAGTAGCGAATATAAACAAGTGCTCATAGCTCTTAAGGTATGCATTTTGGAGCTCATGTTTACAGAACATTTGTTTTCTTGTTTTGGTACATACTACCATCTCTCAAACTATAGAATACTTTTTCTTTAGCATCCTGTATAATTTAAATAGACTTGGCCCTATCCAACAAATAATGAATCCATTACATTATAGATTAAAAGATTATTGCATATATGGCAGATTGAAAAAACAAATCTATGCTCTTGGAACCTAGCCTCTAGCAGTTGAATGATATTAAGATTATTTCTCGTGCATACCACATATTGTTACAAGCTGGGTGAGGGCCTAAAGGTTTCCGCAAAAATACTAAATTTGGATCGCCCCAACGTGTACATAAGGAAGCGTAGCTACAGAAACAGCGAGAGGACCAGGACTTTGATATTCACATTCCGGTGCAAGCGTGGTATATTTATAACAAAATACACAGATTTCACATTATTCACATTACCTGTGATTTATTTAACAAATAAATGATGTCCCTACATTTCACACAAAGGAAATAAAGAAAGAAATTGAGAGGAGATGCTACACACACGAACTATATTTACACTCGTTCACACAAACTCACACACTCGACTCTCAAGCCAGACTGACGCCTCGCACACAAATAAACAACGCTAAAATTATTCCCCCTCTCTCTCCAACTCTGGCTAGGATCGCTAGCCAGAGGTGGAGAGGGTCATGACGGACGAAATTAACACAAGGCCGAAAGAATACTGAATAACCCCCAACAATGCTGTCGCCAATGCGACGCAATAATGTGTCTGGCATGACAATACACACACATACACGCCACATCATGTTATAAATAATACCATTGTCCACGCCGAGGTGAATATGAATCAATCCATATAGTCACAAACACATGCACATGGTGAAGTATACTCTATTTTCGCAACTTCAAAGTGGTAAACACACTACACAAATAGGCAACCATATTACAGGACCGAGTAGGTCACATGACTAAAACGTGTCATGGGCCCTCTCTTTCGTTGGCCTCAGTTTGGTTACTAAGTTGTCTATGGGCTCAATATCTCTTAAATAACGTCATTGGCAGACCGCCGCTTCCACGGCACTGCTATAGAATCCGTTCATAAAATAGCCGTGGACCAGCCCGCCGTTTCTTTTGAACACATTATTTAACACCTTACAAATTTCTGCAGCCGAAATATTCGAAAACGCGCCTTCTAATTCTTCGAGGGTATGGGAATTTGTGGCATAAACAATATCTTTAAGCACTCCCCACAGATAATAAACATGTGAATTTAGATCTGTACAGCCAGTAGTCCAATCAATTATTCTGCCATCAAAAATAGACAAACCGATTTGGTGTATGTGTAGTTGCATTAACCTGCATAAGGTAACAATAGGATAGGACTAGGAACGGAGGGGGACTTAGCACCTCGACCTACGCAGATCTTTTGTGCCTAGAACCCTGACGGGGCGCTAGAACCCTGACGGGAGGGAGGGATGAGGTGAGACGAGTCAGAGAACGGCCGGACCAGAAGGCACTACATTCAGAGGGCAGGGTTCCTACCGTATACAGATTTGTATACCAGCAGTATTTGCTGCACCCTCCTCCTCCCCTGTGGGCCTACATATCTCCTGGGGGCCCGGGACCCGGAGGCCGCTTGCAGTCCGGAGGACGAAGGTTTCCTGAGAGCATCCTTTTCCCCTGCCATGCAAACGCCGAGACCTCCCGTCGACACTTGCAACCCTGAAAGAAACCAAGCAGATGAGACGTGAAGTGAAATGAGAATAGAGATGAAATGGAAGGACAGGAAATTCGGGGGATGTAATGAGCCCTCCCAGCATTCGCCTGGCGACCCGGAGAAATCCCCGAAAAAAACTCATGGTTCAGGAAGGTCGACCATGGGACGTTACCGCCTGAGCAATCTCGCTCGGTAAGGTAACCATAGGCGTGTTCTGCAGGTGTCATCTCTCTGAAGAAAGAAGTCAGTTGATTGATCATATACCTATCAGAGTTTGTGGTTCCATGAAGAAAATGGGATCAATGATTCTTGTTGCACTGATAACACAACACATTCCCGTATTTACTGTAGCTTTCTGAAGTAACTGGTGTGAAAGATCAGAATTCCAGCATCTACTGTTTTGCCAAAACATGCTGACTGCTTGCTTTATAGCACCTTAATTTCAGTTTTCGAGGAGCTGTGTGGGCAGATGAAACTGAAACATTGGTTTGCA
Organism: Deroplatys truncata; assembly: GCA_030765065.1. NCBI lineage: Eukaryota > Metazoa > Arthropoda > Insecta > Mantodea > Mantidae > Deroplatys > Deroplatys truncata. The sequence goes on along the minus strand of CM060990.1, from coordinate 106,538,051 downwards.
GAACTAAGCGAGGTAGCAATTCTCTTGGGCATCTTTCCACGAGAGCCCCTATCTCATCTCCCCCTCCTCTTCAGAACTGTTGGCTATGTTTCTTTTTGTCTAACACGAACACCGTCTGTTTAAATGCTTCTAGCAAACTATAAAATATGGTGGGTTTGTTAGGAAAGGTAACACCAGGGAATTTCTGTATAAATTTAAGCTTACAATCTACGTGTGACTCCATTCGAACAAAACTTAACACGTGCTATTATGTAGTATACACCATGTATACACAAAGTAAACACAATCAACACAAGGCTTCATATAAATATATTCTCACCATACACCATGCCAAACAACGTTAGATTGAACTGCAAATGCCGTTACTCTCCGTAGATGCGTGAGCTAGGTTCCCGCAGAGCGAGTCAGACCCGGTGACCGCCGGATACGTTATTCAAAATAAACTTGGTATTACAGCATACGAAAATATCCAGGGGAGTTAAACTGGCCAATCTTGATGACCACAGACGGGAACCATCATGACGTATCCACCTTTAAGGTGCATATTGTTAAAATATTATCTGACTCGTGCATCGTCAACTGATCAGCTGCTTAGTTTGGAGCACAGCATGCAGTGTCACCCAGAGATATTATGCAACTACGCAGACAGCTCCCTCACTCTTGTGTATAGTAGCGGGTTGAGTTATTATCATCCTCATTATTATTATTATTATTATTATTATTATTATTATTATTATTATTAAAGGATATCGATATTCTCGATACTCGATGGTATCGAAGCATGTTTAATAATTTGAGATAAACCTTTGATACGTACTTTTAGACTTTTAAGTTTTGCATTATTCAAAGTTGTTGCGTTTAACTTAATAGTAAATAAGAAATAAAAGGAGTCGAGACTTGACGTTATTGTCTCGCACTTGTATCCCCAAAGAGTTGCTGGACTATAGTTCTTGATAGATCTTGCCTGCGTTTCCTGTGCCTGAATCAATGCAAAGTTCCGTAGACTCTTGTATCTAAATGAAAACATGCAGAATAAGGGGGAAGGAATAGGAAGTAACATGCAACGTTAACCGTCTAGTGAATGAAGCTGATTTATCTGACGCACTCAATCACGTTTCTGCCATAGCCTGGCTTGATGTCTTACTCACAACCATTTACATTTACCTACTCCGGTGGCCAAAATCTGTGTATTGAGCAGAAACAAATCAGAATTTAAGACGTGAGATAATACAGCGCATGGAAACATTTGTTCTTGCCTTCCATCTGTTACTTTGTGTTTACGCAAGCCAAACTCGGGTCATGAGGGTAGCTTACCGGTACACATTCCGGACAACTAATTTCCACAATATGGATTGACAATCCTTTAAAAAAGAAAGTTTTCAGCACAAAATATAGTTACATAAAACGGGAAGCAAATTATTATTATTATTATTATTATTATTATTATTATTATTATTGGATTCGTAACGGAGGGGACTCAGCACTGGTCCACATGGGGATATTGTAGCTACGCCCCACAAGGGGACGTCCCCGGGAGTAAAATGAGGCGAGAGGAGGCACCGGGCGGTCGGAACAAGGAGTGACGGCACAGGAATGGCAGGGTCTCTAGGTTTCCAGATAGAGACTCCCCGGCAGACGGACAGGCAGACCGGAGACCCGCACCCCGCACACAGGGGGTCCAACGTCCCTCAAGGGGTTTCGGATACCCCCGACAGCCAGCCGAAAACCGAGGTATGGAGAGAGTCACAAAGAGCATCCTTTCCCCTGACACACTGCACCGAAACACCATCGCCGACACTTCCAACCCTGAAAGAGACCAACGGATGAAAGAGGAAGCGAAACGAGAATGGGGATGAAATGGAGGGACAGGAAATTCGGGGGATGTGAGAATGCTTCCCAGGATTCGCCTGGCGACCTGGGAAAACCCCGAAAAAACCTATGGGTCAGGAAGATCAGCCACGGGAATCGAACCCACGACCTCCCGAATGCGGGCCACAGACGAAACCGCCTGAACCATCCCGCTCGGTATTATTATTATTATTATTATTATTATTATTATTATTATTATTATTATTATTATTATTACTACTACTATTAACAATAGGGATATATAAGCTGTAGCGTTATCAAGATATAAAACATGCTGTCAATTGAAGAATGTTGAATAGGAACAATTTCGGAATTAGCATACAATACAAAATTGGTTACATGCGTTTATACACAGAAAACTACTAATAAGAACATAACAAGCTATCGCCTTTACAGTTTTTATAAAGTGTGTATGGAGTATCAAGCATCGAGTATCGGTGCTCAAAAATCAGTATAGGTATCGAGTATCGAGAAATAAGGTGTCGTCCCATCACTAATGATTATTATTATTTACTGATGTATTTGAAGTTATGTCCTTAAGATTTAGAATGCAAGATTCGTGTTTATCGTGAATCCGTTAAGCGAAAAAGTTATGATACATACAAATTTTTGTTTATCATTGGAATATAGATCATAGCTGTTGTAGTTTATCATTTTCACAATTAATCATGTTTTCTGAATTTTAATTAAATGCTTTAAACTGCTGCTGTTGAAAGAAAGAGTAATTATGTATTTAATACACAACTTCTAGACTAAAGTAAGAAAATTTAATGTTTAATTAGCATTTTGTCGGGTATTACCTATCACTAATGCATAGTTTGAGATTATTATTAGATATGTCTTGCATAAAGTGACCCAAATGTTCATTTTTTTTCTCGAGGTGCTTAATATTATGTTAACATCTAAAGAGCATTTTCATTGGAACATATTTTAGAAATAACTAAAGTGAAATTTTACGAGCATGGTGATTCAAATGCCAACCTGCTTGCATATTTTTCCTTAAAACATGGCAAAAGATATTGCTTACAATACCGATTCAGTTGGACGTACAGCAGTGCGCCATTGTTGTTCCGTGATTCATTCCGCCCTTCCCTTCTGAATTTATACTGTTCCAAGGATTGACCTGAATAAGCGAACATCATCACGGGAGGCTCATAGGTTCAATGGATTTATTCATTCCAGACATTTAAGTAAAGCTGAACCGTAAGCCTAGGGGCAAGTTAAAGTACTCCAGTGATTTCTGTTAGAGTAACATCCCACTGGTGTGCTCGTAATCAGTGAGGACTCATAGAACGCGGTATTGAAAATTATAATTGCTTAAGTTGGAGTCAGCCGTGTAAGAAAGAAGAAAATTAATTTCCTCTTAACCTGTCTGATGAACTCTCACGTATTTTATTTACTATAATACTGAAAACTGTTGCTCTGCTGCCATAAGGCTGTTGATGCAAGTGAAGCTTATATGGGTGCTGCCTTTATTCCCAAGGACACTTAGTAGGGATTTGGGTTCAAAAAATTATTTTTAGTTTTTTGTTGTAATGGAATATAAATGGTATAGGCAATATACCTAAGTTTTTTTTTTTTTTTGTAATTTGGACATTTAAAGGACTTTTATGGTCCAGAGATGCTATGGTGTATTGGTATGTAACAATGTGCTCACCTTGCTTTTTACCATTTCCGCAAGTTTCATTTTTTAAACTTTAGGTACCTTTTCTCAAAATCTATTTAACTTAGAAGTTTTAAATTTTTTGTGGCTGTACAGAATGTTTGGCTACATTTAGGAGGTTAAAATTATGATACTAAATTAAATGGTTTCCAAGAAAAAATATAAATATAAAACAATTACACCAAAAATTATTTTCATGTGACCTATTTTTTTAAATTAAATTACTCCCTCAACGGACAAATGGTTAACCGATTATCTTAAGCTACTTATAAAACCTCATAGTAAAAATGGCGGAGTTTCATTCTTTATTTTCAGAGAAAAGTGTACCTATAAATGAAAGTAACATTTTTAAGAACTTATTTAAGGATATTTAAATATTTTATAATTAAAATATTTAAAGGTATCTAAAAATTGTTCATACCAGTATACTCAGAAAACCTTCTTTAATAAGTAGTAAAACTTTTATTGTCCCATATGGTGTAATTCTAGAGAAAACTAGCTTTCTTTCAACTGGGAAAAACCGTAAACATAACCTGCGATCTCTACCAAGTGTCCTTAAAGCAGTTGTTACTCTACTTTGCCCTAATTGCGATTGGGTGGTGGGAAACCGTAACTAAACATCCCAAAAGTGCTCAACTCTTTGTATTAAAATTAGATCATAAGTACTACCTAATTTTTCACTTGAACCTCCATGCCCATGTCCTCAAAATACAGTACATTCTGAACTGACCCCGTAGCTCACCTGAGCGAGGGGTTCCGGGTTCTATTCGCGGCTGGGGGTGGGAGTATTTCTCTACCCAAGATTATTCCCTATGCTCCCCAGAGTCTGGAAGTATGAATGAGAGCGTGAATGTGTGTGTGATCTAATGATTAAAACCCAAGTTGCAAGAAACCCAACGAAAGAGTTACAAGAGTTAACACCATTACCAACAGGCAACAACTTCCAAAGGAAAGGTCGCCGATAAGACCAATGTAGTTAAAGGCGGAGTATAAATGGAACTAAAAAAACATTCTGAGTTAGTTTAGAATAGTTTTTTTCAAATTATATTGTACCTACAATAATCCGCCAGCTCTTGGACTATCTTTGCAAGTCGAAATACGCATACAAGCATGAAACATCGCTTGGTAAAATGGTCGGAATACAGCCTCTGGGTCTCAGCTGCACTTCGGTGCTTCTCTCCATAAATCATAACCAAATCCATGTATCTGAACATTGCAGCAGTTACCTAGTTCATGTAAGCACCTACCTCGGCCTATAAGCAGAGAAATAGTATCTCCTGGACCCGTTCCTGACCCGTTACGTCATACTGCCTCTTTTGAAAGTCAGTGACGCGGCAAATCATCTTAAACATATGTGTGCGGAAATATAAAAGCGCAAAAGATGGCAGCCGTGGGTCACACAGTAGGATGCCTGCGAATTGGAAACGCGTAGAGAAATCCTGTGAGTGTTATATATATTTTTTTATTTGCGCGGCATTAGACTGCATTAGTTTTACGCTTATGTCCGCGCTTGCAAGGAGTATAGTTTTAAATTCAATTTATACCAGAGAAGTTGCAGAATTACCAAAACTTTCATCGCAATATTCATTTTTTTCGTTTATATTTATTATTTAATCGAAAATACACAATAATACCTTCCGCCCACTACGTACGCGGTAGAGAAAGTATTAAGTTTCCAGAAGAGTGAGTAGAAAATGGCATGTGAACGTAACATATGAGATTTTCCTATAGCAAGTTGTTGGTTTGCCAGTTATACACAATTACACAATGATGGAGACTTTATATTCAGTTTGTTTTTGTCTCTGTTGACAATATCAGGTGGAGCGCTGCGGAGAAGCGCAGTGTTTCGTTTCCGGTGCTCGTGCTGAGAGCTCGGGGTTCGATTCCCGGCTCTGGGGTGGCTAAGTCGGCCCTATCCACGTCGTTACCTGTGACTTGCTCATATAAAGCATCCTCAAGGGCCAACGTGGTTCGGAGTCCACGGCAAAACGTAGGTCCTCCCATTGCATCGCCATCCTCATCATCACCCTACCATCGGAGGCAAAGGATTCCGCTCTCTGGGTGCCTCCACCTCAGAAATGGGTCCCGTCATCGCTTGGTGGAAAGAGGTATCCCCCGAAGGTCATAGGCCATATGAAGAGCGTTAGAAGCAACGACAAATATCGGGTGGAGGGCTCCAGGGTAGCGCAGTGGTTTCGTTTCCGACTCTCCTGCTAATGGCCCGGGTTTCGATTCCCGACTCTGAATGGCGATTTTAAGTCGACCCTATCCACGTCTTCACTTCTGACTTGTTCATGTGGTTCGGAGTCCACGGTATAAGCTGTAGTTGCTCTCATTCCACCACCATCCTCATCATACCCTACTATCGAATGCAACGGATTCCGCCCGCTGGGTGCCTACACTTCAGAAATGGGTCTCGTCATCGCTTGGTGGAATGAGGTATCCCTTGAAGGTCACAGGCCATATGGGGAACTTCGAAACGACGACAAATATGAAGCAGTTAGAAGTTTTAGTCACATATCATGGTAAGGAACACAACATTTTACACGTATACGAAACAGAAAGAATTCGCCTCCACTTTAAACCATTCTAGTAGCCAAATAAACGGAGAGTGAAAACCCATTTAAATATGCAAAAAGAAGACGCTATATTACCGTTTACACGTTGGGGCGTTCTTCAAACTTCTGGCTGTATTAGTTTTGTAATATTTTGGGAATTTCACAGATTTTTTTCAATTTTTTCATGTGTGACGTTTACAGAACTATTTCATATGCATTTTGTGGAGCAATCGTTTTATGTTAATATTTTAATATCGCCGACATATGATTTAAACTGAACTAAAAATCAATTTGTGAAGTCATAAAAATTGAGGTATTACTGAAGAAGTTCAATAAAAGCGTTTCTGCCTTTGGCATTTTTTTTCTTTCTTCTATCAAACCAAAAGCTATTTTCTCCGCTATTTCAGGTAATATAGCAATAAATTTTCTGTACCAAAGGCATGTAAGATAATGCTGTAAACACTATACATGAAAAAGTTAAAAAACACGAGGAATTTTCAAAAAATCATAAAATCAATAAAATGAAACCATTTGAAAATCACGAATAACGTAAACTATAATTTCAATTTTTCTTTCTGCGATTAAAATGAGAGATTTTTTCTCATTTTTATTAGGACATGCATACTTTATAAGCAACCTGAAGTATTATTAACGTGTGAAAATATTTATCTTCTTTTCTAACTTTAATATGATTGCTATATCTAGTTATGAAAATAGTATAGTACACAGTGGACTGGTTTGGATTGGATTGGCTACGGAGGGGACTCGGCACTGATCCACATAGAGGATATTGTACCTATACCCCACAAGGGGGCGTCCCCGGAAGGAGAGGAGACACCGGGCGGTCGGAACCAGGAGTGACGGCACAGGAATGCCAGGGACCCTAAGTTTCCAGACAGAGACTCCCCGGTAGACGGACAGGCAGACTGGGGACCCCCACCAGAGAGGGTGCAATGCCCCTCAACAAGGTTTGGATACCCCCGACAGCTAACCGAAAGCCCAGGGACGGAGTCACAAAGAGCATCCTTTTCCCCTGCCACACTGCACCGAAACATCATCGCCGACACCTCCAACCCTGAAAGAGACCAACGGATGAAAGAAGACGTGAAATGAGAATAGAGATGAAATGGAGGGACAGGAAATTCTCGGGATGTGAAAATCCTTCCCAACATTCGCCTGGCGACCAGGGAAAACCCTGAAAAAAATGGGTCAAGAAGGGCGGCCACAGGAATCGAACCTATGACCTCCCGAATGCGAGCCACAGACGAAACCGCCTGAGCCATCCCGCTCGGTTAGTACCCAGTATAATCGGTACTACTCTCGTATTTATCAGTTAAGGTTTTACAATAAAATTACTTACCAACTCGAGTAAATAGTGCATGTACACTAGATGTTGCTCGAATGAAATGATCTAGCTCACCCACCCGCCCTTTATAGCGACGATACGTATATCGCTTCAATCCTCTTCTTATAAAAAAATCCCTCGGTTACGCTTTGCGGCTTAGGATACTCCCAGGTATTGGCAGCACACCGTACCTTCCGCTATGTTTGGATTGTGAATTTTGGCAACAGGAACGGCTCCATAATGCCTCGGGTGTGATGCGTATTGCGTGTTTATCGTTTATAATGTACAACGTTGAAATAATTGTGGTGTTTTTCATTATGTTTTCTGCAACCTTAATTTGTGTTAGAAAATGTCTTTGAATGTACATATTTGTGTTATGGAGTAAAATAGTTATGAATATGCGTTTGTTATATGAGTATGGTGATTCCAAGCCATTGATAGATACGGGAGTATTGAATAAATTCATGTTTACAGGTGTAACTTTTGCACTAGTAAACATGCATGAAAATCTGCAAATGTGCAAATGTATTTTTAAAATTTCCAAAATGTGATTACTTTGGGACCTTGTGAAACGTTACGAGATGAATTCCTCATTAACTTCAGAATAAAATTAATACAAACATTTTGAAGGTGCTAAGATTACTGGTGGTAGTAGCCGAGTGTATCTAACATACCCATTTTTAAGTACCTGAAATTGTAATATTTTTATTCAGGAAGATAAATGTGGCATTAAAGTCGAAATTTATGTTTATCGGTGCGACCTTCGTAGTAATAAACCGTATTTCATACTCCGACTTCCTCTTCCTCTTCTTTTTTCGAAAATGTAATATCTGATTAATACCTTGTTTAACGTACTGTGACGAAATATTAAGCTAAACTATTAATTTCTCAAAATAGGTTATTTGAAACTCATATGCTTTTTGCGGTTTAAAATTCTTGGAGGTTTTCTTCAGTCGCTAGGCGATTGTTGGGTTGGATAGTTTGACCCACGAATTTTCCTATCGTCCCTTTCATCACTACATTTCATTTCCTTCTTCTTCACCGCCATACCAGGCATTGGCTGATTACCCATCCTGGATATGTTATGATCTAGAGTTTGCTTGCTCCTAACAGGGGCTTGTAAGCCCTTGGGGGTGTAAGTCCTACAAAGAGGAGTATAATCTGAAGAAGAAATTCTTGAAACATTATCTGGGCACAGCATACAGTTACATCAAACAGTGACTGAGCGGGATGGCTCAAACGGTTACGTCTCTGGCCCACATTAGGGAGGTCCCGGGATCGATCCCCGGCGACGGCCCACTCTGGCCCATGGGTTTTTCGTGATTTCCCCGGGTCGCCAGGCGAATGCTGGTGTGATTCACCTTTTACCACGACTCTCCTTCCTCTCGTTTCCAGCACCTATCATCTTCCTTGTCGTCTGTTTAAGGGCTGTAGGACCATGCGACGGTGTTTGGCCGGTTGCGGCTGGACGGTGGCTTGCGCTCTGCAAAGGTTTCTTCCCTGGCTTCGCTGCGGTACCGCTCAGCGTGGGGGTCCGCTCCCGGGGATCCTGAAGGTTGGTGACTTGTGGGCAGGAACCGTGCGGCGTCGGATGCGTTCTATCTGGAAACGTTAGGGACACCGTCCATGCTTGCCCCATTGACATCCGAATCTGGTCGCCCTTCGGGTCTCCCCCTCATCCCTCCCTCCTAGGGATCACGTTGGAAGCACAATGGGCCGACTGGTCTGCGTGCGGTGCTCTGTCCCGGTTTCGGAGGCCCCTCATGATATGTACCTTTACATTTACCTTTTACATCAAAGACTGCCCGCCATATGATACTGGCCTTAAGGTGGTGGAAGAGCGGGATGGCTCAGACGGCAACGTCTGTGGCCCGCATTCGGGAGGTCGTGGATCGATTCCCGCGGCTAACCTTCGCAACCCATGAGATTTTTCGGGTCGCTAGGCAAATTCTGGGAAGGTTTATTACATCCCCCAAATTTCCTGTCTTCCCAGTTCACCTCCATTCTCATATCACTTCACCTTTCATCTGCTTGGCTGTTTCGGGGTTGAAAGTGTCGGCGGGAGTCTCGGTGTTGCATGGCAGGGGAAAAGGATGCTCTATGTGACACTTCCTCTCCGAGTCCCGGGCCCCCCAGTGGGATGTGTAAGTCCCCAGAGGGTGGGCAGCCGGTTGTCCAACTACCATCCGAAGTTTCAATCTCGAAGAAGGCAAGGGTCCGGCCGCCCTCTGTGTGCCCCTCAGCCTTCCCTCCCGGGGCACAAACGATTTGCGTAGGTCGAGGTGCTAAGTCCCCCTCCGCTCCTAGTCTTAGTCCTAGTTCTAAGCCGGTGGAAACGGAGCTGCCAACGTATTCTTTTTACCCCTATTAAAACTAATAGATGCAGTCATCGATTTTACTTTAAGTGTATATGCTAACTTAGAAAAATTCAATTTCAGTGCTAATAATGAAACCAGAGATCCTATTTCAAAGAAGATAATATGGTATACAGATCTCATTCAAAAGCAATTTCATGTATTACATGGATTGGTCTTTAATGAAGCATTGAACAGCATATAATCAGTACATGTTACGACAAAAAGATCGTCAGTTTTTAAATAGGCATATTGTTTCCTGCATAAATCACGAATTTTCAACAAGACAGCAGGATCATCGCAAGAGTGAAACTTGTTTTTTTTATGTTGTTAAAACCAAAATCCTTTAAAGTACAAACTTAACTTCCCCAAATCAGTGTAAGAATGCTTGGAAATAAATATGATCATCACTTTTCTTATCGCTTACCTGTGATAGGTAGGACTATTCCATCCTAAAATTCGTTATATGTATTTTTTCATCAGAAATGTATATTTTGAGGTTCTCTGAAACCAGAAAAAGCATTTTAGAACAATTTTGTGTTTGTGTGGGGGAGGTGCTGGTGAAAATTGACAGTGTTTGGCCTAAAACTGATATTCTGTTTTTTGCACCAAATAACATCTTACAGATAAGTTACGTAACTGCAAAGTTTGGTGAACCTTTTGTAATTTTTTAAACCTTATGTTTGGTGTCTTAGCTTACTAGAAACCATTTTAATTTCAAGTTTATTGTCCTAGGATCATTAAATTTGGCCTGTTTTCGATGACACATTTTTTATGAACCCTTAGTCGTCATTTTGTTCCATTTGGCATGCATATGGGGACGACTTCTTTATTTATCACTGTCTAATTTTTTCGAGTTATGATTTTTACGTATATATGTTATTATTTTTCATCTCACCCAAGAACCCTTTAAAATGTATACTAGAGCTCAGGGATACACATTTTGAACAAAGGAAAATCACTCTATACTTTCAGAATTTTGCATAAAATTACTACTGAGGAAACGATAATTAATTCAAAATGAGTATTTTACATATACTTTTTAAAAGGGTTTTTTTAAATTTATATGGAATACTTATTATAAACACGGCATCTAGTAAAGGACTTGGAATTTTGCATTTATTAAATTTCGAGATGGAAATTTTGCCACAACATTCCCTTAGTTTTTTTATACATTGTCATAAATTTGAGATACTAACATGACAAACAAAATTCACATATGTATTTGATCTTCTGTGCTTGATGTCCCGTTTATTCGAATTGAATTTCGTACAACTGGGAAATTCTAAGTGAGATAAAGTATTTTTCTAATTAATTTTTGTAGCTCAAGCTTGAAACAGGCGACTGTCGTTTCCAAATCGTATCTATGAATATAATATGTTGTATGTTATAGTCCGAATTCTCTAATCTGACACTTAAAAAAATATCTATTACGAGTAAGGCAAGGTTGATATAAGAGTGCCTTCTTATATGAATGGAATAATATACAAAGTGAAAGGGGTATTCATGAGAATAGCTTAACTGGCATTCTACTTTTTACACTGTATGAGCTATTAGAGTATTTTGTTTTCCTTTGAGCAATAGATTCGCCGTAAAAACGGTTTGTAGATACCAATCGGCCACGATATGAGTGCGTGTGGCGGGAAGAGGAACTAAACGGCTACGAAACAATTGAGCGGGGTATCGGAAGGACAGTCAGGTAAAGAAAACATCCGCAGTTCCGAGTTGCGTTTACTAGCAAGGCTAAGGCCTGTAAATATAGTTTTTATTGTGCGACTATACATTTCCCTATCACCTTGCCCCTCACACCCCTCTGATCCGTATCCATGATTGTCAAGAAAAACAGTGGCGTCATTCTCCAAGCGCATGCATATCATGGCCGACTAGCATAACTTCTAACACGCCAGTAGTATGCGATACGTTTTAGTATAAAGGAACGCCTAAGCCTATGAACAATTAAAAAAAATGGAATCGATTTTTTGTCTATTATATTATTATTGTTATTATTATTATTATTATTATTATTATTATTATTATTATTACTATTATATTTGCTGTTGTATTCTTTCCTTTGTCAGCATGCCCCATTACCGTGGTAATATTACATGCATCACATAACCTATATTGTATATCCACAGTATTGCATAATTTTGTACATTTCACATAATTTTGTATACAGGGTGGACCATTTAAGTTGAGACTATACAATATCTCCAAAACTAAGCGATGCAGAAAGAAATGTCTTTAATAAAAGTTGCTTGTTATTATGGGCGAAAGTGAAGGCCATTAGTCGTGTTTTGTTTGAAGGACGTTATGATACTCATTTTAGGGTCAATTTAATTTTTTTTAAATGGGAACCTACAATTAGGATCAAATTAAATTGACCCTAAAATGACCATCATAACGTCCTCCAAATAAAACACACTAATGGCATTTACTTTCCCCCATAATATCAAGCAACTTTTATTAAAGAGATTTCTTTGTACAACGCTTAGTTTTGGAGATATTGTACAGTCTCAACTTAAATGGCCCATCCTGTATATTAATAACTTGTGCACTTATCGTTTAGACCTTATGGTATATTATTGTTTTTATATATTTCTTAAAGAGTCTAAAACATTTTTGTACAAGGTCTTTCTGTGGTACTGGCCACGCTCCTCTATCTTTGCAGATTTCTTTCCTTCAACATGTTTCTTGCATGTTGCTGCATTTCACAGTCGTACAGGAGATGGTCCACGGTCTGCATTGCTTTCCGACATGGGCAGGTTGAGTCATTTATGTTTCGTATTCGATGGAGATGTGCTTTGTTTTTGCCATATCCAGTTACTATTGCAGAAAACTCTGGGGTTATGTTATATGTAAGTTTTGATCTGTCTCTAACAGACAGGAAGAATTTCTCGCGGCTCTTTTAGCTGTGTTGTTGCACTCTTTCTGCCATTTAGTAGGTACTCCTTTTATCTGGGTGACAGCTGAGGATTTACGTTTGTTTGTATACTCGATGGTTCCACTGGTTTCTGTCGCAGCTTCCTTCGTCAATTTATCTGCCATTTCATTGACATGATTTTTTATTTTTATTATTATTATTACAATTATTATTATTTGTTTATAGAATCAGCACATTTAGCATAATTTATCATTGAAGTTTCCCCAGAATCTTAATTTACGTGGTGTACTACATCTGCCAACGTCGAAGTGACATACCCGACATACGTAATCCAGCGGTTAGAGCACGGCGCAAATGTTTCAACTTCGAAGCCTTTCGCATATCGGTAATATTTTGAAATTATCTTGCAGAACTGCGTTTCAGCTAAATTTAATAACTAAATTGTTTTCAGAAGATTCTCCAGGTGATTTCGTATTGAACTCGGAAATGTTAAATCTGAACCGTTACACCTGAAGAAAGGACCATAAATATTAGCCAAACATTCTTAATGCAGAAAAGTGTATTCTGCTGTTGCTGAGACAGTTCAAAACCGGAAACGAATAATAGCTTTATTAGAGTTCCTTACTGAGTTGCTTTACTGGCATATAGATGCGATAGAAACAAGAGGACTTAAAATTACGAACTTTTGCAGTATTCTAAGGGCGGGGATTCTGAACTATGTAGAAGATTTATTAATGACATGTGATGACAGAGAATTCGTTCACAAGGTACTGGTGGCAGATAAACCGTGATGTGCAAGACATTGTGTTTTCTGTTTTCACAACTTAAATTAAATTGAGTTTTATTTATGGACGCTCTATAACTGCTGTGGTCCTTAGCGTCCCATTCTATATTGGGCGTGAAAGACTGGTAATTTTGCTCAGAGGCCTCTTTATCAGGCTTGAGGTTCTTTTACGTGCCGTAAATCTACGACACGGGACCACCGGGTTTACTTCTCTTCCGAAGGAAGCCATGCTAAGGATTTTTACGCCCGGAAAAAAATCCATCGCCCTCCCTCCGCCGAGTTTGAACCCGCGACCTCGGGAACTAGAGACTAGCATGGGAACCACTACACCACGAGAATGACATTTCCACAACGATCCTATGTTAGCACATGAGAATGCGCATGCTAAAGCAACTGTTCAAAGTGCTCAATAATTTCTTACCTGAATATTTATTTTGCTTTAGAGGTATATTTGCTGTAGAACTTTATTCAGCCATTCGTGGCTTAAGGTCATTAGGAGATACGTTTAAAAACGTAAACAATATACCACCCGTTGCTCCGAGTGAGACTGCAACGCGTTGTTTACTTCATTCATTCGAGAGCTGGGCTGTGACGCCAGACATGCGGCCCGTGTTTCGTTGCTACTACGTTTACAAATGTGGCAGTCCAAATTATTTTTGTCAAAATACTTGGAGATGGACCGAAGTTTTTGAAAACTGTCTTGCTCCTTTCAGTGCCTTCACTATTCCTGGATAAGGAATAGCTGTAGTGAGTAAAGAAGGTCGTGAGAATGTACGTCAGAATGTTCTTAAATCCAGAACTTAGCTAAGTATTGTAAAAATTCCGTTAAGTCAGCTTTATACGTTCATAAATACAGGAGCTTGAAGGACAAAATCCTAACCTTAGGTATAGGAACAGACGATTCAACGGAGAGGGACACCTCGCACGCTGCGACGGTTCTGTTGCAGCTACCACCCCCCAGGAGGAAGGGATGAAGTTAAGGAATCACAGGAAGCTACAGGCCGTAGACAGACAGGCCACAAAGACACGTGAGAACTCCCTAACATTTCCAAGCTCGTAGACCCGTCCTACTGCTGGAACCGCTTAGAGAGGGCGATGGACAACCCACCAATCAAGCAGCCCTCTGGTGCCCACGGGGAATACTCTTTAAATTGAGCATGCATCCAAGCCCTTCTTCCGACACCGCCATATACCACGAAACCTAAAAACACATCTGAAAAAACGAGGTCTCTGAGCAAAATTACCGGTCTTTACGCCCAATATAGAATGGAACGCCAAGGACCACAGCAGTTAAAGAGCGTCCATAAATAAAAAATATATGAAAAATGAGAAGACAGAATGAAAGGGAGATGATTGGAAGGATATCGTGGTATGGAACAAACCACCCCAGTAATCGCCTGTCGACCCCGGGGAAACCACGAAAAACCCAAAGTGGACGGTCGCCGGAGATCGAACCGGGGATCTTCCGAATGCAGGTCGCACACGTTACCGCGGCGCCACCTCGTTCGATTTCCTATATCATAAGAACCTCACTATCGGGGATTGTGAGCCCCTCAAAAAATGGAAAATGGCTTTGCCAGAATTTTCTGGTTCCTGCGGAAGCATTCTTATTCATTACTCTCCATTATTCCAATGGAACACCTCCCTCTTCAGAACTTTCTTAATATTCCGAAGTACGTTGGGTGTGTTTCCAGAGAGTGCAGCTTTCCTCGTTTCTCCTGTTTAGTTTCACATTTGCTGCTTCCTTTACGTTCGTCCCTTGTCTTTATTGCTCAACCTCATTCTCTGCGTCTTTTTCTTAGTGCTCCAGAATGTTACATCAGGTCTTCCCCTTACATCTTTACCTACAGCATTTTCCGTTCATTTAAACTTTTTTAGTTCCATACTTTTGTAGCTCGCACTTACTCAACAAACAACGCAAAATCAGACGGAGAGCTTCTTTATACTTTTATTAAAATTGAGCTAATAGGCAGTGCCAGTGGCGGCTGTTGCATAAGAGCGTAAGAGCACGTGAACGCCCTAACTATAGACACCTTACGGATTTATTGATTTTTTTCTTGGAATGCTATGAGACATGTTTTAAAGTAAGTACCGTTAATACTTTACCGCTGCAGTCGCGATTTTGAGCATGTGCGAACACTTCCTCTATTCATTAGGGACTTAGACGCAGCTGTGAGCGATCGTCACATGGTGTCTTCCGGTTGTTAGAGCGTTTCGAAATGTTTAAAACAATCGAACGACCCGCCAACTGTGAAATCAGACCAGTTATTCGCTTTTTTGAAATTGTTACGCCAGCAATCATTCATCACCAATTATGTGAGGTTTATGGGGAAACAATTATGAGTGACAATGCCCGGCCACACAGCCAAATACATTCCAGATCTGATCGCATCATTGTTGGGAACAATTGACCACAGTCCGGATTTGGCACCAAGCGGTTTTCGTCTGTTTCTTCATCTGAAGAAATTGCTTGGTGGAAAACAGTTCAACGGTGATGATGTGAAACAAGAGGTGCAGACTTGGCTTTGACGAAGGCATACAAAAACTGGTTTCCCTTTACAAGTGTCTGAATAACGGCTTAGAGTATGAGGAGAAGTAATGTAAGGTGTAAGGTAATGAATGGCAATACATTCATTCATTATCTGTTTACCCTCCTCTTATGTAGGACTTACACCCCCCAGGACTTACAGGCGGGTGCCTGGGACCAGAGGCCCGTCGAGGAGCCTCATGGATCAGACAGAGCATCCAGGATGGGTGATAAGCCCGATGCCTGGTATGGGGATGAAGGAAGTAGATGAAGCGAAATATAGGTGAAATGGATGAAAGGAAAGGTGATGATGGAGCAGTTGGTGGAATGAATGGCGGGGGAAAACCCGCCCAGACGCCGCTTCGTCCACCACAAATCCCACATGCAGGTCCCGGTCCTCCTCGGTGGGAGGCGAGCGGTCTAACCACTCGGCCACGGCGCCGCCTGAATGACAATACAGTATTTGGAAAATAATGTTCTGCACTTTTTCAAAAAATTATAGGTACTTACTTAAAAAAATACGCCTCGTACATTTATGCGGCAATTTAAAATCTACGGCAATTAGATCTACCGAGCTCTGTTGCGCTGGCCGGAAAGAATGGTGGAATCATCCGGAAGTAAACAACGCTAAAGTATAGTGCACAAGCGCGCGAACTTCTCCGGTTTCTCCATACCATCCATAATCTCAACGATTGTCTGTTCAGACTCTTTTGGGCTAGCGGAAAGGGGAAGGTAACAACCGCAGGCACGCGGCCAGTTCGGCTTCGTGTGGCTGTTCTTTGTTCTAGCTACTGTGCCAACCGCGCAAATTCCTTATCTCCCCCTTCCACTGGCTCAAAAGACTCTGATTACACAGTACAATTTAATTTACACGTTACTTCGTTCTTGTCCTAACACGGTATACTTAATTATGCACACAACAACCATAAAAAAAACTTTCGTCAGACAGGTTATGCATTATTATTATTATAATACATAATAATATTGCTGTTGTTAGGCGCGGCTGCAGTTGTATCAATTTGTTCGCAATCATACCTACGAGTATTATGCAGCAGATGGTATTTCACATTTTCAGGCCTGTCTGACTAAAATTTTGTTAACACCCAAAATATACAACCACAAGTCGCTACTGAGCAGAGTGGAGGTACGCATTCACTTGAACGCAAACTACACATCGGATTTTTACTTCCTCTAGCATTTACCTACGGTTAGCATAGGAAATACCGTATTCCGCCGAAAAGTTCTGTATTGAGATTTCAATAAATATAACGTTTCAAAACGCCTCCTTTTTCTTGAATAGTGTTTAACCCCGCTCTTACTTCATACGGCACCACAGGCGGCGACACTGGTGATAAAGGAAATGAAATGATAATTGGGAAAGGAAATTTGGGAAGGAAAGGTTTCAGGCCTAAGTATAGAGTACTTCCCCGGCATTTGTCAGTTATGAGTAGAGGAAAACTTGGACAAACCTTAGTCGGTAGGACGGTCCTGGTGGGATTTTAACCGCCGCAGACCTTCTATTCAGAGCCCGTGTCTTAATAAAGATACCGTAATTATTGACAGGAAGATATAAATAATTAAAGAAAGAAATGATAGTAAGATAAATGTTTGAATAACTGCAATACATAGTTTCCATATATTAAATTAATATATAATGTAATAAACTTGAGTTGAAAAGATTTGTCTGGAGAAAAAACTCATTAGCGAGTCATGTTAAGAAAGGACATTAGCAACAGCGAGGAGCGAACGTGCTAGGCATAAAGATTCGTGGAATGCAGATAGGTTATAAGTTCAGTACATTTGCAAAGTCACGTAGGTCAATTCTGGAAATTGGAAAAGTGATGGTTCCTAGATTCAGGAGAGTCATAGCTTAAGCAAACAAGGGCAGGTATACCTAGTAACAGTCCAGATACAAATAGGTAAGAATTGTAATATTGGCTCGCGTAAGAAGGGAACGTTAGTAGAGGTAGTTCTAAGGTAAGCGGAGCTTGAGTTAAGAAGTAGGTGTGCATTATAATCAAAGGCACATTCGTTCGTGCACTCTTTCCATGCACACATTCGTGCATACATTCGTATCTCTGGATACCTGTATTGACTCGTGTGTTATTTTAAACGCTCAGTGACGCGCTTGTGTGAGTAAGATTTAGCGGCCAACGCGAGGGGTTTTGCCGGTAAACAGTTTAGCGACTCACGACAAGTTACACTACTGTTTCTTTTATTGCGGAAACAGTTATTTTAAGCCGTAAAATTGATACTGCAAAAGTCAGTAGGTATACTAATTCAATAGTTATAGTTTCGCGTGCTACGATTCAGAATCAGTTTCATTGTTTATTTTCAAATGGTCGACGACTCGTTTCAATAGCTCAAGTATTGGATCACATTAATTTCTCAGTCCATTTAACTGGTTGGTGTTATCCTTCACATTACACTCATGCATACCCTGAGAAAGACCACATAGCTGTACCACTGGAGCGGCTGGCACGCGAGACAACAGAACGAGTTACGAGATAACGACAACATAAGAAGCAGGTGAAGTATATTGCTTCAAAATTGTCGTACCATCGTGCGGCTTTAAAAAATTCAAATAACGTAATACGTTATCAACGACTTCGGCTACCTGTCAGTGAAAGGTCTCCTGAACCACCCAAAAAGCATTATAGAAAGGCGGCATGCGCGTGTGTGCTAGGGGCAATCTCCCAACACAAACGAAAGCATATGAAACATGTTATTTTTTTTAATTTCTCTAAAACGGCTGTAACGAATTCATTGAATATTTCATATGCTTGAGATATTACCATGGTCAGCAAAATGTATGTACTGAGTTTTTTATACATGCCCTGTGAATTCGTTTTTACTCCCAGTAAGTCTTCTGTTGCTAAACCTGAGAAAAACTTACTGCATGAAGAATCTGGCGTGTTACTTTAAACTGACTTTCTCTTCCCACTATCGTTTATTATTATTATTATTATTATTATTACTATTATTATTATTATTATTATATATTTTAACAAACCACTCTCATAAAATCTTATTTTTATACGTACTTCAAATCGGAATAAAAGTTTGCAGAAATAGTTTCATTATACATTTGTTGTAAACACAAGGGGAATACAGGAAACCAAAACGATAGTCAAATGTTTAAGAGCAGGTCACTATAATTGGCCTTAAAATTCATCACTCTTGACATTACGAGAAACAACTGCAAAGTGACAGGGCTTTAAAAATGACAAAAATATTGAAAAATGCAAACAAGTAATCAAGGATATCTCCGAAATAGCTGACGCCACATAAAAAAAGCGAAATTACTTGTACGTTTCAAAGAGATCTACTGTTTTTTTTTTTTTTTTGTAATAAGCTTTGCCTATCTCTTATAGTTTACCCGTTATACAACATTATAAAAATTTCCTTTCGAATGAACAGGACTTCACAGGTTAAAGCCAAAATATTCGAGATATACATACTCTTTTCCATTTAATTAGCTTAAGTATGTAGTATTTTAATATTAATCGCTAGAGCCATTTTTGAAAAATAAAGTTTCTAAACTTTTCCAGGGGGAATTTCCTTGAAAATCTTTGTGTGGCATCTTTGTAAGATGCTGAACTTAAATATCAAAAATGGTATTTACTCGACATTTCGTTTGGGATAATGCAGTTATCTCTCTCTCTCTCACACACCTTTTTACTTTCTCTACCACGTACCTAGTAGGTAGAGATGGTATTGCATTCCACCCAAAAATTCGATACCGAGATTTCACCGGAAATACTTGTTTTGAGACCCGTGAATACAAAAAAAACATTTTTACTTTCTATACCACGTACATAGTAGGCAGGGAAGGTATTGCATTCCACCCAAATATTGGATATCAAGGTTTCATCGGAAATGCATTTCTAAGCAGGTATTAACTAATTTGATTAAAACCTTCCCTAAAAACCTCAAATTTTAGAATATTTCGGAAATATTATGTAACGAATGTCCATCTGAAAAAATAGGGCTTTTAATTATAATTTTTTTTTAAATAGGTTGAAAGTCTCTCCAACTCTACCTCTCTCTCTCTCTCCCCCCCACATACACACACGCGCGCACACACATACACACACACACACACACACACACACTTTCTCTCTTTATATTACAAGTATGGATAAAAGCACTTTTTTTCTCTTAGTGAAAAAATATGTGCTCATAAATTGTGCTTGCACTATGTTTTTGTTTTAATTTGTCTCTGCACATACTCTCGCCTGAACGAAAGACATCCATACCCCCCACGTCATATAAAGGTGTAGACATTGAAATCAATGAAATACCAACTCGGAGAGGAATACAGATTCTAAGTCTGCATTCACCTATCTAGCGTTAAAAGTAATTTTTCCTGATAATGTTTTTCCACTGTTTTATCATTAAGATTACTGCTGGTAGTGGAAACACTTACAAATTACTTTGAAATTCTTACCAGAGGCTGACAGTTCAGGAAAAACCAAATTAAGTGCATCCTTTTAAGAAATTATTCTAATATTTAAAACGTAAAACGCAACAATCCCATACTTTTGTATTTGTTTCTACAGTAATGTTATTTTATGAATTTTTAAGAACGCTACATGGACAACATTTGACACATTGTTCCAAAACATTTTAAACCACACACCAGCGTGTAGCCTCCTGTGGTTCCTTCACCTCATCCCCTTCCTCCTTGGGGGTGGCAGCCGCAATAGATCTTTGTAGGTCGTGATGCGCGAGGTGTCCCTCCGTTTAATAGCCTTGATCTTTACCTAAACTGCACCGTAAAACCCTTTTCATGTAGATCATTTCAAAAAGTACTAACTTTCTCTCATTTTTTGCGTTCAAGAGCTACTCAAGAAACTGATCTAAAAGTTTAAGAGTTTCCTATAGGTAATATTAATACTTGGTTTTTAAAAAAGACGAAACATACTGCTTCAAAAACACACAATTTCCTAATTTCACATGATGGTCCCGTGTAAATTCTATTTGTTACTAGTTCACTTGTATTTTATATTCCGTTATATAAAGTTAAAAAGTTACACTCACTAATGACTTTCTCCATCCTGAGACAGTACGTTCTGCATAGCTAAATATAAAATGATAAACACGGGGAAAATAAATATTAATAACAGTAAAAATGATATTATTAATTAAGACTGGGAAGCGAGTATTACTGCAAAGGTGAATATGGGTTGAAGTGACAATGACAGCAGAAGGTAGTAGACGGATTTGGTTTTTCCCCCCATTTTAACCAGGTGAGAACAGAATACGCTTTGTTAGTGTACCGTTAGGTCGCCTGAAAAACAGATGCATAGGAAGAGAAGGTCAGTGCTCTGATAGCTGCAAGTATTCGAGTTCAGGAGGAAACTTGAGGTAAACAACCAATAAGAATGGAGGTAAAAATCGCGTGATAACGAAATGGGGAATAGGAAAATTTCGAAATAAAGAAAGAGAGTTTAGAAAGCACTTGTTCGTGGTATTTCCTTGGAGGTTGTTCTCAAAATAAATGTGAGTGTCGGCGGATAAGCACGATTGTATGAAGCACAGCAGTAAAGAAATGTGTGTGTGTGTGTGTGTGTGTGTGTGTGTGTGTGGCGTGGTAATATCAGGAGTCAGATTTTAAAAAAGGTGACGGGAAATAAACGGGCAGGAAAATGAACCAGTCGTATTAATCACCAACCCTAGATCCAAGATCCATGCGGGTCCCTAAGCGAGCATCGAACCCGGGACCATTTCTGCAAATCACCAAATTGGTGCACAGCACCTCCAATGCCATACCTCCAGAATCCTTACAGACTCACAGTTGTCTTTCATATATTTTACTGTTCATTTAAAAAGAGATTCTTTCTTCCAACTTAGGTTAATCACCATAGCCGTTTACTAGAAATGTTTTAAATTAGGCAGTACGGATTAGGAAACAAATACAATACAAAAAAAGATAACTGTGTGTTTTTCAAGTTAATGCTGTTATTACTGAGCTCATGTGGACAAAAGTAGGAACTGCACGTTTTCAAACATATTTCATTATATAAGGCTCTAATGTATGCTGGGAAAATGTAAAGACGTAACAAATATCTCGGAAACAGCTAATATAACCAAAGAAGATTAGTTGACACGAACCGCGAGTTTAAATGGCCTATTTATTTATTTATTATGTAATGTTGTAGTAAGTGTTTTCATCTCTCTTTTGCTTTCCCAGTTAAAATTCAATGGCGATGTAGAGACTATTCGCAAAACTTTCAAAACATACAGCTTATTTATCATCACTTACAGCATTTTAATCAAAATTCTGAAAAAATAATATTTATTAAATAAATGATAACGAAACTTGTTCCAAGTAAAGACCTGTGTTGAGAAAGTTTTTATTCAATGTGTTTGCACGGCATCCTTAAACGTTGTTCAAATAAAGTATAAACTTTGACATTTATCTGGCTTTTGCTTTCTGAGTTATGTTGTTAAATACCCCCCTCGCACAAAAACTAATGTATTAATATACATTATAGTGTAATAGCGTATTTAATGGGCTGCTAGTAGGTAGGAATAGACAGAGCTAGGCCACGTTTTTGCTATGGTTGAAGGAATTTAGGGAAGCTTTCCAGGAGGATGGGAGCAATTTTAGGGTATTTAGAGCATTGGCACAGTTATATCTATTTCTAGGAGGCACTTAAAAGCCATTTTAGGACACTTTTAGTTTACTTTACAGGTATTCTAATGGTATTTCAGTGCGGTGGAATAGACATTTAGCATACTTTTACAGGTTTTTAGAACATTTTGGAACACTAGCAGGGGTATTTCAGGCATTTCATAACATTTTCAAATGTATTTTAGCAGTTAGTACACGTATTTTTAGGTATTGGCACTGGTTTTTAGAACATTTTGAAGGTTTTTTTTAGAAAATGGCGCAGGTATTTTCATGGTATTGGCGCTGGTTTAGAACATTTCGAAGGTATTTTATGTTGCTGTTTTAAAGTATTTTAACAGCAACATAGAATACCTTCAAGCATAGCCTTCCCTAGCATCTCTCCTCGTTTTTCTTATCCCCCCATATAAACGCATTTTCTGGCCTTCAATCCTCATCCAGGCTACCATTTCACCTCGTTTTCCTATCTCTTCCCATATAAAAGCAAAGAAAGTGGCCCAGCTCTGCCAGTTCTTTCCTACTCTGCTTCTTGTGTCATAAGTTTGTGGTAGATCACAAATTACCTCTTGATATTTTTTTCAATTGTTTAATTAACATAAGATTCGATTTGTCACAGCTGTTTTTATTTGATCTTGTGTAACACGCGAAGATCATCATAAAGACCTGAATATAATTCACTTTAGTGATTCTTAGAGTGTTTAATATTAAGTTGGTCAAGACCCAGGTAGGCTTCACAAACATCTTTGGTAACACTAGTCTGGTTTTCTCCGTTGTCAGAAAAGACAAACCGTATTAGTTTTCAGCAATCGTTCTGCTTTGCTGAGATAGGGTTTTAAAGCTTAAGCTCTATCCGCCGCTAAAAGGATAGGAATCTGATTGGAGTGCGGCTTAAAATTTCCGAGCAATGCGATTTCTTGACTCGCGGAATTCTTTAGGGATGGAAACGTGCGTTGTAACATATTGCAAAGTTCTACATCCCTGGCTTATACGCAGTATTGCAAAAAATCATTTTGAACTAGTGTGTTCATGCATGGCATTTCGGGACAAAAATGCGCTATATATATAATTTATTAGTTGATTTCCAGGTTGAGGAACGCTTTAAACTATTTTAAGCGCCAGCTTACGTACATTTGTTCTATTTTTCAAAAACATAATCCAAAATTTAAGATATATGACCAAGTAGATAAATTGTCCAACCGTCTCTCGTACTGGCATTCTGAAGTCCACGGTGCAGATTAAAAATTCTACACTTCTTGACTAAATTCGATTAATTGTTTTGTATAGCAACTTTACTGCAATTAATATATCGTTTCAATTGAATTAAAACTACATTTTAATTTTACGTATTTTAAAAACAAACTTCAGAAGTTCTAAGCATCATAATAAAGGTAATATTAATCAAATTTTATTATCCTTTTACTAGTGTGCTGTGTTGCAAATTGACTTACTTTTGCTTGTTTTTCAAAGATCTGAAATGTTCATTAAGTTTGTCGTTTCCAAACTATAGCTATAGCTTTTAAAACCAAGCATAGCTTCTATCTCCAAGTGTTCAGCTTCGCCGTTTTCCTTCCGAAAATTCAGTTCTCCAAATGTTCAGCTTTGCCGCTTTCCTTCAGAAAATTCAGTTTTATTCCGATTAATTTCATATATACAGTGAACCTATGGAGTATTCGGTTCTACTTCAAACAAATTCTAGCAGCAAAACTATCTATCGGAAGGAAATCGCGGTGTAATATCCAGAAAGAACAAACTACCTACATATTACGGTTTACGTATTCTGCCCTTTTTTCCAGCTTTTGCAATTTATTAGTTTTGTGTTTTTTTAATTGTAGCAATTTTTTCAAATTTTACACGTTTGGTGTCGATAAAATTAGTTATATATAGTTATATTAGTTAGATATATATATGTGTGTGTGTGGATAATTTTGTTCATATAGCCCTATAATGTCTACGAAATATCATTTAAACCTACGAGGAAATAAATTTGTGAAGCCGTAAAAACTGAAGCCTTAATAAGGAAATCCAGTAAAAACGTCGATATCTTCCGACTTTGACATTTTGCCTTCATCAGATCAAAAACCTTTTCATCGAATTTTCAGGTATTATACCAAAACAATTACTGTACTTTATACGTGTAAAATAAGTTTGTGAACGCCACACACGAAAACGTAGAAACTGTATGTGCAATTTTTAAAAACTTATAAAACTAATAAAATGAAAAATCTTGAAAAAGACGTAAACATGTAAACCTTAATATAGTTTGTGCTATCTGATTTTTTCTCTGTTATTTTGGATGTTGGAATTCTTTAAAGTGATGACGAATATTTTATGAAGTCACTGTATATAAAGTTACGTTAATTTTATAATATTTCTATAACTTTGAATGTCACATAGTAGAGGAAAATTTTAAGCGCGAGAAAATTTTGAATTAAACTTCGTCTCTTTCACTTTAAGTGCCCCCAATTATACCTTTGAACCGGTGTAAACACCAAACTATAGACCATATTAGAAATTGGTACAGATTTTGTAATTAGACAGAAACCATCAATGGATGCTACAAAAACAAAAATGAGTTTTTGATAAAAAGGAGACATTTATTTAAGTATGCACTGTTCCAAATGCACCAAATATCTTATTTATAAATGATCCATCAACTACTTTATCTAGCACAAGCTTACTGTATGCACATACTAAATGCTACTGAGTTGATTGTATTAATTTGAGAGACCTACATTCATGTCCGTATTTAAGTGCTCCAACTCCTTTGGCAAAAATAAACTGGCGCACCTCCAAAATACAAAACTGCATAGTAAGCACTTCAAAATTTCATTTTTATGTATTATATTAAACCCAGGTATCTATTTTCGTTTTGATATCAAGAACTTGCCTAAAATTAACAAAACATATACACTGTCGTTTGTGAAAATTGCAACACCAAGAAGGAAATTCATGAATTCACTGAATTTAATACCACAGGTTAGGTACATGACAAGAACAAATGATAAACTTTTCAAATCTATACATGACCTTTGAGCCCTAATATTCAGTATTTGGTGTGGCGCTGCAATTAGAGCTGCTATACGCCGTGGCATTTAATCGAAAAGGTTCTGAATAAATTCTGAGGGATTTTCCTTCACGCAGTTTGTATTCGAGCCCACAAATCCGTAACACTGGTTACTGGAGGACCGTGACGCACCAGGTGCCGACCAACCATATCCCAGGCATGTTCGATGAGCGACATGTCAGGAGAACGTGCAGGCCAGGGAAGCAGTGGTACCCTTCGCTCTTCGAAGAAGGCTTGTACATTCCTCGCAATATGTGGCCGGGCATTGTCCTGTTGAAATGTGGCCTGTGGATATGTCTGAATCAGGAGGAGTACCTCAGGCTCTATAACCACCATTAGGTACCGGTTGCTGTTCAAAGTGCCCTCAATTCGTAGGAGGCGAGATCGGTTGTTGTAAACAATGGCGTCCCAAATCATCACACCTGTTGTTTGTCCGCTATGCCGCTCAACAATGCAGCCCTCCAGGTTGCGCTCACCACGGTACCGTCGGACACGTATGCGGCCATCACTGTAGGACACGTTGAAGCGGGACTCGTCCGAAAAGACTACCTTTTGCCACTCAGCACCCCAGTGGTGGTGTTCACGTGCTCATTGCAGTCGGAAGAGCTTGTGGTTTCTGGACAATGGAAGCCGACGTAATGGCATGCATGCAACCAGTCCAACCTGCAGCAGACGGCTACGAACCGTTGATGCAGACAAGTTTACACCAGTTGCAGTGCTCCAGCGTCGAGCCAACGCTGTGGATGAAGCTGTACGATCCGTTATGGCCATGCGAACAAGATGACGGTCATCCCGTGCTGTGGTCATGTTCCGTGGTCCAATACCCGCTCTTCGCTGCGCACGACCTTCATCTATCCACTGCTTCCACACACGCATCACTGTCGTAGCAGCATGCCCTGTACGAGCCGAAATGCCACGGTATGACAAATCCGCTTCCCGGAGACCGATCATTCTGCCCCGTTCGAACTCACTCACATGCCGATATGGCTCCCTTTGACGTTGACGAGGCATACTGGCACTCCCTTTATTGTTTCCACCTTGTTTGACAGCTCTTCACTGACTACACTGGGCGCAACACTGACCTTGTCGAACCGATACGAGAGGGCTCTGCTCGGCCTACGTGTACCCATATCTCTCTGCAAACCTAATCACTTATTGCTTGTACACTCTTCTACACTTCCACCAAGGTTGGAGTTATTCGGCAAAATCTTTCTTGGTGTTGCAATTTTTACAAACGGCAGTGTACATAATTGGAGTTATAAACACCAGTTAATACAATTTTTCTGAGACCAATGACAGATTTTGTTAGAAATCATTAGACTCTCTTTATGTCATTTAGCAAATGCGTTTGTTTATCAGTTCTTCTTAGTTCAGTTTCACTGAGAAGGTTACTAAGTAAGCAATGCCAATCATTACTACCAACGCTTTCTTGTATACATAAATCAAAGGAACACAACCCCAATCAATCATAGTTTTATGATTAAGGTCAGTTCCTACATACTTTCTCTGCTTCCCGCATCCCCCTCTTTTTTTTCCTACACATATGAACCATGTGTCTTAATACCGTTTACCATCCGGTATCTTCTTCTGTCCCGAAGCGTTTTGTATTCGACAGCGGGTCTCCTAGGGAACATTTTCTTCTCATTGAATATCCCAAATAATATATTTTCCTCCTCTTAGTCAGTTTTGTTCGCCACGTCTAAAGCAATTTTTTCTCTCCATTTCACGTTGTTCTTTCTTCTTCATATTCATATTCCAAATGTTTCCAATCCTTTCGAGTAGAATACAATTGCCAAGAACATTAGCGTAAAATCGCCACAGAACAGTTTTGATTTTATTTATATACCAATACAATTTCTATTATACATTTGAGAAATATATAAGATTTGTGGTTCCACATAGGACCTGCTCGTTTTATGATAGGGATACAACTGGAGTGTTGGATCTGATTACTATGGAGCGGCAGTCCCACTAGGGTCAGAGAAAGTAAATCCTTAGCTAGTGGGAAACCACAGGAGCATTCTAACAACTGGTACTTCCAGAATCAGAAAGTTCTAGAAGCGAAAGAGAAACACCTAATATAAGAAAAATGGCACCCCGCGAGTTGTTTCGAGACGACTGCTTCCAAATAGCACCAACAGAAATGGAAGCACAGTGGGCATTGTTGCGACGTTTAGTGGCGAGTGGAGTGCTGCGGAAATGAGACACTTAAACTTGTCTTCGAGATACAAAGCATTATAAAATTTGGACAAGTGCGCAACAGTGGACGTGGCGCAGTTCCATAGAACAACAAATTATTCCCGGACTAGGAACTGCACATAGTTACAGTTTCATTTCATTCAAGGTTACGTACGAGATTCTAGAAATGTGCCGAACACGTCAGGCTGCCAACCTGGACAACTGCTCGCTTTGAAGCCTGGTTTAAGGATGTACATAGCCTATGATAGGTGTATTTTGCTGTATCATTGTGATGTATTTATGTACAGTTAATTTTGTTCTACACATGTGAAGAAAGCATTATTTATCCTTTTTTGTTCACTTTTTTAGTTTCCATTGAGCAAATGATAGAAAAATAAAATAGTCAAGTTGTCAAGAGTTAATAAATAATGTCAGACGTTGGTGGTATGAGACCAGCACTATACAAAAACATAGGAAGGGTTTTCATTCAAACGCAAACATATGAAAACCTTACACCTTTAGACCGACCGAGATGGCTCTGCAATAACGTGCGAGGCTCGCATTCGGGACGTTCTGAGTTCAATTCCTGGGGCCGGCGACTCTGACCATGGGATTTTTGTGGTTTTCCCTGGTTGGCTAGCAAATGCTGAGGTGGCTTCTCTTCTGACACTAATTTCCTTTCCATCATTTCCTCTCATTTCGCTTCCTCTTTCATGCTTCAGGTAGGCTTAGGGACTGTGCTGTGTCGTTCGGTGTTGGACGGATGGCGCAAATGGTTGCTCGTTGGAAAGTTCTTCTCGCCCTACCAGATGGCAGCCATCCCTGAACCGCCTGAGGTGGGTCGAGATTTCGCGGGTACGGCAGAGGGAAGCCTTCTCTGAGCAGCCCGCCGGATTGACCGAATCATCAAGTTTGGAATCGTTAGGGATCTCTGAGCATCTCTGTCGGCCGGCCTGCTGCGACTTGTAACTTACTGCGGTTCCTTCACCTCATCCGTTCCTCCTGGGAGTTTTAAATTGAGTTTTTTATTTATGGAATCTCTTTAACTGCTGTGGTCGTTAGAGTCCCATTCTATTCTAGGCATGAAAGACGGGTAATTTTGCTCAGAGGCCTCTTTATCAGGCTTGAGGTTCTTTTACGTGCCGTAAATCTACGACACGGGACCACCGGCTTTACTTCCCTTCCGAAGGAGGCCAACTAAGGATTTAAGGATCCTGGAAGTGGATCCGCGTTGGGTTGAGGTTCGAGACGCCCCCCCCCCGTTCTCAGATCATTCACTCATACACCCTGACAGCAACTGCAAAGCCATTTGTTTGTGAAACAAATAGCTGGTATATACTAGCAATCATCTTAACTACATTCACAAATATAGTTGAGAGTCATTTTGAAAGTGATCAGAATGAAGCAATGTAGTGGACACACCGATTGAAATAATCATCACAGCAGCCTTCAAAACTCACATCCCCACGCAAGAAATAAATTATCATATTTAATGCAACAAGTGATTTCCAAACCATCGAGGAATTCGCAAGTGACTAAGTGACAAGGGAATTTATCTAAAGAATTTGGAAATCAGTAAGTAAAAAGTAACAAATCAAGGAATAAAATGAAGTGATTCACTAAAAAATCATGATTATTAAAATACAGGCATCAAATATTAATATATGCCTGCAATGTAAACAACAATGTTTGAAAAGGAATCAGAACCATGTGGTTGTACATTGTTTGATTAGTACAACTTGATAATTTAATATTATTTACTGCCATCTGCGAAACTAGAAGTATGCATGCAATATTATAAGGATACAATAACCAACATTATGATTTTCTTTGTTGTAACAAACATTAAAACACAATAAGTGAATACACATTTATCAAACCATTAGGAGTTAGAAGCAATTTTTAGTTCATTGTTGTTATTCTTAGTGAAGATGACACAGGAGTAGGTATAATGTTTCTTAATTTGTGTATAACGTCGGAATGGTATTCTTCATTTAGTTGGAGTTCTGACCTGTTCAGAATATCAAAAAAGGCAGTCGTATGTTTATCGTGTAAGAAAGGGATGGCAAAGAGATTTTGATCACGTTTGAGTGAATCAGGAGCGTGATTGGTTGGAAAACAACTTTCTTTCAAAATGATTGGCCATTATCTTCCACTTGGGGTCCTGGGTGAAATAGTCATTTAAATAGTACCTTTGAAGTTACTGCATGTATAGGAACCGCAAGTATTCAAGTATATGCTATGCACAGATTTCTTAGCAGTTCTTATCTTTAATCTAAAATGTAAACTGTAAAATCAATTATCAAAATATGTAATTCAAAAACCACAATTAATTGCTTGTTTCTGTGTGTTGTCTCATGCTTCAATAATCTTGGCAATTCAGTCCTATAGAAATTACCAATTGCAACATCTTCATTCAACTTGTAATTGATATCCAGCCTATGGAATATGATTTTTGAAGGTTTCTCTGTTTCATTTGTCCTGTGTACAATAACACATTTTGCATTAATTATGAGATGTCACATTAAATTCTTCTCTTGTCGGGCATGTAAATTTAATGATTCATTACAGTGACCATACACAAATTTTTATTCTTTCGATATAGGGCGTAGCAGTAAATCAGTTACTGTTAAAACTTAGGAATCTAAAACAAACATAATACTACACTTGATTAGAATGTTGAACGTTAGGATCTCCTCACATTAAACAGCCTTGCAAAGATTTAATTCTCTCAGTAAATCACAGCATGAAAATAGGTAAATAATTATCTGGAAACAATGAGAACATTTAAAGAAGAAGTCGACAAGCTGACTGTTGAAACAATTCCAAATGGTTCTCTAGTTCGACAGTCTGAGGTGTAAGAATCCACTGTATCTACCAGAAAAAATACAGAGATATTAACCTGGCTCCCACTAACACACTGAATTCATTTGACATTAAGAATTTGTTTTCCATGCCAAGATAGAATTTATTCACATACCCACAGAAATGGTTGCAGTCAGATTAACATACCCAAAGAAAGGATCCAAAAATACACGACTGACACAGGTCCCTATTGGTCAGTTATATGGCAACCATACATCTTTTTTTATTTACAGTTCTCTTATACAGAGCATAAAGAAACAGCTGCGCATATCCTAACAATACATAAAAATGACAACTGAATTATAAAGGCACAAGTACGAGGGCAGTCCCAGAGGTACCCGACTTGACGTATATATAGCGGTTGTTTCAAACAAATGACTATGGTAGAAAGTACCAATCCTATAAAACTTAAGTTTGAAGTTTGACGATGCTACGTTGTTTAGTAATTGTTTGGCAGCCAATAATAGTGAACTCTCCCAGCGAATTTGTAAATATGGATAAAACTGGCCATCGTTATGTGATACAATATTTTCATTTGAAAGGTCTTAATCCAAATAACATTAAAGCTGAGCTAGATTCTACTCTGGGGGAGTCTGCTCCTTCGCTTACAACAGTAAAATATTGGGTGGCAGAGTTTAAGCGATGCCGTACGAGCTGCCAAGACGAAAATCGCAGTGGTCGCCCAAATGAGGTGACCAAGCCAGAAATTGTGAAGAAAATTCACAAAACGGTATTGGATGACCGTCGACTGAAAGTGCTCGAGCTAACAGACATCGTAGGCATTTCAAAAAGTGCTGTACATCGCACACTAAAGGAAAATTTAGACATGCGAAAGCTTTGCGTAAGATGGGTTCCGCGTTTACTCACAATGGAACAAAAACAGCGTCGTGACGATCTTTCAATCGAGTGTTTGGCGATGTTACTCTGCAATAAAGCCGAGTTTTTGCGTCGATTCATAACCATGGATGAAACACGGGTCCATCACTTCACATCTGAGACGAAGGAACGGTCAAAACAGTGGATTGAAAGGGGAGAATCGGCTCCAAAGAAGGCGAAGACAGTTCCATCTACAGGCAAGGTCATGGCGTCAGGTTTTTTGGGATGCACGTGGGATAATTTTCATTAATT
This sequence comes from Deroplatys truncata, assembly GCA_030765065.1. NCBI lineage: Eukaryota > Metazoa > Arthropoda > Insecta > Mantodea > Mantidae > Deroplatys > Deroplatys truncata. Next base: position 106,506,195 of record CM060990.1, on the reverse strand, counting down.
ATCTTCAAGAAGGAAAAGCAATCAATGGCGAATATTATGCAAACTTATTGCAGCGTTTGAATGATGAAATCAAGCAGAAACGACCGCATTTAGCGAAAAGAAAGTACTGTTTCATCAAGGCAATGCACCAGTTCACACATTCATTATCGCTATGGCCAAAATCAATGAGTTAAATTTCGAATTGCTTTCTCATGCGCCCTATTCGCCAGAGTTAACCCCCTCTGATTATTTTATCTTTCCAAAGTTGAAGAAATGGCTTGGTGGTAAAAGATTTGGCAACAATGAAGAGGTAGAGTTTGCAGTTCATAGCTATTTTGCAGATCTCGACGTTTCTCACTATAAGCAAAAGTTTAATTTTAAAATATTGTTATCACTGCCTTGATTAATGGCAACCTTACTTGGTAGTGCTGTGCCACTTTCTCTAAGTAGCTTCCTATATGGTGGTGGTGGCGGTGGCGGCGGCGGCGGTGGTTGTGGTGGTGGTGGTGGAGGAAACGTGGATTGATGGATTATTGTTATTTTTTGAAGTTGTAGTCACACATGAAGATTTAAACCTTTGTTTTTGTTTCGGAAGACTATATTCTATGAAGCGCTACTATAAGGCCATGACTAACATGATACATTCATCATGAATACTGTGACCGTGCGCGCGAAGTTACCTACGGGCCGGCGGTGCGACCACCTCCCGACTCGCCTACCTGGCCGGCTGGGTGCAACTAATGACCGGTCTCTACAGAATAATAAAAGTTATAAGCTAATTGCCAAAAATTGTTTTACTTAAAACAGAATTCCCCGATGCACACACTCACAAGGAAAGAAAGAAAAATTGTTTCAGTCATATAGTGAGCATAGACTAATAAACAGCTATTGTATCTAAAGTGAGAAAAGGTTTACAGATACCAAGGAGATGTTTATAGCCACATATGTAGCTTCGATATTGCTGCTTTTATGCCGTTAGGACACTATATAAGCCAAAGTTTCAAAATAGGGACACCAAAATAATGTTAATGCAGAACTGTTGATCTGCTTTTGGTTACAATTGTTTCCTCACTTGAAAGTACTCTATTCTGAAAATGCTATTGCTTTCAAAAACAGATTTTCTTTCAGATTGAAAATCTGAAGAGGTAAATAGAACTTTGGAAACAACACAAAGATATTAAACTTAGATAGATACTTTATATTGTGATTCACGTTCTGAACTCCTAAAATACTTTTCTTCCTTAGTCTACATTAAAATTTCATAGGAAATCAGTAGTTTTATCTGCAATTTCTGGCAACAGCCCATGCTTTTGAAACATGATACTCATTTCATTTTAAAACACGAGGGAATATTAGTATTTATTTTCAGTGTTCACAATTAGTACATTTCTTTAAATTAATCATTCCATTGATTGATGAAATACATATTGACTGTTTAACCGTAGACAATATTCAGTATGAGGTTCACATACAGCTTTTATGATAATTGCAATAATAATCAAGTTCAATGTATCTATCTAGTTTAAATGCGTACCAGGACAACTCACAAATTGCAATTGACCTAACAGTCATTTGACATCTGGAATTTGTTGCATTTCAAATTGATAACATTGTAATTTAGGTAGTATGCATTTTACCTATTGCACTACATACACAAAATCACCTTTGTTTTAAAACATGACATAATAGACATTTGACATACTGCCACTTATAACATGTATGTATTATACAAATAAATGCGCCTATTATACATTTTACATAAACAATCTAATAATATCTAATAATATTATAATTACATGGCAAATAAATCTGCCTTACTAAACATGATTAACAAACAATTTGTTATACAAATGCTTTTATTGCCTTTGTGGTCTAATGATTGATGTGTTAGCTTTCAAATGAATAAGCTCCTAGTTTGATTCCTGGCTGGGAGGAGTTATAGGGACTATAAAATGTTAAAAGATGCGTTTTGATGCTTCACTGTTCTTTCCTATAACAGTACGTAAAGGTAAAGGAATGTATCACGGAGAGGCCTCCGGATACAGGCCAGTCGGCCCTTTATGCTTCCAACGTGACCCCTGGGAGGGAAGAATAAGGGGAGAGACTCGAAGGGCGGTCACATCCTGATGCAGACGGGCGCAAGCATTAATGGGGTCCCAAACGTTCCCTGCCCACAAGCCACCAACCTCCCGGGTCCCCCGGAGCGGAGCTACACGCTGAGGAGAGGTACCACAGTGATACCAGGGAAGAAACCTTTACAGAGGGCAAACCACCGTCCAGACGCCACTCGCCGAAAACTGTTGCCTGGTCCTACAACCCTGAAACAGATAACAAGGAAGATGGTGCGTACAGGAAATGAGAGGAAGGAGAGTCGTGGTAGAAGATGAACCACCCCAGAATTCGCTTGGCGATTCGGGAAAACCGCGAAAAACCCATGGGACAGAGTGGGACGTCGCCGGCGATCGATCCCGGGACCTCCCGAATGCGGGCCACAGACATAACCACATGAGTCATTCCACTGGGTTATAACAATACATACTTTTTGGCGTGCACAATTTTAATACTGTAATAAGTATACCGCCCTCACTAAACATGAGTAACACATAATTTGTTATACAAATGCTTTTATTGCCTGTGTGGTCTAGTGATTGTTGTGTTAGCTTCTAAACGAATATGTTCTGAGTTTGGTTCCGGACTAGAAGGAGTTAAAGGGGCTATAAAATGCTAAAAAATATGTTTTGATATTTCGCTGTTCCTTCTATTTAAAATGGAATATACTTTATATTTATTATTGTTAAGGAATAAAAACCTAATATACTACATAAACCTTATTCTTTTACTGCTCCTCCCACTATTATAGCTAATAAAATGTAATGTGTTGCATTCACATGACTTTCTCTACTCACTCTACAAACTGTTCTTCCCTCTGCTTATTGTTCTTTCTACTTCTTGTCAAACAAGATAAATCTTCATTACACATTTACACATTTTGTTGTAGGTATAAGAAGGATACAGTAGGCTAAAGTGATATTCAAAAGTTTTAAAAGTGTATTGCTATGCAACAACTTTGAAATTCCATGCTCTTTGCATGGCCACAAGAAGAAACGGATAGCAAGCTACCACTTAAGATATGCATAATGCATTTGAAAATTCAAACCAATAAACAATCTGCCTTAATAGGACTAGTACATGAACAAATAGGAAAAACATGGACAAAATTGGCGATATTTAAACTGTTCTATCTCCAAAAGTTGCTGTTGGAACTTAATGTGATTTATATTCTATTATTTGATCATTCAAAATATTCTAGTATGTGGAAAATATTTTTTAATCCCATAATTATTTGTATATACACTATTGTATGTCAGGTGGAAAACAAATAGAAAATAGTTCCATATATGATTTTTGTAACCATTGCTCAAAAACTATGTGTGTTATAAGGCTGAAACTTTGTATCCTGATTGAGCAAACTAATATTTAGAAAGTAGACCACTATGATTATAGAGGTACAAATATTTCGCACATCTTTATAAAATTATATATTTTAATTATAAGATATTTTTTATAATCTAACTTAAAATTTTATTTGTATAAAAGTTATCACAGAAACTTTATGGTACTCATCTACTTAATAGAACTATCCCTGAGAAATTAGCAGTAAAAATTTCAAGCTTTTAAACTAATTTTAATTTGAGATGTGGGTACAAGTCATACATTGTTAATCCTGTTAATCCAGAAAACTTTCAGTTCATGTGTGCCTCATTGAAGGATTTAAGAGGTAGAGCAATAGCCTCCTTTTTAAAGAGCGTGTTGCTATGTGAAGGGCATGGCCAGAGATAGAAAAAAAAATGAATACCAATTAACAGTCCAGAAATATAAAAGTATTTGAAAATTCAAAGCAACAACCACTAACAAATATATCGAAAATGGTTAACAATATTACTGATTTGGTGGAACTGATGAAATAATGCTATGGAAGTAAGGAGGGAATACCACTTCAAACCTAAAATGTTCAGGGTGCATATCATGGAATGTATTTCATATTTCATAAACTACAAAATCTCTCCATGCTAAATATCAGTTTAGCTGAGGCATGAGCATGTATGCACACATACACACACATATGCACGCGCACACACACACACACACACACACACACAAAATGGTATTCCAACCTGGATTAAAACATTACAAAAAACACCACAAGGTCAATATAATATGAAGAGTACACATACTTATCAATTTAAAAATAGCCAAAGCATATTGTACAGCATCCCATGAAGCACTTTGATAATAACAGGGGTAATGCCAATAATAATACAACTTACAGAAAAAGTAAATTATTACACCATCTGAGACAGAAAGAAAGAGAGCTCAAAATTAATGGAGAAGAACTCAGAATAGAAAAATAAATACCTAGTAAGAAATGTTTACATCCAGCAAAATTACCACTTATAGAAGAAAAAATGGACACTAAGATATATCACATCAGTATGGGAGCAAAACCAAAACAGGAGTAGGATCAGGGATAATAATTTATTTCTTTTAACCTAAAATTTTAACATGGAGATTTCATTGGAAATACACTATTTGAGCAGCTCTACATAAAAAATAATGTTTAATAAAGCTCCAGGGATCTGGCAGTTTGTTTTTTTATTTACCAATGAATAAAATGAGTATCACTATTGAGTAATTAAAGGAGAAATGTGCTCAGACAACTTGGAGCGATTCAATCTTTGTTTAGCATAAGAGAAAAGCCAGAAGAAAAAAGCTGATATGTTGCATTCACATTACCTTTTCTACCCTCTATCATTTATTAATGGGTATAAAAGCTATTCTTACAAAAGCTTATTTTTCCATCTACTTCATTTTAATCAAGACAATGCTTTGTAGAAGTAGCTACATTACACATTGCGTTATAGATACAAAGTAAAATGTTTAAAAACTGGGCGCTATGTGCTGGCCTGAAAATTCAATACTGTTTGCATGCAAACAGGAAAAACAACTAAAAATTGACATGGCTTTGGCATTTATCTGATTTTTTGGTTTTCAGACAGGCTGTTCTCATGCACATGCACATGCACACATGCACTTGCAGGAGCGCGCACGCATGCACCTGCCCCCACCCCACCCCCACCCACACCCATACCCACAAACACACACACACACTGGAACTTCTTCTAAAATCTAATGTGTTACATTTACAAAATTTTTCTCTACCCTCTAGCGCTAATTAGTGGGTATACAAAATATTCTTATGAAAGCTTATTTTCCTATCCAATTCATTTTAATCAAGATAAACATTTCCAGAAATAACTGCATTACACACTTCATCATAAATACAAAGAAAATATCGAAAGTCCATAAGTTTAGATTTCGACACCATACACTGGCCTTAAAATTCCATACTCTTTCCATGACATCGTGAGAACAACTGAAAATCCAAAGGATTTTAAAAGAATGGTTAAATGTTGAACAGTTGAAACCATTAATAACGGATATCATGGAAATGGCTGATGCCACCAAAAAGTTATTTGAAATAAGTTCTGTGTTTTAAAGAGATCTATATTTTTTGTATACTACATCTTCATCTATCACTTAACCTTTACCAGTTATACAAAATTACATAAAGTTCTTTCCAATTGAAGAGGATTTTACATGCTATTTCCAGAAAATTTATAATATAGGTTTTATTTATCATGTAAACGTCTTTAATATAGAGTATTTTAATCAAAATGTTTTGAACCATTTTTAGAAAATAAACAATTTTGGTAAATGTTCCATGTAAAGAATAGTTGGAATATGTGGTTTCCTAAAAAATATTGTTTCTCATCTTGGAAGGCACTGAAGTTTGGTAGTTATCCGACTTTTTGTGTTTGGTTTATATTGTTCACAGACACAAACACACACACACAGACACACATACAAACCTTTCTCCAAAAATTATTCTTTTTTGGTTTAAGGGGCCTCAGAATATCCTTTTCAGTGAAAACTCAGTATTGAATTTTAGGGTCAAATGCAATACCTTCTCTACCTACTCTGTACATGGTAGAGAAAGTAAAAATGCTTTCTTTATTCAAGGGACCTCAAAACATGTATTTCTTGTGAAATCTTGGTGTTTAATTTTTAGGTGGAATTCAATACCTTCTCTGCCTAATATGTACATGGTAAATAAACTTAAAATGCTTTTTTCTTTTTCAAGGGACATCAAAACGTATATTTCCAGTGTAATCTTGGTATTGTATTTTTGGGTGGATGTAGCTACTTTGGCAAAGGTTTGTCTCAATTAAAGTAGATAGAAAAATAAGCTTTCATAAGAATAGTTTCTATACCCAATGATAAGTTTTACAGGGTAGAAAAAGTAATATGAAAGTAACACATCAGATTTTTTCTTCTGATTTTTCTATTAACCTAAACAAACATTGAGTAGCTCCAAGCTCTCTGAAACCTTGACCCATTTATTACTCATTAATGATATTCATTTCATTCATTTGTATGTAAAAAAGGAACTAGCTATTCACTGGACTTTTATTAGACATTATTTTTTATACAGAACAACTCAAATGGTGCATTTCCAATGACATCCCCATGTAAAATGTTTGGTTTAAAGGAAATAATCATTTCCTCTACTCTAGGTGTGGCAGTAAGGTGGTGTAAAGAGAAGTGTACAAAAATATTTTTTTTTTATTTGTGCAATACCATTCTTTGGTTTCTGTCATTCGGCTTGACTCTGGCATAAAGAAGGCCAACAATGAACAATTATTAGGGCAGTTGATGTAATTTGGCTTTCTCTGCCAGCAGCCGCAGTAAAGTCGATCGGCTCTCTCCATTGGCATTCGTAATGAATTCATAGGTCTCCCAGTCTGGCTGTAACAACAAGTTGATATTCACCCTGTACATTTTAGTTTGGAGGTGGTTCTTCTTCCTCACTTCCATAGCATAATTCCATTGATTCTAAGTGAGGTGTATTCTTTATAATAAGGTCCCTCCCCCACCTATAGCAAGAGGAATACAATGGTGAGAGTGCTCAATTTACGTAACATATGAAATAATCACTTCATGCTTACGAAGCTTCTACTGCCCCACATGCGAGTGCTTGCATAGCAATTTCCTGCATAATTCAAAGAAGTGAAAGCTGGTGTTTAACTAGGTGTCTTGTATGAACTTGCGTTTCATAGCATCTTACTGCTTTAATTCGAATAAGATGCAATGAATTGTAATAGCAGTATTAATATTAAGTAATAATATAAATTATATATTATGCTTTCTTTAAGCCACTCCCCTTTTTTCTTTGTCAGCACTTGAATAAAATAATGTTCTCCAAAATTGTTCTTCAGTAAAGTTGGGCCACTAATGGTTTCCTATTTTTTCAGACTATATGAATTGGTAAATATGCTATTGGAATAGCACTTTCAGCGAAGAATAAAAGTAGTCTGTATTTTTACTGTGAATAATAATATTTTATTTATTTTAGATAGTGTTTTATAGGTTCATGGAGCAAGTCAGACGTACGTTATATAACTGCATGCATACAAATACAGGTTTTATATTTGTTACACAAAAAGCATAACTCTTTACACAACGTAATTACAATAGTACAGTGTTGTAAATACCTTTTCAATGACATTGCAACAAATAGTATTGGAAATACATGGTTTCACAGAGATATACAAACCATGCTTTGGATTTAATAATCCAACTGCCACTCTTTCATATTCCTTAAACTACAAGAAGGTTATGCCCTCAGACAGGTCGTCCTCAGAACCCAAAACTAGTTGCTCACAGTTGGAACACTTTTTTCTGGATATAAGCCATTTTCCAATATAGCCTCTTATAGTAAAGAGCATTTTTGGAAGCTAAATTTTCATTTGCATCTGCACATTGAGGGAATTCAATTTTCGATGTGTCAGCAGGCATATTCACATCATTGCCATAAAAAATTAAATTAAATTTAGTTTTATTTATGGACGTTCTTTAAGTACTATGGTCCTTAGCGTTCCATTCTGTATCGGGCATCAAAGACCAAAATTTTGCTCAGAGGCCTCTTTATCAGGCTTGGGTTTTTTTACATACCCTAAATCTATGACATGGGACCACCATCTTTACCTCCCTTCCAACGGAAGCCATGCTAAGGATTTTTACGCCCAAAAAAGTCCATTGTCCTCCGCCAAGTTAGAACCCACAACCTCAGGAACTGGAGGCTAGAATGGTACTCCTAGACCATGGAGGATTACATCATTGTCGTACAGGTCACTATCATCAGATATGTATGTATGGCAATGGAATTTAAAATGACATCACAGTCTACTTCACACTGCCTCCACAGCATGATACCAACACCTGAAATCAAACCAAGTAGGATTTTCCCTATTAACCCTTTTTATTTGATTATAGAAAATGTGTTTTTATGACTATCTTAAATCACACCTCACAACAAAAGAAACTTGAATGCATGGCACTGTGCAATTTTGTCATAGTTCCTCGGCTGTTTCCATATTCTGCAGTCAGACTAAAGTACAATTCACATGCATCTTTTTGCCATTTTAATCCAAAACCTCTATATTTTTTAAATAAGAAGACATCTTTTTCCTTATTTGTACATGACTTGTGCCAGGTTGCGCTGCAGGACACAGAAATTAGTTTCTATTTGTCAGTACATGCCCATTAAGAGTGTCAAATAGTTTGTCAATATTACCGACAAACTCTGCTGTATACACAGCCTCCTGTGAGAGCATTGCAGTTGTTGAATACATTACAGCAGCAATTGATTGACCTAATCTTTCAGCAGCACACCTGACTCTCATTAACCTTAAGCCATGTACATTGATCAGGTGATCTGTTAAATTTGTTAAATGAAATTCTTTACTGTTCTTATCTACCTTATATACCTTTATTATATATACACATTTTACGTATATGCCCTCTGTGCCTTTCAAGCATATTCGTTGTACTTTTTAAAAGGTGTGGTGTGTCAAAAAAAAAAACATAATTCTTTACCAGCTAAACTAAAACTTGGTTCTTCTGAGCTCAGTTATAACAAGTAATAGGCTTTCTTGTTGTTTGAGTCTTTCATTGGCACTACACCTTTCAAAACCATCTATTTAATCCTCATGCTTTCGTAAACTAAGAAGCTTGCCTTAAGACTCATTTCATCCAAAACTAAACAATAATGTTTGACTATGCCAGTCATTTTTTGTGTAGCACATTTCAAAACATTTAACATCTTTATAGAACAGCTTACATTATGTGAATATTTCTTCAAGGATTTCAACAATGTTGCCTTAGATAGAAATTGCATAAGTCTTCCAACCATCTTGTATGTGCAGGGATTCTGTGAATAAATGTTTAAAGCTTGTGCTTTTAAGTTATTTGAGAAATGCCGTCTCCTTGCTGCCTCCAGTGCAGAAGTTGCACAATTTTTTACAACCTCAAACAATGCTGGTAGCACTAAGACCTTGATTTTGTCTAGGCATTGTTTATCTGTGCTTCTCTGTTCTTGGAAACAATACACTTCAGTCATGAAACCTGGACACTTTAACAGTTGTGATTTTCACACATCAAAAATATAAGGAAAATACACAATGCAATTAGTGATATTTTTCTCAATTAAAATCTGAAACATGGATATTTATATCAATTTAACTGGTTAGCACACTGAAGCCAATATAGTATTCTTATAGTATAAAATCTAATTACAGCATTCTTTCTATTATCTATGCTAACCGCTGTATAACTCAACATGGAGTAATCAGAAAATATGAATAATATGCATTATCTACCAAAACGTAATTGTAGATAATTTAACTCGAGTGGCCCTCAAGTGTTTCAGGTGGCAAGAAAACTATTTGGGCAAGAGATGCCATGTGGTACAGAGCTTTTGAACTTTGCAAAGGGCATATTATTGTGGGCTGCCATCTCAATGTACTGTCTAGTAGGGCAATAGTGGCGAAGTAAAACAGGCTCAAATCAACACTAGCATTTGTCACACATAAGTTCAAGGGGGATAGACAAATGAAAATTTATGAAAACTCTAAATGTTCCCGGCAACCAAAAATTACTAATAAGATAAAAAATCAATTGTCTAAAGCAAGGCACAACTGATGTTTACCATCAGACAGCAGTTTCAGGCAGCAGAAGGGTTGTGTTTCCTTTGGAGCACTGTGAACATAAGGTTCATACCTTACTTATACAATGGTAATGCTAGATAACATGTATTGGAGGCTACTATTCTGTAATGTTTAGCGAACACTGTTAACTGAATGGACAGCTCTACAGTGGTTACCGACCTGAAATACTATTGTACACATTTGCCACAAATAAGATCAACAGATGTGTCAGGAGATGCAGCAAATTCCATTGCTAACTGAGCGAGATGTTGCAAGTGAATATCCTACATATAGTAATTGAGAATGTGCCTGATGTGACTGCAGTTATAGCAGAAAAGACGTAGCTCTATGAGGTTATAATGGCGTGTAAGTCCTGAGCAGGTCATCAGATGCCCAATTGCTACTTGATATGTAGCGTACAGCTTGTTGCTTTTTCTTTTGTTTCTTCTTTTTTTGTGGTAATTAATGTACTGCTTACATATGTAATTTAAAACAGCCTATGACAAGAGCAACAGATTAATTCATTTAAGACAATTTAATAGCCTGAAATTCTTTCACAGTTCCAGAACATTCCTGGAGTCAAATTTACACTTTATACTTCACAATTTCTGTTATTTACTAGTTTCATAGGACACTTATTCTGTATGCATCCAGTAGTCAAGAATGGCTGATTGTACTCATATAGGCAAGTGCCCATGAAATGGATCCTATGTAAGTGGCAGTAGTTATGAAGCACAAAGTGTAAATTAACTGCATTGTTTATCCACATAATAGGCTTTATTTATGCTTACAGTATGAACAAATATTTATTATGTAGGTATTCTTCCAGAGCAAACTCTGGCAGGAAAATAAATGCTATGCATGTGGCTGGTCCTATGGTGATACTTCTCTCGAATGTGTCTGCTGTGACTTCCGTGTATGCATATGCTTGTATAAAGGGGGGACAAAGTGATGCAGGAATAAGCTGCAAAATGGATTAAATGAGAGTTTGCTGTAATGTAAGAGTCAAAACCAAATTTAAACTAAAAGCTCTTATGTGTTATATTCACATGACTTTCTCTACCAGTTATCATCCATTTTTGTATAGGTACAAGTTACTACATGTTAATTGAAATAAACCTTTGCAGAAATAGATTCATTACACATTTTGTTGTAGGTACAAGGGGGATACAGAAAGCAGAATCGATAGTCATATATCTCTATATACCAGTCTTGAAATTCCATAATCTTTTCATGACATCGTGAAAAGGAACCAAATAGTGGTAGCATTTTAAAAAAATGACAAAGTACAGAAAAATTCAAACCAATTATAATGGATAACTTGGATACGGCCAATGCCATAGAAAAAGTTATTCAATAAAGTGAGTATTTCAAAGAGCTCTACATTTTCATGTAAATGTTTTCGTCTATATCTTACGGTTGACCAGTTATATGAAATGAAGGAAAATCCTGCCCGAATGAAGAAGACTTCACAGGCTATACTTAGAAATTCAAGATATTAATTTTCTTCCTGTAAATACCATAAATATATGTCATTTTAATTAAAGTTGTTATAGCCAATTTTGAGAAAATCCAAATTTTCAATGCAAGCTTTAGTTTGGGATGGGGGGATTTTTTTTAAAATCTTTGTGCTGTATCTTAGGAAGATATTGAGCCCAAATGCCAGGTTTGGTATTCATTATGCATTTCGTTTTTGAGTTATGTTCACAGGCATAGGCCCGCATGCACACACACATACTTGGACCTTCTTATAAACATGCATTTTTTTAATTCTGGGGGCCTCAAAACATGTATTTTGGTGAAAACTCAGTATAGAATATTTGGGTGGAATGCAATGCTTCCTCTCCTTATTATAGGTAAATAATAAAGAATGTATGAATATTTGATAAACAATTCAGTAATTATAGTAGTTTCGAAATGGATTACACAGTTTGTGTCTAGAATAGTAGGCACAACACTAATTTACATACTAGTTTACCAGCAAATTTAATCAGGTTTTGTCTCAGAAAATTTGCTTTTATTGCATAACACAGTGTACTCTAATTCATTCAAAATATTACATGACCTATAAAGGCCTGCTGCCTTCAAAAAGCACTACAGAAATTCTTAATGGCTCATCTATTAATGTACTCATGTACTAATAACTAGTGAAACTTTCCAAACTTCCAGTTACCAGAACTACTGGCAATACAATCAATGTATTTTACTTAGGTATATCTTACTAGGCATGCACAAAATGTATTTCTGAAGCAGTTCTCATTAAAAAGGGCTTCACTTACTCTATAGTTATTATTCAGCACAGTTAAAGAATGTCCTGCCATATCCATGCTGTTCATATTCATCAACTATAGCAGGCATCTAAAACAGAGAAAAAGTGTTAAATTCACTTACTAACATTTGAAAAACAGTTTTCAGTTAAGTGCCTATGGAACTTGGAGCTTTAAGGGCCAGAGGTAAATCTAAGTTGCAAAGAAAATTCTCTGAAACACACACTTTGGGTAACTTAGTTATAATAATCTGGGTAATTATTTGACAGAATTTGTCTCTTAACATGGGAAATGAAACTAACCTAGACTAACCTCACTATCTGTTGCCTCTTATCTTTGAAAAATTTCAGCACCAGATCTATAAATAGCTAGTTAATACCAAGAACATAGGGTTAATATTGCATTTATTTTACAAAATATAGCAACATTGTCAATGTTAATCTAAACTTAAAAAGAAATAAAGTTCACTTCCTTTTCCTTACTATTTTATATCTTAAAAGATTGTTTGGTAGTTTCATTCATTTTGCTGCAATTACAGTCAAAATAGGCACATTTAAATTGGGATATTACACTAATCCAAATCTGCTTACTGTTAAATTAAAACTCAGTAACAAAAAAACTATGGATATGAATAGTTGGTTCTGGTAACAATGCTTATTTTTATTTGGCAAGATTGACAACATGAATTACATAGATCACCTGTATTTTTACAGAAGTTATTCTGAATAATGTTGGTGTGACATACAGGTGCATCAGTCACTGAACTAATTTGTAATTAACATGGAGCTATATTGTAGTGAGCCTCTCTCAAGAGGAATACAATGGAAATTGTCTTGAAAATATATACGTTTTCTTTAATCAGACAAATGGGGGTGATAGAGAAATTTCTAGTTACGATGACTTCAGTTACAGTTATTGTGCCATGGCAGCAGAGAATATATTGAAAGCTACAGACAAAGGAAATTGTGAACTAGACTATGATATCCTTTTAAATTCCATTGTCATACTGATTTTGTTTATAATGACCTGTACGACAATGATATGAATATTTGGGCCAACATATCAAAAATTGATCTCGTTCACTGTGCAGACATAAATGAAGATTTAGTTGCCAGAAATGCTACTTACTATGTAGCAGGCTATATTGCAAAATGGCCTATGTCCAGAAAAAGGTGTTCTGTGAGCAACTAGTTGTGGGTTCCTAGGATCACCAACTTCTTATTGCTGATAAGGTGACAGTTGCATTAGTAAATGCAAAACCTGGTTTGTATATATATCTGTCAAATATGTGGCAGACATTTTTAATGAACAGTTTCAGCATTTTTTGTGCAAGAACTGAGTAATAACCACAGTTGTAAGTCTTTTAAAATCCAGTGTATATTTTGTTTGGCTTAATAGCACTGTATGTATGAAAATATAAATTATATATAATACTGTAATTTTTAAGGATTAAAAAGTGCTAAAAATTAAGGGAAATGAACTTGGATCAAGTCAGATTTTGCCAAGCAGGTGAAAAAGATACAAAGAATGTTGCATAAGTAGATTAAGAAATAAGTAACTTGCTAGGACAGTTACATTTGTCTTGACTGCTTGTGAAGCTGCAAGGCTCATTGTGGACTGAGAGTTTAGTAGCTTCAAACATTGACATCGACAAGCTACAAGTTTATGCAATGTCGAAAAATGTAATGTGTAAAATTTGGATAGAATTGCATTAAACTTGTGATATTTCAGTGCCTCACATACTCTAATATTTTAATAGAATCTCAAAATTAAATGACCCATGCCTGTAAATGAGTATTTTACGATACCATGTATTACCTATGTTATTTGCTGTATTCTCAATGGCATACTATTTCACACACTGCACTATTTTAGCAAAATCTTAAAATTAATTGACCCAAGTCTGTAAATGAGTAGTTAAGAATACCATGTGTTTCCTATGCTGTTTGCTGTATTCTCATTAACATACTGTTTCAAACACTGCAGTATTTTAGCAGAATCTTGTAATTAGTTGAAGCATATCTGTAAAGAAGTATGTATTTGGGGATACTTTGTATTTCCTATGCTATTTACTGCATTCTCATTGACATACTATTTCAAATACTGCACTATCTTGGTAGAATCTTAAAATTATTTGAACCACGTCTGTAAATAAGCCTGTACCTATTTAACAATACCATGTATTTTCAATGCTATTTGCTATATTCTCCTTGACATACTATTTCAAACACTGCACTCTTTTAGCAGAATTTTAAAATTATTTTATGCATGTCTGTAAATAAGTTAGTATTTAACAAGACCATGTATTTCCTATAATGTTCTGTTCATGTGTGTTTCCCATGATTAACTAGTTGAAGAGAATGAGCTAGAACATGGAAACAAAGCATTTCCAGACCCATGTTCATATAACATAATTTTTCATCTACGTGTGAGAGGTGTGTCCTGGAATTTGTGGCGTACATTTTTGTTACATCCTGTATACAGTCCAGTCATAAGTACTGTGCTATGATTAAGAAGCGATATGTCTTAAAATAAAAGACACAAAAAGATATAACATGTATATTTTAGTTCAGTGACTAATGAAAATTTCTTACACTATAAGTCATTCGAAATGATGACCTCTGGCCCTTACACAACACCTTAATCTGTTAGGCCGGTCTGCTACTGCAGCATGGATGACATCTAGAGTAATTTCCTGTGCTGCCTTTATGAGTTCTCGCTTTAGAAATTCCAAATTGGAGTGAGGTTTAGCACAGGCCTTACTCTCCAAGATATTCCAAAGCTTACAGTTCGATGGGTTCAGGCCTGGGCTGCCAGAGGGCCAGTCTTCTGCTGCCATGAATTTTGGAACATTGTCCCTGAGCCATGCTTGAGTTGTTCTAGCCTTGTGAGCTGGGGCTCAGTCTTATTGAAAGACCCAATGACTTCCATTGAAGAATGTGGTGTCCAAAGGTCTCACAGCTCTCTAGGATGTCCTCTTGGCACTGTCTGGCTCCTGGTTTTACTCCTTGTTTGCAGAAATAGAGAAATGTTACTCCTTGGTGTGAAACGTCCCAACAAACCATCACTGATCCTGAGTGGTGCCCTCTCTGGACACGGGGATTGGTATTTTAGCTTCCTTTGAGCTCCATGCACACATTTTATCATTTTTCTTATTGTACTTCTCCTCCAGTGTGAACATTTTCTCATCTGTGAAGAGGTTATTTTCATGACCATTCTGAGCATGCAACTATAAGAATCTCTTTGATTTTCGTACCTGATCTTCTTTAGGTTCGAGGTTAACAAATATCCCACTGACCATCGATGAGGTCTCATATGAAGGTCTTCTCTAATAACCCGAGACATGGATTTGGCGAATACGTTTAACTGTCGGGCCATTAGTTTTTTGCTTCCAGACTGGGTTTCGATGTATTCGTTCTCCTACTGCTTTGACCAGTCCTTATGGTACATGGCCTACCAGATTTTGGTGAGTCTTCAATAGAGGAAGATTCAACAAATTTCTTGACAGTTCGGCAAACAAATTTAATGAAATTTTCAGTTCTTTTAACAGCTTGAAAATGTCAGTAGTTTTCTTACCACACTTATAAAGAGCAATCACTGCCACTCTGTTTTCATTTACACCCCATTCCATATTTATTGGTTGATATAGGAAACCATACAAAGCAAATGTGTTTAGAATATTAACTCTGCTACCATGGTCATGTGTAACAAAACAATTTTTTAAGTTGTAGAGCAACAAACATAGAGGACAGAACTTATGACTGGACTGCAATATATATATATATTCAGCGGGCCATAAAACTCCTTTCTGATGGAATCTTGACATTAAAATTTTTGGGTGAAATGTAATACCTTCTCTACTTGCTAGGTACATGATAGGGAAACTACAAATGACAAAAGTATTGAAAATGAAGACAAAAAACAATTGATATCTTGGAAATGACTAATACCACAAAAACGTTTATAGAAATAAACTATCTGGTTTATAGCAAACTACAGTTTTTGTATAAGTTTTTGTGTGTCTCTTGTGGTTTACCTGTGTTAAAATTACTTAAAATTCCTTCTGAAAGGAGAGGACTTCACAGGGTCTTCTCAGAGAATTAAGATATGCATTCTACTTGTCAAGTAAATATCTTTAACATGCAGTATTTTAATCAAAATTGATACAGCCATTTTTTAGAAAATCGGTCATTTCTAAAAACTCCTACATTTAAAATGTAGTAGATGGGTACTTTTGAAAATCTTATATCATAAATTTGGAAATTTCTGAACTTCAGTACCCAAATTAGTATTTATCCGTCTTTTGTTTCCGAGTTATGCTGTTCTCTCTCTCTCTCTCTCTCTCTCTCTCTCTCTCACACACACATAAATTCCAGGTTTTGTTTAGAACGCAATTCCTCCAGACACACTCCAACGCCTGCGACCTTCTATTTAGTATAGGTAAATGGTCGAGAGAGTAAACAAGCCTGATATGTTGCATTCATATTATTTTCATTACTCACTCTTCTACAAACAATTCTTGCAAAATCTTATTATTCTATTGAATTCCTGTTAATCCAGATAAACTTTAAATTCACATGTATCTCGTTGCAAAATACAGGAGGTAAAGCGATAGTCGGGGTTTTAAAGAGTGTGTCACTATGTGATGGGTTAAAATATTTAATCTGAACAAGGCATTTATCTAAAACTAAAACCTTTATTCTAAAACATAAAAAGGAAGGCTTTTAATCACAACATTAATGGTTGATAATAATAAACTGGATCTGCAAGAAATTAGCTTGTGGCTAATTAGCAAGAGTATGAATTATACTCAGCAATCGAAGGTGGTGACAGTAGTTCCATGTATGAGCGTTTGCACAAACATCTCTGTCTCTCTCATAGCATAAGTCCAGTTTCTCTTTACGTACACATGGCCGTCTTTATAATTTTTTTTTTTTTAATTCTGCTAACACGAAAGGTTTTTCAGATTGAATCTCAACACCAAATTTTTCTGCAAAATACAATACATTCTTTTCCTACTAGGTACGTGATGCAGAAAAAAAGATGACAAATGTTTGGAAAATGAAAACCAAACAGGGCAGATATCATGGAAGTGCCTGTGACCAAAAACAGTTTATTGATATAAACTGTACGGCTTAAAGTTAACTACATTGTTTTGTATTTCCTTTTTGTGTACCTCTTATGGTTTACCTGTGTTAAAATTACTTAAGATTCCTCCGGAAAAAGAAGGCTTCACAGGTTTTCCAGAGAATTCAAGGAAGCCTTCTCCTTATCAAGCAAATGTCTGGAATATTCGGTATTTTATCAAAATTGTTATAGCTGCTTTTGAGAAAATGGGACATCACTATAAAATCTTGTATTTAAAGCGTAGTTTGGGGAGGGTCAGTTGAAAATCTTTTTACTTCTTTACCCAATTTTATCACTTAAGTATAGTTGTATTGTTGTTTCTGCAGGTTAATGGTCCACATGCTGGTTTATAAATTTGGGTGGCTGGATGAGACACTCGTTCATTAGTATTGCTCTCTGTGCTACATAGTATTTTTAATTTTAATGTCCCTTTAACTTCACAGGTTTACAGAGATTGGAGACTGGTGGGAGGGGGGATGACAATGATAAAGATGGTGCAATTGATGGAATTATGGTGGGGAAAACCAGAGAACACTCATTCTAAGTGCCATTTTATCTACCACAAAATCCCACCTCTGATCCCTAGGATTGAATCCAGGCTTTTTTTGCGAGAGGCCATAGTGCTGCCCAATTAGAAGTGTGAATATGAGACAACATTTAAAACAGAGATAGTATTACTCAACACTATCAAGTAATGAAACCTAGAAGTTGTTTCACAAGGCAGCTCCCACTATGACTTCACAAATGAAGTGTATGTAAATAAAGCATTAACAGATACTTAAAAAAGGATAACTATTTCAGCAGATATTTTGCCATGCAATACATATTATACATTTATATAATTTAAGTTGGGTGTTTTGTCATAAATATGGTAGCTGATATTTTGATATGTAGAAATCATTGAGCAATAATGTAGTAATATACAAGTTTAATGTAATTATTTGTGCTTCCAAGGCCAGCGCTTAACCGAGTTACCCAGGTTGACAAAAAATTCCCACACAGTACATATGGAGAATTTTCTGTTTATGAAATGCTTTAAGTTATTTTGCAATAAAAAGAGCGTTATGTCCTAATTTATTTATTTGGTATAACAGCAGGAAATAGTGTTTGAGTACAATACTAATACACATCCAAAATCAAACTATTATCATTACACCACATTCAAAATTGAAATAGGTATCAGACATAACCTTTGAGCATGTACACAGATAGAGAGCACATGACGTCACACTAACCAACATCACCATTAGCTGACAGAGGTATAAGCAATGAATGCAGGTTGAGCTTAGTACAGGATTTTCTCCTCTAGTTCGATTAAATTCAAAATTTATACTACCCAACAAGACTATGGTACATTATTCTGCAGCTGACAACAGAGAAAGCATTATAAAAGATCTGGCATACTTTTTTTTTCACAGATACGTGAAAATTTTTTTTTTGAAGAGCACAATAGAAAAGAAATGGTGCTGCTTTTTTTTTGACAAAGTTAAAGTGTCAAATTTGTTCAGTCTATTACTTTATGAAAGAAGATGCGGGTACAATTTTACATTAATATTTAATACAACAGTATGAGGTTAAATGTCCTATTGAATACGACAAATGTAATAAACGTTTCAGTTGAACGGTAATAATACACAATTCCAAAAATACGCATAAGCTTTTTTTTTCTTTTTTTTATCTATGGTTGAATACCAATTATGCTTCCATGAGAAAAGCCCATTTCTTTAATTATATTTCATCTAGTCATATTTCCCAGTATTGATTTTAATAAGGGAATTTTGCAGTAAATTGAACATTATATATAGAATTTCAAAAGTATGCAGAAACTTGTTTTTTTTCTGATGTAATCCTTTAATGCCAATTATGCTTCTGTGAGAAAATTTCAGTTTCTAGTTACATGTCCATCCACTACTTCCCGCATCATGTAGCAGCTATAATAATAATATAATATTACAGTATGTCTGTAGGCAAATATTGCATTTTAACTCCCTAAAGCAACATTTGGTGTTGACTGAGAGTTTTTATGAGAAATAATTAAACTACTGGTTATTATCGCTCTACAAAACGAAAAGTTTCAACAACTGTACTTTTAATAAAAAATATTTCACATTTGAGAAATCACGTATGATTTTCTTTTAGACAAAACGTGCCGTTAAAATTCACATGAAAATCCAGCAAACTGCTTCAGGCAACCTTGCCCCCCCCCAAGCAGATACAGAATTGACGCTCCTGTAAACGAGGTTTTAATCCATTAACAGCACAGGGATGAAGATGCAAAATAAAAGGGAATATAGTTAAATAATTGGAACGAAAACAGTATATTACACTGCAACATAGACTATAGCCTTAATATGTTGGTAATGTTGCTCCTAAAGCGTCCAAGGATGCGTAAGGTTCGCTGATTTCCTGGCGTACGGTTGGTACGGTTTGCGCGGATACTGAACGCATTGGGAGCAACAGTACCTACTGCCCAAGATCGACATCATGTTACTACTTTCCAGTAACATCTGCATTTGTAAATTACGATTTTTCTGAATTCAATAACAGATGCGCGTTTATACATGGTGTTGTGCAACTTTTGGTTCCTCCATTTTGTTACATTGACTGCCATTTGCATTCGACAGAGAGTGTCGATAAGGTTGTTTTAAATTAATATACCTCAAGGTCATTTCCAGAGTGTTAACAAATAGATAGAGGATTTTATTCGAGTTAAGCATTTGTGCTTTTTACATATTTATAATTAAATACTAAAGGTAAATAGCTATTGGAAACAATATTTAAACAGTTGGCTTCCTACTTCTGCTTCTCCTGCTGCTATGGGTCCCCCTTCTTTTGTGGTTTTCTTCTGCTTCTGCAATCTGCTTCTTTTGTGGTTCAAGTATCAAAACTCATCGGATATAATGTTGTCACAACTTCTACAACGCAACGTGAGTATTTATAAGCAGTTATTTAGTCAAATATTTTAGCTATAAAACTCATAAAGTAAGCTAAATATATTTAATGTGAATGTGTTTCTGTTCTGCAAGCAAGCGTGCAGAATATAAACACATTCCATTTGTATGCGAATAATATAGGACAATAAACAAAGTGGCTACTTAATTAATTAAAGTACAGTGTTTCCCTTTACCTATGTATGATTTGTTGGTGATATATACGTTTGGAAAAATGGCATTAGATATATAAAATTAATTATGGAAAACCACAAAGTAGATAATATACGCATGTAGTTGAATGTTAAACGATTCTCCTACAGAAGAAGGTACTAGATTGCTTTTTTATTTTAAATGACAGAGGCATATAAGATTAATTATACAAAATTCAATTTCGTTGATATTTCCAAGAGTTCAGATACCGAAACAAACAGAAAAATTTGCTTCGCGCTAAACAAGATGGCGATTTATTGTAGGCGTCCCAAGCTTAATGTGCCTATTCTAATTAAAAGCGGCAGATTTGGATATAAATCTCTAAATATATGCAATATAGAGGTTTAGTCTTCAAAGAATTGTCTGTAAAACTTTTATAGCAATGCATCGTATGCATTAAACTGCTTTGAAGTGAGAGCTGAAGTATAAAAACTATGTACTTGAAAACAAACGCTAAAGCTTGTCCATGCATTTTTATTTGCTTGTTCAGCAATAACTCAAGCTACCAGTAAATGACAGTAATAACTCATTACAGTTGATTTTAAACGGTAAAAGTAACTTAATTGAAGAAGGCAAGACATTAACGATGCATCTAAATAACCACCTTCCTCAGCCATTCCCTTGACATTTTGGAGGGGGCCTTCTCTTCTAAAGTTAACAACTAGATAAAGTCTGTTACACCAAATGAAAATCCCATGGGTAGGTTCAGATGTAGACATGAATGCGCAGCCCAAGATTAGCACAAAATGCACTTTCTTCTGAGGGATTCAAGCAATATTTTGACGTTTTTGCTGAACTAACACAAAATGAAACAAAATACCAAGGTCATTGTCATTAGAATGTGATTATATACCTACAGCATAAAAGTAGGTATTGTGGATAGCATATAGCTGTTCAATGAATAAGTATTACAAATTTTGCCTGTACCTATATAAGAGGTAGATGGTAAAGTATTACCTACTGATTTCTACGTATTACTTTTTGATAGACTATTTCTTCGTTTTAACTTTAGCACCGGATTTGAACACTTGTATGAGTTTTGCTGTTAATAATTTTTCAGGGATATGCAGTTCTTATTTAAGAGTTTATACCATATGTTCTGAAAAATCCTTTACATTCCAGGAGCTTTCTATAACAGTAATTGTACATTTGCCAAAAGACGTAATAGATGTATCATTAGTCTGATTCTAAATTCTTTACCTACTGAGTAGCAAATACAAATTAAGAGGCACTGGGATGGCTATAAAATTTGCAAACCCAGGTAGTTATGTATCTAGGTTTTAGCATTGTCTAAAATATTATATTTTCCCATATCCAATGTAAATATCAATTATGATGAGAACATAGTGTGGAACTCTGTACAAATTGATCAAATAAATTTTCTTACTCCTTTAAAACAACAATAAAGAATGTTAACTGTACTAACTTAGCTGTTTAATGCCTCTATTTTCTATAAAATCACATGAAGGACCAATGTGTGTCTACTTAATGAACCTTGAACATGAAGATTGTACCATTGCAGTTAAGCTATACTTAATAGTCTCAGGAAAGTCTTTCTGAAACTCATCATGTTCTGGTTCCAATTATTTTCATATATATACAATGCAAAATCTTAATTAAAGACTTGATGTACATATAAAGATGCATTTTAGTTTGCGTTCACTATTGCATTCACGTTAGAAATAGAAGAAGTTGGACAACTTCCATTTTTGGAGTTGAAAATTTTCAAAAAGGACAATAGACTCAGCTTTGGCATACACAGAAAATCTATACATGCTGACAATTAAATAAAATGCAATCATTTCATTCCAAACCATGCCAATATGCTACATTCAACAGCCTTGATCAACATACCAATGGATAATGAAGAATATAGCAGAGAAAAACAATATATCATTATGGGCAAATTATAAAATTAAATGTAAATAAAGATAAATTCACAAATATGTTTGAATATAAGAGGTAAATAAATGATGAAAATATAGAAAAGTTGAAAATGTTCATTAAACATAAAAGTTGAAGAGAAGTATACAAAGCCGAGACAGTAAATGAAAAGTATGATATTTTTAATAAAATTGTGCAAAAAGGAATGAACTGTATTATGCCGGTAAAAAAAGGTAAATGATATGAATGACAAAAGGGATGAAAATCTCATGGGAAAGAATGAAGTTCTTAAATTCAATAATACACCCAAATATAAATGAGAAATCTAGGGATTATATAACAAAGTATAACAATATTTTCAAAAGTGTAGTAGAAAATGCAAAAAGGCAATACAGTAGGGAACTGATGCAGAAATCTGAAAATAAAACAATATGGCATATGGTAAATATAGTCCATAAGCAAAATAAAAATAAGCATATGGAAAACATAGTTATAGAAAATCAAGGTAAAGAAATAAAAGACACAAAGACAATTTGTGAAATTTTCAATGAATATTACGTAAATATAGCAGCAGAATTACATTTAAATAAACAAAAAATAGATAAAAACATTAATCCAAAAACACAAACAAGCCA
Source organism: Deroplatys truncata (assembly GCA_030765065.1). Classification (NCBI taxonomy): domain Eukaryota; kingdom Metazoa; phylum Arthropoda; class Insecta; order Mantodea; family Mantidae; genus Deroplatys; species Deroplatys truncata. Next base: position 106,483,054 of record CM060990.1, on the reverse strand, counting down.
ATTAAATAGTATGGCAGTTTTCCAAGTGTCAGAAGAAAGTGTAAAAAATTAAATAAAGAAGTTAAAACCAAAGAAATCAAGTGACCTAGACAAAATCTCAAATGTGTTACCAAAAAACATAAAGCAGGAAATTAGCAAAATCCTAATGCACATTATAAATACATCATTAATGTAAGGCATTTTTCCAGATATGCTAAAGAAGGTAATAGGCCAATATTTAAACATAAGGGGAGTAAAAAGTCATAGAAAAATGTAGGCCAATTACTCTATGTTCCGCTATATCAAAAGTAATGGAAGGTTTAAATATAATACAGTTGCAAAATTATCTTAAAAACTAGATGTTGTATCAAAATGGCAATGTTGATTTCAAAAGCATAAGTTAACCATATATGCGATTGAAAAGGCAAATAATATAATTTTAAAAGTAATAAATGACCATGAATTAGCGGTGGCTATCTTCATAGATTTATCAAAGGCCTTTGATTGTATGAATATAAAAATACTACTAAATAAATTAGAAACATGTGGTATTCAAGGTTTGGCGTTGGATTAGATTTCAACATATCTGGAAAATCAAACACAATATATTGAAATAAATCATCTAAATACAAATACTGTCACAAAAAAGATAGTCAGATTTCAAAACAGTAAAGCAAGGCTCAAAATTGGGGCCATTTTTATTTCTTATATATATATATATAAAAATGAAATTTGTGAGGTGATACAAGAAAATGGAGGCATCGCAATTGGATATGCAGATGACATGACTGTCATAATTGAAGATCAAACAGCAAAAGAGGTTGAAATTACAGCAAATTCAATTTTAAAAATTATAAAACAATATTATGGTAATTTAGATGTAATAAGTAGGTACACAAAAGACAGCATGTATTAACTTGAATTAACAAAGCTTAACCCGAGTAGTATTAAACTAGTATAGACGAGGAAAACATATCAGAAATAAATTGCACTAATTTTGTTGAAGTCATAATTGATAAACATTTAAATTGGCATCTCATATATCACCAATTAGTAACTGGATAGAGAAGGGCATTGATATAATGAGACAATTAAACTAAAGTAATGGACAGTAAAACAATGAAGCAGGTCTATTATGCTTTTATATATTTGTATGTAAAATACGGAATTACATTATGGGGAAATATTACAGTAGAGAAATGAATAAAGTCTTTAAACTAAAAAAAAAGCCATTAGAATAAGCAAAATGGAAAACAAACAAAATTTGTAGGGGGGTGTTTAAGAATCAAAGCTTGTTAACAGTGCCATATATATACATATGCATAAAAATTGTGATAAATATAAATATGCAAAGAAATTCCAATGTATATAACCATAATTTGAGAAATAATGACGATTATTATAGAATAACATTAAGGGGAACTCTGAATAATCATGCCACAGAAGTTAGAGGAAGAGAATTATTCAATAAATTACCTAGGGAAATAAAGAACATAAATCAGCCAAATGTAATGATGAAAACAATAAAGAAATACTCAATAGAAAATGAATTTTATAGCATAAATGTATTTAGACATGGAAAAGCAATGTAAAATGAAAATTGATATTTAAGGTAAACTTAATGTAAATGCAATGTAAAAGGATAATTGATAAGGTAAAAATGTTAATGAAAAGTAATGTAAAATTATAAGTTATACTTGTTAAATTATTTTATATTTGTAATTGGACATGTCCTTTAAATGTATTTAAAAGGATGGTAATAAAAATGAAAAAAAGACGCAGCGACCAAAATGGCTTCAACCAAAACATCATAAGGAAACAGATAGTGAAAGAAAAAAAAACAAAAAAGAATTAAAAATACCAGCGCACTTTCCATAGAGAAAGAAGCAGTCACATATACAAAACTTACATAGCATCCAAAAATCCATGTAAAATTTAAGAAAATCTTCAACAAACATAATACAGTAATAGCTCCTAAGAACAACTAATCAATCCAAAACCTACTAAATTCAAAATTAAAATACACCATGCCCAAAAAGAGCAAATCAGGAATATACAGAAAATATTGCAACCAGTGTGAAATATTCTACATAAGAAAAACCAAAAGAAGTTTGGAGATCCAAACAAAAAGAATACTTCAGAAACATAAAACACTGAGAGGAGGACAGATCTGTAGTGGCAGCACAATTTTGGCAAGAGCTTCACAAAATAAACCCAGAACCAGAATTAATCAAGGAATTAACAGACAACAGAAAACTTGCAGCTTGGTAAAACATACTGATTTTGAAACATCAACATAGAGTTGGTATTCAATTTTGAAATACCCGTCAGAGACCTCACCAAAAAATTCATCAAATGCCCACCAAAGGACACCACAACCACCTTAACTTCTTCCAGCAGCAGCCGGAATTTGGCTGATGATGAAAGTGGCACCTCTTGAAACATGCCCCGCTAAATTATTTTAGAAAGTGATGTATTCTGTAACTAACCCACTCAATTATTTAATGTTTTAGGGAATACTGTTGTTGAGATTTTGGCAGTGAGTGACCATGAATGTTGAGGATAATGACTGAAATATATAATCTGAAGCACTGTAGTAACTAATGCATTATTCCATCCTGTTTAAGGCAGTATTATACAGTATTTGTTTGTGAATTTGAAGCACGCGTAACATATTAAGAAACTTACAATTTCAGTAGAATTTGACAGAATTTATTGTGTTATAAAACGTATGTACTTAGTAAATTAGAATTCAAACATAGCAAACTGTATATTCTGTGTTACTTTGTTGTTATTTGGTTATAGAACTATATCCTTCCCCATGCAGACTCACAGTCCACAGTGGCCAATAATGATATAAAACATTGTGTGATCAGTGTAGGATTAATTTTTCTTTCACACATGTGGTGTGAGTAGGACAAGGATGGAAAGGCAGAGTTAGGCTGAAAAATTCATTGCCATAACTGGAATTTGAACCATGGAATGGCATCTCAAAATTAATTTGAGATCTCCTTGTGGTTTACCAGGAAAAATACGATTCAGTTGAGGAATTTAGTGTCATTTCAGCAATTTGCCATGGTAGCTCCATCATTTGGAGCAGTCAAACTGAGATTGGAATATCCATGGTTCAAATCCCTGGTATGGCATTGAAATTTTCAGCCTGATTCTACCTTTCCAACCTTGTCCTACACACGGTTTGTGTGTAAGAACAATTATTTATCAAAATCAGTATCTTAACAGGCACTCATTTTATCTCATGCACCACTTTGGGACAGCAACAGCAAGAACTGTTGGCTTTTAAAGTTGCTTTTTTGGGTATTAAATTAAACCTTGGTTCTTAACATAATACATGCTGGTCTTTTATTACTGCTATAGTAGACATTTCTTTGCAATACTTTGCTGAGCTGTAATTCTTAGTGGTGACTTTCTATTTATTATCCAGAGATATTGCTTTTAGTAAAAATTACTATTTTTGCTACATTGCAATGTATCTGCCAGGTAAGAATAAAATGAATTTCAAAGCAACAGATTGCTTGCATTTCTCAGATATAACTGGCGCAACAGTTCTAGACATGTGAAAATCTTAATGACAGCTATGATGCGAGTTACTTACCAGATCAGGTGTCTGCTGGTCGTCTGCATGCTGCAGGAGTGCCTGGGACAGTCATTGTCAAATATACGCACACCGGCTATGCACTGCACTGCACTACACTGCGCTGCACTGATAAACATAGTTATATACAGTATATTTAAATCCATGCTGTAAAAAGTGCTTAATATAAAAACACTGTCAATCATCTACCTCCAATTCTTCCACACCTGACAGCCCTTCCTCATCTGCGGAATCACTCATATCATTGCCGTCATCACTGCTGTCGCTACTTTCTGCACCATTATCCTGGATGAGAATTCTTTCTATTTGATTTTCTACAATTCCATCTTTTTCGAAATAATGATTCTCAATTTGTTCCACATGTCGACGTACATTTTCCGATTCTGGTCTTCCAATTTCAGCAAATCGCTGGCGACATAACTGCTCCACATCTTTTAATTTAAAAGTGATATTTCTGCATGCCACCCATTTTTTGACATCAGCCCAGATTAATTCTATTGGGTTTAGATTTGGGTGATATGGTGGTAGTCTAAGTACATTATGGCCATGTTGTATTAATATCTGGTCAAATATGTAGGACTTCTGAAGTGGTCTGTTGGCTTTAATTAAGTTATATAGCTTTGCTTTACTCATGCTTTCATGAAAAGCTATATTATGCCTAAGTAACCAAGCTCTCATTTCTTGTTTCAAGGAATTTGAGGTAGGTGGTTTGTCAATTTGTGTGTTATGGTAAGAAGCATTGTCGATAACCAGAACAGACCCAGCAGGTATATTAGGTATCAACATGGTGTTGATCCACTTCATGTAATTTTCTGTATACATTTCTTGATGAAAATCTCCTGTTTTTTGTTGTGACTTGTAAATGAGAAGGGCATTTGGAATGAAGCCAATTTTTCCACCAGCATGAACGATGATAAGTCTTTGCCCTTTGGCAACAGGTGCCCGCAAACCTAATTCTCTATCATCACTCCAACTTTTAGGTGTTGTATGATTGCTGTGTACGTATGATTCATCTGCATATACTATAGTTCGATCCTCTGATTTGTACCTCCGCAGAAGAGTAAGGCACTCTTCCCGCTGAGATCGTATGTCATGCTTTTATATTAGAACTCTTCTATTTGATTTGGTTTTCTTCCACCTGAACCCTAAATCTTTTATAACTTTTCTGAGACTTGTAGCACCATCTTGGAAATTTATGCTGTCTTTCAGCTTGATGAGCAATCTGCTTATTGTTGGCACAGTTTTTTCTTCCACGTAGAAATTGTGAATCATGCGCCGAATGACGCATTTGTCAAAATCGTCTATTTCTGTAACACGTTTAGGAACCTATGTGTCTTCCCAGGTGTGTCAAATGGTACTCCTACATCCATGTGTTTTTTTCTTAACTTTGAGAACTCTGGAAACGGAACTTGGTGAAACACCAGTTGCTTTGGCTACTTTTTCTTTCACTTTCTTAAGGCTTTTGTGGAACTCGGATGAACATATATTTTCTTCCTTCATCTCTGCTTCTTGCTTCATGAAGTCGAGGACATTTGTAATTATTTCCCTGCTTTGACTATGTAATACCTTACCACTTAACTTTGAAAATGTAGGAGCCATGGTTATAAATATCACAAATAAGCACTGTTTAGGTACCGCTTTCTTTGAAATTACAACCAGATGTGGACACTTTCTATGCAGACTGTATGTGTTACACACTGTGAGTAAGCAAAGGTATTATATCGCTTTCGTTGATTAAGCTAAACATAAACCATTCCTAGGCTCGGCAGCTGGGGTGGCAGTCAAGGTCACGATTCCAGAAGTTTTGCGCCAGTTATACATGTAGTTGGTGGCATACATTATAGAGGATGCCCATGACTTAGAGAAGCTACAGAGAGTTACAAAGCATAATATGTCACATATCTTCTGGATCCATCATCATTCTATCATGTTAAGTTTCATTGGCATTTTCAATGGCAACTCTGTTGACCTCTCTTGCCAGTGTCTTCCAACAAAATCTAGATTAAGTAAGCTTATTTCATAAAATGATAGTTTATGTCCATATTTTGGTGGCACACAGTATAGAGGATTCCATGACCATACAAGAAGCTACAAACAGTTACAAGCATAATATGTCACATATGCTTCTGAATCCATCATAATTCAATCATGTTTCATTGCCAAATCTTCAAACCTCCCTTGCCACTTTTATTATACTTCACAGTGCCTCCCAACAAATCATATCTAGATTAAGTAAGCTTGTTTCATAAAGTGATGGTTTATGTCCATATTTTGTTACAGAATGAGTGGAAAGATGCTACACAATTCAAGGTCTTAGCATCCATCTTAGTGGTAATGGGCGATAAGGCACCTAATAATGAGGTATATATTATCAGTTTTTATTAGTACCATTAATTAATTGTTTTACTTTGCTTTGTTTTTATTTTAAGCTAGATTTATTTGTAAATAAATCTCTTAATTTTAAATTATAGTATGGGGGAATGGAACAAAGTTCCATAGTTTGGTTAATTAATAACACAGGACTGCGAATTTAACATTTTTTTCTGTAGCACGGGGTTAAACAGGTCTTTAAACCTAATTTTGGTATGCTGAATTCAAATCTGCTTACATTTTTTCATATCATGCACCATTTTTTTTGGCACGAAGATGGGAAATATGTAATATTTGAGTCTATTTCTAGTTTTTAAATACAACTTAAAATGCATGAAATCATGCAAACTAAGAAACAATCTCAATTCTACAGATGCAACAGTTTACATTGAACTAGGAAATTTCAAACATACCTTATGACTCAATAGATTTGGAATGTCATCTTCTAAGTCTGGGGACCAATTTAAATCATCTTCTACACAGGTCATTTCCACATCAAACCGAACACACTTAAAACATCATTTTCTCTGAATTTTCTGAATTTTAGTTTATGTGTTCTAAACATAAAATAAATGGACAAGTGTTTTATATTTTGTGGAAAATCAAATTATTTTAGGATTTACAGCACATTAAACATTTTTCTTATATGCACACAGCGTTACAATATTCTTGGAATACAGAATGGTCAGGAATAAGACAAATACATCTTTTGCAGATAAAAACATTGCGGTTTTCCTTATATAAAATACTATTTTTTCAGAATAAGAAAACAATCACTTTTTAAGTAGGAATATTTTAAACCACAATATGATATTTAAACTCCTAATATTAAAATCTGGAAAAAATACAGGAGGAATCTCTGATACATTTTGTTTTAAATCTGTTAATATCAGTACAAGATTTTCCTTAGAAGTACACTTTTAAACAGTTTATTTGTGTTAGCATGTAGGGTTTTAAAGCATAGACTGCTGACTGAGAGCTTTACATTGCTACAACACGCCTCTCCGGCTGATGTGTAGCACAAACATGATAGGCTATCACTTCCGGTGTTTGATGTAACTTAGCAACTGGAATCTGATATTCTATAAAGCCTCTCTCCACTGTTTCATTTTAAATGTTACTTTGTGCTCAGGTTTTTGCATTGGAAGTGCATTCTTACCTCTGTGATTTCTGGAAGTGCATAATAAATGAATTGAAGAAACGTAGCTATGACTATTGCTTCAATCCATTTAATGTTTCCAAGCATAACACAAGGCAGAAATCATTAAGCTTAGTTACCCACAATCTCTTAATAACTGTAAAATGGTGAACTTAACTTTGTCACCAGACCTAAAGCTATGCAATGCATGTCAAAAAAAAGAAGTGCCAATAAGCTGAATAATCCAGAAGTGGTTTTGAACATAGTGCCCATTTTAAGGTAAGATGCAGCAATGCGAAAGGGATCCCTGGTACCTTCAAGTTAAATTCATTTATTCCATCAACCAATAATGCAATAGTAACCAGATGGTATTCACTTGAGCCTGAAGGGGAAAAAGTGCACATTTAAATTGTAGTTAAGTTGCCTCCCATAGGATAAGATTGAAAGTTCAAATGTTACTCAAATGTATGCCAAGTTTAAATTACATGTGAACAAACTAGTGCAACTAAAGTGCTGTGAACAGTTGACAAGGCACCCAATGAGAGACTGCTGCTGCTGCTACTCTCCGGCCGTGCTGTGCAGGAATCCTGCTAAGCACCGCTTTCTAAGTTATTTCATTTAAAATTAGCTATACAGGATCCCATCTTTATTTTATGTAAACATATACAAAAAAATACAAGGAATTTATTTATAGTTTTTATAGAAATTTAAACTTGGGGTTAATAGGAATATATGCTTTTTAAATGTTTGGATTTTAAAAATTGATGTAAATAGTTAATTATATCAATTATAATAAATACTAAGTAGAAGATTACATATTAAGCTTGCATTGCACTTTATAGCATAATTTTATCACTTATCACCTGGGAGATATTCAAATTTAAAGGTAGGGAGGTGTGCCGCTTTTCACAAGTTGGATTGTGCAATATTTTTAAAAATATTGTGATTTAAAAAAATAAGAATTTAAAACATAATTCACTTTGTTTTGTAATCCATGGACAAAACTTGAAGTGAATTGGAGACATGATGGTGAGATTTTGTGAAAATTTGTGCAACTTGACGTAGAATGACTCATTCGAAGTATCAGTACTACTCTCTGATAATACGGTAGGTGGTGATGGAACAGGAACATTAGGTCCATGAGGCACAGGTCTAATTGCTAATGGCAAGTTTGTATATATAATGCCCACCTTGATTTTCCTATTGAATTCAGATATATTACACAGACAAAAATAATAGTCATTAAAATGATTTTGTTGTTTGCGCCATACCATAGGAACACCAAAGGGCATAGGTGAACAAACTCCCTTGTACCACTGTCTTAGATTTTCTACACAACTTTTATACAGGATATGAGGAGCAAAATTCTTTTCTTGATCTCCTAATTTAATTTTAAAATAGGCCAGATACAAACTCTTGATAAATGCGGTAATGTTTCTTTTCTGCTGCTTTATCCCATAACACCCTCAGACATAACAAAAATTGTTAGAATTGTTCACACAGCCCCTCCTAGATATACCACTCGAACTTGCCATTTTTTTTCACATATAAAATTCACAAAAGAGACCCACTGAGAAGAAGTTTGAAAACTGTACTAAGGATTCTAAGATAGGTTCCTGTTGATATCTTAGGTAATAAATGTTTATGGGATAGGCTCAACATTACCTGTAAAACAGAGATAGACAGTGGTATAACATGAAGTCATATGATTTAGGATATTTACATATTCTAATCAACCATGCTGTAAGTCAGATATGCAGTGATGTTAATACTAGTGTACTGAACTTTTAATTTTATCTTGAAACAAAATTGTTCAAAGTCTGCAAATGATACGTAAAAACTGTTATTATTTTCGAAATCAGAACATCCAATTTGACCATTATGATGTTAAATATTCTGTGCTACAAAATCTTTGCAGGCCTGTGTAATTGACAGTGTAGAGTCTGGACTCTTTCTTTTAATACACTAAAAAAGGGAGCATTAAAATTTTTCACATAAAAGCTAACACATAAGAATGATTATATAAAAAGGCTGTTAGAAATTTCTTGGCCCAAATATTAACAAGATTATGAATTGTTATGAGAAATATTATTTTAGTAATATAGGTAAATGTCTCCTCTTAAATTACGTGCATTCTCACTCTTCCCTAGTATAAATATTATATAAAACTATTTAACCAGGAATTTTGGTCAAAAATTTGTAAAAAGTGTAGGCTAATGAATTGTAGGATCAGTAAAATTAGATCAGAAAGTAAGATGATTTCTTCATGACTGCAAGGTACTCTAAAAACAGAGAAAAATGCTAATTTCAAATGGAACATACATTTTACACAACTTCTGAGCATTGCAATGTCTGTTGGTAAGCCATACCAAATGGCGTTGGCTATGCAAAACTGCAAATCAGGATTTCCTACTAACCCATTACCTAAGTGCATGTCATGTAAATACATCCTAAATTGCTTCATATGTGTGCTAATGTAAGTGTAATTACTCTATGCTTGTGAAGGACCATGTCACTTTGTTCTAAGTCACACCTGCTCTCCAAGTTCACAACTGACAGTAATGCTTTTATTATTTTGATGTTATTGTTTCAGTTATTGGAAATGATGGAAACGGTTATCCGTAAATGCCATGCTCCCCCTTTACCTTTGCATCAGAATTTGGATCTAAGAGCAGTATTCATTCAAAAGGACCTACCCAGTCTCCTAGTACCTCAGTTACAATATATCAATCCAGAGGTAAGCAACAAAAGCATAAATTTATAATATTTCTATTCATTTTAATTTCTGCAAAATAGTACAGCAATGTATTTATATCAGAATGTAGGTGCATAAATGTTAATCTTGGAATCATTTATTTACAGCATGCAGCTGTAATTTATATCAGTGGCGCAGCTTAATACTGTGTTATAGGTATACTAGAGTTTAAAAATTGAATTTAGAATTTTTTAAATGATGTGCTAATTCACATACATTAGTGCTTTATAATATAGTGTGAATTCTCCATATTGATTCAATTATTATTATTATTATTATTATTATTATTATTATTATTATTATTATTATTATTATTATTATTTTAACATACATTTTAAATTAAATTAAATTATAAAAATATAGCGTTGGGTGTAACTTTACAAAATGCTGACAAACCATTTTATGATTGTAAATCATGAAAACGTGTAGGTACTCACTTAGATTTTCTTGTATATAAGCTCCACTCAGCGATTTTTATTACATGCTTATGTTTCAAAGTTTTTAATATTTGATATTCCTTCAACACTCCATTGCTTTTCCCCACCAAAAAGCAAACATATGAAGCAGTACACTTTGTTATGAATGTAACTCCCAGTTAAGCAATTAAATTTACTGTGGCAGGATGTTTTAAATGTCCATTTTTGGTCCTTTTCTTGGAAGACAATGCCAAGCTTAGGAATTGGTCTTTTGTCTTTAAGTTCATGCTTTTCCTCATAAGATAGAGTAAAAAACTGAATTTTTAATAACTAATCCATTGAATTAATGGAATTGCCCATATTTCTAAAATAAATACAACATGCACATCAAAGCAATACACAGGTCTGCGTAAAATTAACACTTTATGCACTGCACGACTGCATACACATAGTGCTGGTTCACCAATAACTGAGGAATTAAATATTTATGTTACACTACCTTGCCCTACTCTTGTCTCCAACCCCTATTGTCCTGTTTCCAGACCTTGGAGAGAGCATGTACACAGATACTAAACACTTCATTAAACGTCTCTGTTGCTGCCTTTGTACCATTAATGCACAACAAAATATAGGCATGTCTTCCTACAATGAGAGGTCAAAATTTAGTGGGAAAAGCTATATAAGTCCACTCTTGATGAGACTTGCACTTGCTCAGGCATCCCAGTCTCTACTCGACTTTGCTGCCACATCATGAGATTTGGAAGCTGCCTAAGTATACAGCACTACAATCTGACACTTAGCATTAGGGGCTGGGGCATTGGTAAGCAGCAGTGAACGTGATTGTATTAATTAGTTTTTCATCACTTGTTTGGCTGTCTTTATTTATATGTTTAAAAATTTACTTAGTTTCTTGGCAATTTATTTAGGCAGACCCAATCTCAAAATCTACGCTTACGCTACGTCACTGATTTATATGTATTAATTCTTAACTGGTTGTATATTATGTTGACAACATGCAGTTAAATAAGGTTGGTTGATTGGTTTGCAATGCTCCCCATATGTTCAATGACCTCTGGGGGAAAACTCATTCCACCAAATAATATATGGATCCCAGTTATTAGCTGGAGACACCCAGAGGGCAAACTCCATTACCTCTGATGAAGGGCCGATAATGTTAAATGGTGATGGAATGAGAGGACCTACAGACTTTACTGTGGTCTCTGAAGCACTTTGGGCCTTGCAGATACTTCACATGAGCTAGTCAGAGATGAAGGGTTGAATAGAGTTGACTTAAAATGACCACCCCAAAGCAGGGAATCAAACAGGGGACCCTCAGTATGAGAGCAACGAACAACACTATTAAGCTCCCGGTGCCCCCAGTTATATAATATAGATATAATATTCTGTATAGGACAAAACCTATCATTATTGCATTCTAACCCTCCAATCAATCTGAGGCCTTAGTAATAGTTATATAGACTATTGGCAACAACCCAAGGTCATTCCTTGGATCTTTTCCTAGATATGATGTACTTAACATATCCACTACTTTTTGCATTGCCAAGCAGTTTTGCTATTTTCCCCCCTACAGTAGCACATAGCACATTCTTTTTTTCCTTCCTTCATCCCTCCCTTCCATCTTTCTTTCTTTCTTTCTTTCTTGTCTGTGGATGGAATCTGAGGAAACAGGTGTGCATGTTAGACTTGCAGTCTCAATGGGATATCCTCAGCTGAAGTTCAACCTCTGACATTGAACTCTGGTGGTGTCATATTTTGAAGCAGCTGAGAACGATATTGGTTCTAAAGTCTGTGTAGTGGTATTTTCCTTAGCAGGCATTTGTGAAACATGATGAAACAATTGAATGCACACATGTCTAGCTGTGTGTCACAATATGTCACAATATAGACACACACACACACACACACACACACACACCCCCACACACCCACCCACCCACCCACCCACCCCCACCCCCACACCCACACCCACACCCACACACACACACACACACACACACACACATTGCAGACCATAATTCATACTTGTCATGTTTCACTTCATTTTGAGATATATCAGGCAACATAATATCCTTCTATTAGCTCTTACTGTACAAACAGCTATGCCACCAGTTTATTAAAAATGCAAACATATGCAGTTTTATTGGCCAGCATACACTTATGAACTGTGCTCTTCATGTGATTTAAATGCCATTACTAACATATTCGAGTACAGCTTGTCATATGATGTGAATGGATTAAAGAGGACTTTATGAGGTACTTACTAGAGATATAGCACAGGACCTGATCTTCTTTGGGGGCTCAGTGACACCTGTATGAGAACTAATGTTGTGAAGCAGTGCATGGCCATTTAAGTTAAATGGTTAAATAGCATGATTATAAAGGATGTACCTAGTATTATAATGTATGAATTCATTACTGCTTATTGGAGTTGAGAATGCTTCCTTTATATGTCAGAAAATATTATCCTAAGTTATTCTCTCTGATGGTACAGACCTTGTGGCATACCATCAAATTCTGACTTGTCTGCATATGGTTGTAATTGGTACTGAGAGGTATAGGACATCAGGTATGGTTATAATTCGAGAGCAGAAGTTTAGGCAATAAAAAGTAATGTTTTAGGTGCTTAAAATAGGCTCCTTAACTGCTGTATTTAGGTTCTATAAAATTAAAAGGAGGCATATATAAATATGTGAATATTAAAAAAAACATTAAAACAGAAATGCAAGTGATTTAATCATCTTAGCTTGATTTAATGTGCAATACTGACATTAAAATAAACCAAATACATTTCAGAATTGACACAGATACCTATAATTACAATTTAAGTTTAAACATCACTGCCGTAGTTGGTTTCATAGTAAATAATAAACACTATTAATTGTCCATGTTAAAGTTATGGCATTTGTCAAAAAGTATTAATTGGTGTGCTGAGAAAGATTTTCAACCTCAACTGAAGACACAGGTCAATATTTTAGGTTTTTGATAAGATGAGCTAGGATTTCACTTACATCATCATCATCATCATCATCATCATTCTGTCCTGCTAAAACTTTAGTGGCAATGAAGAAACTTTTCAGCCTGCTGATTTTCTGAAGAACTGAATACAACTTCTTTGTTTTTTCTGCCACAACTCCAGTTGCTTCAAATAATTTCTGCTTTGCTGTACTCAGTAGTTCTAATTTTTCATAAAGAGGCTTCCCTTGAATTTCAAGAGCAGTAATAGTATTTGCAATGAATATGAACTAAGTTCTGATGTACATCAAGTCATTTTCAACACCAGAGTCATTCAGAACTTTCTTAGTGTCAGTTACACAAACTGAATTATCCTTTAAAGTAGACACAAGTTCTTTGACTGCTCTGAATTGCTCATTGTAGTAGTCAAGAGCTCTCAGCAATGTTCCCAATCATGTGAGGATAGGTTCCAGAGGAGGAGGAGGAACATCTGGAAGTTTCTGCTGAAAAGCCTGCTCTCTTAATGGAACTTTTACAAAAACTTGCTTCACAGGAGAGATTACTTTATTCACCTTTGGAAATTCACGACTGATCTGCTCTACTACTCAATTTAGGTCATGCGCCAAGCAGTGACATGGACAAGAGAAGGGAAAAACATCTTAAGTGTAAGCTTGGCAGTTGCCATATAAGAACTATCATAGCTATTAAAACTTTATCTTCATTGGGATTGATAATTTTGTGTCCACTGTTCACAAAATGAGTCACTGTATTTTGATTGGTATTATTCAACTGTTTGGTATAGATCAGATGAGCTCTGGGTGGCATATCAGGATTAAGCTTTCCAGCAATTAAGTTGGGAATGTAATGCCCAAGGGTGCCTGTAGTTTCATCATCCTTTATCCTAGAGATAGCATCCTCATACATTTCTTGCAAATATGTCTTATGAAGAGTCGACTCTGAAAGAAATGATTGGGGCAGTACTTTATCAAGAAGCTCCTGAAATGAGAGTTTTGTAAAGTTTTGAATGGGATGTTTGTTGCTATAATGCACGACATAAATCAGCACTAAATCATTTTTTCTGGATGATGTCTCTGAGGTCTGCTTCAGTTTAGATTTCCTTTCTACATTTGCTTTGTGTAGAGCACCTTGTGTGTGTTGTGTAAGATGGTATTTTTTATCACTAGATACCTGAAAAGGCAAAAATTTTAAATATATGTTTAGTATTTGTGAAATGTTATTTTGTTTTACAAAATTTCGCTAAGAGCAGCTCATTTTATCACATGGAAGTTGAAGAAAAATATATTGTTTTCTCACCTCTTTCTTCCAAACTTGGCAAAAAAACAATCTTCCCATCTGTCAAGTAATGAGGGAATTCATGTAGCCACTCTTGAATTAATGATGCTTTAGGTGATTTTACTTTCAGCATTACGTTTTCTTGAAGTGAGTACTTTAAACTCAAACATGACAGCACCCCGATAAACTTCTTTAAAAGTAACCTGGAAATACGTTGATGACAATAAGTCTGGTTGCGAGATCTAAGCAGCAACATATTGTTACAATAATGACTAACATAGCATGCAATTATGCGTACTTCTTATTATTGTTAGCTGCTCAGCTGAAATAAAACTAAAAATGCCCCCCTCTCTTTATTTTGTAAATATACATTTAAGAATTTTTCTTTGTCAAATCTTTGAATTCCATCTGTCAATAAATTGGCTACTGCATAGGATAGGATAGGACTAGAAGCAGAGGGAGACATATCACCTCGACCTATGCAGGTCTTTTGTGCCTATGCCCCTGACAGGGCACCACCGAGAGGGAGAGATGGGTTGAGAGGAGACAGAGGGCAGCGTCCCTACCATTTACATATTTGAACTCCCCGGGAACTGGCTGATGCAGCCAGTCAACTCCTCAGGCTTATGCATCCCCTGGGGAGTCCAGGACCTGGAGACTGCTTGCATTCCGGAGGATGAAGGTTTCCTTGGAGCAACCTTTTCTCCTGCCATGTACACATCAAGACCTCCTGCCAACACTTGCAACCCTGAAAGAGACCAAGCGGATGAAGGATGAAGTGAAATGAGAATGGAAATGAAATGGAGGAACAAGAAATTTGGGAGAGCTGATGATCCTTTCCAGCATATACCTGGTGACTGAGGAAACCCCCAAGAAAACCCACAGGTTAGGAAGGTCAGCCATGGAAATCAAAGCCACGACCTCCCAAATGTGGGCCACAGACATAACCACCTGAGCCATCCTGCTCGGTTGGCTACTGCATATCTGGTAGTGAATAGGTGGTCTTTGCAACTTCCTGTCTTGCTGTGTTTAATGTACAGGCTCTTTAAGTAACATAGTGGACATTTATGATTTAATTGTGATTCTATGAATAGTTAAAATAAAACAAATAAAACACAAATGTGAATATAACACAGGAAAAATTAGCAAAAATAAAACATAAATAGCAATGAACACAGAAAATATAGGCCCTTAAAAAATATTCCAAGTAGAAAATAGACACTAATGTCAAAATGGGCATTTTTAGGTGCTATAAAACTGCGTTATTTAGACTTAAACATTCATGAAACATGTAAATACAAAAGGTGAGGTAAGTCTATCTTAAGGAAGAGAATAGGCATTTGCCTAAAATCCACTGTCTAGTTATACTACTAATCACACGGCTTCATTGGAGTATGTTACAACAAGCAAAAGGTTTATACAGGGAATGACAAATTTAATGAATCAGTGACATCAGAAATTGGAGTACCCAGAGGATAATGTGGTGCTTCTTCTCTACAATTCTTGTTGCAACTTGTATGTTGCAATTTGGTGACATGAAATAAACGGTCAGGGTAAATAATATTTAACATTTCCTACCATCCTTGTCTTGTTTTACTCAATACAGATTCCTGTCATTGCTCCAGATGCACTTCAGCCTTGGGCTTATTGTGCTTCCTGTATCATTTTAAAGCCAATTCATAATGCCTGTTCCTTTACCAAGGAGTACAGTCTCATAACAGATATGGTTTCAAATTCTTCTGGTTATATAAATGCTTTCCCAAAAGCAATATATCTCCTGTGAGCCAAGCACTATAGACCATATAGGAGCATACAATGCACTGGGTTGCTTCAGTTTCTTTTTGAATAATCTTATATTTATAGGAACAATCCCCACACCAGAGACAAACTCAAGGACAATATAATAACAAAAATTTTGAAAATTATGCAAGACGAACTTAGGCGTATGAATGGAAATTCATCCAAAGATGCCAGGAATGTCTCAATGCAGATGGACACCACTTTCAACACATCTTATAACACAGTTGTCTTGTCTTGTCTCCTATGATACGATTTCTATCATTTCTGGATAAACTTCAGCCTTGGGCTTATTGTGCCACCTCTATCATTTTAAAGCCAATTAATTATGCCTGCTCTGTTTACTATGGAGTAAAATCTAATAACAGATATGGTTTAAAATTTTCTGGTTCTAAAAGCATTTTCCCAAACGCAACATATCTCCTGTGAGCCAAAGCCTCACAGGAGCATATAATGTGCTGGGCTTTTCAGTTTCTTTCTTGCACAATCTGCAATGTAAGTTACCCTGAAACATTCCCATTGTGTTAAGCTGCTTTTTCACAGGAGCATGTCCTGTGAGAAATGAAATAATTGTTCTCAGCTGGTCTGTTACATTTAAGTAAGCTTTCAACTCTTTTCTTACATGTTTTTATAATAAATAGTTTACCATGTTTGTTTCCTGGAGTTTTAAGCCTGGTTTTATGACGTTCTATTTAGGACCAGTTCATAATAGCTTCTCTTCTAAACATTGAGATGTTTCTAGAGCTGGCTCTGCCCCAATAAATTGTGAAGCTGCTCCTTGTCTTGCACATTCATCAGCTTTTTCATTTCCCTCTATGGCAACATGACCCAGTACCCAGATGAGTTGAACTTCATTCTGATCTGCCAAGCTGTGAACATGTTTAGGCATTTAAAACCAGTCCTGATGTTACCTTATGATTACTTAGAGCCTTAAGTGGAGCCTGGCTATCTGAGAAGATAAGGATCTATTTAGTGTAAGCTCTCCTTATGTTTTCATGTATGCATTAAATAATAGCATAAATTTCTGTTTCAAAAACAGTAGCATAAAAAAAAAACATTCCTTGAGCCACCTGTAAACCACATTAAAGTTTTCTCAGGAGTTTTCAGTTTTATTCATCCAATATTTAGGATCAGTAATGACCCTGAAGTTCTTTATAAAGTGTTTAATTGTAATTATATAGTCTGATGGCATTTCTAAAGATGCATTTTCTAATGCTTATAAAACCTGAGTGTATTTCAAGAATTCTGAGTTGCTCAGTATGTTGCAGCCTATAGAGTGCCATTCTTGCTTTTTTGACTACAACTAAATGCAATGGGGTCAGATTCAAGAGTGTCCCCATTGCTGCTTATTTTTATGACTCCTGTAACAGCCATACATGCTGTTCTTTAAGCTTTATTTGTTTGAGTTTTAGAGCCTGTTTGAAGGACCTTAGGCCACCAAATCAGTGCTCCATTGGTCATCGTTGGTATAGTTATCCTGATATATATCCAGAGGATCGTAGCAGGTCTTAGTCCCCATCTTTTACCATGCAAGCATCTAACTGCATCAAAGGTTATTTTCACACATTTTAATTGTTTGCTTGAAATGCTGATTCCAGTCCATCTTTGAGTCAAAAGTGATTCCCAAATATTGGACTTCCTCAAACATTTTAAGTTCTTTACCTAATCCCTAATCCCTTTGTGTCTCATCTTCTGGTAAATGGTATATGGCTGTTTTATGAGGACAACTACATGAGGTCTTTGACTGTTCCTGTGTATTTACCTACAACTGTGATGATGATGATGATGATGATGATGATATCATCAGCATAGTGCATGATATCAAAGCCTAGGTTACTTGTTTGAACAAGTAGCCCATCAACCACCATGTTCCATAGTAGGGGTGATAACACCCTACCCTGTGGACAACCACTCAAGATCTTTGCGGCTAGGCTACTGTCCATGAAACTTGTGTGAACTATTCTGCCTCTCAGCATGGATGGAATTTGCCAATAACAATTTCATCCATTCCATGTTTCCTTGTAGCAGTAGTTATTGCATTAACGGAAGTGTTATCAAGGTACCCTCAATATCAATGAAGGCACCAAATGCCACTTCCTTTTCCTGAATTATCTTTTCCAGTTTATAGGCGACCTGAAAAAGGGAGTTTCAGTTTATCTGCCTGTACGATAGGCATGCTGATTCTGGTGCAGAGGATATACCTCCATAGCACATCCTCTAATATGTCTTTCTATTAATTTATCAAGAGTTTTGAGAATTATTCACATTAAACTGATGGGTCTCTAGAGACTTATCCTGGGTCAAGTGCTTTCCTGGCTTTAATATAAATACCACCCTAAGAGCCTCCATTTCATTGGTATGTATCTTAAGGCCAAAGCTACTCCTAGGATTTGTATTAAAATTTTTGATAATTCATCAAAACCTTTCTGAAGCTTAATGGGCATTATTCCATCACTTCCTGGAGATTTATAAGGTTGAATCCAGTTAAAAAAATAAAAGATAGTAAAATTGGTTGCAATTAAGCAAATGTAAATAAGGATATAAATATGATGCAATTTTTATTAATGCGAACATTGCCCATTTTAATTTTGGATATTTGTTGATTTCCTTGGCAATTTCCCAATCTGTCCTAAGGTTTCTCTTCCCAGGAGCTTCAGTTCCAGGCTGTCCCATCCTCCCTCAGGTTCATCAAGTATAATAGATCCAGGGAAGTGAACTCAAAGTTCTTCCATTGTCTCCTTCTTTGTTTTAGTATATTCTTCAGTTTCCAATTGGAGATTCCTAATAAAACTTTGTGGATGTTTTCTAAGAGGCTTCTGAAGTCTAGTAAATTCTGGGGCCGTCTTTATCTCCTCACAGTGCTTCCTCTAGAAGCCTTAGCCTTCCTCAAGGCTTCATTATATTCTGTCAATGATCTACTATAAGCAGTCCATTGTTTGGTTCTTTTTGCAAAGTTAAAAATTCAGCAAATTTTCTTCCTTTTACTTGCAAGGTCTTGATTCCTCCAGGGCACATTTCTGTTGGCTTACCTTGTTTTCAGAGGACAGTTATTAAATGCTGAGATAATTGCATCCTGCAAATGCTCTGTACAGTTTATAAATCTCCACAGTCATAAATCTTATCATGCATCTATTACTGACTAGGTCTTTCCTGTGGGAATCCTTGTCAGTTCTTTTTGAATCTTGATAAATTCTCATTTGTTTAAAAACATCTTACTTCAAGTTGGATGTATCTGTGGTCTGAATAACTTTCATCCTCAGAAACATGCCAATTTTTAATTAGGTTTCCCACATAATTGGTTGTTAAATCTGTCAACAACTTCTTGCCTTCTTGTAGTAACAAAGGTGGGTCTGTTACCCACATTTAGTATCGCAAGATTACTCAATATAATAAAATTATAAACCTCTCACTTGTATCACCATATGACTCACCTCTCATAATGTGATGGGAGTTCGCATCACAGCCAATTACCAATTGTAGTCCCTCAGAACAACAAGTGGCTACCAGCTGTTTTAATGCCCTCATAGGAGGTAAAATGCTACCATATGGGAGGTATACCTATCTGAGTATAAACTCTCTTGGCCCACCTTCCTCCATTGATTTTACTTTAAGTGCCATAAGGTCCCTAGAACAGAGATTCATTAGTGGCAGTATATTTAAGTCGCTTTTGACTAAGATGCAGGTTCTTGGAGTCTTGTCAGTTCTATTATAAATTACTTTCCTGCCAACCTCCTTGAAACCTTTAATTTCCCCTTTGTAACACCAGCATTCCTGGATGAGTGCCACATCACAGGTCTTCATCTTCACACAGAGTAGCAGATGCTACTCTACTGTATTGAAGATTTACCTGTAACATCTTCATCACCTGAGTCCTTATCCTTCAAGGATTTAAAAGATACTTTTCCAAGTCCCCAGAAAGCTTTCTGAAGTGCCTTGTACAAGTGGAAGTCAATCAAGAAGACCAATGTTTGTCCTTTCTCAACCACCTTCCTACTCATAGTCAGCCATTCTTCTGTTTTTAACTCAGGGTTTTGTTTTCTGAGCCTTTTGACAACTAAAATTGTCTCAGAAGTAACTGGTATCCTGACTAGCACCTTAGGCCTCTTTGGGAGGTCCTTGAAGTCTACTACTTTCAACTCTGCTCCCTCCCAAAGTTTTTTTAAGTTTGCTGGTTGTTTGGTTTAACCAATCTTTTATATTTTCATTTGCACAGGTTATCCATAGGATATCCTGCAAAATTTTGTACCAATGAATTGCGACAGAGTTCCCTCCATAAAAAGTGCACCCACTGCTTCAATCAGTTTGGACTGAATCAGGTCAGCTTGTTCCTGGTTCAGTTTAATATCAGGATGGCATTGACTTATAACTGCCATTTTGATTCCAACTGTGCATAGTGAAAAGACACAGTCTGTTTCTGTGCTTTTTAGCTTCCTGTTCTACAGATTTTGGGGTGCTGGAGTCTGAGTGGGGCCTTTAAATTCCACCCTAGGTCCATCACTATCTTTGTTAGATGAGGTCTTTCTTGTTGGTTTTTCAACCATCCAAGTTGCTTCTTTCATTTCTTTTCTTTTAGACGTTTCTCCCTTTCAGCCCTTGAGAGTTTCTTGGCTTGTGGTCTCATTTTTACAATGCATACAGCCAGATCCTCTACAGATATTTCAGAGATGTTTTATACTGTTAAGTCTACTTTTAAAGCTCCTTGAGCAGTTTCAGGGTTTTGTTTTACCATGTTCATCTAAGTCGCATGAGTATGGAGGAAAGACAGTTGATCCTGGCAGAGCCCCCTATACCGGGGCAAGGATGAATACTCTCGGAAGTCGCCTGGTATCCTAAAGGTTCCATTAATGACACATCTCTCATGTGCCTTGCGCCTATTTGGCATGGAAACACATAACACCTTGGGGTTTGGGAGTTGGTTCACATCTCCTATTCATTATTCAAAGATTAACCTACAGAGTGGTTTGGTGATCAACCAAAACCACTGTGCAGGTCCTAGCATTTCATCACCCACTGACATGTCCGATGCCCACTCTAGGTCCAGCTTTAGGGGCTTGCAGAAAGTTACGCCACCCTAGAGGCTCCACACTGTGGATTCCTACCATCCACATTAATCCTCTCAAAAATAACTTGCATCTCAGTTAAACTTAGCATAAACCCTGGTGGTCTATTAATTCTTTTTCTACTGATATTAACAATATTTAATGTCATTGTATCCAAGTGCATTTCAAAGTCCAGTATTGAGCTAAACAAGCAGATACTTTTTTCGTTCTTTTGTGAAAATTATTGCAAAATTTTGTTTTTTCTTAACACAAATTATGTGAATTTTTAAAAATGAAATGCAAGTTTTTAAAAAATCACCAAAAACCACAGCCCTGGCCATACACCATTGCTGTTAATTGAAATTTGGACAATGGGTATCAACATTGCATTCAAACTCTTAAGTCAATTTCAGAATAAGTTGCATTTCTGTTCAAACTTTCAATATGCAAATAGCCTCTTATGTATGTTAAAGGAACAAAATATACTTTTAATATCAGAGTGATAAGCCATTACTGTGTTCCATCGATAGCAATGAAAATGGACTGTGCTAATTAAATGGTAGATATTTGATCATGTGTTCTTGTGAATTTGTCAGTAGCATAGAAATAAACGAAAGCCAGTGTACCAAACTCATTTAACCAGGTGAAAAGCTGCAGATTTATCTGCATTTTAAAGGTCTATACTTGATGACAAACAAATATCTCATCACCAGAAAATAAAGTATTAAATGGTGTTTTGGGGAGCAGTGGTGAACAGTTGAAAGGCTGTAAATCAATCCACTCACTTTTTCGTGTATTTTCTTATGAACAGAAAAACCTCTAGATTTACACAGAAGTACCCATTTGTACCACACAAGTGCTGAAGTTTTGTGAAACAAATCTAAAATACAGTGGCATAAAGCCACTTTACAACACACACATACAAATACACACAAAAGCTGACTAATGAAGCAGCAAACATCCCAGATACAGCAATTGTGTATGAACTAATGCCTATTAGCACAGAAAAAAGTAAACTGAGAAAAGAAAGTTTGCACTGGCAGAAAAACAAGTGGAAAGTAACAACAAATGGTGAACTTATGAAGACCTACTTTACTAGTGTTCAGAAAGGACTTAAGGTGAAAACCCTCACCTTTACAGCAGTATTTACAGGTCATGGTAAATTCAGGAATACTTCCACAGATTTAAGCTAATGCATGATTCCACACGTGTGTGCAGGAAGAAAAGTTAAACAGTTGAACATGTCCTATGGGAGTGTAAGTTACTAAATTCCGAAAGGAGCATTTTAAAAAAGCAGTGACACAGAGAGGTTTGAGGTAGCCCATTAACAAATATAAACTCATTGACAAACACCTAAAGCTATTTCAAACATATGTAAATAACACAGACTTTGAAACTTTACAAATAATTGGCAAAACATAATTGTATCAATACCATCAAGTAACCATCGTATTATAATATTAGATAACCATACTTATTTGTGGAATACCTATGCATGTAGTATTCCACTATGTAATGGAACATGCTGTAATCCCACATGCATGCACACACATACACATACATATATATTGCGCACAAATAGTGACCTTAATCTAATTTTGAATAAGTCAAGAAACCAAAGGACCCAGTGATATCATTGTGGCTCATTACAGCCTAACAATATATGCATATCTCATACAGATTTAAGGCTAAATTGTGCATTTATGTGTAGCATATGCCTTTGGAGACATGAATACTTGCTTAGAATTTTATCAAATTATTATCTCATGAAACCACACTAGAATATTGTAATGTTTGCCATACAGGACACTCCAGTGCCGATGGCAAACGTTTCAGTCAGGGAAGTGTTAAATTTTATTCCTAATGGTGAATATCTATGTATCCACTACAAACATATGCAAACATAAATTATGACATGACCATTAAACATCTTAACCATAGAAAAATGTTAAACAGATTACTCCATTAAGCATAAAGGAAACTCTAACATCAATTAGATGAGAACTGTGTATTGTTGAGAGAAAGAGATTTATAATAGTGCTTTTATAATTGTGACAAAATAAGTAATTAAAAAAAATGTGCATTGAAGTATTAACATGGACACATTATGGAAAGTTCGACTTACTTAAAATTGTACATTCTGCCTTGAACCCATTTTTACATGTATGATGATTATGTGCTTAACTTCAGTCTGTTACTTCATACTGCTGGAACCTTGCAAAGTTAATTTTGACTTTGAAAGCATGAAAATGTGTAATGAGAAAGAAAGTTTTCAGCTGTAAAATAAATAAACATATATAGTATAAATAAATGATCTGTGCAAATTAAATTTATCAGACCATGGTACCCTTGGGTTTTTTTAAGAGTCAGCAAAACGGAAAACTAAAGGAAAGTTTGGCCACTTGCTCATCTCCATTGATTAAATTTCAAAAGTTTTGTCATTCTTTGTCTGGCACATTGTGACTTCTGTGATCAGCATGAAGAGCAGCTTTCACAGAATTCATGTTGAATATTCTTTAATGCCCATTGTTATTACATTTGGTATCACAGGCAGTGAAATGATTATTTTTAAAGGAAATTTGGGAAGGATATGTTCCAGACTTAAGTATAGGGTACCTATGTAGCATTTCCTAGTTATGAGCACTGAGGAAAATCTGGAAAAAGCATCAGATAGAGAGGATGATCCTGGCAAAATTTGAACTCTGGACTTCCATTCATGAATCTGTTTCTTAATGACCTTGACTGCCTGTGTTGGCGCTCATGGGGAAAGGATAACATCACATTTTGTTGTTATAAAAATTCATATTTTTCAATTGCCATGTTTCCAGCACTCAGTTACAATCAGATTGATTGGATTGGATTAATGGAGAAAAATTAGTATTATAATTTCATACTTAATGAAACTGCACACATATACAAGGTGTGAGTAGAAAAATATTTTTTAATCCTAACCTGAATTTATGTTTACTAATATGAAATATTTTTATGAATAGAATAGAATAGAATTGAATATTTATTTGTAAGGAACATCATGCAAAGAATTTTATAAACATTTATGTCGGTCTTAAAGCTATATATGTTCTAGTACAAATTTGGTCTGGTGTTCCTTCCATTTTAAGGGCTACTTTGTGCCTGACTTCTTGGCCGTTTGGCTTTCAATTAGCCCTTATTCATAATACTTATTTCTCTATCTTTTTTAACAAATATACTATGCATCTCGCTGCTCTACTTTTATCATGTATCTTGCTTGCATTTTTCCTTATACACATAAAGTCTTTTAGCTCTATTGTGTCCTTTCCATCCATCCATGTCTCTGCCACTCCTATAATATCCATTGAGCTTATCACTGTTTATACTTCTCTACTAGCTTACCTTACTTTTTAATCCTTCCACATTCCAGGACATTACTTTTAGCTCCAGTTCCTATCTTGAACTTGATCTTTCCACAAAGTCAAATTTCTCCACCATCTTTCTATAGCTTGTTTCCCTTGGACTCATCACCCCTTCTCCCTCCCTTTCTCCCCTTATTTGTATCATACTACACCCTTCTACAGAAACTAGTTTTAAACCTTTTCTTTTTGTCAAATCTTGCGCTTCCTTTAAATCGTAAAATTTTCCCCCTTATGATTTTTCTTAATTTTGCCCCACTGACACCTTTCACAAACGTTGAAACACACTTTGTTACTCTTGCCACTGCTCCCCTGCTTCTTTCTTGTCTTTCTTCCCTCCAACCCGGTCTTGGTGTTGACGTTATTTGGGACTCTTCCCCTATTGCCCCTTCATGTTCCACTTCTATCACGTTCTCAGCTGCCTCTCCTTCCCCTCCATCAGCTGTAGTTACCCTTGACATTGCTGTAATTTGGTTCCATCAAGCTGATATTTCCTTTTGACAGTAAGTACATTGACTCCCTCACTCTTCCTGTAATTTTTCACCTTTGTGAAAATGCTGATATCTATACTTTCCTGGGTGGTCATTTTCCCTTACATTCAAACTTCATTTCTCTCCTTACACGTATAATTGAAGTTCTTTCAGATATGCATTTTTACCTTTTGATCTATCTTCTTTCATTTTTATAAGTATTGCTTTTCTTAAATTTTGTTCCTTCTCACCGAATCCTGCTCAATGAGAATTTGTGTGCCTTTTAAATTTTTCACATTTCTCAATATCTGTCATTCCACATCCATTGTTGCCATTTTAACTAATATTGATCTAGGTCTTTTCTGCTGTTTGCTGAGTCTGAAAATGCATCTGCAATTCCCAACCCTGTAGTTTAATTTAAAGTTGCTTCTCTGAAACTGCACCTGCAATTTCTCCAAGCTTTTTGTCTCTATCCTCCTTTACTCCAAATATTATCACATTTAGTCTGCATTGTCTTGCTTCACACTTTCTGTTCATTATTTCTCTTCCTGCATTCTTATAATTCCTGGTACACCTGCTCTTTTAGCATTATCAATGCACCATTTAGTTGCTCCATATTGTTGTCCATTTTCGTGCCTAGCTGCATCTTCATTGCCTTTAACTAGATAATTTATTTGTTATCCTTTATAGCATCATCCAGTTCTGTTGGTTCTGGGTTCAGCTCCACTCCTCCAATTGTTAATAGGACAGCCACCACCAATGCTAACCAAACTTCTGTTGTTACCATAAACGTACCTTTTTTTCTCAACATTTTTGTCCTCCTAAAGCTCCCTATTCTTATGTGGCAAACTTGTAGCTTCACTCCCATTTTTGTACTCCTGCAGAGCACTGCAATTAACATGTCCACACTCTACTGCTGCTGACACCAGACTCAAAATATATTTATAAATAATGGGGGCGAATTAAACAGTACTGTATTACTGTAATGGAGATGTTTTTAGAAATGATTGTAAGTTACTTCTTGTTCTGTGTAAGTCCATTTTTCAATGGATCACTTTGCCATGACTATATGAATTTTTCCTTAATATTTCTATACAATAAAACCAGAATATAACAATATATTAATATAATTTCAAATACTTGAGAAATGAGTTTTGTATATAGTAAAAATGGGCATTAAACACTTCTAAAAAAATATGTTTATTGTTTTTCCCTGACTATTTTTACATTTTTCTGTACAAATAAAATTATTTGTGAATATTGAATAGCACCAGAATATTTTTGCATATATATTATACTTCTTTGAAGATACCCTTATTTGCATAGTGAATTAATCATCTGATTTCAAAGCATGTATAGTTCATTTTTGGTAAAATACAATCAATATAGTCTTTCCAGTTCATGTCATGGATAATAGGAGTAATGTGACAGGAAATTTTAAATTATGGATTCAGTGAGTTCTTTGTCTTCATATGTTTACTATGCTTCTACTTTTTGTGTGAATATTACCATTTAGGTACTGCTTATTTATTTCAATTGACTTTTATTATTGTGAAACAAATTGGTATGAAATATTGGTACTGGATAATTAACACTAAGAAATAAAATATTTTATGTTCTTTAATGGGAGTGCTTCTATCATTTATGGTTATCCTCTGTGGTGTAGTGGTTACCATGCTAGCCTCTAGTTCCCGCGGTTGCAGGTTCAAATCCAGTGGAGGCGAAGGATTTTTTCGGGCATAAAAATCCTTACCATGGCTTCTTTCGGAAGAGAAGTAAAGATGGTGGTCTCATCTTGTAGAGTTACGGCACGTAAAAGAACCTCAAAGGCCTAATAAAGAGACCTCTGAGCAAAATTACTGGTTTTTCATGCCCAATATAGGATGGGATGCTAAGGACCACAGCAATTAAAGAAAATCCATAAATAAAACTCAATTTCATTTTCTTTTCTATCATCTACAAAACACATGAATGATGATGGTGATGATTATGACTTGACACAGGTTTTGCTATTGAATTGATTCCAAAGTCTTAATGTTCTGCCCTTCTTTTTATTGTTCTTTCCCAACTTTGCTTTACATCCTCCTCCTTCACAGTTTTAACTTTTGATTTTACTTCAACCCCTTAGCATTCTATCCATCCCTTTATTGTCCTTCCCCAAACTTGCTTTATTTTTGATTGGTGTACTAGTGTTATGTTATCTGCATGATGAATGCAATATGATCTGTACATATTCAGAGGAAAGCAGAATATCCATATTTTGAGTCTCGGCTGTAGCAGTGAATTTTTGAAATGTGATTCAACTCTCCCTCCAAATTTAGCTGTACACAGTCATTGTAAAGTAGCTATTATCAAAATCGTACATCTTCCAACATCATACATTAACATTCAGAATGACACTCCTGAAACACATTTATTATGGGAGGACTGTTTGTTTTGCATTTTATAGATCACTTTCCTATTCAGCTTGATAAAGGATTTGTGAAGCATTACAAGCAAATGAGTACAGGACTTCTTGGGAAAGCTATCAAATAGCTGATGATCTTATTTAGCTAATAATCAGATTACATAGTTTATATCACATTAAAGAGCAGGAAGGCGAAATAAAAACATCGCACACTAAACTGAATTGTCCAAAGAAATACCCATACAAAGTTCTGGATGCCCAGAAGAACCCAGTGAGATAATGTACCTAGCAGTACGAAAGCTCCTCCAGAAACGAAATACTACCTCTTACAAGTTGTAATGCAGAGAGGTTAAGTTGCTTGAAAAGATAGGTACTTGAATAAAGGTAATTCTACTGGAGTAAACAGGATGGATGCCCTGACTCTGCTTATATATAAACATTGAAGTAAAATGCAGAGGGTTTATAAATGAACTGACTGAAAATACAAAACAGCTTGGTATTAATTTATGTATTGATGATTTGCATTTCTAGTTTAATCTTTATATTATTCCTCTTCTAAAAGGAACTCTGCCATGGAATAAAACTTTT
Source organism: Deroplatys truncata (assembly GCA_030765065.1). Classification (NCBI taxonomy): domain Eukaryota; kingdom Metazoa; phylum Arthropoda; class Insecta; order Mantodea; family Mantidae; genus Deroplatys; species Deroplatys truncata. The sequence goes on along the minus strand of CM060990.1, from coordinate 106,454,827 downwards.
AACATTACTTAACATTTATGTTGCCATTACTGTTTCATTAATGTTGCCAATTTCATTTATTGCAAGTATTAATTACCTTTTAATTTTAAAATTAAAGTTATTTTGATAACTTAAGTGCTCCTATTTCACTTTGGTTTCAAGTCACATAATTAGTTGAATCCAAAGCCATTCCCCCTAGAGCAAATTTCTGGCTCTACTGCTGTGTATATGGATTATATAGTCTATTTCTTCAACAGGTAATTCTGAGTTAAAGTTATTTTTTATTCAGTTAAGTATATAATGTCATTATGTATGGATTATAGCTTTGAGAACAGCAAAGTAAACATTTGTGAACTCATGGTGAAAAAGTGGAATGCATAGAAATTTACAGATACCTGGTATGTACCAATAGAAGTAACATGTGCTGTGGTCAAGAAATCAAAAGGATCATAGATATTGCAATGGAAACTTCTAATAAAAAATTTATTTCTATGGGCCCGTAGAGAAGTGATTAAGGAAGACATCAGTGAAGTGCTTTATGCAGAGGAAGACATGTATTCCGCAGAAACCTGTACGTTGTGAAGAAATGAGAAAATCGATGGAAGTACCTATTTGAAATGTAGATATAAAGAAGATTGGAACTATGAACAGATAAAATAAGTGATCAAATTGCTTTAAAAACCATGAAGGAAAAGAAAACCTATTCTGGAATTGATCAGAAGGAGGCTGGGTTTTCAGCAATCAATCTATTCTTGAGGACAAAACTATTTTTGATATTGCACCATTTCCTTACCAAACTTCCAGTAGGTACAGCTAATGGAAGGTGCTGCTGGTATCAGTATAACAGACTAGGAAATCACTTTAAGCAGCAGGATCTGCCATGGAACTAACATTTGACAAGCATTTGAAATAAAATATTCCTGAAGGATGTGATTCATCCTTGTGTGACTACCAGGATGTCATGTTAGACAAATCTTTTTTTATGAATATAACAAATATTTCCATTTACCCTTACTAATTCTGCTTATTGTAATGTCCTGCTGTCGAATTTTAACTGTTGTGGTTTAATAAATGTTACTAATGATCACTTCAAGTGAAATTAAATGTCTGCTTTAATCCAATGACCTATGAAGGAATTGTCACTGAATATAAGAACTGTGTAAATTCTATTTCACTGATTCTCTGCAATTGTCACTTTAGTCATTTGTTGCTCCAGTAAAAACAAATGTAAATTTTATTTTAGTAGTCAGTATGGTCATACCACAAAGATTTCTTTTTTATGGTTTAGCATCCTACCAAACTGTGGTGTTTGCTGTATTTGTCTAATGACTGAGCATTATGTCACAAATGAGTAGAAATTGTTTGATGTTAAACTTATCCACCCAGGTAAAAGGAAAGCCTTATCAAAGTAAGTCGCTTCTATCTGAAATTGAACATGTGTTACCCTCATTGATTCAAAGGTGGTATAGTGGTTACCATGCTAGCCTCTAGTTCCTGAGGTTGCGGGTTAAAACCCGGCGGAAGGCGATGGATTTTTTCAGATGTAAAAATCCCTAGCATGGCTTTCTTTGGAAGGGAAGTAAAGCTGGAGGTCCCATGTCATAGATTTACGGCACATATAAGAACCTCAAGCCTGATAAAGAGGCCTCTGAGCAAAATTATTGGTGTTTCACACCCAACATAGAATGGGACGATTAGGACCACAGTAGTTAAAGAGTGTCCATAAATAAAACTCAATTTGTTTCGTATAACACAGTATTTAACATAAAAAGCTTAGGTTGACTACAAGAATAGAGATAAATTCATGGGAAAGGAATACTCACAAAGTGCAAAATATGTGAACTCAAGAGGAGGTACTAAATTTAATGTATTTTACTGAAAATGTAGGCAGGCCACTCTTTAAATAGCAATTTTCCTACGTAAATTCCACAACTAAAGAGTAAGAGATGGAAACCAAATGCAATCTAAGATAAGAAAATCCCTATGCCTATTTCCCCATTGGCCATAGTATTTTGTACGATGAAATACTGTAGTTGATAGAACACAAAAGTAAACAAAAGATAAATATAAAGAAAGAAAAGAAGGAAGGAAAGAAATAAAAAAGAAACATTTCTCACAAGGACAAAAGAACAAGGCAGGAATATCTCCTTACTTATCAATAAACATATACAAAAATAAAAGACATACCATTGCCTCCATTCATGGCAGTTAATTCTCAAAGGATGAATGCACAAGCTCACTGAGTTAACATGCAGCATGAGTTTGATAACATGGCCTATTATTTATAGAGCTCCAGTTACCGTAAGTAATTTTCCTTTAATGAAATTCCCATTAATGAATTATTGTGCTGTGCTTAATGATGTATTAGTACTTAATGTTCCTAAGCAACTGTCTACTTCCTGCTTTCACCTAAATAATATTAATTAATTATCTGCTGCATAAAGAGAGCGTTTGAATGTTGTTTCCTTCCCCTAGCATTGTCTAATAAATAAATTTAGTTTAGTTCAGCTTACTGTAAGCTCAAACAACAGTCATTAAGACTTATAAGCTGGAATTTTTTTGTTATAAGTATTTATATTTTTATAATATAATATAATATATATATATATATAAAAATTACAGCATATAATTAAATATGTGCTTACATATAATTTAACCCATTCATATCATATGATGAGCTGTACTGTCATAAGCTGTAATGCATTTAAATTTCATGACAAGCACAGCTTGCAAGTGTGTGCTGGCCAATAAAATAACATATTTGATTTTTAACTAACAGGTGGTATTCAAGGGAGTTCCATATCCCTTTCAAAGACTAATGAACAGAAAAGCTAGTGTTGATGGTATCATGAAAGCAAATGAGTAGGATATGTTGCCTGATATATCTTATGATGAAGTGAAATATGGTGAATATTATTGTAGTGTGCGATGAATGCGCTGTGTGTGAAATGGAAGAATAACAAAGATGTTTATTGCTATTGATGAAATGTGAAGCTATTGACAATACAGCAACAGGCAAGTTGAGAAGAAGGAAAGATCAGGCACCAAAGAGGAGGTAAAGAAACTAAAGTGTGCCCTTGAGTACCAGAAGCAAATAGGGGGGGGGGGATTCTGGGTCCTATTCCTGTGGTTCAGTGATGTTAATAAAAGGACCCTTCCTGCACTTCGGAACTGTAAGCTGCAGCTTGCTAACCCACAATTGAGCCCCATACAAAACATAAGCCCATGTTTGAAATGCTGGAACATCTTTCCCAAGTTCCACATTGAAATGGCTTCCAGACTCGTTTGGAGGCCATTACCAGCTGGGTTCTGGAATGCAAACAGAATAAAGGGACACAACCCAGCATACTTGAGTTTGTGCACTCCTATGGAACTGGCATTCTAATGTTCTGCAAAACACACTTGTTTGCTGGTACTAACTTTTTGCTGCCAAGTTATGTCACCTATCGGTCAGATCGGGTCGGCCAACCGGGGGGACGGTACTGCTATCCTCATCAAAAACACACTCATACATCCTTCCCTCTCCCGCCACTTCAGTATGTGGAGGCCTGTGCCATTCGGCTTGCCATTGGCGGGCTAGACACACTGCTGATAGTGATATATGACCCTCCAGAACATTGCTTCTATAAAGCTGACTACACCACCCTTCTGAACCTACACCCTGTGGTTTGCATTGCAGACCTCAACGCGAAGCATGAGCATGGGCACAGGCACAGCCGCACAAGAAACCAGCTTGGCCGCAGGCTCTACCGCCTCATTAGCGGGGACCCGAACTTAATCACGCAGGGACCGAGAGGGCGTACGTTTCATACGGCCCGCGGTAGGCCGGATGTACTCACATCATGATCACCAAAAATCCTCCATTCCATCTAGACCTCTAAACGGTCAACGAGTTGGACTCCGACCACGATCCTGTTCTGGTGAACTCCAACGTTGCAATGTCAGCGCTGGTCAGCCCATACTGGATAAATGCGGTAGACTGGGATGCAGCCGTCCTAGAACTGAACCGGTCCGTTGACCCGCGACCACGCATCGATTCCACCGAGGCGCTGGAAGCGGCAGTGGCGGACTTCTTCCAAAACATCCTAAATGCGGCACGCACTCACGCACTCACACACACACACACACACACACACACACACCGTATCCCGTCTAACAACCCTAACCCAAGAACCATACCCAAAGAACTCCGGCAACTGCTACAAGCCACGGCAACTGTTGGGAAGTTAGGGCAGCTTTCTGCTATCCCAGGATAGGAGCAGTATGCCAACGGTAAGAAACCCTGACAAGACGACTGCTCCTTGCGCACAGAAAAGAGCCTGCGAAAACACCATGAAAAACGTGAACCTGCATGAGAAGAAACCATAGCGGATCATTAAATCCTTGAGGAAGGATGAAAACTAGTACCAGCATCCCTTACACGGCACTCGGGGGAGACTCGCTTCCGAGCTCCACGAGAAAGCCACGGTGTTCGCAGACTATCTGGAATTACAATTCGAACCTCGGGAGGACTCCCAGGACGAAGACTTTACTGACCTCGTGAAGGCGACTGTGAACTATCTCTATGGGGAGCCACAAGTGCGCCACGAGGAGATCCAAAGGTGGCTTCCAAGATCCAAAAGCTTAACCCAAACAAATCCCCTGGACTTGACGACATCACGGCTGTCGTGATCCAGCACCTTCCCTGAAAGGCTGCCATTCACTTGAACGCGGATTTACAATGCATGCCTATATCTCCGTCACTTTCCAACTTGTTGGAAGGAGGCGAGAGTGGTACGCATTTTAAAGCCTGGCAAGGGTTCGGTTTCCCTTGCAGTTATCGTTTCATAAGTTTACTCCCGACCGTTTCAAAGGTCTTTAAACGGCTTCTCCTAGCTCACCTTACTTCTCTCTTTGAGAAAAGGCATCTCCTCCCGGATCACCAGTTCGGTTTTCGTCATACACTCCACGATCCTGCAGCTACTGCGATTGGCCGAAAAGACTGCCCTGGGCTTCCAGGAAAACTTCAACACGATCGCGGAGCTGCTGGATGTAGAGAAGGCCTTCACTACTTACGTGGCACCAAGGCCTTTTGTACAAACTCAAGGAGGCAGACATCCCTCCCGCCTATCTCGACCTGATAAGCAGTTTCCTTCGGGACCGCACATTCAGGGTGAGAGTGGAAGGGAAGGTTTCATCAGTCCGACCCATGGCAGCCGGAGTCCCGAAGGCCAGTGTACTGTCCCTGCTTCTCTTTGCAGCCTACATGTAGGACTTCCCAACGGAACCCAGGACTGTTACGTGCCAGTATGCGAACGATGTCCTTATAATGGTACAGAACAAGAATGCCCGCTTCTGTTTCCCTCCACTACAGCGACAGCTCCGAGCCATTGCCAGGTAGAGTGAGAAGTGAAAGATGGTCATCAGTCCGGGGAAGAGTTCTGCCCTTCTCCTGGCGAAGATTCTCGCTGGCGGCCGAAGCGGTCTCTGAATTTGTGGCGAAGGAGAATCCCCTGGGTTATCTTGGCAAAATACCTTGGAGTGCTCCGCGACCGCGGGCTCACTTTTACCCCGCATGTCAGGGCAAAGGCCGATCTCGGCCACGCCGCACTCAGGCAGTTGTACCCTGTACTCAGATCCATCATACCCATATACCTCAAGTTACGCCTGTATCAGGCGATTATCCCGCCCCTGATCCTGCATGGCTGTGAGGTCTGGGGATCGGCGGCAGCGACCACCATCCACAGGCTGCAGATCGTCCAGAACAGGGCGCTAAGGATGATCTGTGATACCGGGTGTAGATTCCCGTCACACATCCTACATACCCATTCCGGTCTACCATACATCGTGGACATGGTACAGCAGAGAACCAGCACCATGTACGTGAAACTGTCACCCATACCAACCAGCTGGTGCACACCCTGGATCACTATGACCACAGGGCACCATGAAGGAGGAAGAGCTACCATCTGCCCAAGGATGACTTGGGGCCTCTTGCCTGGTGGGCTGACACTCCCTTCCATCTTACACCCCCACATGGAGCAGCATTGAGCTTGGTCACTGATGGATGATTGCCCAGCCAGCGATCATCCGCCCACATGGTTAACGTGACTAACCCCAACCCTACAAACTTCAAACCTATCCTATCTTTCTGCCAGCCACCCTGTTTAACTTGACAGCCATGCAAGTGGCCAGCCAAGTTAAGCAGTATTGGACATGGTTGCCACTTGGATGGGTGCCTGCTTATGTGGTTCACTGTAGCCCAGGCCAATGGCAGCTTAGGAAGCTATACCTGGCCTACTGAGAAACAAAATAAAGATTGCGAACACTCATTTATCCTTCTTTATTGTACAGGCAAAGCTGCTGGTACTGTGGCAATTTTCATCCTGCCCAGATAAACCTAGGCGACCTGCTCTTGATTGCTGGAGATGTCAGTTTGTAAGATCAGGTGACAGCTTTGTTTCCTATAATACAACACACAAATAAAGAACCCTGTCTCAGCTGTGGAGTTATGATATATGGATGACCCAGCACAAGCTCTATCCTTGAATGGTCACAGACAAGCTGATCTCCTTGTGGATGAGAATCTTGTGTAGTGTTCTTGACTCTTAAACCATAGAAATATGTTATACATAGGAATTCTATTCTGCAGAAATTTTTGTTAGTAAAGTTGACATGGCTTTGTATTCTGCTGTACCTTCCCATATAATAACAGCATGCACAGATACTCTTTATTCAAAAACATGATGAGAGAGAGCACCAACAGGTTGGCTCAAACATTTAAAGGTATTCAATCTATAGAATTTTCAATGTACTTGCTTTCAGACAAACAATGTATTCCAGAAAATGCAGGAAACATTGTAAAAAAAAAGTACTGACTCAAACTCTTGATTTTTACCATGCCAGTCTAATGTAGTCACCATTATGTTAGCAGAGCACATTAACAAGGACAACCAGGTCACTTGAGAGCATTTTATGTACACAATATGTGTAAAACTTAAGTTTGTTTGGTTACCAATGCAAGATGAAAATATATACCACATAATCATTCATAACTAACATTAGCTAAGCAAACAAGAAGATAATATACTATGAACAATTTTTATTACTAAGGTCATCAGGACACTGTCAGTTACATGGGCATCTCTACAAAATTGGCAAAACAGTCCATCAAGACAGATATTTTTTAAGAAATATGTTTTCCGTCATTGAATCTCTTTCTAGAAGATGCTAGAATGCTAAATTTAGCATTGAGATTTAGCATCCTAGGATATATTGCCTTCAATGATCCATCTATTCAAGCTATTGTTTTTGTTTAAAACTGAATTTACTATAGATGTGAAAGTGTATTTTCAGCAAAACTGTATATTTTCTTTGCATTGCCTTCAATAACAAAGTGAGTATTTTTATTTTTCAGGACAGAGAAAAGTACACCATCTGCATAATAAATAATTTACTCAGAACGAGACGCCTAATCTTTACTGCATATATTAAAGACTCCCAATACATACATAACTTGTTACAAGGGTAAGTATGTGTATCTATGTTTAAAACACATTCAGAGTATTTTGATGGGTACAACTCTATTACTAGTTTTATGTATATTCAATTTTGTTAGTTTATTTTGCAAGTAATAACAGTTAAACCCTGGTCCTAAAAATTGTTACAAAAGTGTTGTTTCGAATGCTCCCCATATGGTCAATGGTACACTTTGGGGAGCCTCATTCTAGTAAATGATGAATGAATCCATTCATATTAGCTGGAGACATCCTGTGGTTGGAATCCATTAGATCCATTCGTAGGATTAAAAACTTGATGGTGGAACAAGGGGACCTACAGCTTTTACTGTGGACTCTGAATCACGATCATCTTTGGAATATTTCACATGTGCTAGTCAGAGTTGAAGGGCTGGATTAGGGTGACTTAAAATTGTCACTCTATTTTCAGGAACTGAGCCACAGAACCCTGCTATGAGAGCCCCCTCCCAAAGAAAGAAAAGACTGAGCTATCCAGTTACATTCTGTTACAACAATGTTATTATGAGTGAATAAAGCATTTATTTTTATATTCCCCCCAAAATATAAACATTTATATTCATTTATCTAGTTATTGATGGTTTTATTTTATTATGAGCTTTGATGCTAGAGTAAAATGTTTCATTTATATTTCCTGGGATAGCTTTTACAAATACCGCTATTGATGTAATGACAACATACCTCTTGTTGAGAGACCACATCATGAAGAACTCTCTGTGAAACCCATAGGCTTGTGACAGAAATTTATGGTAGAGTGGGGGTAATAAAAGTTCTACAGTGGAAGGTATACCATGTACTACTCTATGTTGCCAGAACTGAAAAGTAATTTGGGAACAAGTGATAGGTGGTAGGAGCAATTCAGTATTTGTTTGTTGAGGAAGAATATTTAAAATATGATATTGTTGCAAGCATGAGGAGAAGCAAGAAAATATCCACTCAGGTATGATTTGAGTTCCTGGCTTAGAACACACATCATGTTTCAGCTCATGCTTATAATTATGTTTCATAGTTGCATTACCATACAATTGATTATTGCAGATAAATAAATGAAATGTTTATAGATAGGGAGGTAATGGTAACATGCTGCCAATCAGAATGTTAAGTCTTAATTCCTCTGGAAACATGTATGCATACCTTTCATCAGCAAAAATCTCATTACTCCATGTTGGCTAGTTGATTTACAATGCTTCACATATGGTCAATGACCCCTATTCCACCAAGTGATGTATGGACTCCCAGAGGTCTGGAGGCTCCCAGAGGTCAGAGTCTGTTACCTCCAATGAGGGGGTGATAATGGTAAGTGGCAAGAGTACCTATAGCTTTTACCATGGAATGCAAAGCATGTTGGGCCTTGGCACGGCCTTCTTTATACCTTAGCCACGAAGCACTGTCACATTTTCTTGTCATTGTTAGCCCAGCTCCTACAGTCTGACTTTCATTTGAAGTCATGTTTGTCAGTTTTCTTTAGACATTTTGAATAAAAGCGACCTCTCTTTTGAAGCTTATACATGTTTTTTCATATATCAGCATGATAAAAGCCTTGATTTCCTGCCCCTTGTTTAATTATATATGGATATTACATATTAATGATATCCAAATGTTGCTTTCTAGTAACAGATTCGCTAGCAGTACTTAGATTGAAAATAACATTTGTAAGAATGTGCATTTAAATCAGCATATCCCTTTAAGTATTATTTAAACACTTTTAGCAATATAAACACTGCCATAGGCAGTTGCAAAATCTGTGAAAGAATTGGTAATCATAAAAATATTTACTCTCCTTTAGATCTATACGTATCACCCTGGTGTACCTAAAGTTTGAAAATACGTATTTTACTTAAATTTAGACTTACCATTTGATAGCTTATGACAAAGATAAATATCTTAGTAAATTTCAAATTTTGCTTGCAAATTTTACGAGTGTGAACACACAAATACCGTTTCCCAAAGTTATGTTAACTTTGCAGTAGTCATGTGGGCTAAATATGTAGTCAAAATTGTAATTATATTTTTAGCCCTCTTAAATAGTTTTGAAGGCTCTGTGATTATTCTCAATTCTTGATATCATATACTCACATTTTTTGCAAAAAGAATAAATCCAGATAACAGCAGTTTGTTTAAAATTAAAATGACCAAATGTTACAAAATCACTAGAATGATTCCACATCCGAGTCATCAAACATATTTAATTGTAATATCCCATGAATTTTCATCAGTAAACATTCAACTAGCCATTAAAACATGTGCTTAAATAATACATTGAATACACTCACATTTCTGTAGCTGGACTAGGTGCTGGATTGCCAGCTTGCTTATTTCATGGCTAGTTATAAAGAAGCCTATAGCCATGGGCATACTTCACATGAGCTAGTCAGAGGTGGAAGCTTGGATAGAGGTAACTTAAAATCGCCATCCCAGAGCCAGGAATTGAACCATGGACCCTCAGCATTTGAGCCACGAATAAAACTACTGGGTGACCCTGGTACCCCTCAGCATGCATGCATGCATGCATGCATGCCCTTCATCAGCAAAAATCTCAATACCCTGTGTTGGTTGGTTAGTTTACAATGCTTCCCATATTGTCAATGACCTCTGGGGAAACCTCATTCCTCCAAGCAATGCATGGACCCCATTTATGGGGTCAACCCAACTAGGGGCACCCAGATGAAGGACTCTATTATCTCTGATGAAGGGGTGAAATGGTAAGTGACAATGGAATGAGGACCTTCAAATTTACCAGGAAATTCAAACCACTTTGGGCCTTGGGGATTCTTCACATGTGCTCTGATGTGAAGGCTTAGATAGAGCTGACTTAAAATCACCACCCCAGAGCCAGGAATTGAATCAGTAACCTCAGAACAAGAGCCATATATGAAATCACTGAGCTACCACGGTGCTCCTCAGGCAATGAGATGAGCTGAAATGAACACACTTACAGGTTCCCTATTTTAGCGTCTTACCTAGATCATGTTTTGCAGGATGCTTCCTCATCCTCAGCTACGAGGGCAAATCAAAAAGTCTTTGCCCTTATTTTTTTCGGCCAAATTACGAATGTACAACAAAAACCAACATATACATTCGAAGTAGTGGACTTTTCATGGGCCGGTCCTCATAGAGTTTCCAGCTGCTGTCAGTGCATTCAAAATGGCAGGTGTGCTTAACACGTCCACGGCTTACGAGCAAGGGACGAACGCCCATCGAGATCCACAGGGAAATGCAGCCATCATATGGGGAAAAGTGTCTTGCTTTGAGAAGTGCGAGATGTTGGTGTTCTGAGTTCGAAAATATCCGTTCAAATCTGCATGACAATGAGCGTGCAGGGAGACCGCGTGTATCCGTGACTGATGACAGTATTACCCGCGTGCATGCGATGGTGAAAGCAGAGCGGCGCGAGCGCATCAAAGACATTGCTCAGGAGCTCGACATTTCTTTTGGGAGTGCTTTCGACACCATTCACGAGTGCTTAGGGTAAGGGAGCTTTCATGTCGATGGGTTCCTAAGCAGTTGGATGACGTGATGAAAGGCAAGCGAATGATTGCTTCTTTAAATCATCTGCAACGATATGCCGAGGGTGACAATTTCCTGGATTGCATTGTTACTGGCGATGAAACGTGGGTACTGCATTACACTCCGGAATCAATACAGCAGAGTATGGTGTGAAAATATCCGCAGTCTCCTGTGAAAAAGAAATTCCGCACTGCGCCATCTGTTCACAAAGAGATGTTAACGGCATTCTGGGATTGCCGTGGACCGCTCGTGCTGGATTTCATGCCGCGAGGTGCCACCATCAATGCAGACAGATATTGTTCCATACTGTCACTTCTGCGGGATGCGATCAGAAAGAAACGCCGCGGGATTCTCGATGTTGACAACGTGATCATCCTCCACGACAATGCGAGACCACATGTGGCAAGCAAGACCGTCGGCAAGGTAAGGAACTTTCACTGGGAGTTTCTAAACCATCCACCATACAGCCCGGATCTTGCCCTTAGTGATTTCCATCTTTTCAGCCCGCTGAAGAAGTTCCTGGCAGGACAGCGATTCACTTGCGACGACGAAGTCAAGACAAAAGTGCGACAGTGGTTCCGTAGTCAGACGGCCAACTTCTACCACAGTGGCATCGCAAAATTAGTGCTTCGATGGGACAAATGTCTGAACCGGCAAGGGGGCTATGTGAAAAAATAGTGAAAGGTACAAGGAATAATATCTACATGTTTAGTTGGTGTATGTATCTTACGTTATCAGAAAAAAAATAGGAGCAAAGACTTTTTTATTTGCCCTCGTACATCTTCTAATGTGCTTGCTTAACTGTGAACATCCACATATTTAATTTTCATAATTTAAATTCTATCTTGTTAATCAAAATAGCTTTCTCATCTGCGAACAGGCATGAGTTTTGTTACAGTGGTAGATTATAAAACTGTGAATATATAAACTGAGTTGATAGGTGTAGGAGGCTTAATTACATCAAGAGCAACATAAAGATTGTCACTATGAAAACCAAATATGTTGAGCACATCAAGATTGCAATTAAAACGTTATGTAACTAATTCTCAATATAAGTATGAATGTTATAGGTCCAATGAAAATATAAATGAAATAGATTCCCTTTTAAAGAAGCTCTGCAATGCATTCTTCAAAGTAAAATTTGGTAGCCTGGATAAACTATTTGCTTTTCACAGCATTATTTTAGCAGTTCTGTAGGACTGTAATACTGGTTGCAGATAGACAGCCATGCTGTTTGCTATACAAAGGGTATTGAAGAGTAGAGGAATTAATATTAAGACTATTATCTTTGTATGAGTAATATTGCTGGTTACACCAAGAAATCAATTCAATATCAAAATCTTAAGTCAGCTTTAAGGTTCATCGCTCATGATTCCAACTTACCTATACCTACACTACCAGAAAACATGAGTGACAGTGGATCTGAAAGCAGTTTCCTGAATGCAGGGAATGCCTTTAACAAGAATTGGACATTTCTTAAAAAATCTTATACAGTCCAAAATTAATGCTTTGGTAAGAGAATTATGCCTTGAAAATTGAAATACAACGTCATAATGGGAACATTTTGGCCACTGGAGCTAGATTTTTATAGTACAGAACTCATGAGAATGTCTTCCAAACCAAAGAAAGAAAGGGAAAAAAATAAAAAAGATAGACTGATATATTATAGAGATGTGAAAAGCCTAATGTGTTGTAGAAAAGCTAAATGCATTTGTTTTATTTTGCATACCAAAGTTAGTAAAAGTAACATACCTATAATTATATCTTAGAGAAAAGTTTTCAACTTATTCCTAGTGTAATTTATAGAATAGATTTAAAGTAAATGATAATAGATATAGAAACTCATGTGACTGTTTTGTCATGCATTAAGCATGCTCTTTCCTGTGTTAAAAACTTAATGTTGTATTAATTCAAGTCTCTAGATAGCAGGAAATAAGTCCAGAGACCTTAGGTATTGATGGTATACAATTTAAAAGCGAGGGAAAATTCCTGAGTAATATTGCTCACCACTTTTCTCATCCAGGATAGAGAAGTGACAAAGTAGCTGTAAGTAGCAAAGTGGAAGTAGCTAAACATGTAGTCAAGGCCAAGAAGATAACCAATGACATCGGAATTACAGGCAGATACAAGTAGGAACTAATACTGGTTCTAGACTCTTTCCTAACTTAATCTATGTGTACTGGTGTGCATAAAATGTGGCCCATAACGGAGTTCACTTGTTTATGTTAGTACTGACAAATCTAGTTCTACCCTCTGTCAGTGTGATCACCTCTGTTTTTACGAACATAATTCTAGCCACTGGATTGACTGGATACTTTAGCTCCTCCAAAATATGGCCGAACTGCCAAAGGGTAACATTACAACTGTTTGGTTGGTTGGTTTGTTGCTAATGTTCAGCATATTGGAGTTCTTTCATTTGCCTTGTTGCTTCCCAGTAGCTTAACGAAAGATCTGCAACTGTTAAATTTTGACACTTCTGGAGATGAGTCATATTCATTGAAGAATTCATCTCTCTACAAAGTACACAATTTGGAGTAGGACGGATGTTTAACTTATGTAGATGGGCAAACAAAAAATATGTCCTGTATATAATTGGAAGAGAGCAACAGCTTTTAATTATGGACATTCTGGAATTATTCTTGTTTTGTTCAACAAGGTGTTCTATTGTTTATTTATAATCTCTTGAGTTAAACTGACATACAGTTTTTGTTGGATGGTTTGTGAACTATTAGTTTGATGAGTGAAACTATAAAGGTGGGTTTCTAATTTGGTGAATCATTGTACCTTGTTTTGCTAAGGCATCTGCCTTTTCATTACCAAGGATTCCACAGTATGAAGAAATCCACTGCAAAAATATCAATTTATGGAGAGATTGTGAGTGTTTAATACTTTGGTAGATTTCAGCAGTTCTTCTTGTGTCATGTATACACTGGTATAAATGGCTTGTAAAGCAAATTTGGAGTTCCTTGATGAAATTAATGTGGTAGAAAAGTTGTTTCAATGCAGAATTGATTGCAAGTTAACCATCAAAATGGGTGAAGAGATATAAGTGCAAAATAATTTGCTGTATATTCCAGCACCTGTTGTATTGTTGAAATTATGGCCAATTTTGGAGCCATCAGTGTAGAGATGTGTCCACTCATTTTCTGGAAATTTTGTGTAGATCATTTCTAAGGTGACTCATTTTAGCTGAATTGGGTTTGCATCTTGTTTGTTAGGTTGTTTCATTCACTCTGTGTTACAATTAACTTTAACTGTATTGACAGGATAAGTTAGGGGGGATAACTTTTCTATATTGTATATGTCCAATGATAAACTTATTGGTTTTGTACAGCTTTAACTTTCTGTACAAAACTTTGTTGCATGTCTAAGCTTTTAGGAGTATCAGAATAGGTTCTCCAATAGTCTATATTAGATAGTCTTTTAAACTTTTCATATATGCGATAACTCAAAAGCTTTCAACTGTGTGAATCATGACATACTATTAAACAAATTAGAATTTTATGGTATCAGGAACACAGAATTAAACTGATTCAAAACTATCTCAAAGACCATATACAGAGGATTATTCTAAACAATTCTATAGGAGCAGTGCAGTCAAACTGGAAAACAATAAAAACAGGTGTCTCTCAAGGGAGTGTGTTAGGTGCTCTGCTCTAGATATTGTATGCAAATGGCCTCCCAAACTGTGTAAATTATAAAACAGTAATGTATGCAGACGATACGTCTATTTTACTGAAAGGCATAAACAATGAAGAGTTGTTATCTAATGCAACAGAAGACCTGAATCAGTTAAAGAAATGGTTTAGCAGCAATGGATTAAAACTAAATACCTCAAAAACAAGCATTGTGCATCTCCGTACTCAAGACAAACTGCATGTAGATAATTTACCAATAAACCAGACAGATACTGCAAATATATTAGGAGTGCATGTAAATAAGCAATTAAAATGGGACAATCACATTCATTACATAAACAAAAAATTAAACAATGCTTGCTTTAATATGCGCTGCATAGCTCAAATTACCAACTTGGAAACTAGAAAGACAGTCTATTTTACTTACTTTCACTCTATAATGACATATGGGTCCATACCATGGGGCAACGCAGTGGGGTGGGATACTATCTTCAAGAGCCAGAAAAAATTATATGCATAATATCATAGGTTGGACCAAAAGAATTGTGCAGGAATCCATTAAAACATCATAAAATACTAACGTTACCAGCATAATACCTATATGAATTAAATAAATACATTCATGCAAATTTTGACAAACTGTATGATTCACAACCTCAGCATTGTCATGGAACCAGAACAAAAAATAATTTAAAACCACCCATTAATAGGTTAACACTATATGAAAAAGTCCACCTTGTGCAGGAATAAAAACTTATGGCAAACCACCAACCTAAATCAAGACTACAAAGGATCAAAGATTATTTAACACGCAACTGAAGAACCAACTATTAGACAATGCCTACTACTCAGGAACTGAATACATGTGTGATAATAATATATAATCTTATATTCATTATGTAAATAGTAGTATGTATCAAGACATAAGTACAAAAGAGTTACAATATATTGTATTCTCACCTACACTAAATTTCTGTAAATATTTTATTGTAAACTTACCTTTTAACCTTAGTGTAACTTTCTGTTCATATGTATTTTCCCTGTTTGTTTACAACTTGACAAGTCACCTATTTATGGAGCTTTTGCTCAAACTTAGTATAAGCATTTTGTGACAATAAAGCATCTTATCTTATAAGACAAGACTACATTGTATTCTGTCTGTAATGATGTGTTGTGTGCAAATCCTTGCAGAAATGTTATGGGAGTGGATGAAACAGCACCTGTAATGATGTGCAATGCTTGATTTTGGGCTTCCTCTATTTTATTTAAATTTGATTTGTTTGCTGTAATATGTATTTGTTTTGCTACTATACTGGAGAATTGGTGTGATATGGGTTTTGTATGTAGTATTCTATACTTGTCTAGAACATCCCCATTTACTTCCAGCTAATCTTTTCAAGATGGAAAGTCTTCTGCTTCTTTCTCTCTTACTGCCAAGATATGTTGTTTCAGGTTAGATTGTTATCAAATGTTGCTCCTAAATATTTTTAAGCTTGGTTTTGGGTGATTGGTACTTTGTCTAATAGAAGTGAGACTACTGTCTTATGAGATAAAGAGAATATTTGATAGTTTGTTTTGTCTGTTTTAACTTTCATTTCATTTTTTTTTTGCATCAGCTGGATAATTTACATAGTGCATCATTCATTTGTGAGGTGAGTTGATGCTGATATTTTCTTTTTGATGTAAAAATTACTAGATCATTTGCAAAAAGGGCACGGTTGATATTGGTGATTCTTTAATTTTTTTGGTAGGTCATTTATCATCAGTTTGAAGAGGATAGTACTGGAGACAGGACCTTGAGAGAGACCTCTTTTTGATTGCTTGAATTTTGATATTGTTTTTCCAAATCTAGTAGCAGAAAAGTACTGAACTAAGAAATTATAGAACCAACATATCATGTTGTTCGCCTATATTTTATGCATTTTATGTAACAACTTTGGTTGCCAAACTGAATCATAAGCACTTCTGAAATCTACAAAGACAGCTGATACTGTCTTCTGTTTATCTAAGCTATCTTTGATTTCCTGGCTGGGTTTAATTGTCTGTTATGTTGTAGACCAGAGGTGGCGAAAACGTGACTCGCGAGTTATTTTGACTCGCAGGCGCACGTTCCTTCTCTGCAACCATCCGTTTGATTTTCACATGCTACTGAGTGATGCCGTGCGTGTTGCATATTTGGTGACTCGCGGAAGGAAGACGTTTTCGCCACCCTTGTTGTAGACTGATGTCTGAAGCTTGCCTGTGCTGGAGAGTATATTTTGGTTTTCAAAAAACCAATTAAATCTAGTGCAGGTCATTTTTTCCATAAGTTTGACAAGGGCACTAGTTAAGGAAATAGATCTGTAGTTTTGGATATTCTCAGCTGGTTTATTTGGTTTAAGGATGGGTATTATTATAAATTTCTTCCACACAGATGGAACTCATATATGCCAGTTTAAATTGGACAATTGTAGACAGATGTTGCAACCTTTGTTACCTAAATGTTTAATCATTTTGTCTGATATCTGATCAGGACTGGACTTTTGTTACCTTTTAGTTGATCAATTGCATTGTTAAGCTCTTGACTGTCAAAACCTTGAGTAAAAAATTCATGAGTGTCTAGGCAGTGGAACTTATGTTTAATTAATATTTTTATCACTTTTTCTTTATTTTTCATATTTTTTGATGGTGGTAAGCATTTAGTATAGAATGTTGTAAAAGAATTTGAAATTTGTTTATCATTTGTTATAACTTTGTTAGTTTTAATTGGTTGTTTCTTTTTGGGATTATGCTTGCTGTTTAGGGCATTGGTGAAGTTATATTCTTTATTATTATCTCTTTTGTAATCTAATTTTTCTCAGATGCTTTGGAATGACTGTTTTTTGGATAAAATTACTTTTTTTCAAGTTTTGCTGCTAGTTTTCTCCAATGATGTATATCTTGGTGATCATGTGTTTGTTGAGGTTGTGATCTAGTTTCCTCTCTGTCTTTCTTTACAACTTAAACCTTGTATTTTCATACTACACTACCGTTTTGTTATTGCCATTTAATAGTGGCAACAACTTAACCTTTGTGTCCATGTCATTGATGAAAGCTCTTATTCAAATGTTGTAGCTATCGTCCAGTTTAATGACAAATGCAAATAATTCTTCATCCCTTCCTCTAGAAGGATGAATTATGTTGAAACTGTTTTAGGCTTTCCTTGTGTGCCAATCATGGTGAAACGCTTACATAGGGGAGGTATCCGAACTATTCCTTCATTTCACATAACATCATTCAATGGTTCACTTTGTGTCCTAGAATTGCTTCTCAAGCCAGTTGCATAGACAACTGATACCAGTGGGTGGAGTCAAAGGTTGGTTACCTGAAGGTGGAAACCTTACAGAGGAAAAAACTCTATTGCAAACCTTTTATGCACATCAGTGTATGTAGGTATACTAAGCCTATAGTATTTAACTGGATAAGGCTAATCAAAGATATGGACCTGCAGATAAAAGGATGTTCCAGAAGGTGCTCTACTGATGGCGTCCAACTCAATGTCTCTTGCTCCTTATTTAATGAACGACCTAGGACACAGCAATTACTTTAAAGCTATATCTGGTTGTTTTCATGTTCACCAGGCTGTTTGTCTATGGAATATGCTACTGACAGTTTTGATAACCTTCACTTTAAATTCATGCTCATGATTAGAGAGCAGGTTTTTATCTGGTAAATAAAGTTAAAATATTTATTTTTGTGTGCTAAAAATGAAGAAAATATTTGATAAAAATGTTAAAATATTTGGTAAAGTCTTCAAAATATTTTACTTAAATTCACAGAAATGAGAGAAAATTACTAATTTATTAATGTTAGAGATACTCACCATTCATAAATGGGTAGCAGCTCCCAGCATGTTCTCTTAAAATTACAGTGAACAACAAAATTATTCTCCAAATTGTCCATCATGAATGCAGGCTGATTGTCTTTAAATAATGGCTGATATTGTGAAAATGATTTTCCACATCACAGGATATCAGACATGCATATTTAAACAAAGGGATGTCGCTAACACTCATACACCCTAAATAACCTACTTATTTACCTTTCATGACTTGAGCCACTTTACACAGCTTTTGAAAGCCATTGTTTTTCTCAAACAAATTTTTAAATTTGTTTTTTAGTTCTTTTAGCCCTGGTAATGAATTCATTTTCATTTCAATATCCCATACCTCAAATGTTTCTTTCAATGGATTTGTTGAAGTTTCTAGTTTTTGTATGGAGTCACACAAAAAGTTTAGATTTGTAGATAGGAATGCCAAATCATTTTTTAATTGGCCACCTTTCAATAAACCCTGAACTATTTCAATAGATGACACATCATTTTTGTCCAACTCATTTACAGCAGATGCAAAATTTCAAAATTTGTTGTATAGTACAGAACTGCACTTAACCAAGTGCCCCAACGTGTGACCACTTGCGCAGAGGGAAGAGGAAGATTGGGATTTTTTTCTCTGAAGAGATCAATCCTCAATGGTGACTTAAGAAAGATTTATTTTCCCATTTGACACAAGCCTATTCACGTTGATGATGATGAGATGCGGTTTAAGGGCGCTAAACTACTAAGGTCATCAGCGCCCAATATTCACGTTGAGATATAGGAGTCTGATAAATTCACATAATCTATGAAGGGCATGAACTACACAAGTGACATGAATCATTTTTGAAAAACTCACAGAAAGGACTTGACCTCCTTTTATCGTGTATTGTGTTATAACTGTGAGAGTATTACTGTGAGAAACAGTAATACATTGTTGTATTTTATACCATTTGGCCATATCTTATGCGTAGTTTCATTGAATAACCTCACAAGCATTATATTATTTCATGTGGATAGTCCTTTACACACCACTAAATATGACTGCTCACTAACTATTTCACCATTTTTCAATATACCGACAACAACATTTCCTACTTTTCTGAAACTTGAATCTTGGGTTTCATTAATGCTCACCCAAAGTTTTTCATTTTCACATGCTGCCCTAATTGTTTGCAAAGTTTTATCATAGCACTTAGGAAGGTAATTCTTTTGTAATTTTGATTCTTCAGGAGCGTCACTGCTGATATATTTAGTTAAAAAGTTCCAAGTTGAACATTATTGACTTTTTTGAGTGGGATATTGGCTGCTACAAATGCTCTGCATAAATTTAAATAATACTGGGAACACTTTGATTGTCCTACACTTGAATAAGCTGGTTCACCTATCAATAATTATCATGAATTCACACAAGCTGCAGCAGCAATATGTTTATTTCCAGATAAATGCTGAATGACTTGTGAACGCTGATCTGCACTTCTATTTTTCCACATGGTTGGCAAAACAAAACTTTATTGCCCGTGGTAAATATGTTTTTAAGTTTTCATCTACATATTGCTGAAGACACGATTTAACACTTGTTCATAAGAATTGAAGAATGAATGCAGTCTGTGTGCATCATTCACACACTTTATTGCAAGCGCTTGGTCTAACAGTAAAAACATATTATGAAATGAACAGAAAGCAAATGAGGGATAACCAAGGTGTCAGCAAGGTTGATAGCAACTTAATCTATCCTATTTACCTTAGGCACCATGATATGGTGAACATTCTGTAATACCTGTAATGCCATACAAGTCATTCGTAAATATATCATATATTTGTAACAGAATAAATTAAAAATGTTGCAGGATAAATAATAGCAAAAATCAAGGATTAATTCAGATTTATGTATTTATGGAAGATTATATGAAAATATGTATTTTTACGTAAATAAGATTTCATATTTATGCTCATGACCTTTTATTCAGAGTTTTCCCCTTTTTGTAGGCATTTAGGTGTTTGCAGAAAAAATATTTATTTATATAAGAATCCACTCCCTACTCATGATGTAAAAGTAGCTATCACTGGATTGATAATCTGTAATACTGATATTTTATCATAAATATGGGGATGCCTAAAATATCAAGTGCTTGTTGATCGCAACTGCTTGTGCTTTTAATATGCAGCTCATATTAAAGGAAAACTATATAATGCATTTTTAAAACTTAATCAATGCAAGTATATCTTAACTAGCATTTTTTGTACTATTCTAGCTACCACACATATGGAGCACTAACTTAATTGTAAAATAGAGAAAATATCCTGATTGTTGGAAGTGTTTTGCTTTGTGATATGTAATCTTTATAAAATTAGCACCTCCTTCAGAGAACTCTGGATCTGTCACTGATTAAGGATCTAACAAAAAAAATTGTTGAATGGCTAAGTTTCATAATAATCATTGGTTTATTGCAAATCTTGTAAATACAAACAGTTACGAATTTAATGCACAAATATGATAAATATATAATTGAGTGCAGTAGTTATATATGTATAACTGAATAGACTAACCATGCTTACATAGTGGATGAGTTTTCTATTTTGGCCTTCCTCTGCAGATGTTAAGTCCATTTACAAGATTTTCATTAGTGAATAATTGGAAGGATATTTTCATTTGCAGACATGGACTGTCCACTATTGCCCAATATTGTGGCCGAATATTGGAGAAGTTTATGGAGGATAAAGAAATAAAGAAAGAAGTTGTCAGTAACCCCAATCTTATAAAATTGGTATACTATGCAAAGGAGTCTGAATTCCTAATACAAGAACAGTCTTTAAAGACGCTCAAGGTAAGCATTTCAAGTCTTACAACACAACAGTATGTCAGTGAAAACTGGGTGTGCATTTAGTAAGCTTGCTAAATTTAGTTACAGGTCTGTATAACATATATTATTTTGTAAATACAGCACAGTATGTTAACCTTCTGCAAATACAGAGTATATAGTACAGATATCCTTTACCCCACAGCAAGTGGTTTCACTCTATGTGTGAGCTCTCAACTCATTCATTGCTTGCAGGAGAGGATAGCATGCCTGCCTGGTTAGTTATATATCAGTTGTTCCTAGGTGGGTGTGAGTTGTGTGTGTAAGATTTTTGTTTTTTTCTTAATTCTCAAAACATAAAGTAAACTATGCCTCGTGCATTTTCAATAGCACAGCATATCTCTATATACAATTCAGTTGTGTTAACTCAGCTTGTGAATTTCAAAGATACTTTCAAAACAGTTTCCTGGGTGTAGATGTTCCAAGTCATAAAATCTTCCATAATCCACATAAAGAAATTCAGGAACTTGGAATTACCCAGTCTAAGAAACCAACATTGCAACATAGACTTCTCGTCAAAGAAATATTACATGACAATGGTAATTGCTTGGAAATTGCTCTTAAATAATAATTCTTAACAAGTGGGAATTTCATATGGGTCTGTGCAAAAGATTACTAAATAATTGCACCCAAAACATTATAAAATAACAGTGACATATACTCGTCAACCAGGTGACCCTGTATATTTTGAGTAGATTCCAGAAAATTTGTACTATGGACGAGACCTGGTTCCACCTCCATGGTTATGTATGTACTGAAAATGATAGTTACTGGAGTTCTGTGACAAAAAAGTATGTGTATGGTGCACATCAGTGGCAGAAGGATCATAGCACCAATTTTGTTTGAGAAAACAGTTGATTCTGTTTCTTATGTGAATAACGTACCAACCCTATGTTTTTAGGGAACTAACCAATAGGGAGCATGATTATGCAATTCTTCAAAAGGGCTGTTAGTTGCTCACGCTAGAATAATATCATAAGAGAAATTCACAAAGTGTTTGCACAAGACAGGGTCTTAAGTAGGGATTTGTGTCCCCCTTGTTCCGCAGATTTATCCTTCTGAGATTATTGTCTCTGTGGTAAATAAAAATATATGTCTAAGATCCACCCACATACCACATAAAAACTGAAACTTGATATTCGACAGGAAGTTGCTACTATTCCTCAAAGTGAATTTACAATGAGTGATGAATAATTTCCTAAAGTGGTATTTGAAGAATTAAGGTGTACAGTTTTAAGTCCTTGTTTCATAACGTGGTAAGTAATGAGCTTCTTAACATTATTTGTTTTAGTGTTTTATGGTTTACCTTCCCTCTACTGACTTTCACGTGCATGTGGCTAAAATTCGTGCAGTCACTCCATAGGAAAAATAATATTGTATGGTGCAGATGAAGCATACCTGACCACTCTGCAGTACTTTTCAGGCAAATAAATACTCATCACACTATTTTCATAAAATACGCTGCCTAAAAATAAAATCTGTAATTTTATTTTGTGGTTTAAGTTCCATTGTAAACTAAATAATATGCTACAAAGATATAATGGAGAAGTTAGTTTCTGCCCCACATATGGAAGCCAATTTGAAGAAGAATTTGTATTATATTTCGACTGTTGGGGAGCCAAACTTCATATTTGCAACCGCATGTATGGTAAAAAGTTTCTGGTAGCCTTCAACCAAATATTTAAAAAAATATATTAACTTTGTAATTTTGACTGTTTCTTTAAATATTATATATTTATGTTTGCCTCAGCTGCGTCAGTGTTTATATTTTTTTAGAGACATGTCTTAGCAGGGAGTGGTGCGACTGAAGAATGTAGGCTTACACAGATTATAATTTTACTTCACTCCTTTTATTAATGCTTGACATGATTTAAATAACACTTCACTGATACAGAGAGAGCTGTGAGATTTTTTATTAATTACTTGCACTTTTTAACACATAAACTATTTTTGTCTCACACTGAATACGTATTAAACTTCTCGAGGACACATCTCACGTCTGGTTAGGAACACTGTCTACAAGCAACTGACTTCTGAATTTGTAAATTTTGCTTCATTTTAGTTTCTGATTGGCTAATCCTAGTCCAATAGAATACTTTCATTTAATTAAAGCTTTTTCCGGTTGTTGATTGGCTATTTTATAAACTGTCACAAAAATTACATAATTGCTTCCAAGAATTACAAGTAGCATTGTTAAACTTTCAAATTCATTATTGCCTCAAGGTTACCTCATTGTTACCTCATTGTTAGCAACTTTTGACCTATTTCTCACAGCTCCTACATTATTAAATTACATAATACATTCACATAACATTATTAAACGTGTATACAATAATATAAACATATATAATGACTATAATATACACTTTTATACATACATATAATACATATTACATATACACAATTATACATATATCGCTTTAAGGCGGGCTGTTATTGAATTTATATGTTATATAATTTGACTGAAATCATTTAAGTGTTAAAAATACTGCCTCAATAATGAAAATTACCCGACTAAAACTAAAGTAATGCTAACAGAGGGTGAATACAAAAGATGACCAAAAACATTAATATATACAATAACACAAATTAACTGTTTCAAATACATGCTTAGGAGATTATTTTGCAGAATATAAAGTATCATGATATAATAATATAAGAACATTCACTGTGGTAGATGGATACATAAAGAGGTGTTTGAGAAAACAGCATTAAAAAAGCTATAAAATTACATAATGTAATATTGAAACCAATGCTATTATACAGTAGCAAACTCAGGATACTTAGAAACAAGAAAGAAAATAAATGTTGAGAGAAGAAGAGCAGTAGAAATCATTTTTTCGTGATTACTCGTATAGTTTGCTTTAAGAAACCACTTAAAAAGTGTAAAACAACTAAAGATAAAGATATTGATGAATAAGGAAATAAAAATTATTAGCAAAAAACAATACAATATTTATCAAGAGTATTATCAGTTGACTACCATAGATAACATTTAAATATAAACCATTTGGAAGGCAGGATGTACAGGATGGTTTACAATGTTTGCAACAATCTCACACATAATGCAGTTCCTGTAAATGGGAAGGAAGGAAGGAAGGACGAAAGAAAGAAAGAAAGAAAGAAAGAAAGAAAGAAAGAAAGAAAGAAAGAAAGAAAGAAAGAAAGAAAGAAAGAAAGAAAGAAAGAAAGAAAGAAAGAAAGAAAACAAACACTGAGCATTGGATTGGAGGATTGCATTGGTTCCAGAGACACAAGGAGTTAAAGATTCTAACTGTAGGTGATGCAGGAGTTAGTTTGTACCATCACATGTGAATAACACAGAGCTTTCCCAGCAACCAAGCTACTCAGATGTGCCTACCTTTGAGGTCAATTCTGTATTTAGCAAACTGTGCTAAGAGAACATGACCACATATTCTGTGAATGAAATGGATGACCTAGCTTTTGTGCATGGGACTGCAAATGGGAATGGAATAGTGGCAGTGTAGTTCTGCACAGCTAAGGATCCTTTTACACACAGCTGCAGTTTTCCATATTTGTGTGACTATTCTGACAGCTATATGACACAGTGGCATTACAACCATAAATGCATCTCATGGGAAGAATGAAGTATCATGTCACACCAGAGAAGGAAGAAGGCATCTTGGAGAAGGTAAAACAAAATCCATCAACAAGACTCGTGCTTGCCAGGATAGCTGGCAGAGAGCAAAGCACCATATGACATGAACTTCACAACAGCATCCATACCATGAACAACCTGTGCAGCATTTGAATCAGTCATCTATCCTAAGAAGCTAACCTTCTCCCAATGATTTATACAACAGGTTGATGTGATGCTCCATTTTACCAGTCAGATATTATTTAGTGATGAGGCTACTTTCACATGACAGGATGCAATTAATATGCACAATGAGCATGTATGGGCTGAGGAATATCCACATGTTACTCATATTGGTAGGCCTCAGCTTTGGTTTGCCCCAAATGTGTGATGTGGAGTTGGTCCTGTCATTCTGCCAACATGTTGCCTATTAAGGGCCTGTTTACCGCAACTTTTTGTTGAACACATTACTGGAATGTATGTTGGACATACCTCTCAATGGACAGCAGCAAATGCAGTTTCAGCAGGATGGTGCTCTGCAGTCACATGGCACAGCAACTTTTGGAAATCAATGGATAGGTAAATACGATCCAATTGTATGGTTTGCAGATCATGATCTCAATCTTTTGGAACCATGTGCAGAGTATGGTGTCTGAAGAGCCTCTTGATTGACTGTAAGATTTGCTCTTGGATAGAAGCAGCCTGTGATGGCATTCACCATATGCCAGTCATTTTTGAGAGGTTGGGTAGTCAGTGATGAGGCTTTGTAAGTGTTGCCTAGACTTAGGAGATCAATCAACACTTTGAACAGCTGTCAAACTGTACACAGTGTACGTTACAGTTGTGCAGTTGATATTGTGGAATCCACTGTGTGTGAGTTAATCTTGCAGTATTGTACTGCTATATTATTTAGTTACAGTGTGACTGTTAATTAGCTGAGTCTGGTACTCACTTACCCACTGCAGTACATTCTGAATAATTGGTGCTGTATGCAACACATAAATGACCAAAGTAAATTTGTAGATTGTGACTCCTGCACCCCACCTTTGTTCCTGGTATCTCTGGTACTGATGCAGTCCAGGCACTCAGAATTTTATGTTGGTTTTCATATGCAGGGATCTGCATTAGGTATGTGGGAGTTTGTTGCATTCATTCCGAATGACTGTATAAAACAGCCAAGAAAGATGTGGACACAGTGCTATTCATGAAAATGTCTTGGTTTTGAGATGGTTTATAACTTATAACTAACTCCTTCAAGTGGAAGAAGAAGTAGAATAGTATCTATTATAAGTTTATTCTAAGGAACCTTAAATCTACCTTAGCAATAACTTAACATGCTCCAATCTTACAATAAGCAATGTAAAACCATTTTCACTTGTAACTTATTCAGTTATATTCCAGAATATAACTTCACTCATAATGAAGGTATTGCATCTTTATAATAAAGTGTATACTTCTTATTTAAATAGTAATTGTTAATATTTCATCCATTTTAAAACTCACAAATTGTTGCAGAAATATGATACATCCAAATCTTCTGTAGGCAAATTATGACACTCTTTCAGTTTGTTCATTATTCCCTTTCTTTCAAAGGACATCTCTTTTTGTAGCTTCCCATTTTAAAGGAAGTTACTTTATGTCAATAACAGCTCAAGTAATTGTGTACTCTTACATTTTTTTAAAGCTGAATAGACTGTTCTACAAGATTTATCAGATTGTTACACAGCGTTGGAAAAATGTAATGTTCCTCTCCATAATCAATTATTAGTAATTTTACACATGTTTCACCATTGTGTAACATATTTTTTCCCCTCTGATACTAACGTTGTCCACTTTTGTTGCTGTGTTTTTATGCTGCTCTAGTGTATGATGCTCTTCTGGCTTGCAAAATGTGGTCTGTATTATTTGGAAGAAGTTGTCTGCATGTGCCTTAATATCACACAATTTGTCACAAACAACAGTAATGTCTGAAATCCTTGGCTATTGTGACATACAAAACCAAATTTTGCTGCCCATAATATTCGCTCTTTATGCAATGTGACTTCATCAATAAAAATTCTCAATTATCCCGCCAGTATGCCATGTGCTTTCTGAAGCATTTAAACGAAAGAGCAACAGAGCTTTTCCCTGCATACAAATGCAGCCATCTTTCCTTTTAAAACATCTACTGTTCATAGCTATTGGCTGATTTTATAAGAGACTTAAATGGAATAGGCATGCCTTAATGTAACACATTTTATGAACCTGATCTAAACCAATATTCCTTTTTTCTGGCAAAAATGAATCTTTATGTTGATAATGCTTTTTAATTGGATTTCAGATCACTCTTGACGAGAATGGGGGAGCAACTTTAAGCTTTGAAGTGGCAGTTGATATTATGAATGCACTAACAGGATTAGCAAACACAGAGAACATGGTTTTAAAAGCCATATCACTAGAAACCCTTGCATTCTTACTGAAAAGTCAAAAAGAGGTAAGAAATTAGATATATAAGGTATACTATAGGATTATCAAAAACAAAGAAAAAGAAAAGAAAGAAGGAAAGAAAAACAAAGAAACCAGAGAATTAAACAAGCTGTAGTAAAGCTTTGACACACTTTTAATTCACCAACTTCTTTATGTCATTCAGTTATCTGGAAAAGACCAACATAAAATATGAAAAATCTATTTTCATAAAAAAATACTTAGTACAGAGATACAGAATATGTGCACGTGCTGTATTCTTTTGTTGATTTTGTACAAATTACACTACAGTAATTCCTTTTGGTCCCAATGATTCATTGACAAAGCCACCACTTTTTTAAACTGATTTTTAGTAACATTGTTATGAGGTAAGTGTGTACTTCATATTTTTACAGGTAACATTTTGGATACAGTTATTTTAGTTAACAAAACACTCAAACAAAGAATGCAATAACTGTTTGCCTGCTGTATGTCATATTAAAATATGATTGACTGTGATTGATGGTTTAATCATATATTGTTTTATTATAAGCTGATTTGAATCATAATTTAATGGCTTGGATGAAATCCCTTAAAGATTAGCTCAATAAAACTAAATAAAAAACTGCATAAATTCATCCACATATACAAAAGAAAGAAGACTCTCTACCAGTAGAAAGAACATTAACAATATTTATTAAAATGGGTGCCAGGGTAGCTGAATGGTTTTGTTTGCAGCTCTTATGCTGAGGTTCTGTAGTTTGATTCCCAGCCCTGGGCTGGCAATTTTAACTTGGCCCTATCCAATCCTTCACCTCTGACTGGCTCTTGTGAAGTATCCCCAAAGGCCCATTGTGATTTGGAGTCCACAGTAAAAGCTGTAGATCTTCTCATTCCATCACCATTACCATTATCACTTCCCTTATCAGAGGTAATAGACTCTGCCTTCTGGGTGTCTCCAGTTAATAAATGAGGCCCATACATCACTTGGTGAAATGAGGTTTGCCAAGAGGTCATCGACCATATGGGAAGCATTGTAAACTAACCAACAGGCATATTTGATAAAACAAATCCTGATTAAACTGTCTAAGGTAGACAGGTTAATGACAAAGGCAAATTCTGTATTCAGGTTTGTGCATAGTAAAGTGTTTTTTTTTTTTTTCACTACGATTCTACTTACTGTGCAATACTATAACTGTCTGTATCAATTTGGCTTCAGAGTGAGTAATATTATAATAATTATGTTTCCTATCAGGCTCCTTTAAGTTCCGTATTATATTCAGTGTAGGAGATTAGATAGTATCCACCAGTATATAATTCTATTCATGATTTCAGTGATCATTTAACACACCATCAATGGAAAATAGCATATCTTCACTGAAATGAGCATAATCTATAATAATTGATTTTTACACCACTTTTGCAGCAGAGTTGATTGGCATATTTTGAAACCACTTGGCAATTTTGTCTTTTTCATGCATATTTCAAATTAATTAGGGTCATCAATGTTAAAAGAGTGCCTAGGCCTGTGCCCTTTTTATGCCAAATGCATGGTTTTATCTGCCATTTTGTCTGGTTTATTTTGGTGAAAGTTTCAGTGAGATACTTTGAAAACTAGTGATTGTACAACTGTTTAAAAATAGCTGATCTGTTGTTCCTTCTTTAAGCCCACTGTCCCTCATATTGCAAATCTAACTAAGCTAGTGTTTGGAGTATTTTGATGAGTGAAATGAATGAAAATAATGTGACGCTAGTGTTAATGATGCTGATATTATGAAGGCAGAAAGAACAAACAATAGGTAGAAGTAAAACAGGCTCGTGGTGAAGGGTAGGTTTCATCCTAAGGAAAGGAAGTGGTTGGCAAAGTCTAGAAACTGATTTACAAATTACTTGAGTTGATTTTTGTCATCAAATTCATTTACAATTTTAAAACTGACATGTTTTGAGAGCTATCACTCTCATCCTTAGCTGAAGGTACATATTTTAAGAGTGATAGCTTTTGGAACATATCCAAGTTTTAAAAGTGTAAGTGAAGTTGTGTGGTAAAAAAAACCCAAGTAATTCTAAATTGTTATAAGCTTCAATGTTACTAACTTCTCTCATTTTGAAATTAACCTACAAATTGAGTTCTCAGTGTTGTATAAATAAGTGTCATGCAAACGTCCAAATGAGGAACAGTGCAAATTGCATGATTTCCTTTATAATGGCCAGCAAAAATACCTACAGGATTCATACTTAGCAAGATGTATGGAACAGTCATCCCAATAAAAAAGAACTCTTTACCCCAAGAAACCTCCAGAACACACTCAATCATATCATCTAGTGTTAGGTGTTGTAAAAGACAGGCATACAAAAGATTGATTTTAAGTCTTTTCCAAGTAGGCATCTGTAAAATGCATTCAAAATAACATTTTTTAAACCATTGATTTGAAGAAAAGACACACTTACTCAAAGTGTTTACAAAATGTACCAGATAATGTTAGCACTTATTAAGGAGCTCTGAATTCAATACCACAGGAAGGAAGGCACTCCTGTAAAGAAAAATATAGTTTGCTGTACTTGGATAAACCTATGCTGAATATTGAAACCTGGTATGAAACAATTAAAATTGTTCTTACAAAAGATTAACAGAAAATGAAGCATTAAAGCCTATTTTCAATACTACAAAACAAATTTCTCATATTAGATGTAAAAATATAAAACTGATGTGTGTAGCTTTTGTGAAGAGAGTAGAAATAAACTGAGACACAACCCCAATGATCTATGTCATCTAATCTATGATCTCTACAAAAGAAGAGTGAATAAAAGAAAGGAGTTGCATGATAGTTACTTAAAGTTGTCCAAATCAGCCATCATATTTAATGGGAGAATTTGATTACTCTCACAACTTACCAATTCCAAAACTGAATGTAAGCACTCAGATCTCTAAAAAAGTTTTGGTTATACCATTTTAATATTCATATTTTCAGATGAGTACACAATATTATTATTGTTTTACTGAATGTGATGGAAAAAATAACTCAAATGCAGTAGTCCCGTTTTTATACGATTGCTATGATGCCCTGAAATTTTAAATCTAGAGGGCAAATCCATTCAATTCACAGTCAAAACAGAGAATGAAGGGTCTCTTCCATACCTAGATCTGAACATCACCAGAAAATAGAACACTCTCACCTTTGGTGTCTATAAAAAAACCCACTCACACGAACAATTGAAGAATATAATATCCTTTCGGAATTAAGATGGGCTTTCGCAAGGGAAGGAGAACAATTGATAATTTATTTATTATAAAGACATTAGCAGACAAATATTTAAAAGAAAAAAGGGATAAACTGTATATGGCTTTTGTAGACTTAGAGAAGGCTTATGACCAAATTGAGCTACAACTTCTGTGGCATAAATTAGTGTGTAAGGGAGTAAGTCAGCAATTGATGAATATTCTAAAAGCACTGTATTTTGAGAACACCTTCTGTGTAAGGGTGGAGACAGGCTGTGTAACAAACGAAATTCCACAAAAGAAAGGCCTGCGGCAAGGATGTAAGCTAAGTCCAGTTTTATTTAATTTATACATAGATGATGTCTTACTAGAAATTGGAAGGAATAATAACTGTGCACCAGTAATTAACAACATCCAAATTCCAGGACTTCTTTTTGCAGATGACCTAGTGGTAGGATCTATTACAGTAAGTGGTTTAAAACAATCATTACAAGCAATTGATGTATATTGTAAAGAATGGAGGTTAAAAGTGAATCAAGAGAAAACACAGATTGTGGTTTTCAAAAAGGGGGGAAAATTAGGCAAATATGAAAAGTGGAAGGGAGAGAATAAAGATTACAGGTTAGTGCGTGACTGTATCTATTTAGGAGTAAAAATAGATGGAGGTAATAAATGGGAGAAACAAAAGAAGTTTGCATTGGCAAAAGGTAAAGGGGCGATGGCAACAATTAGAAGCTGCAAATATAAAGTACCTAATATAAATGTTAAATGGCTGGAAAAAGTTTATGAGATGGTTGTGGAGGCAAAAATGATGTATGGTATAGAAATATGGGGATTAGATAGAGGATGGGAATGTATAGATGTGGTGCACAGGATGTTTTGTAGAGAAATACTAGGGCTACCGAAGTCAATTGTAAGACAGGTAGCACAATTAGAGATGGGCAGGGTGCCAACTAAGGGGAAGATAATGGAAAGAGCTTTGAAATTTTGGTTCAGAACTTTAAATCTAGGAAAAAGTAATGTGTTAAGACAATGTATTGAATACCAAGAGAATAGCTTAATGAATGTTGGATGGGTAAGTAAATTACGGAATATTTTGGAGAAAAATGGGTTAGGAGATATATGGAGAAGGAGAGAAAATAACGTAAAACATTTTTGGAAAAAGGCAAGGAAAAGACTGGAAGATATAGAAATACAAATCATGTTCAGTGAGATTGCCGAAAAGAGCTCATTAGTTTATTATAGGCCAATGAAAAATACATGGGGTAGGGAAAAATATATAGACATAGTAAATAAAGAAGAGAGAGAATCTATTGCATGGTTAAGAACCGGAGCATGGAGGCTAAAAGGGCTAAGACAGGGTATTTCTCAGAACCAATGTCCGATATGTGGTGGTAATGAAGACATTGAACACATAGTATTTAAGTGCCAAGGAACAGAAAATTGGAGAAAAGAGTTTTTTAATAAGAAGTGGTGTAAGGGGGATAGAAATACACTTATAATTGAAATGATATGCAAGGACGCTAGAAGCATTGCACAGTTTTTGTGCAAAGTAAAAAATAAATGGCTTTGGACAGTGGAAAGAGAAAAGTAAGAGGTAGTGCATCTTACTTTGAATGGAAAACTATAGTGAATGTGTGATGGTTAAGTAATCAATAAATGGAAAGTGGAAATGGGACATCAAAAAAAACAAAAAAAAATTGAAAAAAAAAGAGCAAGATAATTTAGTGACAAGAGTTGTAAAATGTAAATAAACTGTAGTGATTGTCTACTGAATAAGTGACCAGGGTCAAAATGCAGTAGACAATCAAATTTGTAAAACTCTTAGCACAATAAATACTACTATACTACTATACTACTAAAAATCAGTGATAAGATACTTTTCTGTATTCAGCAAGGAATAGAGCTAGATAGCAGATAAAATGTGCTTCCTGGTAAGAAGTGTATACCTAAGAAAGACATTTACGATTGGTTTATACTGAAGGTATTTTTAAATGCTATTTATCTCATTCAACTACACTGTGTATGAATGGAACTTAAGTGTAATTTATTTCATTAGATGATAATTTGCATGAAAAGATAAGATATACTGAAAAGTAAAGGAGTAGCTACTAATAGAATCTCACTCACGTGAATATTTCCGTGACATATGTGAAGCAGATGGAGGGCATACTCCTTGTTGCGACCACCCCCAGGAACAGCCGCACAACAGGCAAACTCCAAATACATCTCGACTGCAACATAGCAGAAACCAAAGTCACAGACCAGTGTGTTTTTCTCAGTAATACTTCATTTGCTACCACAAAAATTTATCTGTTAGTTGCTAAAACTCTCACACAAGATAATTGTTATGATCAACATGAAGTGCAAAATTAGATGCAGTGAAGTATAATCATGATATTTAATGAGTCAGTGTATACTTTTTAACTTCACTTACTTATTAATTAAATATTCATTAAACAAACTCATTAAATATTACATATAACTATTATGATGTTGAACACATATGGGGCAATAATGACAGTGTTCAGTGTACTAAAACGTAATCAATAAATTCAATTTGTGAACTACTGGAATTTGGGATTAATGACACAGATTTAGTATATTTGTACTTAAATGCAGTGATTCAGCTAAGCTGGCAGACTACACAGTTTGGTTTGATACCTCAAATGCCAAACCCCTAACTATATCAAGAGAGACAGCTTCAACCTGAAACCCCACTTGTCTACAGATTGGTCAGTTTACTTCTCAGCAAAGAAGAATATCAGTAGGAATATGACTACATCCTTTCCATAGCACAACAGAATGGGTTCAAATCCAACATAGTGCATAATAAGGTTGCAAAATTTCAGATAAGACAATACCCTCTCCACACAAAAACCACGACAATTTCTAAAATTCACTTACTATCCTAGTCTACACTACAGCTTCAATACAATTTTGAAGAAATACAACATAACTCTAGCTTCATAGAATAAGAATACCATTCAGAATTTGCTTGCCCCTCCATTGAAAGATAAAATACCGTTAGATCAAAAATTAGGCATCTACTTAATCAAGTGTAAAAGCTGTGTTTTGGTGTATGTAAGGAGAAAAAAAAAACATTGAAACTAGAAGAAAAAAAAATTTTCAATTGCATTACCAGCAAAAAAATACAAAAATCAGACATAGCAAACCATTTTTGGACTGCCAACCATGATTTCAATCCAAAAGTTACATTATTGAGAAACATCAGTATGTCCACAGAACTAAAAATTTGGAAAACATCCACATCATAAAAAGAAAAGGGAATGTGAATTCCGAAATCCCATCCTTAAATACCCTCAGCACTTCAGCACAAGGAAAGCAGATGACGCCTCTGTAACCAACACCAGTAATTATGTCTCCAGTGTTGCCAGTCAGACTGCTTCTGAAACATGTTCCAAAATGGAATTTTAAGTAAGTAAAGTTAGTGTCACAACCAACTCAACAATCTTTCAAGCTACAAAAGTTTTGTCATGTGTCCTTAAACAGTATCCTTATTTGACTTAGCTAGAGGACAGAACCAAAACTGTACAGTAACTAGATTTTCTGCTTGTTTCAAAGGTACTTAAAAGTGGAAATTATACAACTTTTCCCTGCTCATGGCCAGAGTTCACACAGTCCAGCTGGAAGTTTTTGCTTATAAGGCAAAAAATTAAACAGAAAGAAGTGATAGGAAACCACAAGCCTTATCTTAGTGCTATGGTAATATGTTGCTAAAACCCTTCTCCTTTAAAAGTTGTAATGGATGTGGACCTACTATTAGAGTGGAATAGATTTTGTCCCCATACCTTTTATACAAATCAGTATAATAAGTATGTGATAGGCAAAGTGATAAGGCAGTACTATTCTATATTATTGGTCCAATACATGGATTTAAACTTTTCCATATTTGGAAATCTCCTTTCAAGACACAAAACTTCATCAGTGAAGAAAAAAAAAATTACGTACCCAGCCATAAAGCAAAATAAAACAGACAATGTAAGGGGTTTGTATAAATATTTTATTGAGGATATTGTAATGATCATCGCTAGAATGATAATCCAAGACTGAACAATGAACTAATTACAGACTTTGATATTATTTTGTAAATCACTCTTTTTAAACTTATGATGTAATTCCCCCACAAACTCTATTTTTCTATTCAGAGAGGATTAAATTTAACTTCAAATAATGCATTCCACTCTTGTTTCTTTAATTTTATTATCAAAACTGGTATCGGTATAAGAAGGGGCTAAACGGTTTTTTCTTAAATGTTTGAAATATCCCAGTATTATTTTATTTCTGACCAAAATAAAATAATGTGGATACGTATAACTGCAACAGGCTAAACAAATATACTCCAGAGAAATAACAGGAAGGAGTATTCATTTCTATTCTTCTCAAAATAGTATTTTTTCTTATGTACCCTTTTTACATTAACAGGCTCAATTGAAGTATAGAATGCTGTCTTCTGTTTGCAAGAAGAGAAAGATAGACTCAGACAGAGCTACCATAGTATAACTTTGTTCAGTTTTCTCTGTCACATCACTTTTCCTCCTGCATAGTGGTGTAATGAAACATACATAAAGTAGATCTTCTTCCTTCCACTTCACTCACTGGTGCATCAAACACAAGACCTCTCTAATCCCTCACAGTAGCAGCACTCAGTATGAGTGCTCACTCACCAGCACTTTATGTTACATGAAGAACAATAACTTACTATCTCACTGTCTCACTCACTGTTGTGAACACGCTTGCCAATATGTAGCCACTGGAGTTTTAAGAGAGTTCTCAGGAGGCAGGGAGAAAAGCCTCCAGAAAAATCCTGTTATCTCTCAATAGCATTTCTGGAGTTTAAGTCAGAGGGCAAGTACTCCTCCTTATCTTTATTTACCTCTCCAACTGGCTGGTCAATCAGTCGGTCTCTCAGCACCTTACACGTGGTTAAGTGATACCGTTAGTTGTGTCACAATATGGACAGTAATGCCACTGGATGAACAGAAGCAGAACCTAATATCAAAAAAACACATGTTACAACTCTGCTTATCATTATATGATATGCATTTGATTCTAGCAATATTATTCCAGAATGAAACTGAACTTTCAGCAGCTTTCAATTCAGATATTCAAACCTGAAAAACATGTAAAGATATGTCTAGGAAAGAGATGTCACAGTGATAATGAAAAACACTGTTATAAGAGAAGTGACCCAGATGCTGCATCTCCAGAACTGATGGTATTTCTAAATGAATAAGATGTAGGTTTTCAAGTTGAAAGTAACTCTCTGCTTCATCATAATTCTGATAATTTCTCTATCACCGTTATTGTAATTAATGCATGTTATAATTAGTTTATTCTCATTTTAATTGAGCTAGAGGACTTTGTGGTAAACTAATTAAAATATATATACATTAGCAGTTCACTGAAAAATGAAATGTTTTACTGAACTTAAATTGTTCTTGTCACTTGTTGAAACAATGGTTTATTATATACTATGAGAGGAGCTGTAATTATTTTCTTTGTTTTCAGAAGTGTAGGTTAGGTTTTATTCATTTTTAGTAATATTTTTGCCAAAATTACTGTCAGGCAGTTTCGGTTTTATTAACAATGCATTTACTGTCCAACAATCAAAAGAATATGGGTGAGAGTGTTTGCTTATCCATACATACCAACAATTTATAATACTCCATTGATACCTTAAACTGTGATATTGCACACCTGTAAGAGTTAATGAATTATATAGTATCATAGTAAATATGGCAACAGTGATCACCTGATTAAGGCACTGTCTTGCATGAAGGTGAGATGACCTCAGGAAATGGTTACATAAGTGCAGTCATTCTACTAACATTCTTCTTGCCTTTTTGAACAGTATCTATAGTCTCTATTCTTTTAGGTTTTTCCTGCAATGATACATAAGTAAAAAATGACAATAAGGACTATCTTTTTCATGCTAAGGTATACCAAGGAAAACCTTATTCCACATTCTGCCTTTGGCATCTCTCACACAAGCCTCACTAATTATTATATAACAATAGAGGCACTTACTTCGGATAAATCTGCTTCTCTTTGTTTCCCATTTAAACTGAAGTTTAGGATCATCCCTGTTAACTGACCACAAGAAGTCAGTAAGCAACTTTGCTCCAAGCTTTCCTTGGTAAAAAGTTCAAAAGGTAGAATCAGACTGAAGAATTCAATGGCATAGCCAGGATTTGAATCAGGATCTTCCACTTTCCATGTGGTTACTCTAACCAACTGAGCTACTATGGCAACATGCCAACACAATATTAAATTCCCCAACTGCCTCACATTTTTCCCGGTAAAGCACAAGATCTTGAATTCATTTTCAGATGACATACCTCAATGGAGTTGTGGGGAATGTTGAAGAATATAATGTTTGTACTGGCATGTTACCATGGTAGCTCTGTTGGTTAGAGTAACCACACAGAAAGCAGAAGATCCTGGTTCAAATCCTGACTTGGCATTAAATATTTCAGTCTGATTCTACCTTTCCAAGCTCGTCCTACTCACGACTTCTGTGAAAGAACAATTAATTACCATTGACTGATCTAATAGTTGGTTAAACTATGAAGCCCAGACTTAAAGTAATAATGACAGTGTAGTCATCATTGGGGTATTTCATCTAAAATGGATTTGAGATCTCCTTGTGGTTTGCCAGGAAAATATGATTCAGTTGGGGAATTTCTTGTTGTGCCAGCATGTTGACATGGTAGCTCAGTTGGTTAGAGCAACTGCATGGAAAGTGGAAGATCCTGCTTCAAATCCCAACTATGACATTAAATTCTTCAGTCTGATTCTACCTTTTCAACCCTATCGTACACACAGCTTGTGTGAAAGAACAATTAATTAACTTTTGTTCGTAAAGTTTTTCCAATATCAGGATTTGTTAATGGAAATGTTCTCCATTTTTATCACTGATCAATCTACAATTTTCTGAGGAACTTTTTATTGCAAATCTAATAAAAATGTAACTAAAATGATAAGGAACAACCTACTTTGTATCAAAATGACAACAAGTTGTATACAGGGTGGAGCATTTAAGTTGAGACCATACAATATCTCCAAAACTAAGCATTGTAGAAAAAAATGTCTTGAATAAAAATTGCTTGGTATTATGGGGTAAATGCCATTAGTCGTGTTTTATTTGGAGGATATTGTGATGGTCATTTTAGGGTTAATTTAAATTGGCCCTAATTGTAGGTTCCCATTTAAAAAAATTAAATTGATCCTG
The DNA here is from genome assembly GCA_030765065.1 of Deroplatys truncata. Classification (NCBI taxonomy): domain Eukaryota; kingdom Metazoa; phylum Arthropoda; class Insecta; order Mantodea; family Mantidae; genus Deroplatys; species Deroplatys truncata. The sequence goes on along the minus strand of CM060990.1, from coordinate 106,416,984 downwards.
AAATGACCATCATAACATTCTCCAAACAAAACACGACTAATGGCATTTACTTTCCCCCATTATATCAAGCAACTTTTATTCAAGCCATTTCTTTCTACAATGCTTAGTTTTTGAGATATTGTACAGTCTATCCATATGCTTTAAAAGTTTAAACATTCTCATTAAGCTATTTACCCTGTGGGATTGTCATATTCTCAGAGAGTTTATAATATACATTCATATATTTATGAAAAATAAATTCAAACCCTTGTGTAGTCTATGCTGTTGGAGATGGATTGCTGTTGAACTTCCTGTATTGTATGAATGATGATCATTGTTAAGTTTAAAAATAATTTTGCTTTCATGTACAAATGAAACTTTTAAACTATAAAGATGTGGTAGAGGCAGAATCCTTAAATCTGAGAAGATTGGTTTGCTTGTAGTATGTTGATTGACCAGCTTTTTTATTCTTAGAATTCTCTATCATAATATAAACACCTTACGTCATTGGAAGATTCCCAGAAGGGGATATGATATGCCAATAGTGAATACACATAGCCATAATATGCTGCTTTTAAGACACTTGTGTTGCACAGCATAGCATATATGACATAAATTTACATGTTCTGTCCAGCAAAGTTGGGAATCAATAACCACTCCTAGTCAAATGACTCTCACTGACCAGTATGTTACCAATTCAAATTTGGATAGGATTATAATAAGCTCCTGATTGTTTAAGTTGAGAGACACAATTTTTTATGTTTATTACTTATTATGCATTTTTGCAAAACCACAATGGTGTCATTGCTTTCTGCCTGTACAATTTTTTCATCACTGTTTCGGAAAATAAGCTTTGGTTCATCTGCAAAAAGAATGCTTGTCAAAGCATATATGTGAGAAGGAAGACCACCAGATTTTATACCAACAGCTTTTGAATGTGCACAATCTGATTCAACAATTTGGTATTTATTTTCAAGATACGAAGCACACCATTGATTACATAATCGCTGAAACCATATGTATGTAATTTATCACACTGTTATGATCAACTGTGTCCAAAGCTTTAAATAAATATAAAAATAGACCTGTCATATGTTCTTTTCTTGTTGTATGTTTTAAAGATGTCTTCCATGTGAGAGAAAATTACTAAATGATTGATCTGCCTTCCCTGAAACAATTTGAATTTCTGATATACTTTTAGTTTTCTTTATAAGAAAGGGACTATACCATTGTGCATGGCTTTCTCTAATACTCTGAGGAGACAAACAATGAAATGAGCTAAATAATAGTTTAAAGTTATCATACGTTCAATAAGACTTTCCTTAATAAATTTATATATTATTATTTGGTTGAAAATAATCTTAATAGGGTTGATACTCTGATTGCTTCAGCCAAACGACATTAAACTTAAGCATAATGTTCCTTTACTCCAGTATGCTGGTATTAAACTTGCATTTGTAGCTTTCTTTAGTTGTTATTAAAATAGAAATATATTTAACCCTTTGTAATTTGGAAGACACAGTGAAATATTACATAAATGTTTTAATTGTGGTCGCACATATACAAATTTCAAGTATATACAATGTGCCATTACTCAAAGAGCCACTACAACTATCACAGATTCTTTATTTTTCTAAGCTTATAAGGTGTTAAAATTATATAGATATAACACTCATATCAAATTTTCATTGTTGATAAGTTTAATTAGGAAGCTGTTATGACAACTGTTGATAATAACAGTAGGATTTTTCTTGAATATTAGCTCGATCATTGAAATTAAAATAGTACTAGGTTATTAAGTATCATGCAGACTCCATTCATCATTTAAACTTAGCAAAAAGTACATAGGTATATTCTGTAAACAACAATTTATTCTTTACACTTTACTTTTATAGGACAAAAAATACAGATGTTAAAGCATGGCTTTAAACCAGTAAAATGCTTAGGTTTTTTATCTTCATGTGTTATGGAAGGACGTTCTTATTTCTAATCTGCTTTTTTCTAGATTACTACATACCTTGTTGTTTCTGCGGTTTCTGCTTCACTGTCTATTCATTGTTCATTTAATTCTCACCATTTGCATTCTAGTACACTAAACCTAACCTATAATATTTGGATTAACATAAAGTGACTGTCTCGTAGCTATCATCATTGTGGTATTTACAACTCTTGTCTTTCAACAATCAAATTGGTAGTTTGAATAGAGTGGTGTAACATATACTTTATATAATAAGTAGTTATATAAATTTACTGTCACTTGCAGTAATAGACAACTGAAGGAATTTCAATTGCTTTAAAAAATTAAGTAATTGAGAATGATTTAGCATCATCAGTATAATATTTAACTCCATATAATAAAGTAGGTACCTAAACTCAGGAACTCTTACTAATTTTACAATAAAGATATCTATAAGTTACAGGGACATATAGTTTCAAACTAACATTTTATCATTTCAGCTATGTAGCATGTTTGCCAGTAAGACAGGAATAATAGAAGATTTAATAAAGACACTACCACAGGAAGATGTACAAGTACAGAGATCACAACTAATGCTTCTGACTGTAAGTAATAACCTTTTATACAAAACCAAAATATGCCAGAAAAAATTGCATCCTTGTTTAATAAAATAACATAAAAGTATATCTGTTTAGATTTTAAAATACCTTCATTGAGAAACGAAGAGATGTGCAAAGCTGTACTATAGCTTCCAATTAATTATTTTTGCAATATAATAGAAAACTTTTATACTTTAAACCTGAAACGTAGATACAATTACTGTCTATCACACGTTAGTATTGAAACCCATCATTGACCATAGGATAAATGGTTAGTTAATGTTTTGCAGTTGACAATGAGGCCATTCATTCTCTAGGCTTCAGTATTTTAATGATAGATTGGTATGTTGATCGAAAGCTGTGCAGTGGAGTAGGTGAGTTCTCTGCATTTCTTCTTGAAGTTCACAGAAAGTGCATATGGGAGATTCTGTTGTTTCAAACAATGTAACAGTTTAAGAATGGGCAGTATATTTTGTGGTTACATCAGCCTGTGGAGAGAGAGGTATGGACAGGAAAGAAAATGAATGATCCGCTAGGCCTAAAATACATTAATACCATAGGAGTAAAGAAAAACAAGAGTTGAGTTAAGGAAGACTGGTTAGGTAAGGTTAAAGAGGGGATCTGATATATGGAAAGGAAGGAATATCAGTCCAGGTCTGTAATTCACAAGCTGAACAGTGCTTTTTGTTGAGCAACCCCTTTCTTTAGTTCATCACATGATTTTGCCCAGATCGGTTCCTTTAAGCCTTCAAATTTCAAAAGGAATTAAAGGGTATCCTTTCTTTTAATAACAAAATCATTGTGTAATTACTAACAGCTGCACCACGAGAAGGTGAAGGATTGGACACTAGGCTTTTGTTCAGGTGAGTTCCATTAAGCTTTCAATTATCAGAAGGAATCAAAGGGTCTCCTACCTGTTAATAACAAAAGTATTTCCACAGCCCCCTAGGGTAAATAGTCAACACTTCCTTGATTTATGTGTTATTTTGTTCAAGCAAAACTAAGTCATCACTGGTTTGAAAACTTTTCCTATGTGCAAACACACTTATTTCTTTGGAAAAACAAAACATTAACTCTTGCATATAATAATTGATTTTTGTCATTGGAAGTTTGGAAATAGCAACGTGCTTAATATATTAAATGCTAATAATTTTCTGCACATAGTAAGTACCTATTACAAAATTTCAGTCTAGCCACATATGAGATATTTCACACTGTTTCAAAAGTAAATTACATGTAAGACCTTCACATATAAAGTTATTAAGATTCTCCAGATTAAAATTTAGTTTAACAACACTTCACTTGCTTCACTTACCTTGTATCCAACATCCACTGCCAGATCCAAACAGCTATTTAGGTGAGGTAATTCTGTGTTGGTTTTAGGATACTTGATGTCCCAGAATATACTGTGACCTTCAAGTTCCTAAAACCAACACCAGTGCCACCTCACCTGAATAGCTCTTTGGATCCTATAGTTGATGCTAGCTGACAATGCAGACAACAGCCTGAGAAAGATGTACAGGTTAATACCAGGTAATTGGAGCAAGTGAAATGTTATTAAACTCAATTTTAAATTCAAGTTTTTAACCTAAAATGCACTGTAAGATCAGTCATTAAAAGTTATGTAAACACTCTGTCATGATAGATGCATATACTTTCATCATCCTGAGTGAGGCAGGTTTAAACTGAAGGATCCTCCTATCTATTCGTTGATAAGAATTTACATGCATTCCAGATGTATTAGCTCTGTTACATAATATACTTGATTCATACAGTTATGAAAATATAAATTTGAAAATTATCTTTGAATATATTAAGGTAAACTATTATGTTAAATAGGGAACTATCTTGTATTGAACCTACTCCATGAGAAATGACTAGTGCATGTAAGAGTTAAGAGATATGGGGCAAATTTATATGAACAGGTTTTATATTCATATGAAAATAGTGAAGATTATATCATACTGAACATAATTTCCTTTTCGAAATAAAATGTATATAGAAATATGAAAATGTAATACTTCAATACATAATTTCAATGAAAAGTAAAGGCTTATTAAGATAAATCATTACATATTGTTAAATTTTAATAAAAAGAACAACATTTAAGAAGTGTGATAATTATGGGTCTTAGCAATTTAATGAAATAGAACTTACATTTTTGTAGCTGTGTTAGATTTTTAGTAGTGAACACATTTTAAAAAGCATTTCACCAATGAATACTTGCAGAGTGCAGCATAAATGTATTTGCTTTTTTACACTATGTTCAAAATCAATAAACATTATTATAAACTGGAAGGGTAGAATCAGACTGAGAAATTCAATGTCACTACCTGAGATTTGAAACACAGATCTTCAACCTAACATTCCACTGCTCTAACCAACTAAGCTACCAAAGCAGCATGTCAGAATGACATTAAATTCCCCAAATGACTCATATTTTTCCTGGTAAACCATGCATCTTGCTTGAGAACAAGTTGTGGTTTAATGGAAAAAATGAGAGTCACTTGGAGAATTTAATACTGTACTGTTGTGCTGCCATTGTAGCTCAGTTAGTTGGAGTAACTGCATGGTAAGCCAAAGATCTGTGGTTCAAATCCCTGCTATGACATTGAATTTTTCAGTCTGATTCTACCTTTCCAACTTTAGCCTACACATGGCATGTGCGAAAGAAGAGTTGAGTTTTTTTTTATTTATTAATGGATGCTCTTTAACTGCTGTTGTCCTTAGCATCCCATTCTATATTGGGTGTGAAAGAACGTTATTTTGTTCAGAGGTCTCTTTATCAGGCTTGAGGTTCTTTTACGTGTTGTAAATCTATGACACTGGACCACTGGCTTTACTTCCCTTCCGAAGGAAGCCATGCTAAGGATTTTTATGCCTGAAAAAATACATTGTGCCCTGCCGGGTTTGAACCCGCAACCTCAGGAACCAGGGGCTAGCATGGTAACCACTATACCATGGAGGATGACCTATTAATTATCAATTATCATAAACTCTTGAATACTTTGAATCTGAAGTACACTATACTAGTAGGTTCTAATGTACCATGTTTTTATAAGTATCCAAAATTGGAGTAAATCACATTTGTAACTGTTACATATGCTTATAATCATTTACCACCCAACTGAGATTTTCACTCCTGTCCTATATTGTAAATTATCACAGAAAGTTTGATGATCACATTCATTTACTTTTTGGGGTCCCTGCAGATGGAAATACTTTGAATCCAATATTGGGATTTGTTTCTGATACAGGCATCTTGTGACACACTGTCTTGATTTTTGTCTCCTAGAAGCGATTCCCAGTTCCCAAATAGTCCAGCTGAAAACAGATGCTGCCATCTGCCATCACCTGCTGTATGTCTGTTGCTGTAGGGTGATTGATGATTTGTCCTGGCTGTATGTAGACTAAGTTGATTTTCAGTTCATTACACTTTAAGAGGAAATCGCAGTTTGTTACATTTATATTAAATGGATGTCTTGGTCTTGCCAGTTTTATCCTTGCCACACATTCTGGAGGAGGTTTAATGGATTATTTACAGAGGTGTTTGAGAACTGAATGGACAATGTCAACTTCCACCATGTGTGACCTTTCTCTGAAAAGAACTGTTCAGTTTTCATTGATATCTTTTCAGAGAAGTCACTCAATATATTTGACAGAACTTTATTTCTATTCTGGTATGACTACGATTACAACCAGGGAATGGAAAGGATGCTTGCCCCTTGACCCAATGTGGATTTTTTGCTTAGCACTCCCAGGAAGAACGGATGAGGTGAAGGAACTGCAAGAGGCAAGAGGCCAAGCTTGATGATGCAGTCATACCTGCAGATCTGCAGTGAGGGGGGGGGCCCTCTGGAGTGGCCTAACAGTCTGCCAGCCCTTAAAACTGGACCTTAAGTGGGTACCGGATGTGTTGGTAGGTGATGGATAGCTGGAACCTGACCATCCATGTCAGTTGACTACTGACATGCAGACTCAGGCCTGTCTCTGAATAACAAATAAGAGACTGCAAACTAACTCCCCAAACCTAAGGTGTTATGTGATCCATGCTGATGGGCGTGCATGGCACATGAGAAGATGTGTCATTAATGGAGCCTCTGAGATACCTGACAACCTCTCAGAATATATAGTTTTACCCAGGCATGTGGGGCTCTGTCTGGGTGGAACCTGAGTTATTCCTAGCAAACCATAGTAACTATAGTATATCCAAGTTCCATTAAACCAGAGCACTTCTTATTAGAAGACCCCAAGAGTACTAATACCAAAGTTGAGGCGGCTGGGCCCTCGAAAGAGGACCTTGCCACTGAAACCAAAGTAAAGGATACAGGAACTGCTATTCCTGGAGATGTGGAGAAGCAGGCCCTGTACCTAAAACTGGATGCCCCTTTTAGGGACACCGAATTAATCACAACTATAAGCATGGAGGCTGGGACACCAATAGGGAACCTGTCCTTGCGAGTCGTATATCCCAAAACAGGACCTGGGGATCTTAGGAGAACCGGACTGTGGGAAAAGGTTCAAGTGAGGCAGGGCAAACCATAATGATTTTGTTTATACAGGCTAACCTGCAGCACAGTATTACTGCCTCATGAATTCTCTCGAGTAATTTAATGAGGTATGAAATAGATATTGCCATGATACAAGAACCCTGGCTTTGACAGGGCCATATCATGGGGCTAAATCTAAAAAGTTTTACTATCTTCAGCACTTCCTCTGAAATAAGACCTAGAGCATGTGCCCTTATAAGATTCAGTAATACCTGGGCCCTGCTGGGATATCTTACTAAAGACATGGCAGCAGTCCTAGTGAGATATGAAGAGGTCGGAGTGCCATGTCTGGTAGTAGTCTGCTCGGCCTATTTCCCCTATGGCTCTGAGAAGCCACCACCTCCTAAGGAGCTCAAAGACCTTGTGATTTATTGCAAGGATAGAAACCTCAACCTGCTGATTGGCTGTGACTCCAATGTCCACCATAGTATTTGGGGTAGCACAGACATCAATGGTAGAGGAGAGAAGTTACTTGAGTATCTGGGTTTTACAGATCTGAAGATTGTGAACCAAGGAGATGTTCTGACCTTTGCTAATTATCAAAGGGAGGAAGTCCTAAGCTTGTCAGTAATGTCCTTTGGGATACTAGAGGAGATTAAGGACTGGGGTTATGTTTGGAACTTTCCATGTTCAACCATAGACATATACACTTTGATCTGGAGGGAAAAGGAAATGACTGCCTGTACAGGAACCCTAGGAGGACCAATTGGGACTCCTTTAGAAGGGACTTGGAAGGCAGGCTGAGGAATGGACGCCAGATCAAGCTAAGAAATGTGGAGGACCTGGAGGGATACGTGGAGTTCTTCATGAATATTCTGATGTCCTCCTATGAAAGAAATACCCCCTCATAAATGAGGTTCGGGCTAAAGATGAACTCAAATGAAATTATTTTTAAGGTCCATGAGAAAAAAGACACAAAGGGTATACAATGCATATAGGACCAACAAGTGTCAGGAACTTGGAACTCCTACAAGGAGTCCCAAAGAATTCATAAAACAAAATCAGGAACACCTCAGAGGAATCTTGAAGGCTCTTCTGTGATAATGTACAGAAGCAGTCGAGTGCTGCTTTCCTGCAGAAACTGCTGGTCTCCGGAGCTAGAGCCAGGCTGGCCTCAATTGAGGATCCCTCCGATGCTATGACACAGTCAGAGGGGGAGGCTTTGAGGCTGTTGTTTGAGACCCACTTCCCAGAGGCTTACATTACAAATCAGTAACCAAACTTGGATAGGGCACGCCAGCCTTCAAGGAAAGGCTAGGCAGTAGCCACTGAAATTGTTACTTTTAAAAAACTTAAATGGGCCATTTATACTTTTGAGCCATATAAAAGTGCAGGTGTGGATGGGATCTTTCCAGCTCTCCTTAAGGATGGCTAGGAGATCGTTTTATCCCACTTCATGAGATTATTCAGGGCCTGTCTGGCTATGAGGCATGTTTTTCACCTCTAGAGATATAAGCTGGGTAGTCAATCCTACTGCAGGCTTAGGGATTTTCATCCTATCAGTCTAACATCCTTTCTGTTAAAGGCTCTGGAAAGACTGGTAGATAAATTTCTGAGGGATGGGGTACTGGTGGACAGACCCATATACCCTCATCAGTATGCCTATTGGCTGGGTAAATCCACGGATATAGTGTTCCATCAGCTTGTGGTGAGGCTGGAGAGGGTGCTGAACAGTGGAGAACTTGCCATGGCATTTTTCCTGGACATTGTAGGTGACTTGAATAATATGACTTTAGGCACAATTCAAAAATGTCTGGGGAGCAGGGGAGTCAGTCTGATTGTAATAGACTAGATTATGACCTCCTTGGAAGGCCGGCAGGCTGTGGTGTCCCTGGGGAGTGTGTCCGTGTGGGCACAAGGGGGAGTTTTGTCACCTATCCTGTGGTATCTGGTTGTAGATGTACTGCTGGACAGACTTAAATGGGGGGGGGGGGAATTCATGTTCAAGGCTATACTGATGACATATGCCTTGTAGCAAGTGGAAAATTCCCGAATACTGTTTTGGAGCTCATACAGGGCTCCCTACAGGTTCTAGAGGAATGGTATAGAGAAATAGATCTGTCTGTTAACCCGGCAAGACTGAAATAATGATCTTCACAAGGAGGACGAGGAGGTTGCCAGGTTTGGTAGAACCCCACTGTTTGGGAAGAATTTGAAGCTTTCTGGAGCGGTCAAGTGTCTAGAGTCATTCTGGAAGCTGGGCTGAGCTGGAAAAAGCATGTTGATTACTAAGTTGCTTTGTGGGCCTGTAGAAGATCTACAGGACTGAGGTAGGGCCTGAGATCAAATGCTTATAAGACCATCAGTAACTTATAAAGCACTGCAGGCTACCATAACTTATGCAGTTCTGCAGGTGAAGCAGGTCACCATAAGGCCTGCAAAGATTGGCAAGTATGATGATAACAGGGGCGGTGTGGATGACTCCTAGGTCTGCTTTAGAGATTTTGAAGGACCTTCAGACTGTACAGGGGTGTGTTTCAAGCTACCTCACAAAGGACACTCATTGATCCTTTCTGGATTACAGGAGAAGTGTCCTATAACCCAGATTATCAGGGATTTGATGGGGACTAGGTATAACCTAAATCCATCCTATACTATGGTAATACCTTCCGGGGAGGAGTGGCACCCAGAAACTGGATCTCTCCCCGAAGGCAGGGAGCAGCACGTGGTTCATGGACAGTTCCTGTCTCAGGAGCAAGATGGGGGCTGGGGCCTATGGCCCTTGAACCAGGCTTGTCATTCCCCTTGGGAAATTTGCCATGGTTTTACAGGCTGAGGTCTATGTGATCTTAGCCTGTGTTATGCACATTTACACTAATACATGCAGACGAGCAAATGTGTCTCTTGGTTACTGTGAGATATCTTGCTTGGTTTCTGTTCTGTTAGTACATCATATATATTAATAGACTTCCTTGTAATTCTTATGCACCTTTGACAAGCAGTGGGTGATACATGATGTAAATACATTTGACATTGCTTCCTCAAAAGTGAAGTTACGAATTTGTAATTTTTTCTTGTACAGCAAATGATGAGGTCTTGGGACAAATCAGGACACTTTGCATATCAGTAGTAACAATAAGTTTCTTTACATTATGCAATATTTAGCTACAGATATTTCTGCTCAACTTTTGTCCTTCTTATCAACAAGCACATTATAGACTTCATCACTGTCTTATAAGCAGATACAGAGCAAGTGTCCACTTGTCTTCTCAGAGAGGAAGTGCTGTTATGTTTTGCTTATTTATTATTTCTTGGAAAAGTTTTCAGCCCACTGCAGATTGAGTTCATTTTCCTTTCCACCAATCTAAAAGGGCACTGCACATGTGAAGACAAAATCCAAATATAGATTCAACATACAGTTTCTTTGACAATTTTCTATAGCAATGACTGAGCACTTTTAGGAGCAAATCAAGCCAATCCAGGGGTGCCTATCCTCCCAAAACAATCATCCTCCCCCCATTTTTCTGAGAGCTCAATTTAAACTACTTAGTTCCTTTTTTACATTGCTGGAAAGCTTCCTAAAGGGGCTGTCTTATAGGTATTGCAGTAACTATTGTGATACCTGCACACAATAAAGGCTTAAAAAAATTGGAAAGTTATAAATCAATAAAAAAGCATAATATTTACAGCAAAAGCTACAATCAAAAATATTTGGCTGGTGGTGTATTTTGCTACTTGGTATTTCAATGCATCCTATTGTATCTATCTAAAATAATAATGATATGTTCTCAATAACTACATACTTACCTATAATGTTGTAGTTCCTTTTATACATTTCCAAGAGCTATCATTTGATATGCCACATTATCCCATACAGTATGAATTCTACTTGACATTACTTTTGGGGGATACAGCACATTTAGATTAACAAATTTACAGATGCAAACTGAGTTAACAATTACAGTGCCCGATTAACATTTGTAATAAATCCATTTATATTACTTGTGTTAATTTTGTACTTCAATATTTTTTTTACTCCCCAAAATTTTGAATTCCCCCCAAAATCCCCCCCTGTGGGTGGCCCTGAGACAATCCATCGCTTCTTTCCTTTTGCTACTCCTTTCTTCTTCTTCTCTTTTTTTTATGTACTTCTCTTTCTTTTATGGCAATTTTCTTTTCTACTGCCTTGTTTTAATATTGAATATCATCAGAAGCTTCACTTTCAGCTAAGACATTAGAAATGTCCATAACTTTACCATGGCTTTCCATAGCTTCCATACCAAGTGTGGTATTTAACCAGCTTTTTGTTTTTGAGGTATCCTCTTCACAGACACAGGCACAAATGGACCTTTTTTTAAAAATGCCCTCTTTTGGATTCAAGGGACCTCAAAACGTGTATTTCCAGTGAAATCTTGGTATCCAATTTTTTGGGTGGAATCAATACTTCCCCCCACTTACTATAAGCAAACAGTAGAGAAATTAATAAATTCAGAACATCATCATAAGCTTGCACAAAATTTGTAACATTAGTGAGCACCAGAAATTCAAAGTTAGAATAGATTTTTGGCAGATTTTGCTGGTTCCTAAAAGAGTAGTGTGAGTACAAGTATTGCGGAAAGAATATATTACATGAAAGAAGCAAAAAGTATCTCCTAGTCGGTTAAATTCACATAGAAACTTGCAAAATGAGTTCACATGGGAGTATTTTTGTGCCTGCATGTTGGTTTACTACATAAGAAATACTCTATTTTTCCCTAGAAGTTTGCTAACAGGTCATATAGCTTAAAATTTTAAATCCAATGATACCAAAGGTGCCAAATGAGTAAAAATGTACATAGTTGGCAATCAAAAAATGTACAAAGTGTACAAATGTAAAACCAATATGGAAACACTTATTTTATTGGCTATCATAACAATATGTGACTATCTTCAAAGTAAAACTTGAATATGTCACAGTCTGATTCATTAAAATTTTAATTGCATCTCTATTAACTAAGGTCACAATTCTATTAAGTTACTTTGTTTTGAGGAAACTCACTTAATAATTTAATTTGTGACATGATGCGTTTAATAGCTAAAGTTCAAATTTGATTGCAAGTTAACTTCAAGTGATTTAATGTGATATCAGTAATAGCAATAAGGAAAAGAATATAAATGGAGGACTAGATTAATTGATATTTATTTTGGTTATTGCTGTTATGTAATGCATATTGAAAGATTTGTTAATTAAGTACTCTTTCTCATCTACTCCATTCATGATGATATAATAGTAAACAATGTTGGTAAAAAAGCTATAACATTTAGGCAACTGCTTCTTGAATATGAATAACAATAACTCCATTTCTCTGATTTTGAATTATGACAAGAAAATATTGAATGGCTTTGAATATATAAATTAAAATAAGAACTAAATAAACCTTCTCAATATGTCACTAAGAAAAATTAAGATGTCATTTCACCATAATGTTTTAAATTAGGTTAGTTGAATTAAGTTATTAATTAAGAATTATGCAAATTTATTTATCATGCATTCACAACAGTATATCACCTTTAGTGATATGTCATAAACAGGCCTGGATTTTGACAACCTAAGAATGTCTGAAGAATGGCATATAAAATGACTAAAATCTTTGAAAAATGATGTAATAATTACAAAAAATCACATATAACTGAAATTTATTTATTAAATCTAGTGTACAGAAAGTGATAAGTTAATTTATACAACGAAATAACTGCTGTATAGGTAGAAAAGGTAGATATAAGAATAATGATGAGATAATTTAAAAAATTAATTACAAATTAATTTGTTCTATGTTTTTGTTTGACGAATCTGAAAAGAAAATTAAGAAAATTGTTTTTGATGCAGGTCTTACAAAAGTGTGGCATTAATGCTTCAAAGTCCTCAGATTATATGAAATTTATTCCAAATGAAGAGGACTTAACAGCCTGTAATCAACATAAGGACAAGGACAATAGCAACCTCACTGTAAGTACTTATTAATGCAAAAAAGGGAAAACTATCTGTTTCATTCTTATTTGGAAATGAATTCATAACTGTAATGGTACCTATTGTCCTGAAAATAGCCACCCCTCCATCAATAAGTAATCCTTTCTGGGCTAACCATTAAATAAGAAGTTTTTTTTCCAAGAATGCAAGTAAAACTTACTATAATTTCTTAGTTGAATAGTAAGATTTCTAATGCTTGAAAAGCTATCCTATTGTAGAATGTGAATAATATAAAAGTCTTTGTATACTCAATGTAAATGAAAGAAAATAACTACGTAAAGATGCAAAATACAACAAAATAATAACAAAAAATTTAAAAATGCCCTAAAAATAGAAAATGACACAAAATGACCAATAAATGGGCTAATAAAATGCAGTTTCATTATCTGGGATCCAAAAGAGGGATTTATGTACACATTAGCAATGCCTATTAATTATTATGCAACAATTAAAAGATGACACATCATCAGAATCTGTGCCCTGGTCATATATAACCAGTATTCTCTGCAACATCATAGAAGAGCTAACTACATTCATTCTTCTTATATTTTGTGCATCCTAGCAAATGGCAGAGCAATGTCTACTTTGTTTACTTTGTATATTAAGAATCTGCATGTACTGTGTTATTCATAAAATGTTTAGGCTGTCTGCAAAGCAGAACAAGTTTGACTGTGCATTACTTTTGTCTTTGAAGTGCTTTAACTATGGAGCTTTTGTTTAGTTTAAGGCTCCGTTGGAAAAATATAAGCATAATACAAAAAAATTCTGGTGAGCTACTTATTAATTACAGATACATATAATGCATGTAGTGAAGAAACAGTCATTTCTAATATGAGGATCTGTCAAAGTAGTCCATGGCTCTTTGCCAACTTAATTGGTTTGCATACATATTTTGAATACCTGCAATGATTTGATACCTGGTTTCCTCATACCTGCTTATTTTAGGATTCCAGCTTTTAATTTTAAAGATTTCTAAAGTATATGTACCACTAAGGTGATACCACCTTAAACTGCAAATATGTAATCAAGCAAAAAAACTATATCCTTAAAGTAGAATACTCCCCAGTGGTACATAGAACCACTCTCAATTTGAATCTCTGCAAGTAAATGACAACAAAGTTTCAAAACGGTGAATCCTGGGATATAGTCCTGCTTCTTGTGCATGCCAGTGGCAACATTCAACCATCAAGTTTTAATAACTTCATTCTTCGACCACAGCCTGTAAGACCAGAAAAGATGTCATATTTTACTAACAACACTGGTCATGAAAACCTACCTACCCAGCCCCCAAGTGTTCAGCATGCAGCTGGAGATGATGCTCAAGATGTTTGTGGACAACCACATCTGTGGGCAACACCAGTGAAAGAGGTTTACATAACAAAGGTACTCTGACACTTTTGCAACAATCCACAACTGAGTATTATAGCTATAGCTGCAATCTTAGGTATCACTATGGTTATCATGCACTGCGTCATGAAGAATAACAACCGGTATCCATATTAGTTTGGGCTTATGCAGGATCTTCATAATAATGACTTTGACAGAATACATCACTACTGCATTAAGTTGCTGAAAGTTCTAGGTGATGGTCCCAACATAAAATACATGTTTTACAGAAAAACAAGAGTATCTTCTGCAATGACAGAACTGTCAGAAAATATATCATGCACTACAGGCTCAATGAAACTCATTCCTTGATCCAATAGAGTCAAAGGTCATAGGAGTATAAATGTGTGGTGTAAGATTTTTGGAGATCACATCATTATCACCTCTTCCAGCATCTTTTGACCAGCAGGAGATTTTGATGCTTCCTGCTGAGGATTGAACTTCAGCAGGTCTTTATGAGTATGTGCCTGTTGCACTGGCAATAAATCATTGGTTTCATTTGGATTGCATAACCTCCCACTGCTAGAGACAGGTCATAGAATGTCTTGATCACACCTCTCCACAGTCCTGTACTGTGACTTGCTCAATCACTTGACTCTACTAGATTTATTTCTATGGGATTACCCAAAGAAACGGGCAAGAGATAGGACACAAACCTAGCTCAATCTCTGAGGCAGAATATGAGGCACTTTTCATATTGGCATCCAAGCTGTTGCACTAAGTCCATATTGAAAAGGAGGTAGTATTCACCTGATTCTGAAGGCCCAAGAATGTCATCTCAAGAAGCAGTGATAATAACCATATTCATTAATGTCAGCATTGTTACCTGTCATAGTATAATTTAACTGTGTTCTTGATGTGATGTCAGGGTATGTCATCAGAAGACAAATACAAATATATATGGAAATAAGTACACAAGGTTTATATAAATTTATGCTCTTAGCTCTTTTTAAATAACACCCTCTCTATATTGTCCATTACTTATTCTAAATGAAAAAACTAGCAAATTTATTTAGGAACTGCTTGTAATTAATGTATTAAAATAAAAAAATATTTAATGTATTAAAGTATTACCTATATTATAAGTATGCAAATGTTTGATTCTAAAATAGTACTTCATGACATTCACAAATAGAAAGAAAAGAAAACTGCAGATTATTACTAGTGTTAATTCTTTGGGTTGAATCCTAGACATGACAATGATCTGAAATCAACATCTGCAAAGAACAATAAATAATAAAATGACTATAATGACCACCAAAAGAACTTAAGGGAAAACGTGGCAGCTTAACCCATGCATGCTGCACTGTTTATACAAAGCAGTGGTTAGGCCTATAGTAATTCAAGGCTTTTTAGTTTGGTGGCCTAAAGTAACTCAGAGATAGGCAGCCAGGATTCTTACCAGTGTTCAAAGGCATCCTTGTCTGTGTATAAACAGGAGTATCAGAAGCACCCCTACAGCTGATATGGAAACACACCTAGACTTGCCTCCTCTTGACATTTATATAGAAGTTGGTGCCTCCAGGCTGAAATAAAATGGAAACTGCCATGACTCAGAAGGTTGGGACACTCCAGAATAACGGGATTAATCACAAATCCATCTTTGATATGGGAAGGATTGGATGATTCCTATACTATCCATCAATAAACCATTTAAAACCAGACTTGAATGGGCTAAAGAAAATAGGGACTACCCAGCTGAAAGCCTGGTCTGGAGCACAGATGACTCGAAGACTGACAACAGATCAGGAGTAAGAATTCATGGGGAAGCACCAAGTTGTGACATTTATGTCCCTTTGGCTAAATTTGTCTCATTATTCCAGTCTGAGATATATATGATTGAAAACAGCATCTGGGAAAATCTCAAAGGGGCTATCAGGGTCTATCATCTGAATACTTTCAAGAGGGTCAAGCTGTTATTAAATCTCTTGCAAGCTACCAGATCAATCTAAATTGGTCTAGAAATGGATACAAAATCTTATTAAACTTGCAAAATCAAGCATTTTACAATTGGATGCATACAAGGATATAAAGGAACTCAAGGCAATGAAAAGCAGGCTCCCATATATGGAAAGGATCTTTAATAACTTCAACTTGGTCTCAATTAGTTTTGTGAGTTCCTTTAAGCTCCATACATGGTTGGATTGCAGAAAACCACTAGGTGTACTGATTGAGAGTGGAAGGGAATAAGCAGAGTAAATAATTATACATAAGCTTTCACTGTTTGCAACTGAAGATCCTCTGTGACTTAGCAGAATCTAAATGAAACTAGTAGTTGGTCTCTTGATGGGCCACTGCAGTCTCAGGAAATTTCTGGTTACATTTGAAAATATAATGAAAATTCCATCTACAATAATTTTAATGAAGAAGATCAGATAGCTTCTCATGCCATCCTAAAATGTATTCTTTAGCTGATAAGGTTTTACAAACTCTTTTGTAGGAATGGAACTTTGATAAGGTCGATACCTTGATACTCGGTGGTATTGAAGTATATCTAATACTTTGAGATAAACGTTCAATACTTTTAAATTTTTAAGTTTTGCATTTAACTTTATGCTAGATAAGGTATGAAGGGAGTCGAGATTTCACGTTATTGACTTGCACATGTCCCCAAAGAGTTGCTGGAATATAATTCTTGAGAGGCCTTGACTGCATTTCCTGTGGGTGAATGAATACAACATTCCATAGACTCTTGTCTCTAAATGAAAACATGCAAAACAATGGGGAAGGAGTAGAGGTCCTCGTGTAACATGCAGCATTAACTGAGTTGTGAATGAAGCTGATTTAACTGACACACTAAATCACATGTCTGCAATAGCATGGCTATTCCAGCAGAAACAAACAACAAATATTATTATTTATTATTTTTACTATTATTATCCATAATCATCATCATTACCTAACAATAGGGGATATACAACCTGTGGCATTATCAGGATAAAAAAATTTCTGCCAATTGGAGAATGTCAAACAAGAACAATTTCGGAATTAGCATACAATATAAAATTGGTTACATGTGTTTATATGCAGAAAACTAATAATAAGAACATAATTCAGTGAACAGTTTTTATAAAGTGAGTATCGAGTATCGAGAATAGTGGTATCACCCCATCGCTACTCTTTTGGTTTACTAACTGAAAGGGAGAACTTACTAGATATAAACTTGGCTGTAATAAAGAGGATAGGTTCTATTTAAATTATCCTAATGATTATTCAAAATAAAGTAATAAAATACATTTTCAGTATTATGGCTTCACTAATAACTAACCCATTCCATCTTCATTTTAATCACATCCTATCTAATCAAGTTTAAATACCCTGATTAACTCATTAAAGGTAAATAAAAAGAAATATTGGAAATCTAAAATAAATAATTATAACATGAGCATGCATGAACATTCTATATAAAACATTCAAAAGGAGGTTAAAATAAGTAATCTTCATATGAAAATGTCAGTGGAAATTTTCCCATCCCAATTCTTTCAATACTTCCCTCACAACTCATCTGCTAACCAAGCCTATCTACACAACTAGAACTGGACACCTGTGGAACTGAACTCACCAGTATCACAACATTTCAAGTTTCATTTCATTCTGAATTCATTTCCATTCAAGAACCACCTTTTCTCTTTATACATATTAAAAGAATATTCTGTAACATAATGCATATAAGATTGCTGGATATTTTTAATTTCATATACTGAAATATAGTGTTTATTGATTAAGATGTCCTAAAGCTTTATAAGGAAATTAGAAATATATTTTAAATCTTTATAAGTTGACACTATAAATTTAAGCAGACCTATAAAGGTAAAGAGCATTGGAACTCATGCACTATTTTGCTTTCTTGCAGGTTGCAGGTATTTCTACATGAAGAAAGCTCAGTACCATCTGTTTTGTAGAGAAAGAGACAACTACCATTAAACAAAATACCTAATTAAACATATTTAAATAAATTGCCTTAATTTTGAAAAAGTAAAATATCCTTAAACTAATGTTTGGATTGCTGTTTCTATAATACATGTGAAATTAGTAAATGAAAACATAATGGGAGGAAAAGATATAGCCGACACCACTCTTTCATTAAGATAACTAAATGGTATCACCTTTACTCACCATGGAAATCGCAATCACATTAAAATAAATGTAATCTTGATAAAATTAATTAATAGTATAATGCTGAAGACTTTAAAAGAAAGAAAGATAAAAAATGTATAAAATACAAAATTAAAAGCAACATAATTTGCTTAATATTACAATTATAATTAAGTATTATTAATATTGCTGATATTACTATAATATTACACTTAGAAAAGTATTTTCTAATAGGAACCATTTTAAATCAACCACTTCCATATTTTAATTACAGTTTTTGTGTATTTTGTCAATCTTCCAAATTCAGTAAAAAGATTTTGAAGATAAAAAATGTATAAAATAAAACATTCGAAATTAAAAAATTAGTTAATTTCCTTAATATTAGTTGTAATCAAGTTTTATAATGTTACTGATACTTTTATGCCATAACTAATAGAAACAACTTGCATATTTTAGTAACCTTCCAAATTCTTGTTTGTAAGAAATTTTGCTAATAAAAGTTGAAAATTTGTATCCATATTGTACTCCTTTATCCTTTCAACTATCACTGAGAATGAAACAGAAATGAGAGTGTTTTAACCATTTTACATTCCTAGATCCTGGAGACATTTGGTGCCCAAAGCCACAAATATCACATGTATGCATTTCAACAAACCACAGTGGCCCTTTTTCCTGGAATGAAACTCAGCTGTAGAGAATTAGCAAATAGCACATGACCAGGGGTGTAGTGGTGCCAAGGCATAGCAGGAGACTACCGCAGTACTTGTTCTGCACCCTTGGTGCTACCCCAGTACTTTCTCTGTTCCATGGGAGCACCTTTCTATTTTTACTTTAAAAATAATGGCTTTCTGGCAACTTAATGACCAGCTCAGACTTAGCAAAAGCAAGATGCAGAGAAAGAAAACTATGTAAATTACACAATATTTGCTACTCAGTTAGTTTATACTTCAGTGCAGACCCAACACCTTGATCCCTTTAATGAGTGCAGTCAAGTCTACACCATGCAGCAAGGAAGAGTGTGAACATGGATTCAGTGCTATGAACACAATTGTCAATAAACTTAGAACAAAACTTTTGATAAGTAATGTTTCATCTGTGATGTTCATAAAACTCAACTTTCCAACACTTTCTATACTGAATACCTGCCATACAATAGGTCATGGTTCTTACATCACCACTCAGCAAACAACCACGTATCAGAGAAAGTGACAAAGGGCAAAGAAGAGGAGCAGAGGGAAATATGGAAGCTGTTCTGATTGGATACGTTGAATGTGTCCATAATTATTTTAACAGTCATTATTTACTTTATTTGCATCAATTGAGAAGCTTGAATGAGTAATATTTATAACAGAAATAGGTGATGATAATAATAATAATAATAACAATACACGAATATACATAGAGTGCACTCTATGCAAATACCCTATTTCCAAATGAAGTGCCCTGATAGTTTGTTCTTTTATGGCTACACCCCTGGATACAGTAGGATGAGGTAAGCCCATTAGGCATAAAACAAGTTTCTCTTTTGTTAAATATTAATTAATTAAGAAATGAGGTGCACTTAACACTCTCACACTTCACTTGTTCTTGCTGCTTACCTAGAAACAGGTTTTTACTGGCTGTTACCAGCATCATAAGAATCAACAATCAGTTTATAGCAGATTCTGAAAAATGTATTATAGTTACATAGGCTTGGTAAGAGTATGAAATATGTTTCAACATTCCAGTAAGAATTTAAATTTCTCAAAAGTAATTTTGTGCTATTTATAATTTAAAAACTTAAATACAATCAGCTGATTATGGAACTAACAGGAGGGACATATTAAACTTGGGTTTTACCTGGTGAATCAGAAGTTTGATTTTTTTCCCTTAGGTCCATTTTCTCTGCCTGCTTTATAACTTATGAACATCTAATAAAGAAAAAGTCATACTAAGAAGCTATAGCATATAATTTATAAGGCAACATCACAGTCTATGTGGTACAAAGTTCCGTGTTGTAATAGTTTGGGTTCAAACCTTACAAATGAAATATTTTTCTCTGCTTTTTGTTCTTTCTTTGGGATGGGGATTGAATATTTTTGCATAACATACTATATGAAAGGTACAAATAATTAATATTGCCAAGATCTATTAAGTGTATTGGAAAGAATTAAAGGCAGGTATTTCTGATATTCTACTCCATGCAGAGTAGAAAAAGAACTAGTACTAAATAAGCATTTCTACAGCACCAGATATATTCAGTAGCTTAATAATGTTATCATAATTAGTATGTGTCTTGATAATCATTTGGGCACAGGTGATAATGCATGAACAATTAAAAAAATATATATCAATGTAGTAAATGTGAACCATCGCTCTTTGAAGGTACTTGGCTTGTTTATGACTGATAATCTGCTCTAACTAAAGAGGCTCTGTTGAGTTCAGCTACTGAGGTCATTAGTGATTTGATAGGGTTGCCATATGTCAGGTTTTTCCCAGACTTGTCCTCTTCTTTAGGGTTATAATTTCTGTCCAGGCAGAAATTTTAACTTTGGAAAAAGTCCAGGTTTCCTGAGTGGATGCCTTCTACAGGCTATAAATTCAATTATGTTTTGTTTTTTGTACATGTGGCAACAGGCCTTGAGCCCAGCAAGCATCTACTGTCTTCTGTTCCGAAGTTAACATGAGATCCTCTAGAGCAAATATGTAAGCATGGCTTCCACTTCCAAATTTCAACTTCCATTTATGTCTTGAGGTTGTGAACTGTCATAACACTTTGTTGCACGTGTTGTGTTTCTGTGCTAAGAAAATGTCAAAAAAAAAAAATGCAAATTTTTGTCAAGTTACAAAAGAAGTAGGAAGAGATGATTTGAAAGAAGAATGTATGGTATATGTAAACCAGACAGTTTGTCTTGGTAGAAAATAAAGAAAGACTCAACCTGCAAGCACACATATATTCCAAAAAATCATAAAAGAGCAGTTCAAGGAGAGGCTTCATCAACAAAATTAACTGATTTCTTCATAAAATCCTGCGGTAAATTGGAAGATGAAGTAGCTGCAGCAGAAGGAACTTTCACTTTTCATACTGTTAAGCACCACAATAGCTACAATGGGATGCATGTACATTAAGCTTACTGAAGACAACATTCCATATTCTGATATTACCAAAATGTTTTTGAGTGCTAAAACTAAGACAGATGCAATTGTAAATTCAGTATTGGCGCCCAACACTGAAAAAGTGTTACAAAAAGTTTTTAAGAGCAAGAAATAAGTTACTGTGGAGTTCCTACTGATGAGAGTAACCACGATTCTGTGAAAGTATTTCCTATAGTAGTCCAATATTTTGACTGGAAAAATGGTGGTCTGCAGTCCAAAATAATTGAAATACAAAGTTTACCCAATGAGACTGCTGATACAATCTCAGCACATGTGAAGTAGACTCTTGAAAAACAGGGTCTACTTGAAAAATGTATATTGTTTACAGGTGACAACTGAATGCTATGTTTGGAGGAATAAGGCGGGATTCAGAAGGAAGAAATGTGCTTGTGAAGATAAAGAAGGAACTACATATGAAACATAAGTCGGTATGGGTTGCCCAGCACATATTTTGAATAACTGTGTTCATCAAGCAGCAGACACTTTGGATGCAGATGTTGAGAGCATCATTTTCAAGATCTACCAGTACTCCAATATCTATACAGTCTGAACAGAGCAACCAAAAGGGCACTGTGAATTTGTAGATATTGAATACAAAAGACTGCTATCTGATAGCAAGACAAGGTGGCTGGCATTATTTCCAGGCATCACCAGACTCATCACATGTCTTCAGCACTGAAGGCCTTTTTTCTTTCTCAAGATAAACCTTCTACAATGTTAAAAAGAATTTTTGAAAGTGAATTAAGTGAGACTGATTTGATCCACTTGCAGTCTCTCATGAGTTTGTTTCAATCCTACATTTTAGAACTTGACAAGGAGAGCAGTTCAGTTGTAGAGGTTCTTCAAGTTCTTCCGTGTGTTCAGGATATGCTTACTGAATGTAAGAGCAACAACTTTATGACCATCAAAGTTAAATGTCTTCTAGCAGAGAAGTGTAAGGAGGGCCTACAGGTTGAGTGTGACAAATTCTGTGCAGAAGTAACTGACTTGTATGACAACTGCATAGAATATTTGGCAAAAATAAGTTTGTGAATAAGTATTACACAGGTGATGAAAGAGTTCAGTAATCTTCAAATACATCAAAAATGGACCAGGTATATTTCATGTCACTCAGAGCTTTTGAAGATTGCACAATTTTTCTTTGTAATTTCATCACATAATGCAAATGTGGAACTCATATTCTCTTTTATGCAAACTTAGTTGAGCAAAGATAGGAAGTTATCCTTGCAGACACTATGAGGCACATTGCTAGTTCAATATAATAATAAGCGTTTCACTTGTAAGGAATTCTGTTTCTATTTCTTAAGTAAGAAAGATTGGTTGAACAAGATAAGTTCTACAGAGAAATATGCTTGGGCCAGTGATGATCAGAAAGACCAACAAATTCAAAGCACATCTGAAAGTGACAGATCTTGAGGTAGTTGTATTTGCACTTGTACCTATTGAAGAGTTGCATATAGAGTAGGCCTACTGAGTGCACTAAAACATAATATTTTATTCTTTTGTCTTTTGAATCATCATACTTTAATACTTTGATTACTTTTTAAATGTAAACTGAACCAGCTCAATTACATAATTACATATAATTAAAAATTTGAATGCTGTTGCCAATATTTTATCACATTTTCTAGAAATAAACATGGTTCTAATAAAGAGGATAGGTTCTTTTTAAATTATAACTAAAGATTATTAAAAATAATGTAATAAAATACATTTTCAGTGTTATGGCTTAACTAACATCTAACCCACTCCATCTTTATTTTAATCACATCCTATCCAATCAAGTTCAAATGCCTTGATGTAACTCTATTAAGGATAAATAAAAAGATATATTGGAAATCTGAAAGAAATAATTACAATGTGAGCAGAGCCATCTTGAAAGGCAATAGTCCAATATTTTTCAATCCTTGTTAATGATTTTAACTGTGCAACGATTCTGTAATTGCCTGTAGTAACCACTGGGAGTCAAAATGTTTTCCAATTTTCTGCATTCTTTAAAGACTGCATTTTTTACTGCATTTAATAAAAACTTCCAGCACTGTGAATGAGACTTGGTTACATCCTCTTGGTGATTGAGTTTCCAACCAAGTATAGAAAGAAGTATCTTTCTTTCTTTTGTTTTCAAATCAATCATGATAGAAAGGTTGTAAGCCATATTTGCCTTGCATAGAACACTTCACCAACAGATAATTTTGGTAATGGTTGGTTTAGTTGCATATCAAAACATATCTTTAGTACTTCCAAATTACCATCCTTTATAATTTTATAAAAATTGTCTATATGGAGTTTAAGTAATCTATATTGGGCCCTCAATTCATTTGTTTCTTTTTTTTTAGACAAGTCTGTCTGCTTTTATTTGCAAAAGGGCTACTTTGCAGGTTTGAACAGGAATCTATGTGGCACATTTTAAATGACAAGTTTAAACAATGGTAAAGTATATGAGTATATTTCAACAAGGAGCAAGTCTCAAGTTTCTTGTTTTTTACAGAAATTTTCCCACATTTTTTAACCCTAGAGAGGTGGCGCGGGGTATTTTCTGACCCCAGCCAGTTTTATTTGCAAGTTATATATAATGATTTTGGATACCTGAACCCTGCCTTTCCCTTACCTTTCGCTGCATTCCTTGGCTTTCGTTAGAGGTCATTAGCATTGGATTATAGGCCATACATTCATAGAATATAGGCTATTTGTGTTCTTTGGCTGAAAGGAGGACAGAAAATACCCCACGCCACCTCTCCCATTGCCTGTTATGTGTCTCGTCTGCATATTGTTTCTGTAGTTACAGTGTGTTTTCAGCTGAATCTTAGAGAAGTTGTGGTTATAATATATACGTATTTGTTAGTCTTAAACGTAGTGCTGTTTTTATATCTTAATATAAATCACGATGAATGTCAAGCAAGGTTATTTAGCCTCAATAAGGGAAGTGGAAAAAGAGGAAGTATTAGGTGGTGAAGGCAGCGAAACCGAAGATGAACTTGAAATACGAGTTCAAATAGTGAAAGTGAGTAAAGTACAGAAGAGGAAGAACATATGAGTGATGACATTCCACTATCACAAAGAATGTGCAATATTTATGGAAAGGATCGAGTTACGGCATGGAAAATGGTTCAGCCTCCTCAAAATTCACGTACTCGCTCCCACAAGATAGTGACTCACTTACCAGGTGTAAAATCTACAGCTAAAAATTCAAAACCTCCTATAGAGGTCCGGAAGGTGTTTTTTTACCGACGATATGCTCCAAAGTATCGTTACATTCATCAATTTGGAAATTCAGAGGAAATTCAGTCCAAGTTTCTGGGATTTAACACGGTAACTGTCAATTCAAAGTTTTTGTTTTATTTTTTAAAGTAGGTTTCTACAACCAACAGTTATTTTAATAATCATGTATTACTCAGTATATGTAAGCAATAATTAAACAAAAGTATTAATTTGGCCCATTTACAACAATCGTTTTATTCCTGGGGTCGCAAATAACCCTGCGCCACCACTAATGTAAGACGTACATACGCCACCTCTCTAGGGTTAACAGAGTTCTCGGGGCAGGTATACTCTATTAAACTTTCCCTTAGTATAGGGGTTCTCTCTTCAATTCTATGTCTTTATGTCGTGTTTTACTGCTATCATAAGATCATCATGCTTCTTACCTGCAGTATTTCCCCTTCTGTTTTCCTTTGGTGATTGTCCTATAGAATGAACTCTGTTTGCCAGGAGAGGCAATTGTCATTGAAGAAACCAGTTATATCTTGGAAACTTCATGCACAAGTAGGTACTATCAGTCTATCTGTTTTCCTGACACTATTTTATTGATACAGTTTGTTTTCTTTTTGAAGACTCTGTATCCGCCACCTTACGCCTTGATGATACAACGGCTAAGAACTTCACAAATAATTTATCCTGATCATTTTGCATAAATTGTTTAATTTGTTATGAAATACACTTGTATCTGCACATGTTAACTGTGTCACCTTATACTGCTTATTCCCTTTAGCTTTTGGACTGCATGAATGTCTACTAGTCCATGGAAGCATTTTATGTTTGCTTATATTTAAATGTATGAGGACTCTTCTCTTTAGTTCTGGATTTTCTACCAGGTACTATTTCTTGAACCATAATAAATTCACCCCCCCATATCTATTATTCACACACAAGTGAGGGTCAGAAACTATGGAACTGATCTGCAACCAGGAGAAAAGTCATGTAAGGAATCTGCTAGCTTTGCACCTGCAGGGTTTCAGATATGAATGCTGCATTGGCGCAGTACATGTTAAGTGAAAAGCATGAGCTCACAGTCACATTGCAGACTTTAAATGTGACAATTTAAACTGCCAATGGATGTCCAAGGATGCAAGAATTCATATTTTGCTCCCTGTTTTGTCAGACCCTGGGGAATTTCTCATTGAAACACAGTAACTGGAATATTATAACACTGGAAAATGCT
This sequence comes from Deroplatys truncata, assembly GCA_030765065.1. Taxonomy (NCBI): domain Eukaryota; kingdom Metazoa; phylum Arthropoda; class Insecta; order Mantodea; family Mantidae; genus Deroplatys; species Deroplatys truncata. The sequence continues at coordinate 106,390,898 of CM060990.1, read as the reverse complement.
CTTATTTAAAACCTTACATACTATGCTGAAAATCCTTTTACTTGACCCTATGTATATTTCAAATAAGGAGTTAAGTATCAAGTTTTCCGTTAACTAAGTGACTGTATCAAGTTTTGAAAATACCTGGAATGTTTGGTTGTCTTGAATTATGGCATGAATCAAGTTTTCCTAAATCTGATTTCATAGGTCAATTGAGAAACTAAAAACATATACATGCAATATATAACTGATTTTCAGACATTTTTGCATCTATCAACTTATAAAAAATTACTCCTCAATTATTTGGATGCTAGCTAAAGTATAATACTATTTTTTTCTCTGTTTAAAAGTTTGGCCAGGGAAAAATATTTTAATGCTTGAAACTTAGGGTAAATTGCCTTTCTTGGGCCCGCATTAGCTACGGAAGTGATGTCTTATAGGTCCAACAGATGTCACTGTATGTCCTACAGATGTCACTGTATGTCATTCTCTGGCTTTAATGTAATGCTGGCAACATATGAATAAGTAATGCCGCCAAAGGTGGAGAAATATATCCCCAACTCTCTCGGTTTGGGTTTTTTTTTAATAGAAGCTTACGTTTCTGAATTCACACAGATTTCTCAGCAATTGCTACAATAGTTTACTATGGTATGCAAGTTTGCATTCATCTCGCACATTATTGTGCTAGTTCCGGGATTATCTAGTATGCACCACATTATACAAAAATGTATTATTTGTTGTGGAGAGAGACATGCATCACCAATAAAACTATCTTTTCTTGCACTTAGTTTCCTACTTGGATGACCGTTTTGGCATATGAAAAGCATCTGTCTTCCTTTCCTCCATTTAATGGAAGAATTTTGTCGCATACATCACATATACATACTTCATTGATAATTCCATGCTGCACCAGGAACTCCTGCAGTAACTGCAAGTTTTCACCACCTATGTACTCTTTCATAACTGTATTTATGCTATTTTGACAGCCTGTGCACACCATTTTCTTTTCTTTGTGCACAGCTTGCTCTGAATGCGAGGCACTTTTTTTTAGTGGCTATACCATATGAATAGTAATAAGAAGAAGAACAAGTAACAACACATCCTATACTTAGCGAATTCCCAGATTCTTACTTCAGTTGGCACTTCTGAATGAGCGTCAGTATTACCGTGAAGATGGCCACGTTTTTCCTAGTTTGTTTCCCAATTTCCCTATATCGGTAAGGCACAAAAAAAGTGGTGTGCAGGCGGGCGCCTGATGTACAACAGTTCTCTTCTACTTCTATATTTGCTCATAAGGTAATTTATTCCATTATTTTTCACTTCCTTCAGCCGCATCTAGGTGGGCCCAAGAAAGGCAATTTAGCCGAAACTTAAGATGTAACAAGTATAAAAGTTAACAGTGAAGTATTATTAACTGTTTATTATCTGAGCTCTGCAATAAGCAAATTACTGTTCCTCAATAGACTGTACTCCTCCAATACTGTTTACGTACAAGGTCACCGTTCACGCCCTAATTCTCAACTAGAGTTGTCAAGGATTTAAGTTTTACTTGTTCATTTCATATGGTGCTTGTTTCTTTGAGCCCAACTGATTCAAAAATAAAAAACGAATATACTGAACTACAATTGAGCTTCTTCTCGTGAAATGAGCATTTTCTCTTTCAGGCATTTGCTCATTCGACAGTTCACATTACTGCACTGTTGTCATGCATATTGCTTCAGTGCATTAAGGCAAATGAATGGCAATAGCAAATGCCACTTTAATTTTTTACTTTGTTTCTACTTACTGTTGGGTTCAAAACTTCTTTTATGATATTATGCTACATAAATCCCATTTTGTCACATTTTCTTCTTTCACTACCCCTAAGTAAAACGTACAATAAAATATTTTCCAAATCATATCATTAAAGTTTTACATATAACTTTATTCAGAATTTCAATGACAGGAAAAAAAAAACAACTGTCATGTGTCTAAACACTTAGTTAAACAAACATTACAAAATATATATTGCTAATATAATAAATGAAATAATGATTATTCTTTAAATTCCAGAAATTACACAACTGTCATTAAAGCAAATTGTTACTACTAAACTTTAACAAAAATTAAGTTAATTAACTAGTAAATTACTGCTTACATTAATACTATATACAGTGCTTTTCCTTCAAACTGTGGCCGTGCTCGCATGCTGGATGCCGTAGCTCGGACTCCCACTGAAACAGTTATAGTATCTCCACAGTTACATTTACAGTGATAATAAGCACATACCTTGTCATAAAAAGATTGGAAATATTGTCCTCATTTATCCACTTATTTCTGACATCTCAGAAAATTTTCATTCACAATCAAGAGCTCAATATCTGAAATGAAGTGATTTCTTGCCTGATGCTTTCTTTTAGTTCTTTAAGTATAGGGGTTTGTTGCATATACCTTTTTTTCGTGTGATTACCAGAGTTGAGTAAATTTATGTAATTCACTTTGGAAATCTAGAACTATAAAGTTGGCCAACACTTATCTATTCTTCTCTAATGAAGCATGTTCCCATTTATATGGCTATGTTGCATTGCAAAATAACAGATATTGGAGTACATAGAAACCCGGTTTTACAATCAGGATTCCCTTGCATGAAGCAAAAATTTGTGCAGTAAATGCATACAGAATAATAGGATAATATTGTTTTTGAACAAACAGTAAATGCAGAAAGATACAAGAATATCATACTCCCACCATTTTTTGAACAGCTGACCAACATTGAATGTCAGTCTGGCTTTTGCAACAAGACTGTTACTGTGCATACAGCTGATAGTAATTAAATTTAATTCAGGGTATCTTTTAATATAGGGTAATTGGTAAAGGATTAGGCACTCATGATTCCTTGATTTAATTGTGTGCAATGTTTACGTTGAGGAACTTGAAAATGAAAGTATATGCAACAAGCCCCATACATTGTAAGAACTAAAAGAAAATATCAGGTGAGAAATTCACTCAATTTTGGACAATGACCTCTAGAGTGTGAATGCAAATTTCCTGAGGAGATGCCAGTAATGTGTGGATAGACGAGGATAACATTTCCATCATCTCTTATGATAAGGTATGTATTTATTATCATTGTAATTGTAACTGTAGCTATGAGAAAGTGAAGCAGTTGCAAGGATAATATACCTCTTTTGGAGGTACCCAAGCACAGAGGCAGCCAGCACGTGAGCTGGCGAGCAGTCGTCACAATGTGAGGGGAAAAGCACTGTAGATTGTGGTCCACTACTGAAAAGAAAAGGTTTTTGTACTTAAACTTGCATTTTGTTTTAATGAGATACATATTCACAAACCTAAGAGTAAACTTACTAATTGCAAAATTCTTTAATGGTAACTCAAGATACTTTGAGAGCATTTAAATGTTTTACAACATGAAATTTCAAATCATATAATAAAAAAACCAGTGTGTTTTCTTAAAAGTAAATATAAGAACACTCCAACGCTTATTACTATTATCATCAGCATTATTGTTATTATTATTCTTTATATTTTTATTGTTTTTTTTTCTCTCTTGAAAATAATGCAGAAGTTCTTCCATTAATCACTTTTCCATTATGTTCTAACTCTCGGGTCTCCAAACTTTCCAGCCTTAGGGCCATATTGATTACTCCAGTAAGTTCAAGGGCCAAAACCATTTTAATTTTCCTGGAATTATCTATAATTTCTAGAGTAGTTGCCGAGTACGTGCCCTAAGCGAGCATACACTTGCTAAATTCACTAGTTCAATTACTATTCTGTGTTGTTACGACCATGACACTTGACAACATCTGGTGGTCAAAAGCAGAAATAGGTAGTGGTAGAACCCTTAAGTTAAGCCTAAGTTAAATTTTCTGCATATTATACTTGTCATTAAGCTTTACCTAGCACGTAAATAAAACCAAGTTATTATCATTCTATGTTCTTTATCCAACTTATCACAGCAACAATGACAACAATAAGCTATTAGCTGTTGTGGACCGGATTGATCACACTGGTCATTAGCTGTTGCAGGCCAGATTGATGACACTGGCAGGCCGGATTTGGTCCATGGGCCATAGTTTGGAGACCTATGTTCTAACTGATAAAACACTTCATTTAATTTTAAGAAAACATTTTCACTTCAACACTCAACTCCATACTGGAATATCACACGAACTTAGGCTGCACAAAAAGTACTGTGTGGCACCAACTTCAGTGACTTCCCCTTGCGACAGGTCACACTGGGTGTTTGAACAGCTGTAACACCAACTTGTTTGTATACAAAATGGAATGGACTGAGAGCAGGACATCTCTTGGATTCCAGTAAACCCAACTTGCCCATATACACGAGCTCATTTGTGTTTGAAGGCATGCATAGTACAAATTAATGATTCCATGGATGGCTGTACACCCAACACCAATAGTCCATGAAAGTTTGACTTGGAGGAAAGTCATAGCCTTTAAGCCTTTGAAGTAATACGTTCAGTGTGCTGAGCCCTTGTTGGTGACTATTGTGGAAACATGCATTTGCTTCCCTCTGGACCGCCTGAGTGTGCATTGGTACCCAGGGCCAGCTTAACTGATGCGGGGCTGTGTGCAAATCTTCTTCTACAATAAAATTATTATCAATATATCAAAACACTACTAGCAGTCCTATTGCCTACTGATGTGGAATGCAAAGAATTCATGAAATCATAATAGGTAAGCTGATTAATAAATTTTAATAATAGGTAAAAATATAATTGGTATTTCTTTGAATTCTAATCAAATTCAAAATGTGATAGGTTCACCTATATTTTTTAGGATACACTCTTATTAAAGTATTCATCATTACATTGTTATCTGTTTTTAGATTTAAGACATGGTGACTTCTGGCTAATACAGCGACATACAATAGATGATACAATTGGAACTATACTCTTCCCGAAATAGGAAATGCACTTGAGATAAACAAAGGCGAGACTTAATCCCATGCACGTGGCAGTGGGGAATGCTTTCATTGGCCCCTGACCGCAATACTCAACCCAAGAGGAAAAAATAGAGTTCATATTTCTTTATTCTATTGCTTTAAAAATGCGCTAATGTTTACGTTTAATGGTTTCAGCGCAATGTGCTACATGTTCATGGTATTTGGACATTTAAAACAATCAGTTTACTGAAACTGAACAATTATTGTCTATAGATTGCATATGCTGTGCACGTGTTGTGCGGAGTAATACAAAAGTGTGCTTCTTAGAGCAGATCCAGTATAGCAGTCAGCAATGACTTGCTGAATCTTTAAAGAAAAAGCCGCGAAACCGTATGCATGTCTGCCGGTCATTGGAGGGTAGTGCCGTACTGTACTTGTGTACATGATTTCAATATTGTAACGGTCTCTAAAGGGTGATACAAGATAAAGATGTATGACTTCAATATTTCTTTTCATGGTTTTAAATCCTTTGTGGCATAAAAATTATAATTTATATTACCTTCGTAAGTTACGTAAACCAAGAAGCAATCCTAACGGTACCTAAGAAATGACTGCCATCGGATTCCCGCGACCCATCCGCAGTTAACGTGTTACGAGGGCAGTCCCAGAAGTACCCGATCTGACGTATATATAGCGGTTGTTGTTTCAAACAAATGACTATGGTAGAAAGTACCACCCTTATAAAGCTTAAATTTGAAGTTAGGCGATGCTAAGTTGTTTAGTAATTGTTTGGCAACCATTAGTAGTGACCTCTCTCAGCGAATTGTAAACATGGATAAAACTGGCCATCGTTATGTGATACAATACTTTCATTTGAAAGGTCTTAGTCCAACTAATATTAAAGCTGAGCTAGATTCTACTCTAGGGGAGTCTGCTCCTTCGTTTACAACAGTAAACTATTGAGTGGCACAGTTTAAGCTAGGCCATACGAGCTGCCAAGACGAACATCGCAGTGGTCGACCAAATGAGGTGACCACGCCAGAAATGGTGAAGAAAATCCACAAAATGGTATTGGATGACCGTCGACTGAAAGTGCGCGAGCTAGGCATTTCATCGTAGGCATTTCAAAAAGTGCTGTACATCGCATACTAATTGAAAATTTAAACATGAGAAAGCTTTGCGCAAGATGGGTGCCGCGTTTACTCACAATGGAATAAAATCAGCATCGTGAGGATGTTTCAGTCGAGTGTTTGGCGATGTTTCGCTGCAAAAAAGCCGAGTTTTTGCGTCGATTCATAAACCATGGATGAAACATGGTTTCATCGCTTCACACCTGAGACGAAGGAACAATCAAAACAGTGGATTGAAAGGGGATAATCGGCTCCAAAGAATGCGAAGACAGTTCCATCTGCTGGCTTCAGTTTTTTTGGGATGCGCGTGGGATAATTTTCATTGATTATTTTCAAAAAGAAAAAGCAGTCCATGGCGAGTATTATGCAAACTTATTGCAGCGTTTGAATGATGAAATCAAGAAAAAACGGCCGCATTTAGCGAAAAAGAAAGTTCTGTTTCATCAAGACAATGCACCATTTCACACATCCATTATCGCCATGGCCAAAATCAATGAGTTAAAGTTCGAATTGCTTCCTCGTGCACCCTATTCGCCAGACTTAGTCACCTCTGATTATTTTCTGTTTCCAAAGTTGAAATGGCTTGGTGGTAAAAGATTTGCCAACGATGAAGAGACGGAGTTTGCAGTTGATGGCTATTTTGCAGAACTCGACGGATCTCACTATAAACAGGGTGTCGAAGTTATTGAACATCGCTGGGAAACGCGTATCGAGCTGAAAGGAGACTATGTAGAAAAATAAAGATGTTTCTTCCCAACATTTTTGTGTTTTCTTTGTTAGGTCGGGTACTTCTGGGACAGCCCTCATAATACGAAAAACAAGATGGCCACCGTATCGGATGAGTCGAAGCAGCTCAGTAAAAGCACAATATATAACTTTTGTAATAGCTGTTACCCTCCCAATAAAAATAAAACGCGTGTATAGTATTAAAAAGCGTTTCGAAATGGAAAACTGTGAAAGACGGAAATATTTCAAAGTGTGAACGTATATAATATAAGTTTGTAATTAATCTGTGATAACATAGCCTACATAGAATTACATTTTGCTACTTGATTTTACAAGGCGTTACAGATTATCTGGGAGAATTAAAGGATGTTGTATTAATTGTTCAGTGTTAGGCAGGGTATGGATAACAAGCATATTCTTAGGGAAAACGGGCATAGTACTAGCTACATCTGAGGATGCGCTGTTTTCTGCCGGTTCCTAGAGTCACTGTAATTTAGACTCTTATAACTCCCAATAGTATCCTTCCCTCTTTGAGTTTAGATAAATTTCATCTGACATTTCTTCCCACTGTATCTTGGCTTTGAAGTTTTCCATCAAGAATGCCTTATGTGAAGCTCCAATTCCTGGGATAATGCCAGTCTTACCTTGGAATTATTTCAGGTACACACGATACGACAAAGTCAAAAGATTTGTTTCTCTCATTGCCTGATATTCACCAGGAAATGAGTAAGGCATTGTTGCAGCTCAAATCAACATTTCTGTGGAATATTTTACTTCTTTCATAACACACATTGCAATTGTTCTACCAGAAAATTTATTTTAATAACCCTTTCTGCAACAACACCATTACAATCTTAGGCCGCTTTCAAAAACATTAATTACAGCCATAACTCCTATATCATCTTCAAAGCACTCAATGCTGTAGCTCTGAAGATGACTTAGTAAATTATCAATTTTGTACTTCTATTAGAGGAAAAGGTGGTATTATGGGACAGTCTTTTGAATTCGCCCATAAATATTAAAATACATGTGAACGTTTTTAACTAATTCTAGGGATCTACCCAGAAAGAATTTCTCCTCATGATCTGAAATGTGGAATGGCGCAAATTATATTGTATTAGCATAAAGTTTTGAAAAAACGAAATAGTTGCAATTCTGACAATCTTAAAATTTAGGTGGTTATATGGGACAGAGAATAATCAAACATCAAAATGCACCATTAAACTAAAAAGTGTAATATTTGCTGGTATTTTTAACAGGAACTGAAAAAATGAGCAACTGAAATGTAATATAAAAAAGTATGCTTTGTCTAAAAAATAATTAAAATTGTTTTCAGTCTTTTCAATGGAAGTTGGAAGAACAACTTCTAAAGAGCACAATTTTACGCACAAAAGTCACAAAATGAAGCTGTCATTCTCACATGCGGAACAGTTTATGTGTGCCCATCTGCCACAAATGTCACACTTGGTCCAAAGTTCTCCAGGTCTCGAGTCCCTGAATTTATAATCGCAAAAAATCACTCAGCAAGTGATGTAATCTTTCGTTGGAATTGGCAAAACTGATTCACCTGAAGAGATGGAGACATAAGTGTCATCTGAATCAGAAGCTTCTTGCCTGAATGCGAGTCTTTTTCTAGCTTTAAAGCTCGTGTTCTTTTTAGTTTTCTTCGGACCATTCTTTAAATATGTTGACCGAGGTTCGTCTTTACTTGTCGATGGCTGTGCTTCATCTGAAATTGTTGGAACACCATTGCTTGTAGAGGCACAAACAGAAGAGTTTTGCCTTCCTTTCCGAGGATTTCTTTGGTTTTTATTCTTCCGATAAGATTCAAGTGCTGCCTTATATGGTGAACTTGTGATCAGAGCTGCTGTTGATACTTTTCTTCCTTTGTTACTTGTTCTTTTCTTCAGAACTGGAATGGGTGAAATATCCTGAGAACTGACGAAGTTCTGCTCTCTGGGTTCAGTATCAGCAGGGTTGGAGTCTGGCCACGCTCAGGATTAAATGCAGGGGAATCTTGCTCTTCTGCAATGTTTGAGCTAATGAAGTCTGCCTCAGTAAACACATTCCTATTTAGAGGCTATATCCTAGTGGTTTCTTGCATTTTACTGATGTTACGGCAGCAGTCATATCATCCTCCTTCCAGTTTTTACGTATGCCTTTAGGAGAAGGTCCCAGTTTTGTTCTCGGCATCTCTTCCATCAATAACCTGGACAGAGAAAGAAGGTTTCAATATGGGACACCTCAGTTCTGCTTGTCCCATAATACCACAATTCAGTTAACAGCACATAACCTTATATAATACACCTATATATTAACTAACCATGTGTGTGTAACTAATTATTTAAAGATACAACTATCCATTAATTAAAAGTGCAAAACAAATTGTTTTATCCCACCTGAATTTTGCGTTATAGCAGCCGGAATCTTCCGCTGTTAAAACTTTTCACACCACAAAAAACAACACAATCCTCTATCAACCACAGCCCTCACTCTATTGACACACTGTGATACGTACAGGTTTAGGGAGGTTTCTAAATTAGTCTGGCAGAGTCACCACCAGATGGTAACAATAGCTTCAGTAAAACTTAGATGTCTCACTTTACAACCCTGTCCCATAATACCACCTTTTCCTCTACAAATTAAGCCCTCCTCTGGAGAAACACATAAGATATTTAAAAGAAGAAAAAAGAAAAATAAACTTGGCATATAAACTACTGATAACTTTAAAACTTACTGTGAGAGAAGATATGTATATTACTAAATCCTTCGTCCTACACTTTCATTAGTATACGGTGAACAGAGAAACACTCCGCGGCTATAATCAGGTATAACATCGCTGTCAGTTGCTGAATTTACACGATACTGGTGTCATTAGACAGAGAAACTCAAACATTTTAGTTCCTACCTCAAAGACACTGAATGTGTGCACCACGTGTCACGTTGCAGAGGCGATATTCCCACTCACGCCACACGAGCTCCAGCATATCTACCGGGATGTACTCAATGGCGGCAGTGATACAAATTTGGAGCTCTTGCACATTTTAAGATAGTGTTGGTATGTACACAGGATTCTCTATGTAACTCCATAAAAGGAAGTCACAGACGGTCAAGTCAGGGGATTTAGGAGGCCAACTTCAGAAGACATTATCTTGATTCCCAGCGCGTCCAATCCATATTTCCGAAAGTTATTCATTCAGATCATTCCGTACAGATGCTAGTGAAAAGGTGCTCCATCTTGTTGGAAAATAAAGTTGCTGTCCTTTACAATTGTGGAGAATATCAAGATAACTCAGTGAGAATATCAAGATAACTTATGCCAGTGTTTTCTTGAAAGAAAAATGGGGCATACACCTTCCGTTTCGAAACGGTACAAAACAAATTTAGCTTAGGGGAGTCACGTTCAACCTCCAAACCGAAATGTGGATTCTCGCTCCTCCAAATACTAACATTTTTCTTGTTTGCTTTCCCATTAACGTTCAATGTTGCCTCGTCACTAAAAATGAATTTGGCTGACAGGTCTTCATCATCTGCCATTAATGTCAACAAATATACGCAGAAAACACGTGATTTCGCGTAAACATCGCAGTAGAATATTATACGGGAAGCTGGGCCACGTTTGCTTTTATATGGGAAAGGATAGGGAAAACGAGGGTAGATGCTAGGTTGAGAGAGCCTTCAAGGAGGAAAATGCGTTTATATGGGAGAGATAGGAATTACGAGGGCCAATGCTAGGCTAGACAGGGGCTGAAGTAGGGGAATGCGCTTTATATGAGAGAGGTAGGGAATACGAGGGGAAGTGCTAGGCTAGACAGAGTTTGAGGTGTGGTGTATACATTTATCTGGGAAAGAGAGGGAAAACGTGTACAGACGTTAGGCTAGACAGCTGCAGAAGGAAGAGGAATATGGGCTTATATAAAGGAGAGATAGGTAATACGAGGAGAGGCACTAGACTGGACAGGACTTGAAGAGTAGAATATGGTTTTTATATGGGAGAGCTAGAAAACCGAGGAGAGGTATTAGGCTAGGAGGGTTTGAATGATAAGAGTATGCGTTTATATGGAGAGACGAGGAAAGCGAGGGTAGAGGCTAGGTTGAGAGAGCCTTCAAGGAGGAAAATGCGTTTAAATGGGAGAGATAGGGAAAACGAGGAGATATCCGAGATAGAGCAGGAGCTGCAGAAGGGGGAACGCCCTTTATATGATAGAGGTAGGGAATACGAGGAGAGGTAGTAGGCTCGACAGAGGTTGAGGAGTAGGGTGTGCGTTTATGTGGCGGAAGATATGGAAACCGGAGAGAGATCCTATGGTAGGAGAGAGTTGAAGGAGGGCAATGTCCTTTATATGAGAGAAATAGGGAATACGAGGAGAGGTGCTAGTCTAGACAGGGGTTGAGGAGTAGAGTATGCGTTTATATGGGAAATGTAGGGAAACGGGGAGAGATGCTAGGCTAGACAGAGACTGAAGGAGGGGGAATGCAGCTTTATACCGGTGAGATAGGACACCAAGGAGAGATGCTAGGCTAGATAGAAGCTTAACGAGGGGATACGCTTTATATGTGAAAGGTAAAGAATACGAGGGCAGGTGCTAAGCTAGACAAATGTTAAAGGTAGAATGCATGTATATGTGAGAGGTAGGGAATACGAGGAGATACGCTAGGCTAGACAGAGGTTGAGGAGTAGAGTGCGCGTTTATATAGGTAAGGTAGGGAAAACGTGGAGAGATGATAGGTTAGCAGGCTGGGAAACTAGAAAGGACATTTATATGTGAGAAGTAAGGAATAGGCTAGACAGATGCTGAAGGAGGAAGGGATACACTTTATACGGAAGAGATAGGGGAAACGTGGAGAATGCTAGGCTAGACAGAGTTAAAGGTAGAATGTGTTTTATATGAGAGATAGCAAACCGAGGGGGTTATTAGGCTGGAAGGTTTGAATGATAGAGTATGCGTTTATATGGAGAGACGGGGGAAACGGAGAGAGATCCTATGCTAGGAGAGAGTTGAAGGAGAAGGAAATGCGTTTATATTGGATGGGGAATACGAGGATCGATGCTAGGCTAGACAGAGGTCGAGGAGTAGAGTATGCGTTTATATGAGGAAAGATACGGAAAACGTGGAGATGATAGGCTAGACAGATGCTGAAGGAGGGGAATATGCTTTATATGTAGAGGTATAGAATACGAGAAGTGCTAGGCTAGACAGAGGTTGAGGAGTAGAGTATGCGTTTATATGGGAAAATATAGGGAAAACGAGGAGAGAGGCTAGGGAGGTTAGTGTTAATGTATGTGTAATGTTCGTCCATGTATAACATCATGTATCTCATTGACTTCGAAGAGGCTTAAACTGCTAACAAAGGCTATATCGCTATCTGGCGTCCTGGATTCCCGGTATCACGCACCCTAAAGGGCTGGACGAATCATAGTTGTGTATGATTTCACAGGTAATTCAGGTAGTATCGTAGGTATTTAGGCTATTTCAGGTAGTAACACAAAAATTAGGAAAATTCAGATAGTATCGTTGATATTTAGGGTAAACCGGTTAGTATCACAGGTGTTCATCATAATTAAGAGCAGCGATTTGTACCAGAGATATTTAAGGTAATTTCGCATGATTAGGGTAGTATGACAGGTATTTAAGTCATTTTAATAGGTAATCCAGATAGCGTCACAGGTATTTGTGGTAATATAGAGAGTAATTAGATGATAAACATTTCTTATCCAATGTTACAACACTTTATATACTTGTTTTTCTAAATCTTACAAACTTTTTATGTGTTAAACAGTTAGTGTGCCAGACGGGGAGGGCTAAACATTGTTTAGGGTTACAGTGAAGGTATATAGAAGTAATATAATCTAGACCATCCGCATGGTTGAGGAGATATTATAACGCTTTTAGTCAGCTTTATTGTTTTATATGGTTACATTTTTGTATAAATGTAACAGCTTTATCAGATAATCATTGCTTCATTAGATAAGCATTGTAAGGGTACACATCTCTCCCCTTTATCTAGACTTGAGAACTAGCACTAGGATTTGCTCCTAATGGCAGGGTTCACGCCTCCTCTTACATCTTCTTCCTTCTTCACCAGGTGTCTGCTAGGTGCATACACTGCACATAGGTAAACTTCCATTTTTTAAGATTATAGACTCCCTGAGAAAATATTCATCTTGAGACCCAGGTTACATCCTTTTAAGCACTGTCTGTAATACGATAATGTGCATACGCATATCTAGTTATTCCAACCTCAGCAATAACTCTTTTATCATCAAAAGGAGTCAATGCGATTTTATTCACTTGCACGTTGGTAACAGCATGCTCACGTGATAGGATCAGAGACATGGGCGTTCTGATGATTTCGCGGGTATTAAGACAGTCTGTATATCTGTCAAATGTAATTTACTGCTTAATAACACTACGCTTTATGCCTTTAATTTTTTTATCATCGAGCATTGAATATCTAATGCATACATCTTAGGCCCTAGTCCAACAAAGCGTAAGATGATTTTGCTATTAGCCTCATCTTTAGATTTTCCTAACACCTTTTGGTTATGAGTAGAGTGGCATATATGGTTGACAGGGTAATCAGCTGTATCCAGGTGCTCAAGAAAACGTAGCTTGTCCTTGTACACATCTTCAGTTGTCACACGAATCTGGGCGAGTACAGCGACCTCTACTTAACCTCTGATGTACTTCTTCTAGCTGATGTCTTTGAGACATTTAGAAATCAAACCCTCAAAACACACAAAGTCGACCCCGCTCATTATTTTACCTCTCCAGGGCTTACATGGGATGCCATGTTGCTGTATACTGGAATTCAGCTGAAATTGTTACAGATGTTCAATTACTCACGATAGAATCTAGTATAAGAGGAAGTTTATGCCAAGCTTCCTACCGATATGCCGAAGCAAACAACGCCTGCATGGATAAGTATGATTCGTCGAGACCAACCCAGTTTATTACATATGAGGACGACAATAACAAATATGGTTAGGCAATGTGCCACGCCCTCCCTTATGGCGGATTTGAGTGGGTGTCACCCGACGAAATCGGCTTAGAAACACTACAAGAAGATGATCCTCATGGATACATGTTAGAAGTAGACATCGAGGATCCTGCAGAACTTCATGCTCTACACAACGATCTACCTTTCCTACCTGAGTGTATGAAGGCTAAGCAGTCATCTACTAAGAATCTGATACCCCATCTTGGACCTCGAAACAAGTATGTAGTACATTACATGACTTTGAAACAAACTCTTAATCATGAGTTAGGTTTGAGTAAAATCCACCGTGTGCTACAATTCCGGCAGTCTTGGTGATTAAAACCTTATATGGAATTTAACAATAGACTACGACAACAGGATCCAAAGGATTTCAAAAAGGACCGCTACAAACTCTTTAACAACGCTATGTTTTAAAAACTATGGAGAACCTACGTAATCCTATGAATCCTGGAAACAAATGAGAAGACACTGGAAAAGCTGATTGCCAAGCCTACGTTTATGGATAGGACAAGATATGCTGCTAAACTAGCTGTTGTGCATATGGCCTCATGACAGACTGTGTTCAACAAGGCTATATACATTGGTATGAGTGTGTTGGGCATTTCCAAGACATTAATGTACCACAATCATTGCGACGTGTTGTTGCCATCTTATGGGGCTGAAAACCTGAAGCTTATGTCTATGAATACTGATTCATTCATTCATCGTGTTACAACTGAAGATGTGTACCAGGACAAGCTACGTTTACTTGAGCATCTGGATAAAACTGAATACCGTGTCAACCATATATGCCACTCTACTCATAACAAAAACGTGCTGAGGAAATTTAAAGATGAGGCTAATAGCAAAATCATCTTACGCTTTGTTGGACTACGACCTAAGATGTATGAATTAGATATTCAATGCTCGATGATAAAAAAATAAAGGCATAAAAAGTAGTGTTATTAAGCAGTACATTACATTTGACAGATATACAGACTGTCTTAAAACTCGGGAAATCATCCGAACGCCCATGAATCTGATCCTATCACGTGAGCATGCTGTTACCACCGTGCAAGTGAATAAAATTGCATTGACTCATTTTGATGATAAAAGACTTATTGCCGAGGATGGAATAACTACATATGCGTATGAACATGATTGTATTAGAGACAGTGCTTAAAAGAATGCTACCTGGATCTCAAGATGAATATTTTCTCAGCGATTCTGCAATTTTAAAAAATGCAAGTTTACCTATGTGCAGTGTATGCCCCTAGAGAAACCTGGTGAAGAAAGAAGAAAAAGACGTAAGGGGAGGCGTTAACCCTGCCATTAGGAGCAAATCCTAGTGCTAGTTCTCAAGCCTAGATAAAGGGAAGAGACGTCTACCCTACAATCCTTATCTAATGAAGCAATGATTATCTCAAAGAGCTGCTACACTTGGACGAAAAAGTAACCATATAAAAAAATAAAACTGACTAAAAACGTTATAATATCTCCTCAACCATGCGGATGGTCTAGATTATACTACTTCTATATACCTTCACTGTAACCCTAAACAATGTTTAACCCTCTCCGTCTCGCTCACTAACTGTTTAACATATAAAAAGTTTGTAAGATTTAGAAAAAAAAGTATATAAAAGTGTTGTAACATTCGATAAGAAATGTTTAGCATCTAATTACTTTCTATATTTCCACGAATACCTGTGACGCTATCTGGGTTACCTGTCAAAATGACTTAAATACCTGTCATACTACCCGAATCATGTGATATTACCTTAAATATATCTGGTACGAATCCCTGCTCTGAATTACCATGAACACCTGTGATGCTAGCCGATTTACCCTAAATATCAACGATACTATCTGAATTATCCTAAATACTGTGATACTATGAATTAGCCTAAATACCTACGATACTACCCGAATTACCTGTGAAATCATACACACATATGATGCGTCCAGCCCTTTAGGGTGCGTGATTCCGAGAATCCAGAACGCTAGAGGGCGATATAGCCTTTGTTAGCGGTTTAAGCCTTTTTGAAGTCAATGGCACTACATGATGTTATACATGGACGAACATTACACATACATTAAAACTAACTTCTCTAGCCCCCCCTCCTTTTCCCTATATTTTCCCATATAAAAGCTACTCTACTCCTCAACCTCCGTCTAGCCTAGCACTTCTACTCGTATTCTCTACCTCTACATATAAAGCGCATTCCCCTCCTTCAGCATCTGTCTAGCCTATCATCTCTCCACGTTTTCCGTATCTTTCCTCATA
Source organism: Deroplatys truncata (assembly GCA_030765065.1). Classification (NCBI taxonomy): domain Eukaryota; kingdom Metazoa; phylum Arthropoda; class Insecta; order Mantodea; family Mantidae; genus Deroplatys; species Deroplatys truncata. The sequence goes on along the minus strand of CM060990.1, from coordinate 106,374,898 downwards.
TAAACGCATACTCTACTCCTCGACCTCTGTCTTTCCTAGCATCGACCCTCCTATTCCCTATCTCTCTAATATAAACGCATTTCCTTCTCCTTCAACTCTCTCCTAGCATAGGATCTCTCTCCGTTTTCCCCGTCTCTCCATATGAACGCATACTCTACCATTCAAACCTTCCTAGCCTAATACCCCCCTCGGTTTGCTATCTCTCTCATATAAAACACATTCTACCTTTAACTCTGTCTAGCCTAGCATCTCTCCACGTTTCCCCATATCTCTTCCGTATAAAGCGTATCCCTCCCTCCTTCAACATCTGTTTAGCCTATTATCTCTCAGCGTATTCCTTACCTCTCACATATAAATGTCTTTTCTAGTCTCCTAGCCTGCTAACCTATCATCTCTTCACGTTTTCCCTATCTTACCTATATAAACGCATACTCTTCTCCTAAACCTCTGTCTAGCTTAGCGCTTCTCGTATTCCCTAATTCTCATATATAAACGCATTCTACCTTTAACATCCGTCTAGCTTAGCACCTCCCCTCGTATTGCTTACCTCTCACATATAAAGCGTATCCCCTCGTTCAGCATCTGTCTAGCCTAGCAATTCTCCTTGGTTTCCTATCTCACCGATATAAACCTGCAATCCCCCTCCTTCAGCCTCTGTCTAGCCTAGCATCCCTCCCCGTTTCCCTATATTTCCCATATAAACGCACAGTCTACTTCTCAACCTCTGTCGAGCCTACTACCTCTCCTCGTATTCCCTACCTCTATCATATAAAGGGCGTTCCCCCTCCTTCAGTCCCTGCTCTATCTCGGATCTCTCCTCGTTTTCCCTATCTCTCCCATATAAACGCATTTTCCTCCTTGAAGCCTCTCTCAGCCTAGCATCTAACCTCGTTTTCCTCGTCTCTCCATATAAACGCATACTCTACCATTCAAACCCTCCTAGCCTAATACCTCTCCTCGGTTTTCTAGTTCTCCCATATAAAAGCCATATTCTAACCTTCAAGCCCTGTCTAATCTAGTACCTCTCCTCGTATTTCCTATCTCTCCTGTATATAAGTCCATATTCCCCCTCCTTCAGCATCTGTCTAGCCTAACATCTGTACACGTTTTCCCTCTCCCATACAAATGCATACACCACACCTCAAACTCTGTCTAGCCTAGCACTTCTCCTCGTATTCCCTCCTCTCTCATATAAAGCGCATTCCCCTACTTCAGCCCCTGTCTAGCCTAGCATTGGCCCTCGTAATCCCTATCTCTCACATATAAACGCATTTTCCTTCTTGAAGGCTCTCTCAACCTAGCATCTACCCTCGTTTTCCTATCCTTTCCCATATAAACGCAACTGTGACCCAGCTTCCCCTATACTATTCTACTCCTCACGTTTCAACTTATGAAGTAATTGCAGATTGCGGATGTGAAACTGCAGACAAAGCGTAGAACCTTGGAAACGATGGTTTTAATAATTTTTAATGCGAGGACTACGCATAAACGCCTCCCACACAGATCACACAATTTCCACATTGACTGTCCATGTCCCTGAATGGGCTTTCCTCTTATCGCATACTCATTCTTTACAAAATCTCTATGCCACCTTAGAATTGTTTTATCGCGGTGCCTCATGTTTTAAAATTCCGTCTGAAAGCACATTGGTATTCCAATAAGCACCAACTACGTTCTTGTGGTTTCGCCATAACCCTCTAAATGTTGCAGAATTCACATCGACTTGAAAATGTAACATTCGTACCATTTAACACAATTTTCTTCTATCCAACAATACCATAGTGACAAGCAAATAGCGGAAACAACGTATTTTTTCTTCTTGTGGTGCCAACTGTTTTTTTTTTCATTAACCATATCAACTACCCATTCCTTGAACTTCTTTGAGATGTTCTTTCTAATGACACTATTTTCGTGTAAATCCAGCAACTGACAATGACGCTATACCTGTTTATAATCACAGAGTGTCTCTGTGGACAGTCGTATAATCTTCTTTCTCTACTCAAACGAAGGGTGAAATGTCGCTACGTAACCTTACTAATCAGAAATGACGTCATTTTCGCACATTTTTTTTTTTAAAAATTCTCTTTATCTCTGCTGAGTACTCGTTCTGAAAGAAGCATGGTTCTATTCTATCTTTACAATTAAATTGAGTTTTATTTATGGACGCTCTTTAACTGCTATGGTTCTTAGCGTTTCATTCTATATTGGGCGTGAAAGACCGAAAGTTTTGCTCAGATGCCTCTTTAACAGGCTTGAGGCTCTTTTACATGCCGTAAACCTACGACACGGGACTTTACTTTCCTTCCGAAAAAATTCATTGCTCCCCACGAGGTTCGCTTCACAGTGTGATAGGATGGTTGGTTGGGAAATATGCTAGGATAGTTATAATCTTGGAGTTTAAGCTTTTTTCGAGAAGTAATATTAGCTTCACCATTTAATACTGGAAATATATCCTCTTTTATATAAGCTTGTCTTCAAAGTGTTTGATGGTTACCAATGAACTATCTGTCAGTACAGAACTGTCGCCATGGATATATATTGTCCATTTTTCTCTCAAAAATTTGTCCTTAGGAAACCTAATCTATACCACCATAGTTGGATTTACATCCAGGAACATAACAAGAATGACACATACTCCGTATACACAAGACACAAACTGTTTACACTTCATTTCACTTGGTACAAATGTCTCACAAGCTTAGAAAAAGCAGTGTTGTATGTCGGGTATGAGCGAGCCGCAAGTCACAATCAAGAGGGAGGGCCAATGAGGGGTACTGTTACGTAACGTAGCTACTCTTTTGTAGCAGTGGGTAATGCGATTCTTAGTTTTGTAAAGCTAGAAATGCCTATTTATTAAAAGACAAGTATACATTAAAGGACAAAGCAAAATGAAGTGCTTTATTCATTATTATTATTATTATTATTATTATTATTATTATTAATAATAATACAATAAAGGTTTGAAACTCAAAATATCTCATACTTCTTATCAAAGTGAAGAAATAATTATAATATCGCTTATAAACTTGCAGGGAAATTTATTTATCCCAAAAGGAAGTTGAAATGGTGAAGCAAGGCTTCATTGTGAATTCTATAATGTATTCAATGATTATATTTAAGTTTGATTTCCAAAGTAATATTTATACAGCTACTATCATTACATAAATATAAATCTTCAAATTCTCACATTTTCTCCTTGAACTGATCAGGCGTCGTAAGATATATTTTTTAAACATCCTGCATATTTATGCGTTCAGATTATTTTGGCGCTCAAGTTCGCTGAGGATTTCATACGTTTAAATATTTCTGTTACCTGTATTTCAAAGATAAATAGAAGACGGCAAACAGGCATTTATAAAGGTAGAGTAAAACTACAAAAAGAAAGAAAAGAAAGAAGAACATAGAAAATGTTACTCACATAAGAAATAAGTTCGAGTCTTATTTGTCTTAGAGGTTGTTACTTGACGTTACAGACAGACAGACAGACAGGCCGTCATTACGAATGCCGGCGGAGAGAGCCGAATAACGTCGGCTGGCCGGTCTGTAATGTCAATTTAAAAATGATGCCACATTACGTTGGCCCTATTATAATTGTTCATTGTTGGCGTTCTTCATGCCACATTGCTCTTTGCAGTTTGCTCCTATTAAAGCACTAGATTTATTATTTCAAATGACTTTTTTGTGGCATCAGCTATTTCTGAGATATCCACTAATATTGTTTTGAATTGATCAATACTGTGTAATTTTTTAAAAATGCTGTCGCGATTCATTTGTTACTCTCGATGTCATGAAAAGAGTATGGAGTGCTAAATATAGTGAGCCGCTTTTAAATGCTGAATATGGATTCAGTTTGTTTCCTCTTTCCATTTATACCCACAACTACAATAAGCTTTTTAACTTTCTCTATCACGTATAGTAGGCTTCAAATGTTTTCCGATGGGCCATGGGGGGGGGGGGAGAAAAAGAGGGGGAAGGAATTTCTTCTCGACTAGTCATGCCTGGCTATAGCCAACAGCAAGTGCCGGATAGTCTCAAGGTCACATTTACTTCCTTGTATGCTGGTAGCGAGCTGACTCTAAGCGACCTGACTCTAAGTGGAAAGAAGACGACACCAAATACTTTTCTCTTTAGTAGAACTATTCAAGCGAAATAAAGTAACATTTTTTTGCACTATGTTGTTTAAAAATCAAATATTACACTCTTTATGCGGGTGCTACACAAGTTCAAGATTCAGTAATTTTCTTGAGAAACAAGGTTCGCATAATGTATATCTTGTTTTTCACGTTTGTTGCTAGTAATAAATAATAATATTAATAATAAATGTTTCATAATTATCACCAATAGAACGTTCTACGCGTACTCCGAGGGTATTTATTACCTTGAATATAAGTTCGTTTTGCTTTTTAATTGTCACAGATATTGACCACAACGTTTAAAGCTAAGTGTGTAGTTCCATACAGTTGGCACATTCAGTTCTGATAATATTCAAGTAATGTTTTAAAAATATGGCAGCAAAAGTAATATTAATGTCAAACTGTTGAAGCAGTTTGGGAACAATTAAGTACAACATTAAATTTTCTTCAAAATGAGATATATTTTGCGTTTGTTACTGAAAAACGAATAAAGATTGTTTTATTTGAAACATAATTCCCCTTACATACACACCCACAAGAGAAAGGAAGAAAAACCGTGCCAGTCGTATAGAGGACGTAGAGTAAAAATACCTATTTAGCCTATTGTATGCAAAAGGAGAAAATGTTAATAGATACGAGGAAACAACGTTTAGCGCAAAATATGTAGTTTCTATGTAGCTGTTTTATTCGGTTAGGATCATATAAGCCAAATTTTCAAAATAGTGACCCGAAGTGTTAATGCAGATAGGTTGATGTGCTTTTGTTGCAAGTGGTTCATTTGAAAGCACTCTATTCTGAAAACTAAACTGCTTTCAAGTTACAAATCTGAAGATGCCCCCCAAAAATAACTTTGTATTACGATTCACGTTCTGAATTTTTAAAATACTTCTTTTTTCTGGTCTGGAATGGAATGTGTAACGGAGGGGACTCGACCCCGATCCAGTGAATGAGGATATTGTGCTTGTGCCCCTCGAGGGGGCGATCCCGGGAGGGTGGGACGAGGTGACAGACACCGAGCGGCCGGAACCAGGAGTGACGGCAAGCAATGACAAGGTTCCTAAAATTTCCAGATTGAGACGCCCTGACAGTTGGGCAGACACCCCAAACAGAGGGACCAACGCCCCCCCAAGAAGCGGTCCTTATACCCTGGCAACCAGCCGAAGACCGAGAGACGAATAAGGTTCCACAGAGAGCATCCTTTTTCTATTGCTACGCCGCACCGAAATACCCTCGCCGACACTTCCAACTCTGAAACAGACCTAACGGGGTTAAGGATGAATGAAATGAGGAATGGAATGATATTGAGAGCTGAGAGAAATCATATCAGCATTCGCCTGACGACCCGGGAAAACTCTCGAGAAAAAGCCCGTGGGTCAGACTGGGCGGTAGCCGGGAAGCGAACTAGGGATCTCTCGAATGCGAGTCGCACGCATTACCGCGGCGCCACCTGGACGTAAACTGGAAGATCCGTAGTTCAAATCTCGGCTATGACATTGAATTTTTCAATCTGATTCTATCTTTCCAACCTTGTCCTACACACGGCTTGAGTGAAATAGTCTTCTTGTCAATTGAAATGAACTGTCATTACAAACTTCGTTGTAAGTATAAGAAGAATGCAGTAGCTCAAACGATAGTCAGATTTTTATGTGGTGTCTTATTTAAGTATAGATTAAATTATTATTTTAAATTGAACAAACTAATGTGTTGCATTCACATAACTTTCTCTTTTCATAATTCCACAAATTCTTTTTTCTAAATTTAATTTTTCTGTCTACTTCTTATAATCCAGATAAATTTGCAAATCACATTTAGCTCATCTGTGTGGTGTGGGGTCCGCCTCACATTCAAGAGGTCCCGAGTTAGAATCTCGGTTAAAGTGAAATACCTGGGTAAAGATTTTTCCGGGGTTTCCTCTTATCCTGAGAAGATGAATGTTAGATTCTAATTTCTAGGGACCTCGGGCTCATTTGAGCATCATTTTAACTATTTCGTTCATTCACCGTCCGTAATGGCCTACCCGGTTAAAGGACTTTAATTAAATACCAAAAGAAAAACTTCACATTTACACGTTTCGTTGTAGTATACGTAGATAAAGCGATAGTCACATTTTCAAAAAGCATGTCACTACGTGTTGCTTTGTAATTCCATGCTGTTTGTATGACCGCGACAAAAACAAAACGAATAACGACTTCTCAGTTACAAAAATTATTCAAACTAATAACAAAGAATATCTGGGAATTAGTTAATCTCATAAAATATATGTATAACAAACTGCGTGCTTTAACGGGGTTTGCATTTCTTTTGTAACAAAACTTTTTCCAATCTTTTAGAGTTTACAAATTATACAAAAGTCATTCAGAATGAAGAAGACTTTAGAGGCTCTTCTCAGTCAGTTCAAAATATATATTTCGTTTGTCATGAAAGTATTTTAAACAGTGAGTATTTTAATCAAAATCATTAGAGCCATTTTTAAGAAAATAAATTTAGAAAAATTTTCCATGTAAAGCGTTATTCAGGCTGGGAAGATTTTCTTGAAAATCCTTGTCACATCTTTGAAAGATGCTGAACCTAAATATCAAGTTTGGTATTTAACCGACTTTTCGCTTTGGATTTATGTTGTTCACAGAGACGCAGGCATATGGAGCTTTTGCCCTAAAATATGTGTTGCATTCACATGACTTTCTCTACTCACTTTTCTTACAAAGCTTATTTTGCATCTATGTCATGTTAATACCGATAAACCTTCATCGCTTATTTTCACAATTCGTTGTAGGTATAACCAGAACAGATTAAGCTAAAGCGATAGCCAAATCCCTCAAAACTGATCGCTACGTGATAGCTTTGGATTGGTTGGCTACGGAGGGGACTCGGCACTGATCCACATAGTTGATATTGTGCCTACGCCCCACAAGGGGGCGTCTCTGGGAGGAAGGATGAGGCGAGACAAGACACCGGACGTCCGGAACCAGGAAAAACGGCACAGGAATGGCAGGTTCCCTAAGTTTTCAGATAGAAACTCCCCGTCAGACGGACAGGCAGACCGGGGACCCCACCCAGCACAGAGGGTGTCCAAAGCCCCTCAAGGAAGTTAGAATACTCCCAACAGTCAGCCGAAAGCTGAGGGACGGAGAAAGTCACAAAAAGCACCCTTTCCTCCTATCACACTGCACCGAAACACCATCCCGACACTCCCAACCCTGAAAGAGACCAACGGATGAAAGATGAAGTGAAATTAGAATGGAGATGAAATGGTGGTTCGGAAATTCGGGGATATGAGAATCCTTCCCAGCACTCGCCTGGCGACCCGGGAAAACCCCCCGAGAAAACCTATGGATCAGGAAGGTCGGCCAGAGGAATCCAACCCACGACCTCCCGAATGTGAGCCACAGACGTGATAGCTTTGAAATTCTGTTCTCTTTGTATGAACACGAGAAAGAAAGAAAGAAAGAAAGAAAGAAAGAAAGAAAGAAAGAAAGAAAGAAAGAAAGAAAGAAAGAAAGAAAGAAAGAAAGAAAGAAAGAAAGAAAGAAAGAAAGAAAGAAAGAAAGAAAGAAAGAAAATAGCTATTTGCAGTTGAGAGAAGTATAAAGTATTTGAAAATTCAAACTAATAACAAAGAAAATTTCAGAATAGGTAAAATATAAAAGTTATTTGACACAAAATAAAAATGTTATTTGATATAAATGTTGTGCTTTACCAAGATCTACAGTTGTGCGGTAAGATTTTGTCTCTCTCTCTTACGATTTACTAATTATCAAAAGTCATTGGCAATAAAGACTAATTTACAGATTATTCCTAGAAAATAAAAGATATACATTCTATTTATCATGAAAATAGCTTAAACATATGTATTCTAACAAAATCCTGAGAGTCATTTTCGAAAGAATAAAAAATTTCGAAAAATGTCCAATGTAAACGGAGTGGACGATTTACTTTAAAATCTCAGTGTCGCATTCTTGGAAGAAGTTGAACCTAAACACCAAGTTCGGTTTTTAACCAACCTTTTGCTTTTGAGTTATGCTATTCGTGGATACACACACACACACACACACACACACACACACACACACTTGGACCATTTTCTAAAAATAAATTCATTCTGGGGTCACAAACGTGATTTCTGGTGAAATTACGACATTGAATTTTCAGATGGAACACAATACTTTCTCTACTTAATGTAGCTACGTAGTAGAGAAAGTAAAAATGCTTATTTTGGATTCAGGGGTCTCAAAACGTGCATTTCCGTTGAATATCGTTATTCAATTGTTTGGTGGAACACAATACTTTCTCTACTTACTGTAACCACGTAGTAGGGTAAGTAAAAATACTTTCTTTGGATTCAGGGGGTCTCAAAGCGTGTATTTCCGGTGAATCTCTTTATTGAATTTTTGGATGAAATGCAATACTTTCTCTACCTCGTGTAACTGCGTAGAAGAGAAGGTAATAATGCTTTTTTTAAATTCAGGGAGTCTCAAAGCGTGCATTTCCGGTAAATCCCGTTATTAAATTTTTGGGTGGAATACAATGATTCCTCTACTTACTGTAAGTGCGTAGTAGGGAAAGTAAAAATGCTTTCTTTGGATTCAATGGGGCTCAAAACGTGTATTTTCGGTGAATCTTGTTATTGAATTTTTGGGTGGAATACAATACTTCCTCTGTTTACTGCATGTGCGTAGTAGGAAAAGTAAAAATGCTTTCTTTGGATTCAGTGGGTCTCAAAAGGTGTATTTCCGATGAATCTCGTTTTTTAATTTTTGGGTAGAATACAACACTTTCCCTACTTATTATAGGTAAATAGTAGAGACAGTAGAAAGATGAGTTGTGGAATACATAACCGGGTGTTTGTCGTTACGGCATCTTCATGCAACCAAATTAGGAAAAGTGTAACTTAGACTGTAACTTTAAATAATTTCTGGCCTAAATCATTGTCACGATGCACGGAAAAATCATACTTCATAAGGACATTATAAAAATAAAGAACATATGTTAGTTGAGAATGGGTAGAGAAAGCAGTAAATATTGAAAACCAAACCATTTTGTTTTAACACTTGCTTGTTATACAATGATATGATGCCTCTAATTCCTAAAAATTAGTTTGTATACTGCTTATGTCGCTGTGTTGTAATCTTATTGCTGTTTTCTTTTCACAGTTATTACATTCTTACAGTCAAGTCTAAGGGAAATGTGTTGGAATGATATTTTCTTTAGCCTGTTACATCCCTTAACCTTCCTTGTAGAGCAGGTATGAGCTAAGATACCTGGCATAACCTCTCGATAAGACACCCCGCTTGCCCCGCTACCGGTGGAACGGAAAACATTTGGAGCCATCTATGCATAGTAGGTAGAGAAGGTATTGCATTCCACCCAAAAATTCGACATCGATATTTCACCGGAAATACATGTTTTGTGGCATCTTGAACCCAAGAAAATCTTTTTTAGAAAAAGGTTCGTGTATGTGTGTATCCGTAAGCAGCATAACTAAAAACGAAATGTCGGCTAAATACCGAACTTGCTATTTAGGTTCAGTACCTTTCAAAGATGCGACACGAAGATTTTCGAGGACCCCCCCCCCAACCCCAACTATCCCATACATTGAACATGTTTCAAAATTTTTGATTTTCTAAAAAACGATTTTGATTAAAATACCATGGGTAGTTTAAAAGATATGGACATGACAAATAAAATGTAAATCTTGAATTTTCTGCGAATAGCCTTTGAACTCCTCTTCATTCAGAATGAAATTTGTAAAATCTTGTATAACTGGTAAATGTTAACTATAGACGAAAACGTACTACACAAAAATGTACACATCATTAAAACGCACGACTTGTTTTATACAGCGCACTTTGAAATCCGCAAATGGAATTTCCCATCATTATTTTCCAAAAGAAAGGAAACTTTTAAAAGGTCTGAATCGCGTAATTCGTAATGACAAACCAATTTCTATGCAAGCGAACCTTTTCTGTCTGCATTTTATGCAGGGTGATTAGATGAAGTGAAATTAGCAGTAGATACTAATAAACCACAAAAGTATTTAAAATGAGGTAGAGAGTAGAAATTTTAATGCTCGATTATGAACCAGAATATTGTATGAGAACGTATAAGGAACTGTGTAGATTCTCATCTTTTATTCGTTTTTTTTTTTTTTTTTTCATACACAAGGTTTTGGTCTACTAACAGGAATGGGATAAAAATGCGAAATAAAATCGAATAGAGTTAAACAATTCGAACGAATACAGTAGGTATATTGAGCTGCAACATAGACTATAACTTTAATATGCCGGGTAGATTCTGCCCAAGTTTAAAGTGATTTAAATAACAGCAAGTTATAGTATGGTAAAGTGCCGACATCATGTTACCTACAACGTTTCTTTAACTCCTGCATTTGTAAATTACGATTTTTCTGAATTGAATAACAGATGCGCATTTGTACATGGTGATGTGCACCTTTTGCTTCCTCCATTTAGTTAATACTCGCGGCCAATTGTATTCGACAGAGAGTGTGCATAAGGGTGTTTTAAATTAGGTAATATAACTCAAAGCCATTTCTCGAGTGCTACCAAATAGATGTAATTCGTTCGAGTTAAGCATTTGTGCCGCTTACATATTTATAATTAAATACCTAAAGGTAACTAACTATTAGAAACAATATTTAAACAGTTGGCTGAATGTCTTCCTACATTTCCCACTGCTTAGGTTGGCTGCTATGGGGCCCCCTTTAGTTGCGATTTTCTACGGGTCAAGTAAGTTTGAAGCACAGTTTTTCCCTTTGCCTATGTATGGTTTGTTTGTGGTATGTAAGTTCGGCAAAATGGCACTAGATGTATAAAATTAATTCTGAAAACCTCCTACTTAAGTTCCTACCACAAAGTAATACACGGTATGTAGTTGAATGTTAAATGATTCCCCTACAGAAGAAGTTGCTAGATTGCTGTTGTATTTTAAATGATAGAGGCTAATAAGGCTAATTATACAAAATCCAACTTCCTAATATGTATTTCTAAGAGTTAAGATACCGAACAAAACAGAAAAATGGCTTCCCGCTAAACAAGATGGCGATTTACTGTAGGTTTTCCAAGCGTAATGTGCCTTTCCTTATTAAAAGGATTGCATGTAGAGTAGCGTGGGGCAAGTGTACGCACTTAAGCTTTCAAGACCTCTGCAATGGTATCTATTTAACCGGTATATGTGAAATGTTTATTATGGAATCTGTATTCTATCGTTTATTACAAATAGTGGCTAAAACCTGTTTTTACATGTGAAAAATAGTTTTATAAATGTTCAATCAAAATGTGATTCATGCGAACTTTTGCCCCACAGATGGGGTAAGAGTACGCATAAAGTGGGGTAAAAGTACGCAGGAAACACAAATGTTTAATTTTAATGCTTTGTGCTGTAGCTTTAATTACAATATAAGAATACATCAAGGACCTTAGTCTGACTAATATTGAACATCATTTATCTAAGAATAAAATGGTAACCTAAATATAAAACTATTTGAATAAAGAAAAGATTGAAATATTTTCATTGTCTGTCATTTTTAACAATAGTCGCAGATAAATTTGCTGCCTCTCTCGTGGTTGGAACAAGTTACATGCCACCATTCTGCACACTTTTGGCACTGATTCCAGTCCTCTTCCGGTGGTTCAATATACTCCTCGTCGCATCCTGTACAGCGGATTTTCTCATTTGAAGCCGAAGTTGACGCTTTGGGTACATTTTTAACTTGGAAAATGAACTATAATTGCTTTACTTTGCATTTTAACGCACGCGTACTTTTGGCCCACTCTTGCATTTGTACAATAAATTTAATTTAAATGCTGTGCATGTATTTATAATGCTGCTAATGAACATTTCTTTGATAATTCTTATCTTAATTTGTATGCAAATTTCAGGGTATATAAAAGAAAAACTGACCGAAAACCATGTGACAAAGATATGCTTGTCTTTGCAAAGCAGAAGCTAGGGGAAGGCTTTTCGAAATGAAATGTTGCACAGCATCTTGGTATATCCGAAGGAGCACTAAGAAAATGACTTAAACTGGTATGTGGTCTTTTACTTTATTGTATATAATCTATACTATAGACAAATATTTTAAAATGTTCTAATACAGTAGCTAAAAAATTCAAATGCAAAGCAAAGCAATTATAGTTCATTTTCCAAGTTAAAATGTAATTACAATATGTATTTTACACCTTCTGTGTGTTTCTACTCTTGCAGAGTTTCGGTGTGTCAAAGTTGGGACGTTTTGCTGCAGTGTTTACTAAACAGCAAGAGAAGAAATTGGCAGGGCATTGCAGACTCCTTGATTCTCACTTTTATGGTTTAACATTGAAGGATTTGCGTAGACTGGCATTTCAGTTTGCTGACATAAACAAGGCCATCCATCCATTAAACAAGAACAACAAATTACTGTGCGTACTTTTGCCCCACTCCACAGTTCGTACCCTATTCCGTTGTCGTCTGAAACGTTTCCCAGACCGTACTGCCATCTGTGGCCAGATTCACACAATGACCAAGCCACCACATGTTATTACAGAAATTTGTCTGAGAAATGCCATAATGCTAAAATACGAGTCTCGCATTTCTAATAGCGCAATCACATTTCCAAAATCACGAAAAATAACAAGATGAATGATTTTGAATCTTACCTCATAGTTTAAAGACGAAATACACCAGCACAACGAAACCATGCAGAGAGGCTATCGGCCATGTAATTCTTCCAACAGCATACAGTGCTACCAATTGCAAGGTGGTGTTCTTATAAATATCCCTTGTGCTTACTCTTACCCTCCGTGTACTTTTGTCCCCCCACTACTCTATGCAATATAGAGGCTTAGTCTTCAAATAATTGTCTGTGAAACGTTTATAGCAATAAATTATATGCATTAAACTGCTTTTAATGGGAAATGAAGTACAATCTATCTAATCTACTTGAAAATAAACGTTAAAACTTGTCCATGCATTTTTATTTGCTTGTTCAGCAATAACTCAACTGAGCTACCAGTAGAGGGCAGCCATAATTTGCCATAGTTGATTTCTAAATAGTAAAGAAACCTAACTGAAAGTGGCAAGACATTAAATTATACATTTAAATAACTACCTTCCTCGATGATTGCCTTGATGTTTCGGAAGGGATTTACTCTTCTAAAGTTAACAACTAGGTATTGGCTGTTATACCAACTGAATACTCCATGGATGAGTTCAGATGTAGATGAATGTCCAGCCCAAGAATAGCATGACATACATTTTCTTCTGAGAGAGTCAAGCAATATTTTGACGTTTTTGCTGAACTAATACGAAATTAAACAAAACACCAAGGTTATTGTCATTAGTCTGTGATTATATGCAGTATAAAGGTGGGTATTGCAGATAACGCATAGCTATTCAATGAATAAGTATTACAAGTTTTTTCCTGTACCTATATAAGGGATAGATAGTACAGCCATATTGATAGCTACACATTAATTCATGGTATATGATTCCTTTCTTTAAGCCTTAGCACTGCAGTCTGGTTACTTGTATTAGTTTTGCTGTTAAGGATTTTTCAGTGATATGTAGCTTATTTAAAAGATTAGGTATTATATCATATATTCTGAAAAACCCTTTATATTCCGGGAGCTTTGTATAACAGTAATTATACATATGCCAGAAGAAGTAATGGTTGCATCAGTGATCTGATTCTTAATTCCTTACTGAGTAGAAAATACAAATGAAGGGGCACTGGGGTAGCTGTCAAACTTGTAAATCCAGGTAGTCATGTACCTAGGTTTTAGCATTGTCTAAAGCATTTTATTTTCCCATATGCAATGCAAATATTAAGATGAGAACATAGTGTGGATCTCTGTTCAAATTGATCAAATAAATTCTCTGTTCTTAAAAAAATGTTCATAATACCAACTTAGCTGTTCAATGCCTCTATCTTCTATACAACCGCATAAAGGACACAGATGTGTTTACTTAATCCTCTCAAATATATAATGATTGTACCATAGAGGTTTAGTTATACTTAATCATCACAGGAAAGTCTTTCTGAAATTCACAATGTTCTGGTTCCAATTATTCTCATACACGTACAATGCAAAATCTTAATTGTAAAGACTTGGTGCACATATAAAGATGCAGTTGGTGTGCTTAAGGATTCAGTTGGTCAGTCAGTAAATTATGCAATGTAATAGTGAGTAAGCTACCAAAAGATGATGATAATGGGTGTGTATTATGATCATGATGAGTAGAGAAATGGGGAGGGGGGGGGAGTTGGAAAAGTAGAAGATACAGAAGAAGAAATTTTGGTTCTATTCCAAACAATACAACATGGACAATGAGCTAAAACTGTCAATAGCATGGCAGTTATTTGTTTGTTACTATGCTGAGTAACCAAATGTTGAGCTTCAGAGGGTATTTGTCTTTATTTCAAGTTCTGCAGAATTTGTACTTTGAAAGTAAAATATAAAATATACAAAATTTACAGAAACCAATATGTAATGGACAAGGACAAAATTTTACTGGATTTTATGCTGCATGTAATTAAACCTTGGTGATCTCAAATCTACAATAATTAGTACATCCCCCCAAAAATTAACATGCTTATTTATTGTGTTACATATATTACTATTAGAGAGTAATGAGCATTTATGGTTCATTAATATAGGGCAAAAGACATGCTCAAATGTTAACAGTTAAATTTGGTTGTCAGTTTAGAACTTAAAACAGTAAACACAGGTTTATTTAATTATTTAAATAGCATAAGAATTCATTTCAGTAAAACATGTGTGACAGAATTTAACCAGATGTAACCATGTAACCAAGAGGGAATTTTAAACATTCATGCAAGAAAGAGTTTCATGTGGTTTGTTGGTACATTCTGATCATGGCTGTTTTGTAAATTGGTGCATCAATATTGCTTATAACAGCAGCATGCAAAATAGCCAGATGGCTAGTAAGCAAGTTCAACTCTTTTGGAAAATTTGAAAGCCTGAGCATAAAGAACTCATAGCATTAGTCCAAAAATTTCAATATATTTAAATATCACCAGAAGAAATTCTTGTCTCTTGTGGTGTAGCATTGATTTTCGCAAACATTCCTGCTGGCCAAATACCAAAATTGCTAAAGAATTGGTTACGATTATTAACATTGCCAAAGACAGAAATAGAAGACCTGGTAAAACTGACAAACTTATGCATCAAGCAAACCTTTTATGTTCAATCAGCACTTCTATCAGCAAACCTTAGGAATTTCAGTGGGAAACTCATTGTTCCTACTGTTAGCAGGCTGATATATGAATGCCCTAGAGATTCATTTAACAAAATCCTTTTGACACATGCTTAAAGTCTGGGTGAAATACTTGGATAAGATTTTTGCCATTCTACCAAGAAACATTTACATGACGCCCTAAAATTGTTAAATTTGTGAGACTGAACCATAAAATCCAGTTGAGAAATAGAAAAAATGGCTACCTTTTCTAGATCTCAAAATCATGAGACACATAACACAATTAAATTCTGGATATACAGTAAACCATGTGGACAACTACATAAAGAAAAATAAGTACAATCCTAAATAACACAACGTTCCACACCAATATTCCACAGCATGACCAACAGATTCATAAACTTACCGCTCCAAGGAAATGAACACAACAGGGAATATCAACATATTCTTAAAATAGCCACATCAAATGGATTCAGCACTCACACAGTGGACAAACTAATACAAAGGTGCAAAAGACAAAAACAGATTGAAGGACATCACTCTCAACATCAGAGATATTTCACTGAAATGATAGTAGATTTACTTTCCAGCCAAAACTATTAGATCAATTAATGGTATCTAATTGTTCTTTTACACAAGCCATGTGGAGGACGAGGTTGGAAAGGTAGTATGAAATGGAAAAATTCAATGCCATAGCTGCGTTTTGAACCAGGATCTTCCACTTAATTAATTAGCAATGTTAATAGTTGATTAAACTATGAAATCTTGGACTTAAAGTACTTATGACATTGTAAGTCGCCATTGCGATACATGGTCTTAAAATGAATTTAAGATCCTCTTGTGGTCAACTGGGGAATTTAATGTCATGGCAGCATATTGCCATAGTAGCTCAGTTGGTTACAGCAACCGCATGGAAAGTGGAAGATCCTGGTCCAAATCCCAGCTATGGCATTGAATACTTCAGTCTAATTCCATCTTTCTGACCTTGTCCTACACATGGCTTGTGTGAAAGAACAATTAATTGCCAAAATCTGATCCAATTTTTTTCCTGTAGCTACATGGTATGATTCATGCTACAAAAGCTACCAGGTATTTTTTGGCATTGACATTGACCATTTTGATGTTATATGTTAAAAAGAAGCCTATAGTAATAATGCTATTGACAAGAATTTCAGAAGTGTGCATAAGCTGGGCATAACATAATACCACATTTTATGTGCTTTAAAATGTGAGTCTAAACTTGTGTGTCTAGAGAAATCCTAAGTGCTTATATCAAGTGCTACAATGCTGACTTTCTAGATATACTGCTACTTTTAGGTGATGACCTGAAGGTGATGTATATGCTGAAAAAAATTTAATTTATTTTTGCACCTATCACATTGTAAATACTATGAAAATTCATTTACCAAAAATGTAGGTGTATTTGTTTATTAGTTTTCCTATTCATTACAAGGGATGATTTTTTATCCTTCATAAAATATCAATGATGAAGCTAAAATGCTAAATTCTAGATGTTGTTCACTTCATCAAATAATAAGCTCTATTATATGAAATAGGGAAGTAATTGCTTTTCTTCTTTCACTAATACATTCTTAGTGTTAGATTTGTAACACACCTAGTACTAGCAATATCATCTGTGCTCAAAAATATGGCTGTATGTCTACATCCTTTGTTTGCAATGATTTATGGGTTATTGGTATCAATATTAGTCCTTAAAATCAATTAGATTTATAGTTTCAAATTTCTTACAAATTTTTAAGCATACTTTTATACACTATTTGAATACTTACTGTTTTAGGGTTAAATACAAGGTAGTTCAAATTTGAACAGGACTGACATTTTTTTTAGAAAATACTGTAATGAAAACCTACCAGTTTTACACATTATCTTTCAAAGTAGTCCCTATTGGCTGCTATATATTTTTTCCAGCATTTTGCCAACTGTTTTATTACCTTTTCAGTTGACCCATTCTTGAACAAATGTGATCACTGCATTGTTATCCTCAAACCGCACTCCCTCCAAGTGACTTTTAAGTCTCCAAAATAAAAAAAAAATCACTTGGAGCTATATCTAAACTGTAAAGTGGGTGGGGAAGGATGTCCCACTTTAGCTTCCTGAAAGTTTCCATGGTTTTTCTGGCAGTGTGAGACCTTGCATTGTCTTGAAGGAAGGAAATCTAACTTCCTCTTGTTTTCCTCTTGGACTGGAGCTTATTCTTTACTTCTCCCAAAAAAATGTTGCAATAATATTCTGCATTGATGATATATTTTCCTGAAGGAAATCAAGATGGATAACTCCCTTCCAATCCCAAAAGAATGTTGCCATTACTTTTCCAGCCAAGATTGTCCTTCTTGGTCTTTGAGTTCTGGAGAACCATTATGGCACCACTCTTTCGTTGACTGTTGTGACTCAGGAATGAAATAGTGAGCCCAATTCTCATCAGTGGTGACTATGGACTGAAGAAATTATTCAACTTTTTCTTCAAACCGTTCAAGGAGTAGGCTGGCCTTCTGCATTAATACCATTTTTTCAGGTGTAAGTGAGCATGGGACTCAGTGAGAGTTTACTTTCCTATAGTGAAAATGTGTTTTCATGATAGTTTCTACACTATCAACACTTATATTCAATATTGAAGCAGGTCCTTTCTCACTAATGTGTCTATTATCCCATATAAGCACATTAGCATGGTCACAATTTGATGGGGTGATTGATGTTCTCCACTCTCTCTCTCTTCCCTCTCTGAAGGCTTTACACCTTTGAGCACTTGAGTTCTCAAGAGATATACTTCTCCAAACTGTTTTTCAAGCCTCTGAAGAATTTCCAATGATTGGGCCCCTTCTGCAGTAAGAAATTTTATAATAATGCATTGTTCCATGCTAACTGACACTTTCTGTTCACTCATTTCTCTTGTAGAGCTTAGACAAGACTGAACACACTCACAGCTGCCTGAGCAAGAGGGGAGGGAAACAACTCCCCCTTCCATGGTCAGTAATATGCTGGGTAGGGTTTTACGCTTGTAAAACAATCAGTCCTGTTCATATTTGAACCACCTTGTAAGTTGAAGTGTTTGCAGAAAGAGCATTAAGTACACTGATTTGCTTAAAAAGTGGTCCATCTCTAGGTAGTAATAGTGTTTTTTCCTCCATAAGGTTTTCACCTTCAGCTACTCTGCCCACTCTGTATGAGTTTTCTATATGACTGGCCTCAAAAAGAATTCAGGGAAGCAAAATAAAGAACAATGTTATAACTTGGTGTGAAATGAAGGGGTGTTTTGTATACTGCCTCTATGAAAGTTTTGCTATAATTGGTACAAAAAGAAGGGCTAAATCAATATAAGATAATAAATTCAGCCTTCTAAAGGAAGGGATGAGGAATTATTTGTATATTTGTTAAACTGGAGGAAAGCTATGACATCAGCGACATGGCGACAAAGGATAAAGCTATTGCAGCCATCAAATGGCAGTAAGAATACAGACTTTGAGAAAATGGTGGTGAAAATACAGGGTTTAAGTATATTAAAAGAACAGAAAAAGAAGGGTTCATAACTTTCATCTTTGTTTCTACCTTTTTATTACATTATATTTTATTTTTGTACCAAAATTCAATCTAGTTTTGCCTTAATGGTATCTGCTAGTGAGAACATGGACAACTAGCTTGTAATTTTACTCTTCGCAGTTCAGCGAATTTTGGGGGAGGTAAGGTGCCAATGATGCTGGAGAAACAGAGGAGGTCATGCTGGCAGAGAGGTCACACTGGGGTTAGATTTGTCAGTATCAACATAGACAGTTGTGTTCCATTATGGACCACTTTTTATGCATGTCAGTACACCTAGAGATTCATGAGTTAATGTCTTAATACCTAGGCAACTCTTACTGACATGGGTTGGCAAGTGCAGTATGGTATGGGCGTATGAATAGAAGGACTGTGCTTTGAATCCCACAAGACCATCCCTTGTAATTGAAATTTTTTTCAGGCTTTTCTCAGTCCTCATAAATGGTAAATGCTGGGGAGGAACCCCAAACTTAGACCCTTAAAGTTGGCTTTCCAAATTTACTTTCCGAGTTATAATTTCATTTATCATTAGAGTGCATCACCAGCAGTGCTGTATGCTGTAAGAACATGTATTCAACACGATACAAAAGAAATACCTACCACCAATCAAATGATACTATTAGATAAAGTATGTTGGGATCTATCAAGGCATGGTGTAGCCATAGACTAGCTATCGGTGCAGGGCCCCTAAGTGTTAATTAATTTACCAATATGGGTATTACACAAACTTGATGCACAGTGAAATTTGAGGAGAATGTTCTGCACAGAATTGCAGAGGAACCAAATACCATCACATATGCTATTGCATGTGCCCTGGACACTAACCATGTTAGCATATGGCAAGCCATACACAAAGAATAACTTCACCAATTTCACCATCAAAAGGTGCAAGCACTAAGCTGGGAGACTATGGCTCTCAGGTACAATTTTGTAACTGGGCTTTGCTCCAGCAGCCTGAATTTTTTCATTGGTATTGTTTACTGATGAGGTCTTGTTAACCAGGGATGGCATAGTTTTCAACCCAAGAAACAGCCATGTGTGGGACTATATCAATCCACATGCTGTTGCAGAGAAGAGTCAACAGCAGATATTTTCAGTGAAAATATGGGGTGGAATTACTTCAGACCATGTCATTGGCCCACATCTGCCTCCCCCTTGGTTAAATGTACATATTTATCTTTATTTGTTGCAGAACATTGTACCTGCATTTTTAGCAGATGTGCCTCTGCATATTCATCATTGAAAATGGCTACATGATGGAGCTCTGCCCCATTTTTCCCTGGCTGTGCAAGAGCATTTGAACCTGCCCAATGGATCAGAAGGGGGCGTCCAACAGTAGCTTGGCCATCACACTCTCTGGAGCTCAATTCAATTGATTTCTTTTTCTGGGACCATCTCACATCTATGGTGTATGAAACACCTATCACCTCAGAAAAGGACTTAACTGCCCAAATAATAGCAGCATGTGACATTATTTGACACACACCAGAAATCTTGGATAGTATGGCAATCATTTATTCACCACTGTCAATTTGCCTTGAAAATGCAGGTTGCCATTTTCAGCAAATTCTATAAAACTGACATAAAGACTTTGATTGCAATTATTTTACTGACATGTTGAAACTAAAATGCATATTTGAAACATGAATTAAAAGCTTGGGCTAAAACTACATTAATATGCTCTACTCAAAAGCAAATGTGAACGAGACTCAAACTGAATAGCTGCCTTTTATTCTAAATCTAATGTTATAACCATTGCACCAGAGAGGTATGCTCTGAAGCATTTGTGTGTTGTGCTCTCGAATGGTATCATCATTAGCCAGTGGTGTATAGGCACTTTAGCTGTAACTTCAAAATTGGAACAGACAGGGCCATACATCTCCTATCTCAAATTACTTGTTTAAGACACCTCCACATTCTCTGAAAATATTTTGGTGTATTTCATTAACATCCTCTATAGCAATGTGAACCAGCTTCATTATAGAGCACATAATAGTGTCATGAGGAAGATAACATCATGTAATAGTACAAAATTGTACATACAGTAATGGAAGAGGGGGGAGGGTTCTATTGTTCTTAATGGTCAGAGCACTGTAGATATTTAATGCTACATTTATAATTTTGTTTCTTATTCTTTTTCTCTATTTTCTTCTCCATTATGTTGGTATGCAGCAAGCAACTATAGATATTTAGTACTGTACTTTTACTGTAAGTTTGCAGGGGCAGGGAAAGCATGTGCTGCCATGGGACCCATACAATTATTGTATTTTGTAAGTGTACAATAGTCTGAAACTGTCTGACAATAAAAGCCTTTCTTCTACTACTCCTAAAAAATTTATTTGACTTCATTGTAATGTACTGCGTAAAGGCAGTGACACAAGCATGGCTGCTTCTCACACCAAGGTATATAAATATGATACTGGAAGCACATCCAATACAGTAGAAGTAATGTCCATATTACAGAATGGATGGTCATAATTGCTTGTTGTCATCCTCCGCAGCTTAGTGATTACCATACCAGCCTCTAGTTACCGAGGTCATGGATTCAAACCCGGCAGAGGGCAATGGATTTTTTCAGTTGTATAAATCCTTAGCATGGCTTCCTTCAGAAGGAAAGTAAAGTCTGTGGTCCTGTGTCATATCACTATATCACATTGCCAGTGTTGATTATGGGACATTACTTTAACTAACAACCAATGCCATCACGTTACCAAGGTTGAGCTGGGAACCTCAGATGTCAGCTAGACTAGTTTAATTGTCTAGTGTGTATTCTATTCTGCAATACATAACAGAAAGTTTACATAAAACTGTGCTTGACAGCTGAGTCACTGTCAGTGGAGGTCCTGACAGCCATGACTATAAGTGTCCAATTCCTTGACAACTGCTTAATGTTAATGGATATTTAAATGATAGAGAGCCAAATGTCAGAGAAGCCAAAGAGTGAGATACCTGGCAGGCCAGCAACCCACTTAAAAGCCCTCTCTATATATATTTGGGGTACTGGGTAAGCACTTTGACAGCACCTTGGTTAGTACCTTCCCAAAAAACAAACCAGCACCTCCTAGAACAATACTGTGGTCATTCTTCCCGAGAACACATGATCCTCTTTACCAACATACACATCCGGGAAATGACATGGCATAATTTCCAAAGCTAATTTCATTATTTCCCTAAAATCCACTACCTATCAAAATTACATCACTATATCATCTATGATATTTTTGGGTGCTTAAGTTTGAAATATTTTTACATCATATTGAGCGTATTTCATATTTGAAGTTAATTGTTCTTCCACACAAGCCGTGTGTTGCACAAGGTTGGGGAGGTAGAATCAGACAACTAAAAATTCAATGGTTAATTCACAATGGTTCTTGGCTGGTTTTAAAAGTTAGTGAACAGTGAATTAACTGTATGGGAAAATATACACATCATTAAAAACATAAATTGAGCCATGAATTTTGAAACACCAGTGATTGACGATGCCTTACGACTGACCAATAGAAAGAGAGGCACAACGGAAAACAAGGAAGTGTACATCAGTCGGCCGGCTCAATGAGGATGAAGAGCACGTCTCTTCAAAACATGTTTGAATATAATTTTAAGTAAGTGAAGCAACAAGTGTTTTTAATCTGCTGATAAGTGTTTTAACATCTGAGGCAGTATTTTTAACATTTAAATGATTTCAGTCTAATTATATAATATATAAATTCAGTAACCTTAAAGCAATATGTGTATGTAACAATATATAAAAAGTATATATTACAGTCATTGTATATGTTTATATTATTGTATACATGTAATAATGTTATGTCAATGTATTACGTAATTTAATAATGTAGGAGCTGTGAGAATAATAGGTTATAAGTTGCTAACAAGGAGGTAACCTTGAGGCAATAATGAATTTGAAAGTTTAAAAATACTACTGATAATTCTTGGAACAACAATAATGTAATTTTTGAGACAGTTTAATAAATAGCCAATCAACAACCAGAAAAAGCTTTAGTTAAATGAAGGTATTCTATTGGAGTAGGATTAGCCAATCAGAAACTGAAATATAGTAAAATTTACAAATTTAGTTGCTTGTAGACAGCACTCATAACTGGACGCATTGGTTGTAGACAGTGTTCCTAACTGGACGCGAGATGCGTTCTCGAGAAATTTAATACATATTTTGTGTGAGAAAAAAATACTTTACGTATTAAAAAGTGCAAGTAATTAATAAACAAATCTCACAGCTCTCTATATCAGTGAAGTGTTATTTAAATTGTGTCAAGCATTAATAAATGGAGTGAAGTAAAATTATAATCTGTGTAAGCCTACATTCTTCAGTCGCACCACTCCCTGCTAAAACATTCATATCTCTCCAAAAAATATAAATACTGATGCAGCCGAGGCAAACATAAATAATTAAATAAATAATATTTAAAGAAACGGTCAAAATTACAAAGTAAATTCTTTTTAAACATTTGGGGCAAAGGCTACTGGAAAATTTTTGCCATACGTATGGTTGCAACTACTTCAAGTTCGGCTCCCCAACATAAGAACTACAACACAAACCTTCTTCAAATTGGCTTCCAAAATATGGGGCAGATAACAATTACATAAATAAAAGAACATAATCTTATATAAATGGCTGCCTGGAAGTGAATTCACATAAACGATAAAACACTCCTCATAAAATTTATCCCAAGTAAAACCCATAATTCTACAGATTAATACTGATAACCTTCCATAAATGAAGTGAACATAATAAATTTCTAGGAACCTGGATTGAGTCAGGGTTAAATTGGAAAGTGTGCATTAATTATTTTGCTAATAAGCTAACCAAAATATGCCATGCTTTCAGAGTAGCAAGCAAACCATGTACTGTAGGTGTCTCAAAAACCATGTATTTTGGAAGTGTCCACTCCATATTAACTTAGACTAGAAGATTTTCAAGGAAATATCCTCAGCTCGAACGCCCTTTGACATGGCATAATTTCCAAAGCTAATTTCATTATTTCCCTAAAATCCACTACCTATCAAAATTACATCACTATATCATCTATGATATTTTTGGGTGCTTAAGTTTGAAATATTTTTACATCATATTGAGCGTATTTCATATTTGAAGTTAATTGTTCTTCCACACAAGCCGTGTGTTGCACAAGGTTGGGGAGGTAGAATCAGACAACTAAAAATTAAATGGTTAATTCACAATGGTTCTTGGCTGGTTTTAAAAGTTAGTGAACAGTGAATTAACTGTATGGGAAAATATACACATCATTAAAAACATAAATTGAGCCATAAATTTTGAAACACCAGTGATTGATGATGCCTTACGACTGACCAATAGAAAGAGAGGCACAACGGAAAACAAGGAAGTGTACATCAGTCGGCCGGCTCGATGAGGATGAAGAGCACGTCTCTTCAAAACATGTTCGAATATAATTTTAAGTAAGTGAAGCAACAAGTGTTTTTAATCTGCTGATACGTGTTTTAACATCTGAGGCAGTATTTTTAACATTTAAATGATTTCAGTCTAATTATATAATAAATAAATTCAGTAACAGCCCGCCTTAAAGCAATATGTGTATGTAACAATATATAAAAAGTATATATTACAGTCATTGTATATGTTTATATTATTGTATACATGTAATAATGTTATGTGAATGTATTACGTAACTTAATAATGTAGGAGCTGTGAGAATAATAGCTTATAAGTTGCTAACAAGGAGGTAACCTTGAGGCAATAATGAATTTGAAAGTTTAAAAATACTACTGATAATTCTTGGAACAACAATAATGTAATTTTTGAGACAGTTTAATAAATAGCCAATCAACAACCAGAAAAAGCTTTAGTTAAATGAAGGTATTCTATTGGAGTAGGATTAGCCAATCAGAAACTGAAATATAGTAAAATTTACAAATTCAGTTGCTTGTAGCCAGCACTCATAACTGGACGCATTGGTTGTAGACAGTGTTCCTAACTGGACGCGAGATGCGTTCTCGTGAAATTTAATACATATTTTGTGTGAGAAAAAAATAGTTTACGTATTAAAAAGTGCAAGTAATTAATAAACAAATCTCACAGCTCTCTATATCAGTGAAGTGTTATTTAAATCGTGTCAAGCATTAATAAATGGTGTGAAGTAAAATTATAATCTGTGTAAGCCTACATTCTTCAGTCGCACCACTCCCTGCTAAAACATTCATATCTCTAAAAAAATATAAATACTGACGCAGCCAAGGCAAACATAAATAATATTTAAAGAAACGGTCAAAATTACAAAGTTAATTCTTTTTAAACATTTGGGGCAAAGGCTACTGGAAAATTTTTGCCATACGTGTGGTTGCAACTACTTCAAGTTCGGCTCCCCAACATAAGAACTATAATACAAACCTTCTTCAAATTGGCTTCCAAAATATGGGGCAGATAACAATTACATAAATAAAAGAACATAATCTTATATAAATGGCTGCCTGGAAGTGAATTCACATAAATGATAAAACACTCCTCATAAAATTTATCCCAAGTAAAACCCATAATTCTACAGATTAATACTGATAACCTTCCATAAATGAAGTGAACATAATAAATTTCTAGGAACCTGGATTGAGTCAGGCTTAAATTGGAAAGTGTGCATTAATTATTTTGCTAATAAGCTAACCAAAATATGCCATGCTTTCAGAGTAGCAAGCAAATTATGTACTGTAGGTGTCTCAAAAACCATGTATTTTGGAAGTGTCCACTCCATATTAACTTAGACTAGAAGATTTTCAAGGAAATATCCTCAGCTCGAACTCCCTTTGACATGGCATAATTTCCAAAGCTAATTTCATTATTTCCCTAAAATCCACTACCTATCAAAATTACATCACTATATCATCTATGATATTTTTGGGTGCTTAAGTTTGAAATATTTTTACATCATATTGAGCGTATTTCATATTTGAAGTTAATTGTTCTTCCACACAAGCCGTGTGTTGCACAAGGTTGGGGAGGTAGAATCAGACAACTAAAAATTAAATGGTTAATTCACAATGGTTCTTGGCTGGTTTTAAAAGTTAGTGAACAGTGAATTAACTGTATGGGAAAATATTTACATCATTAAAAACATGAATTGAGCCATGAATTTTGAAACACCAGTGATTGACGATGCCTTATGACTGACCAATAGAAAGAGAGGCACAACGGAAAACAAGGAAGTGTACATCAGTCAGCCGGCTCGATGAGGATGAAGAGCACGTCTCTTCAAAACATGTTCGAATATAATTTTAAGTAAGTGAAGCAACAAGTGTTTTTAATCTGCTGATAAGTGTTTTAACATCTGAGGCAGTATTTTAAACATTTAAATGATTTCAGTCTAATTATATAATATATAAATTCAGTAACCTTAAAGCAATATGTGTATGTAACAATATATAAAAAGTATATATTACAGTCATTGTATATGTTTATATTATTGTATACATGTAATAATCTTATGTCAATGTATTACGTAATTTAATAATGTAGGAGCTGTGAGAATAATAGGTTATAAGTTGCTAACAAGGAGGTAACCTTGAGGCAATAATGAATTTGTAAGTTTAAAAATACTACTGATAATTCTTGGAACAACAATAATGTAATTTTTGAGACAGTTTAATAAATAGCCAATCAACAACCAGAAAAATTTTAGTTAAATGAAGGTATTCTATTGGAGTAGGATTAGCCAATCAGAAACTGAAATATAGTAAAATTTATAAATTCAGTTGCTTGTAGACAGCACTCATAACTGGACGCATTGGTTGTAGACAGTGTTCCTAACTGGACGCGAGATGCGTTCTCGAGAAATTTAATACATATTTTGTGTGAGAAAAAAATAGTTTACGTATTAAAAAGTGCAAGTAATTAATAAACAAATCTCACAGCTCTCTATATCAGTGAAGTGTTATTTAAATTGTGTCAAGCATTAATAAATGGAGTGAAGTAAAATTATAATCTGTGTAAGCCTACATTCTTCAGTCGCACCACTCCCTGCTAAAACATTCATATCTCTAAAAAAATATAAATACTGTCGCAGCCGAGGCAAACATAAATAATTAAATAAATAATATTTAAAGAAACGGTCAAAATTACAAAGTTAATTCTTTTTAAACATTTGGGGCAAAGGCTACTGGAAAATGTTTGCCATACGTGTGGTTGCAACTACTTCAAGTTCGGCTCCCCAACATAAGAACTACAATACAAACCTTCTTCAAATTGGCTTCCAAAATATGGGGCAGATAACAAATACATAAATAAAAGAACATAATTTATTTAAAGGTGAGTCGGAATTGTTACACTAACATCACTTAAGTTTAGTGATTGTTAGTGTAACAATTCCGACTCACCTTTAAATAAATTCAATACACATCACTGTTTCTAGCTTCTTTTCATTACAATATCAACGTAAAAGAACATAATCTTATATAAATGGCTACCTGGAAGTGAATTCACATAAATGATAAAACACTCCTCATAAAATTTATCCCAAGTAAAACCCATAATTCCACAGATTAATACTGATAACCTTCCATAAATGAAGTGAACATAATAAATTTCTAGGAACCTGGATTGAGTCAGGGTTAAATTGGAAAGTGTGCATTAATTATTTTGCTAATAAGCTAACCAAAATATGCCATGCTTTCAGAGTAGCAAGCAAACTATGTACTGTAGGTGTCTCAAAAACCATGTATTTTGGAAGTGTCCACTCCATATTAACTTAGACTAGAAGATTTTCAAGGAAATATCCTCAGCTCGAACTCCCTTTGACATGGCATAATTTCCAAAGCTAATTTCATTATTTCCCTAAAATCCACTACCTATCAAAATTACATCACTATATCATCTATGATATTTTTGGGTGCTTAAGTTTGAAATATTTTTACATCATATTGAGCGTATTTCATATTTGAAGTTAATTGTTCTTCCACACAAGCCGTGTGTTGCACAAGGTTGGGGAGGTAGAATCAGACAACTAAAAATTAAATGGTTAATTCACAATGGTTCTTGGCTGGTTTTAAAAGTTAGTGAACAGTGAATTAACTGTATGGGAATATATACACATCATTAAAAACATAAATTGAGCCATGAATTTTGAAACACCAGTGATTGACGATGCCTTACGACTGACCAATAGAAAGAGAGGCACAACGGAAAACAGGGAAGTGGAAGAAGTTACCTGACATGTACATTAGTCGGCCGGCTCGATGAGGATGAAGAGCACGTCTCTTCAAAACGTGTTCGAATATAATTTTAAGTAAGTGAAGCAACAAGTGTTTTTAATCTGCTGATAAGTGTTTTAACATCTGAGGCAGTATTTTTAACATTTAAATGATTTCAGTCTAATTATATAATATATAAATTTAGTAACAGCCCGCCTTAAAGCAATATGTGTATATAAAAAGTATATATTACAGTCATTGTATATGTTTATATTATTATATACATGTAATAATGTTATGTGAATGTATTATGTAATTTAATAATGTAGGAGCTGTGAGAATAATAGGTGATAAGTTGCTAACAAGGAGGTAACCTTGAGGCAATAATGAATTTGAAAGTTTAAAAATACTACTGATAATTCTTGGAACAACAATAATGTAATTTTTGAGACAGTTTAATAAACAGCCAATCAACAACCAGAAAAAGCTTTAGTTAAATGAAGGTATTCTATTGGAGTAGGATTAGCCAATCAGAAACTGAAATATAGTAAAATTTACAAATTCAGTTGCTTGTAGACAGCACTCATAACTGGACGCATTGGTTGTAGACAGTGTTCCTAACTGGACGCGAGATGCGTTCTCGAGAAATTTAATACATATTTTGTGTGAGAAAAAAATAGTTTACGTATTAAAAAGTGCAAGTAATTAATAAACAAATCTCACAGCTCTCTATATCAGTGAAGTGTTATTTAAATCGTGTCAAGCATTAATAAATGGAGTGAAGTAAAATTATAATCTGTGTAAGCCTACATTCTTCAGTCGCACCACTCCCTGCTAAAACATTCATATCTCTAAAAAAATATAAATACTGACGCAGCCGAGGCAAACATAAATAATTAAATAAATAATATTTAAAGAAACGGTCAAAATTACAAAGTTAATTCTTTTTAAATATTTGGGGCAAAGGCTACTGGAAAATTTTTGCCATACGTGTGGTTGCAACTACTTCAAGTTCGGCTCCCCAACATAAGAACTACAATACAAACCTTCTTCAAATTGGCTTCCAAAATATGGGGCAGATAACAATTACATAAATAAAAGAACATAATCTTATATAAATGGCTGCCTGGAAGTGAATTCACATAAATGATAAAACACTCCTCATAAAATTTATCCCAAGTAAAACCCATAATTCTACAGATTAATACTGATAACCTTCCATAAATGAAGTGAGCATAATAAATTTCTAGGAACCTGGATTGAGTCAGGCTTAAATTGGAAAGTGTGCATTAATTATTTTGCTAATAAGCTAACCAAAATATGCCATGCTTTCAGAGTAGCAAGCAAACTATGTACTGTAGGTGTCTCAAAAACCATGTATTTTGGAAGTGTCCACTCCATATTAACTTAGACTAGAAGATTTTCAAGGAAATATCCTCAGCTCGATCTCCCTTTACAGGGAAAATGTTTGAATTTTTTTTCTGATAAATGGCTGTAATGATTTTGATTCAAGTACCATATATTTAAGATATTTACATGAGAAATAAAATGCATATCTTGAATTTTATGTGAATAGCCTATTTGGAAAGAATTTTGTATAATTTTGTATGACTGATAAACCAGAAGAGATAGACATAAGCTGACTAAACAAACAATGTATGCCACTTTAAAACAAACAATATACGTCAATTAATTTCATTTGTGGCATCAGCCATTCCCAAGTTAACCATTATAATTGGTTTGATTTTTCAGTACTGTAATTTAATTTCCTGCAGTCCTGTCAAGCTTCAGTTATTTCCTGCAATACCATGGAGGGAGCATGGAATTTCAAGGTCAGTATACAGCAACCAATTTTTAAACATTTTACTATCACTTTTCCATTTTTACCGATATAAAAAATGTGTAATTAAACTATTTATGAAAACATTTATCTTAACTTGAAATAGATAGAAGAATGAGCTTTTGCAACAAAAAATCTATAGAAACTAAATAACCTATAGCGGCCCCATTAGCAGCATTTAGGTGATTTGCAATATACAATTTACATGCTTTGACTACTGTACTTTGGTATACTAACTTTGGACTACTAACTTATGTAATCACTTACACACAAATGTTTGTTTTCCAGATTTTTTATTATACTAATTGACTTTATTACTTGCCACAGATAAATTGAATTCCTGTTTTCTTTACCTGTGTATAAGGATCCTTTATATATAAGGTGTGTAAGAACTTAGATGTCCAATTATATTTGAAAAATGGTTCGTAAAGCAGTTTGAGACATCTGACTTTTGGTCAGTACTGTTAATCACTGTTAAATTAGTTATCTAATTATTTACTTTATTGGTTTCCTGTTACATGTCTAACCTTCTGTTAAAGGGATTTACTTCCAATATGTGCATTTATGATGAAACTGCTGCTGTACTGATCTCTGCCTTATTGCTTACTTTCCTAAGTATGGTTGAATAAACTCTGTAGTGTTTTTACTTTCTCCACTACCTACTTCCTGATACTGACCAGCCGGCAACAGTTTATGTTGGGGTGCTAATGGACAGGCTGGAAGATATCCACCGTCTCACCAGGGAGCACCTGAAGCTAGCAAGGGACCGAATGAAGGCATATTATGACTATCTGGTGAACAGTGCCGGATTCTAGTTGGGTGACCTCATATACTTCTATGGTCCAACTAGGAGTATAGGGAAGTTGCCAAAACTGCAATGTTCCTAGGACAGCCTGCATCAGTGTTGTGGTATACAACATTCGGCATTAACTCGAGGGTAAGCTGATGGTGGTCCATCTTGATCAGCTCATGGAGCTGCCCAAAACGACCAGCTATGAGGAGGGAGCTATGTGACACAGCAACTTTGGCTCAAGGTTTTTGGGAGGTCGGTACGAGGCAGTCAGAGATAAACAAAGATAAGAGACACTCATCAATATAACCACCGGAAACATCATCATTAGATAACCAGAATCTTCTATAAGTTTCCTTCCCCTGCCTCCAGAATGTTCCAAAAAGTTCTATGGAAGATTCCATTGACTATATATGCAAGCGTTCTTGCGAGGAGTTAGTCAGTCATTTAGTGAGTGAGTTACCAAATGCGTTTCTGGTGTAACATCAAGTGCAGTTCTACAAGTGAGTTTGTGATGCTGCTGCTGCTGCAGCAGAGAATGAAGAAGTCTACTCCCCAGCAAGTGAACCACCTAGAGGAAGTGGCTATGTTGTGGCTACATTGTATATGTTTTATTATGCTGCTAGATCAAGAAGGAAAGTGAATGACAGGGAAATAGAATTAGTTCACATTAGTGAAGTGGTATGAACTAAGTGAAGTCCCAGTGAAAGTTTAACTAGATCAAAACCGTGAGAACTGAGTGAGGTGACAGTTAAAAACTGGAAAAAGTCACAATATCTGGAATTTTCTGGAAATAGCCTCTGATGTCCTCATTTTAAATGACTTGCATAACTGCTAATTCATAAGAGATAGATAAAATCTTACCACAGAAATGAGGTAGAGCTTGTTAGAGCACATGGTTTATGTCAAATCTTTTTGTGGAGTTAATGACTTCTAAGATATTCCTATTTATTGGTTTGAATTTTCAATTATTTACACTGTTCTCAAATAGGAAGATGTTTTTCACTTTTTTTGTTTTCCTGGTCATACAAAGTGAACGTAATTTCAAAGCCATCACATAGCAACCAGCTCATAAAAGATTACTTAAGCCTATTGTATTTCCCTATTCCCATTGTACCTACAAGAAAATATGTAATAAAAAATTTCTGCAGGTGTTTATCATGATTAACATGAAGTAGGTAGAAGAATAAACTTTTGCAAGAATATTTCGTTGAAGAATGGGTAGGAAAAGTTATGTAAATGTAACATATCAAATATATTTTTTTAAATATGCATTTATCTTTTTTTTTTTTTTTTGCAAGACATTAAAATCCATTTCATCAGCTATCCAGAATTTTTATTGTTTTGCTTATTTTAATGAATTTTATGGAAAGGTAAGATTGAAATATTGTTTGAATACATTTAGAAAATGGTCATATTGCTATTAAGATTATCTGATTTGAAAACATTTACCTAGTTCTGTTTACTAAGCAGGAATTTGAATTATTTCAGGTTTTCATTACTACTAGTATATTTAGATCCTCTAAAATATTAGTTGCTCTCCTAAGTTTGTGTTTAATTCTAAGTGCATATGCAAGAGAACTGCATTGTGGTCAGAGAGACCAGTATCAATAATTTTGCTATTGTAAGGAAAAATGGCAAAATTGTTGACACTGATCTCTCTGACCACAATGTAAGGTTTACATTGTTACATACAGATTTGACACAATGGAGTAAATTATCCTAAAAATCCTATTCCCTAAACCCAGCAAACTGATGTTTCCAACAACACCCTACCAAGCAATAAATACTCCTTTTAAAAATAAACATACCACTATTAAACAAAATAGCAAAATGTTTTCACAAAATTTCAATAATAGAAATAATTTATTTGACTCTGTTATCAAACAATTAGGCAGCAATGTTAAACATAGCAAAAAATAAAGTATAAAACCCACACCAAAAACAACTAGATCCAGAAAGGCACCAAATATAAGAATTATTTGAGTACACAAATTGGCAAGAGAATTAGTTGAAGAACAATTTAGTACTGGAACAAAACATCATTCATTTGTTAATATAGGATATGTACTTCTTAGAAGACACAATGGAAGATTACATCAAATTTAATTATAAATTAATCAAGATAGGCCCAATTGACACAGATTTCAGAATTAAAACATTTATTTGCGGAATTAAAACTGGACATATTTTGTATTCAGGAACCCTATTCTATAAACAACAAAATTACACACATTCACATCAAAGCATGAGTAATCAGCATTGAAATAGCACAATGGCAGTAATTGTAATAAATAACCTTAATGTGTTAATAGTATAACACAAATAAATGATTCTCACACAAACTGCATTAAAATTACCCATGAAACTGGAAATTTATTCTCGGTAATCTTTACTTCCAATACGACCATCCAATTATTTTATTTTTTTTATTTATTTTAAAAGCAAAAATATAAATATAATTTTTATAGATCCTGAAATGTTACATACAGGGGACACCAATGCAAAATCAGATTGGTGGTATAATATAACCTGAGATAAAAGGGGAGAGGAACTTGAAGAAGCAATTTCAGAATTAAATATGATTATATAAAATGAACCCCATAATCCGCTCACTAATGAAAATTGTCAAGGAGCAATTGTAATATAGATTTAACCCTGTGCAATTTTAAAAGTGATAGCAAAGTCATGAACTGGAAAGAAGGGCAAGACCTTACTTCCAGTGCCCACAGATTAGTAAATTTTAATTGCTGTATAAAAATATCACATAATGAGTGTGTTGAATTTGATAAATTAAGCTACAATTATGCACAAGCAAATTGGGAGGAAATGAAAAATGTTTTTGATAATAGCAAATTAGAATATATAAGAACATCGATTGATACAGGTGCCAACAAATTGGTGAATATAATTCAGTTAGCGATATCAAAAACAGTATCTAAACAAAGAATTAAAAAGGATAGTTGCTGGACTGGTACATTACAAAAAGCACAAAGAAAAACAGGAAAAACTGAGGAGAATTTATTAAAATCAAAATCAATAGCGGCAGAAGAACAGGAAAGCAACGTAAGAAATTATAGACAAGCTAAGGAAAGATTTAAAGAACTATTAAATGGAACTAGCAGCAATTCATGGAAACAAATTTGCATACCAAAATGTGGGAAATACCATATAAGATCATCATGGAAAAAATTATGAATCCAGAGATTTTAACAACAGTACAGAAAGAAGATGGCGCAATGACCACAAGTTGGAAAGAATCAACAAACGAACTTTTGGATAAATTACTCCCTGATGATGTTAGAATAGATGACATAAATAATACTTTAAAGGGAATTAATATGAACTCAGCATACATTAATAATAAAGTTATATTTCATTCACTATATTTTTGGAAATTAAATTAATGATTAAAAACCTCAAGAGAAAAAGGCTGCAAGACCTGATAAATTAACTAATGAAGTATTAATTTGTTTGGAAGAAAAATTAACACCACTTTTATTTAAACTCTTCAACGATTGTATATGGCAAGTTCGCTTTCCCTATTGTTGCAAAGAGGCCAAAGGAATGATTAAGATCCAAAAGTTTCAAAATCCTATTGATCCATATGTCTATTAAATATAATTGGGAAAGTTTTTGTACAGTTAATATATAAAGGAATTATGGAATATAGAACAATGATTGGCATGAGTGAAAAAGCAATTTGGGTTCAGGAAAGAGAAGTCCAGGGAGGTTGCAGTAATTGAAGTAATAAATACAGTTAAATTATCCAAATCTAAATACATGATAGGAATATTTATTGCTATTTCTGGGGCTTTTGATAACCTATGGTGGCCATTTCTTTTTGATAGATTACAAAGGAAAAATTTCCCAAAAAGTCTTAATGCCATTTTGAAAGATTACTGTGTAGATAGAAAAGTACATATAGAAGGAGTCAAGGAGGTTGTTAATAAACAAAAGGAATAATAATAAACAGAAGAATAAATAATGATATAGATGTGAAAAATACCATCACTTATGCAGATGATGTTATTTTTATTATTGAAGGAAATTCAAGAATGAGCCAATAATTTAAAATAGAAATTAAAATATTGTGTTGTAAGTCGAAATTGCAGACTGCACCCTCAAAATCATGTTATATGACCCTTAAAGGAAGCCTAAATACAAATCCAATAATAAAATATAATAATATTACAATAAAAAGGGAAAAGGAAGTTAAAATGTTTGGGAATGTTTTCAGATGAGAAGCAAAACTTTGGAAAACACACTTTACATGTTAAACCCAAATCTGAGAAAACCATGATGAAATTAGACAAACTGATACAATCAAACATCAAAATATCTGTAAACGTTATTACTACATAACATAATACCATTTTTGCAACAATAATTACATATGAGGCTGGGGTGTGGGCTACAAGAATGTATGATGCAACAATTAGGAATCAACTAAGAAATACATAAAGAAAAATGTTATTACATACACAGAGGCAGTTAATACCACACCCCCAAAACGTTGTCCTCCATGATCTAGGGGTACCATGCTAGCTTCTAGTTCCCGAGGTCATGGGTTCAAATCCAGTGAAGAGCAGTGAAATTTTTTGGGTGTAAAAAGTCTTAGCATGGCTTCCTTCGGAAGGGAAGTAAAGGCAGTGGTCCTGTGTCATATATTTATGGCACGCAAAAGAACCTCAAGCCTGATAAAGAGGCCTCTGAGCAAAATTTCCGGCCTTTCATGCCCAGTATAGAATGGGATGCTAAGAACCATAGCAGTTAAAAAGTGTCCATAAATAAAACTCAATTTAAATTTTACGCTCACAATGGCTTTATTAGTCTCTACAGGAATTTGGCCAACTGGTTTATTAGTAAGGTGGCACCATGGCGGAGTGTTAGACCACTTGCCTCCCACCAAGGCAGCCTGAGTTTGATCCCAGGGATCCATATGTGGGATTTGTGGTTGGCAAAGCAGCATCTGGGCAGGTTTTCTCTGGTTTCTTCTGCCATTCATTTCACCAATTGCTCCATCATCACCTTTCCTTCCGCCCAATTCACCATCATTTCATATCATCTCCTTTTCTCTCATACCAGGCTTCAGGCTGATCACCCATCCTGGGTCTTCTATTCGATCCAATAGTTTATTTGTTCCCTAACAGGTGTCTGAGCCCAAGCATTGGCTGGTAAGTCCCGGGGGTGTAAGTCTCCAAACAGGGAGGGTAAACCGAGAAAGATGAAAGAAGAAGATTTATTAGTAAGATTAAGAGGTACAATGTTTTGGCTTAAGAGAAGAAATTATGAGAAAGTAGAAGAAATTGTAGGTTCACAATATAATTCCATACCTGAAATAAAGAACAAATTAAAACTAATTTGGCGACTGGAGTGAAATTAAATGAATGAGGGAAGAAGAAACCATAATATATTTGGTAATATAAACAAAAGGTTATATATAGGCATATTATATCAATGAACGGACTTTGGCAAAGAACTTATTGGCAAAAGTTTAAGAAGAGTCAGGATGACACTTGTACATGATGTGGCACACAAGACACACCAAAACATGTCTTCTTTGAATGTGGTCCAAACATTAAAACAAAGAACAAAATTAAGCAGCTTTAAATTGATTATATATTAAAGAATGAAGCTTTATGCAATTATCTTGAAAAATTATCACACAAAATTAGCCAGCTAGCCTGGGAAGAAAGAATAGAGCAGTAGGAGATAGCAGTAGTAGTTGAAGCAGAAGAAGTAGTTCGAAGATCAGAAAGAATAAGACGAATAAGAATATACAAAATAGTTCTAATCAATTAAATAATTCACCATTTAGAAATGATACATAAACCAGAACCAGATGATGGAGAGAAGAGGGAGAGAATGCAGATGAAGAAATTGGAGAAGAAAGACAAGAAGAAGAAGAAGAAGAAGAAGAAGAAGAAGAAGAAGAAGAAGAAGAAGAAGAAGAAGAAGGAGAAGGAGGAGGAGGAGGAGGAGGAGGAGGAGAAGAAGGGGATAATGATCAAATTTATAGCAGAAGATTGCATTGGACTGCTATGGGGAGACAACATTGATTAGAAAGAAGAATATGGCCAAGGAGATGATTAGATGAAATTTATTAATAGGAATGGTGGAGGTGAAGAAGAAAAGAAAATGGTAAAAATTATAACTATAATGGGAAAGAAGAAAAATACAATGATCAAGGAGATGATTAGATGAAACTTATATCATTAAATTAACAAAATTAGAAGAAGAACCATGGAGGAATGGCAGAGGCAAAGAAGCGAAGAAAAGGAGGAGATGATAATTATAGTGGGAAAGAAGAAAATTACAATGACCAAAGAAATGATTAAATGAAATGATTAGTAAAATGAACAAAATTAGAAGAGAAACATTGGAGGAATGGTGGAGGCGAAGAGGAGGAAGGATATCATAATTATAGTGAGGCTGAAGGAGAAGGTGGTGCTGGAGTGTAGGTTGGTGAGCTGTAGGAAAAGGGCGAAGGAGAAGTCAGAAAGAGAATGGGAGGTGTAGTAGTGGCAGTAGTGACCGGGCTTGGGAAAATGGAGAAAAATGGTGGCAGAAGATTAATGTGAAGTGTAGTGAATTACAGTGTCAATTTAAAAGGCGCAAAAAAAGTTCTTTAAATGAATAATAGGTTGAGAAAAAAGTGAAGTGAATTACAGTTTTAACTTACATGGTTATAAAAGTTAGAATTAAAAGGTGGAATTGTGGAAAAGGAGATTGGGTGAAATAGTGAAGTCTAGTGAGTTAAATTATTAACCCAAGAGGTGATAAAGTTAAAATTAAAAGTGAAAGAGTGTGAAAGAAGGTAAAGTGAGTCAACGTAGTTTAGTGAATTATAATTTTATGTTCAGTAAGGAAACAAAATATAAGTAAGCTATTGCATGTGAAGTTATAAAGTAGTAGAAAGAAGAAGTAATTGAAAGGTAGGTAAATAAATAGTCATAAGTGAAGTGGAATAGTTAAATTATTTAAGAAGATAAATAAGTAAAATCAAGAAAATTATAGTTGTAGAGAAATATAAATAATGTAGAATTTAAATAAAATAAATAATATAAATAAATAAACATATAAACAAAAAAATACTAATTAACTAATATAAACAATTCAAATGAAATCAAATAAAGTAAAAATACAGCATGGTGAAGATAGATGAAGAGTTTAAAGTTATAATAAGGGTATAAAATGTATAAGTGAAGTTGTATGGTGGAATTATTGGAAATGATAATTAAGTGAAATAAGGAATATTGTAGTTGTATACAATGCTTTTTCTTCATGATGCTACAGCCCATAAAGGGCCTAGACCTGCCAACCGGACTACTGGCCTCATGCATACATATCCAACCAATACGGAAGGTGATGTGGCCAGCATCATGCATTCCCCAGCCAGAATGTTGGCCTCTGTGGCTGGGTTACAATACTTAAATAATGCAATAGGATGTCTACAAAGGGACATAGAGGATGGACTGAAACCTCTAGGAGGAAAACTATTTTATTTATTTATTAATCCTTTAACATCAATTCAGTACATAGTACATTGATACAGGATATGTCAATAGTTAAATTTATATATTTACATTACAATAAAGTTATATATAATTTGAGTTCAACTATGATATACAATAGATATATTTATAAATTAAATGACATACTACTAGATAACTTAACGGATTAGTACAACGTCTTATGCAAACAAGGATTTATTAAACTGTAAATATTCTACTACATGTGGCCTTCCTAGATTACTCCAAGGCTTTTGACAACATCAATAGATGGACCCTAGTGGACAAGCTTGAGGACTTTGTGAGCAAAAAAAGTTATGAAGGGAGGCTCATCAGGATCCTGCTGGGCAGTAACCACATAGAAATATCAGTCTTAACACTAAGTCCTAAGTATACAACAGACAAACAAGAGTACTAGAGGGAGATCTGCTCAGTCCTTTATTGTTCAACTTAGCCACAGCACATGTTACTGGACTAATACCAGCAAACGTGAAAATATATCTATACACAGATGACATGGCACTGATCTCCACCAGCCAGCAAGACCTACAATTGGCTTTTGGCAAAGAGTCAGACTGGGCAGAATGAAACGACTTGTGCCTCAATGAGGAAAGATTGTCACAATTACTTTCAGGAAGGGAGGAAGGTGGTAAAACTAGTCTATAAAGGCAAACCTCTCAATTCAGTAC
Source organism: Deroplatys truncata (assembly GCA_030765065.1). Classification (NCBI taxonomy): domain Eukaryota; kingdom Metazoa; phylum Arthropoda; class Insecta; order Mantodea; family Mantidae; genus Deroplatys; species Deroplatys truncata. The sequence continues at coordinate 106,335,998 of CM060990.1, read as the reverse complement.
CATACTTCAAATATCTAGGAGTGGCATACCAAACAACAGGGATGGTATTCACAAACCACATCAAGGGGAGAGTGAATTCTGCAATGAGGGACATGAGCGATATAAGATACCTCTGGCACCTGCCATTAAAGACAGCATTGAAACTATTCCAATTATTCCAGACAAAGATAGAACCAGTAGCGAGGTATGGGCTAAAGAACATATAGTCACATCTAAAACACAAACACCTGGCAGAATTAGAGAAACTCAAAAGCACCTATCTGAAATGAGCCCTTTGTCTCTCATAGTTTACATCATCCCAACTTACGTATGTACTAGTGGGAGGAATGTCGTTTGTACAAGACCTGAGAATGAAACTACTTCTACCATTAACCCACAGCTATGAGAGACTAATGCAAGACTTAGACGAGAAGTGAAATGAGATATGGAGCGACTTCTGTAGCATGGATGCGATGGTGTACAAAGACTGAATGCAAAGACTCTACGAACTACAACATACCATGACCCGATTTGCAATACATGGCTTACACTTCAAAGTGCACAAGAACAAAAATTACCAATCTGTATATCAGTGGGTGGAAGCAAAACATCCATTAATTAAATTTTTAACAATATTGAAATAAAGAATATTTTGTTTTTGTCCATTCAGTAAATTTTACATTGTTGCATTGTCATGCTGTTGAACTGAGCATTATTCTATATACATACATTTTTTTTTCCTGAAACTGAGTATTTAATAGTAGAAAAAGTCCTTAAGTTGCTTTGTTCAAATTAATTTGTCCGTACATATCATCTTATGGCTGCATAAGATGTTAGGACTCCCTGTACTTGTGCTTAAGATGTTTGGCTAAACATTCTCAAAACACTTATTTGTTAAAAATGCATTAAATGGTTGTCTGAATGGGACACTTGTGTTATCAGGTAAGGAATATTAAAGCTTAGAGTTAATGTATGGATTGGGTGAGGGCAAAATCTTTTCGAAAATTTGCGCTTACCTATGCCAAGAACAATACTCTGAATAACACATGACAACTTTACAAGAATGAATGGCAGAAAAGTCAATGACAAAAAAACCAACCTATTGTTAGATACAGTTAAATGGTGATTACTTAATATAGTTAATATTACAATGAATTGTTTTAAAAATGTTTAATGCATATTTATGCACTTGTATCAATAAAAATTACAAAACTAATCAATTACTTTTGCGCAATTATGTGCAGTTAAACCAAAATCAGAATGGAAAGGTAGAATCAGACTGACAACTTCAATGTCATAGCTGGGATTTGAACCACAGCTCTTCCGATCTCCATTTGATTGCTCTGACCAACTGTGCTACCATGGCAAATCCTAGCACAACATTAAATTCCTCAAATTACTTGTATTTTTCCCAGTAAACCACAAGATTTAAAATTCATTTTGAGATGATATACCCAATAGTGGATTACAATGTCCTAAGTGCTTTAAGCCGGGCTTCATAGTTAACTGCTAATAGGTTGATTGGTGATTAATTAATTATTCTTTCACACAAGTCATGTGTAGGACAATATTAGAATGTTAGAATCAGGCCAAAAAATGCAATGCCATATTCGGGATTAGAACCATGGAGAGTCATCTCAAAATGAATTTTAGATCTCTTTGTGGTTCATTGGGAAAAATACAAGTCAGTTGAGGAATTTAAGCCATGCCAGCAATTTGTCATGGTGGTTTTGTTGTTTACAGTAACCGAACAGAGATAAAAAGATACATGGTTCAAATCCCGGTTATGGCATTGAATTTTTCAGTCTGGTTCTATCTTTCCTACCTTATCCTACATATGGTTTGTGTGTAAGAATAATTAATTATCAAAATTAGTGTCTTAACAGGCACTCATGTGCCACTTTGGAACAGCAATGGCAGGAACTGTTGGCTTTTAAATTTGTTTTCCTGGGTATTAAATTAACTTTTGGTTCTAGGGTAATATTTGCTGGTCTTTTACTGCTGCTACAGTAGAAATTTCTTTACAATATTTTGCTGGGATGTAATTCTTTGTGGTGGCTTCCTATTCATTATAAAAAGGTGCCTACTTTTTATAAAAATTGGTGGTTATATTCTGCCTACCAACCAACAATATTTTTCTACATTACAATGTATGTGCCATAGAAAGAATATCAAAGCAGTATACTACTTGTATTTCTCATACACATATGCAACTTTTAAGTCACTACAAACATTATGGTAATGTAAACAGTCTCTTTGGGTAGTTGGTGGCATACATTATAGAGGATTCCCATGACTGTACGAGAAGCTACAGAGAGTTACAAAGCATAATATGTGACATGCTTCTGGACACATCATCAATTCTATCATGTTAAGTTTCATTGGCATTTTCAGTGGCAACTCTTCAAACCTCCCTTGCCAGTGTCTTCCCAACAAAATCTAGATTAAGTAAGCTTCTTTCATAAAATGATAGTTTAAGTCCATATTTTGGTGGCACACAGTATAGAGGATTCCATGACCATACAAGAAGCTACAGACAATTACAAAGCATAATATGTCACATATGCTTCTGGATCCATCATAATTCAATCATGTTTCATTGCCAAATCTTCAAACCTCCCTTGCCACTTTTATTATACTTCACAGTGCCTCCCAACAAACCATATCTAGATTAAATAAGCTTTTTTTCAAAAAATGATGATTTATGTTCATATTTTGTTACAGAACGAGTTGAAAGGGCTATGCAAACAATTCAAGTGCTTAGCATGCATCTTAGTATTAATGGATGCTGAAGAACCTGATGATGAGGTATATATTATCAGTTTTTATTAGTACCATTAATTAGTTGTTTTACTTTGCTTTTTTTTATTTTAAGATATATTTATTTACAAATAAATGGTCTTAACTTTAAATTATAGTAGGTGGAAATGGAAAAAAGTTCATAACTTGGTTCATTAATAATTGACGGTGTGGACCCTTTCTTGTAATACACTAAAAATTAAAGCATTATACATTTTTGATACAAAAACTATCACATAAGAATGACTATTAAAAAGGCTGCTAGAAATTTCTTGGCCCAAACATCAACAAGACTTCAAATCATCATGAGAAAATCTATAGCTTTTAATAATTTAAGTAAATATCTCCCCTTAAATTAGGTACACTCTCCATCTTCCCATATTGTACAAGACTATTCAGCCAGGAATTTTGACCAAAAGTTTGTAAAAATGTAGGCTAGTGAATTGTATGAAAAGTAAAATTATTAAATTAGAAAGAAATATGTTTTCTTCAGAAACTGCAAGGTATTCTAAAACAAAATGTGAAGAAGAATTATGCTAACTTCAGATGGAACACACATTTCACACAGCTTCTGAGCATTGTAATGTCTGTTAGTAGGTCATACCAAAAGGCATTGGCTATGTGAAACTGTAAATCAGGATTTGCTACTAACCCAGTACCTAAGTGCATGTCATGCAAATACATCCTAAACTGATTCATATGTGCGCTAATGTAAGTGTATACTCTATACTTGTAAAGTACCATGTCACTTTGTTCCAAGTCACACCTGTTCTCCAAGTTGAAATTGACAGTATTGCTTTTATTATTTTGATGTTATTGTTTCAGACATTGGAAATTATGCAAATTGTTATCTGTAAATTCCATCACATTCTTCTTGAACCACTAGCTCCCCGTATGACTTTGCAACAGTACTTGGACCTAATAGAAGCATTTCTTAAACACAATCTACCCAGTCTCCTACTACCTCAACTACAATATATCACTCCAGAGGTAAGCAACAAAAGCATAAGTTTAAAAGCATTGTAATATTTCTAACCACTTTAATTTCTGCAAAATAGTATGGCAATGTAATTATATCAGAATGTAGGTACATAAATGCATAATCTTGGAGTCATTTATTTACAGCATGCAGCTGAATTATATTTATTAACTCTTAACTGGTTGTATGTTATGTTGACAACACCCAGTTATATAAGGTTGGTTGGTTGGTTGGTTGGTTGGTTGGTTGGTTGGTTGGTTGGTTTCCAATGCTCCCCAGATAATCAATGATCTTCCAGGAGAGGTAGCTAAATGGAGGTACCCAATGGGTAAAGTCCATTACCTTGGATGAGGGAGTGATAATGATAAATGGTGATGGACTCAGAAGATTTACAGCTTTTATTTTGGACTCCAAACCATGTAGGGCCTTGGAGATACTTCACACAAGCTAGTCAGAGGTGAAGGCTTGGAGAGGGCCAACATAAAATCACCACCCCAGAGCAGGGAATCAAACTATGGACTCTCAGCATGAGAGCCATAAATGAAACCACTGAGCTACCCCAGTGCCCCACAGTTATACGAGTATAATATAGATATAATATCCTGTAAAGGACAACATCTATCATTGTTTGTTGCATGCTAACCTTCTATTCAATCTGAGGTCATTAGTAACAGTTATACAGGCCATAACGTCCTCCGTGGACTAGTGGTACCGTGCTAGCCTCTAGTTCCCAAGGTCGCGGGTTCAAACCCGGCGGAGGGCGATGGATTTTTTCGGGTGTAAAAATCCTTAGCATGGCTTCCTTCGGAAGGGAAGTAAAGCCGGTGGTCCCGTGTCATAGATTTACAGCACGTAAAAGAACCTCAAGCCTGATAAAGAGGCCTCTGAGCAAAATTACCAGTGTTTCACGCCCAATATATAATGGGAGGCTAAGAACCATAGTAGTTAAAGAGCATCCATAAATAAAACTCAATTTCATTTATACAGGCCATTGGCAACAACCCAAGGTCATTCCTTGGTTGTTTTCCTAGATATAATGTACTTAACATATCCACTACTTCTTGCATTGCCAAGAATTTTTACCATTTCCCCCCTGTAGTAGCATACAACACAATCTTTTCCCCCTTTTGTTTTCCTTCTTTCTTGTCTGTGAGTAGAATGTGAGGAAAGAGATGTGCATGTTTTGACTTGTAGTCTCAATGGGATATCCTCAGCTGAAGGTCAACCTCTGACATTGAACTCTGGTGGTGTCATAATTTGAAGCAGCATGATGAGCGACATTGGTTCTAAAGTCTGTGTAGTGGTATTTTCCTTAGCAGGCATTTATGAAACACAATGAAACAATTGAATGAGCACTTGTCTAGCTATGTGTCACAATATAGGGCACAAAGCTGTCACCTAATCTTAAAAATTGGCACCCCCCATTTGCTTCTGATACCCAAAGGCACACACTGGTTTCTTTACCTCCTCTCTGGGCATTTGAGCTTTCCTTCTTTTCAGCTTGGCTGTTGCTGTAATGTCAGCAGCTTTATGTGTCATCAATAGCAAATAATAATTTTTGTTAACCTTGCGTTTCACACACACACACTCACACAAATTCACTGCAGACCATAATTCATACTTGTCATGTTTCACTTTATTATGAGATATATCAAGCAACATAATATCCTTCTTATTAGCTCTCACGGTACAAACAGCAATGCCGCCAGTTCATTAAAAATGCAAATATATGCAGTTTTATTGACCAGCATACACTTATGAGCTGGCTCTTCATGCAATTTAAATGCCATTACTAACGTATTCGAGTACACCTTGTCATATGCTGTGAATGGATTAAAGAGGAATTTATGAGGTACTTACTAGAATTCACCACAGGACCTCATTTTCTTTGGGGCCTCAGCAACATCCTGTATGAGGCCCAATGTTGTGAAGCAGTGCATGACAGTTTAAATTAAATGGTTAAATAAGCATGATTATATAGGATGTACCTAGTAGTATAATGTATGAATTCATTGCTGCTTGTTAGAGCTCAGAATACTTCTTGTATATCTCAGGAAATATTATCCTGAGAAATTAGGTTACAAGGTCTATACCATCAGAGAGAAAATCATCAAATTCTGATTTGCCTGCACATGGCTGTAATTGGTGCTGAGAGGTATAGGACATTAATTATGGTTATAACATAATCATGCACTTTGGTGGAGTATGTTACAATGAGCAAAAGATTTATATAGGAAACGAGAAATTTAACTGAATCAGTGACAGCAGAAACTGGAGAATGCAAAGAATGATGTGCTACTTCTTCACTACAAATCTTGTTGTAACTTATATGTTGCAATTTGGTGACATGAAATAAACAGTTGGGGTAAGTTGTATTTACATTTCCTACCATCCACATTAATATCCTTTCAAAAATAATTTACATCTAAGTTAAATCTAGCATAAAGTACTGGTGATATTAATAATTATTTTTCTATGGATATTATTATGTAAAATAAGTTATTCTTTTGTATCAGAGAGCATTTCAGTGTCAGGTATTAAACTAAACAAGTGGTTATTTTGTTTTTCCTTTTTTACAGAATTATTGCAAAAATTCATTCTTTGTTAACACAAATTATATGAAGTTTTCAAAAATATTATCACCAAAAAAAAACACAGCCCTGGCCACATGCAATTGCCGTTAATTGAAATTTGGACCATGTGTATCAACAATGCATTCAAACTCTTATGTCACTTTCAGAATTATCTTAAATAAATTGGACTTCTGATCAAACTTTCAATATACGAATAGCCTGTTATGCATGTTAATAGAATAAAACAGACTTTTTGTATCAGATTGATAAGTCATTGCTACGTTCCACTGATAGCAATAAAAGTGGGGTCTGCTAATTACAATAGTAGATGTTTGATCATCTGTGTTCTTAGAATTTGCCAGTGGTGTCCAAGTAAAAGAAAGTCACTGCACCAAACATCATTTAACCAGGTGAAAAGCTATAGATTTAGCTGCATGCTAAAGGTCCATACCTGATGACAAATAAATGTCTCACCAGAAAATAAAGCATTAAATGGTGCTTTTGGGAGCAGTAGTGAACAGTTAAAGGCTGTAAATCAATCTATTCACTCTTTTTCATGTATTTTCTTATGAACAGAAAAACCCCTAGATTTACACAGAAGTATCCATTTGTACTGCACAAGTGCAGAAACGTTGTGGAATAAGTCTAAAATACTGTAGCATAAACTTAGTCACTACACACGCACGCACGCACGCACACACGCACGCACAGCTAATGAAGCAGCAAACATCCCATATGCAGCAATTGTGTATGAACTAATGCCTCTATTAGCACAGTAAAAAGTGAACTGAGGAAAGAAAGTTTGCACTGATGGAAAAACAAGTGGAAAGCAACATCAAATGATGAAATTATGAAGGCCTACTTTGGTATTGTTCAGAGAGGACTTAAGGTGAAAACCCTCACCTTTACAGCAGTAACTACAGGCTATGGTAAATTCAGGAATACTTCCACAGGTTTTAGTTAACATATGTTCCCACATGCATGTACAGGAAGAAAAGTTAAACAGTTGAACATGTTCTATAGGAGTGTGAGTTACTAATTCTGAAAGAAACATGTTTAAAAAAGCAGTGACACAGAGAGATTGGAAGTAGCCTATTAACAAACATAAACTCATTGACAAACAGCTAAAGCTATTTCAAACATAAAATAATACAGACTTTGAAACTTCGCAAATAATAACTGTATTAATACCATCAAGTAACCACTGTATTATAATATTAGATAACTATACCTTATTGTGGAATACCTATGCATGTGGTATTTCACTATGTAATGGAACATGCTGTAATCTCATATGCATGTGCACACATACACATAATATACTGGGTGAGTCTTCTCAGCCTGCAGATTGAGAAGTTGTGCAGTCCCAGCATTGTACAGGCTATGCCATAAACACTGTCCACGCATCACATTGTATCAATTTCGGCTGAAATGACTGCTTTGCACCACTGTGCGTGCAGTGACTTGCACTAGTAGCACAACAATGTGCGCATTGGCCTTCAGTAGTAAAGGTCCCAGGTTCAAATACTGCCACTTGAAGGTACTTTTTACGTTTAGTAATTTAACCAGAACTGATAGTTTGGCATGGAAGTGTCGTTTCACTTAATTAATTTAATTATGTGAATTTCATTCAAACACAAATTGTTACTTGTTAAAACATACTTTAATGAACATCATAAATAAATGCAAGAAATGAACAAAAAACTCATTCATTCGCAGGCGTGATTTGAACTTCCGACCTACACTATGACTTTCCAGCATGTTAACCATTGGGCTACTAGAGCACGTTAAAAACTCATACCACCGTAGCCCTATAATAATCAGTAGGCTGGTAAATGCAGATAAATTTCATAAGTTTTGTTCATTCCTTGTCTGGCACATTGTGACTTCTGTGATCAGCATGGAGGGCAGCTTTCACAGAATTCATGTTGAATATTCTTTAATGCAGCATCTGCATTTTGCATTGTCTGTAAAGTGCAGGTTTACCTAGTTACCAATCCGCAGGATGAGAAGATTCATGTGGTATATTGTGTAGAAATACTAACCTTAATCTAATTTTGAATTAAGTCTAGAAAACACAGGACCCAGTGATATCATTGTGGCTCATTACAGCCTAACAACCTATGCACATCTCTTACAGTTTTAAGGCTAAAATGTGCATTTATATGTAGCGAATGCCTTTGGAGGCATGAATACTTGCTCTGTATTTTATCAAATTATTGTCTCATGTATTACTCCTTTGTCCATGCGCACCTTTTTTCCCAATGGTGAATATCTATACATTCACTACAAACATATGCAAACATAAATTATAGCATTTATAGCATGCTTATTAAATGTTTAACCATAGAAAAGGGTTAAATAGATTACTCTATTAAGCATAAAGGAAACTCTAACATCAATTACATGAGAACTGTGTATTGTTGAGAGAAAGAGATTCATAATAGTGCTTTTGTAATCGTGACAAAATAAATAATAAAAGAAAACTGTGCATGTAAAATATTAACATGGACATATTATGGAAAATTTGAGTTACTTAAACTTAAAATTGTGCATTCTGCTTTGCACACATGTTTACATCTATGATTATTATATGCGAAACGTTGGTCTGTTACTTCATACTGTTGGAATATTGATAAGTAATGAGATTTATAAAGTTAATTTTGACTTTGAAAGCATAAAATGTACCATGAGAAAGGAAGCTTTCAGCTATAAAAGAAATAAACATATTCGGTATAAATAAATGAACTGTGAAAGTAAATTCATTTGACCATGGTGCCCTTGGGTTTTTTTAAGAGACAGCAAAATGGAAAAACTAAAGGAAGGTTTGGCCACTTGCTCATCTCCATTGATAAATTTCAAAAGTTTTGTTCATTCCTTGTCTGGCACATTGTGACTTCTGTGATCAGCATGGAGGGCAGCTTTCACAGAATTCATGTTGAATACTCTTTAATGACCATTTTTATTACATTTGGTATCACAAGCAGTGAAATGATTATTTTTAAGGGAAATTTGGGAAGGATATGCTAAGTTTAGGGTACCTCTGCAGCATTTCCTAGTAATGAGCATGAGGAGAACCTAAAAAAAGCATCAGATAGAGATGATGATTCTGGCAGAATTTGAACCCTGGACTTCCCATTCATGAATCTGTTCCTTAATGACCTTAGCTGCTTGTTTTTGGTGCTCATGGGGAAAGAACAACGCATTCATGTATCATATTTTGTTCTTATAAAAAATTCATATTTTGCAATTGTCATATCTCTCCCTCCCCCCCCTCTCTCTCTCTCTCTCTCTCTCTCTCTCTCATGCACACATGCGCACACGCACGCCTGAATTTATGTTTACTAATACGAAATATGTGTAGTGAATCCAGGCTGATGATTGAGACAATGGTCTCCGAAACATGTCCCAGTAAGTTCTCATGAAAAAGTGAAGCTAGAATAATAAAAATCTAAATTTGTGCTTGTGTAAAAGCTTCACTTGATTCCCAAAATAGTTTTAAAAGATATTAAATATGTTTATGAATAGACTTGGATATTTATATGTATGGAATATCAAACAAAGAATTTTAAATACATTTATGCCAGTCTTAAAGCTACTCATGTTCTAGTACAAATTTGGTCTGGTGTCTTTTCCATTTTAAGGGCTACTTTGTACCTGGCTCCCTGGCCTTTTGGCTTTCAGTTAGCCCTTATTCATAATACTTATATCTCTATCTCTTTTTAACAAATACACCTATCCCTCTCACAGCTCTATCTTTATCATGTATCTTGCTTGCATTTTCCTTATACAGGGTGGACCATTTAAATTCAGACTGTACAATATCCCCAAAACTAAGCATTGTAGAAAGAAATGTCATGAATAAACGTTGCGTGTTATTATGGGGGAAAGTAAATGCCATTAGTCATGTTTTACTTAAATTGACCCTAATTGTTGGCTCCCATTTAAAATATTTAATCGACCCTAAAATGAGCATCATAATGTCCTCAAAAAAAACACGACTAATGGCATCTACTTTCCACCCATAATATCAAACAACTTTTATTCAAGACATTTCTTTCTACAATGCTTAGTTTTGGAGATATTGTACAGTTTCAACTTAAATGGTCCATTCTATATAAATAAAGTCTTTTACCTTTATTATCTCCTTCCCCTCCATCCATGTCACTTCACTCCTATAATATTTAATAAGCTTATCACCTCTACCATTTATCTTACTTTTTAATCCTTCTACATTCCAAAACATCACTTTTATCTCCAGTCCCTATCTTGAATCAATCTTTTGACAAACTTAAATTTTTCCATCATCTTTCTATATCTTGTTTCTCTTGGGCTCACCACCTCTTCTCCCTCCCTTTCTCCCCTTATTTGTATAATACTGCACCCTTCCACAGAAACTATTTTTAAATCTTTACTTTTCACCAAACCTTGAGCATCTTTTAAATCACTCACTTATAAAATTTCCCCCTTATAACATGACCTGCTTTTGCCCCACTGACACGTTTCACAAACTCTGAAACACACTTCATTGCTCCCGCCACTGCCCTCCCACTTCTATCTTTTCTTTCCTCCTTCCAACCCAGTCTTGATGTTGATGTCATTTGTGACTCATCCCCTACTGCCCCTTCATGTTCCACTTCTACCACATTCTCAGTTTGCCTCTCCTTCCCCTTAATTAGCCATAGATATCCCTGACATTGCCGTGATTTGGTTCCATTGAGCTGATATTTCCTTTTGACTGTCAGTACGTTGACTCCCTCCCTCTTCCTGCCATTTTTCACCTTCGCAAAACTGCAGATGCCTATACATTCCTGGGTGGTCATTTCTCCTTATATACAAACTCCATTTCTTTCCTTCGATGTATAATTGAAGTCCTTTCAGATGTGCCTTTTTTTCCTTCTGATCTAGCTTCATTCATTTTTGTAAGTAGTGCTTTTCTTAAATTTTGTTCCTCCTTGCTGAAATCCTGGTCAATGAAAAGTTGTGTGCCTTTAAGTTTTTCACATTTCTCAATATCTGCCATTTCATATCCATTTTTGCCATTTTAACTAATATTGGTCTAGGTCTTTTCTCCTTTCTGCTGAATCTGAAACAAACTGTTACAAACACCAGATATGTGAAGCCCTCAAGCTAATTGAACAGATGGCACAAAACATTAATGTGGCACCAGTTACACCAATAACTAAGCATGTGCAACAGAAATTGCATGCAGTTCTACATAAAAATCATGGATATACTAAATTGTATGTAATCAAGGACCTGTTTAAAGGGAAACACTCCACCTGAGAATAACGAAGTACATGCAATGCACATCAAGTATTTACGCTTTACCCCGTCACATCATGTGACCTCAAATGCACCTTCTCAGAATACAGATGGTGTTTAAGTGAAAACTGCGGATTTACTTTTGAGACATTTACAAAAAATATGTTGTGGTGCACTGTAGTGGTAATTCTGCAATCATAAGAGCATATCATGAAGAAGAAACGGACCTATAAACATACGTAGGTCAATGAACACACTGTATTTCACAATTAACATTTTGTATTTCAGTGATAAATATTATAGATATAAATGTGTTGTAAATCTGTAGATAAAATGGAAGTATTTTGATTTGAAATATTGTCACAGCCTCCAATCAAACACGCTCAAGGGGCAGAGCACTCGCTAGAGAGGTAACAGGTAGTTAACAAATTGTAATAATTTGAATAAGGCGAGGCTACGACTAGGGATGCAGCTAAAGTGAAAGTGCAGAAATATTATTACAAACTGGCAAAAGGACACTTACATGGCTCAAAATAGGTAGAAGGAGCTTTACACTATCATGAATAAGACAATAAAGATTTGGATGGCACAGTATTTATTGGATAAAACTTACTACATACCCCATCTTAGTTCCATGCCTGTCGGGCGAGGCCGCCATGCATTCCTGCATGGAGAGAGTGAATACACGTCTGGTCTGGTTGACTGCAACTCACTGACTCTCAGCCCCAAGCCACGCTTCAAAAAGCGTGGGGGACGCCAACTAACCTACCCCCACCTAAACTGCTAATCCCCACCTAAACTGCTAATCCCCACCTAAACTACAACCGCCATCTCGAATCTAGGTGACCAAAGAGACATATGCGCATACATCACATCTCCCCCTGGCCACCTAGATCGACGCCCTCATCGACATAAGGAGAATGTTGTTTGTGAAAAAAAACAAAGAAAGGGAAAAAATTACAAAATAGAATAAAACATGACATACAAAAAACACGCAGTATCTGTGAACATATATGGAGCCTACATATCTGAGCAAATGCACATGCTGACTGACATATTTGTGAGTCTCGAGTGTCGACGGATTATTTTTCTTCAGATCACTTATGCTCAAGTACCCTGCACACACACCATGCTGCCACTGTCACATGCACACTACACTGCACCTGGATGGATGTTCCGACGTAACTGTTTGTGGGTGGAATTTCCAGATCACTCACAACGACGAATTGTTTTTCAGCTGTAGTCTTTTAGATGCTGCAGGTCGCTGAAGATGAAGAAGGGGTGGGCAATCGCTGGCTTGGACTGCCCCCCAAAATAGTGGCTCCTTATGCCACTGCAGTGTAGTGGCTGCACGACAGTTCTCCTGTGGTGTCTCTGGAACCTCTGGCGTGACAGGCGTTGGTACTCTGCTTATACACTCGAGCTCCGCAATCAGCAAAGTGACTACAACAGAAACCATAGAACGGTAGAAATGGTGCTCCAAAAGATCATCACACATAAAAGAAGTAGTATGTCATTTACAATAAAAGATTTAACAATGTCAAGAAGATTTACAATCAATGAATTCTTTTAAGATGGGGCAAAGAGAGAAAAAAAAATGACTACATGTTGACATAAAAACTGAATTTTACAGGGGGTTACCATCCAAAATTTAACACAAAATGCTTTAGAATCCAAATACAAAATCACAAAAGAACCAGAATACATAAACATTACATCAGTGACATTCATTGTTGACATACAATAACATAACACAAATATAGAAACTTATTTGGGATCCCAATATTATTTAATGACCAGCTGGTACCACTAATGAAAATAAAATAAGTGCACTTACAATACATTCATACATGACAATGAAATGGAATCATTCATACTGACCATGGCTTAAATTATACACAACACTCACTTAACTAACTACTCAAAACTACTGTATGCATTACTACAGACTTCAAAAATAAATCCACAGTACATATTCAAACTACACCTCGTTACATTCTTTCAACTACAATACTCATGCTTTACTGTCAAATATATATAGTCTCCTCTACATTACTATCTTATTCATCTCATTATCATTCTCATCATCTCAATCATCATCACTACATACCCCATCTTAGTTCCATGCCTGTCAGGCGAGGCCGCCATGCATTCCTGCACGGAGAGAGCAAATACACGTCTGGTCTGGTTGACTGCAACTCACTGACTCTCAGCCCCAAGCCATGCTTCAAAAAGCATGGGGGACGCCAACTAACCTACCCCCACCTAAAGTGCTAATCCCCACCTAAACTACAACCGCCATCTCGAATCTAGGTGACCAAAGAGACGTATGCGCATACGTCACAATATGCATATATATTTTAAATGCAAAATGCATACAATTTCATAAATTATTTATACATATACATATATTTTGTCTCTGGATGAATTAATTATCCAACCAAAATAAGTGAGCCATGAAAATTACTGATTTTATGTTTGAAACATTTCGAAGTGTGAACAATGAGTTAGTACATCCAGTGTTGTGTCACATCCATATTGGCTTGTTTTGACTTGCCACTCCACTACCAACCAAGACAATGCATGCACACAAACAGTACCTATGGTATAGTTACACCTAGCCTGTTTCATTGGTGCCCAAGCTTCGCTGTCTGATGATAATGATGATGATGGTGATGAACAAAATCTGATGCATGTTTTGCCTTTGAATTGATTCCAAAGCCTTAATTTTCTGCCCTTCTCTTTATTGCTCTTTACTAACTTTGCTTATATCCGCCTCCTTCACAGTTTTAACTTTTGATTTTACCTCAACTCCTTAATGTTCTATCCATCCATCCCTTTATTGCCCTTCCCCAAATTTGCTTTATTTTAAAATGGTGTTCTAGTGTTATGTTATCTTATTTGCATGAGAATGCAATATGACCTGTACATATTCAGAGGGATGGAAAGGAGATGATCCATATTTCGAGTCTTGGCTGTAGCAGTGAATTTATGAAATGTGATTCAACTCTCCCTTCAAATTTAGGCTGTACACAGTCATTGTAAAATAGCAATTATAAAAATTGTACATTTTCCAACTTCATACATTAACGTTCAGCATGACACTCCCGAAACACATTTATTATGGGAGGACTGTTTGTTTTGCATTTTATAGATGACTTCCTTGTTCAGCTTGAAAAAGAATTTGTGAAGCATTACAAGCAAAAGAGTGTAGAACTTCTTGGGAAAGCTATCAAACAGCTAATGATCTTATTTAGCTAATAATCAGATGACATAGCTTATATCACATTAAAGAGCAGCAAGGTGATATAAAAATATGGTACACTAAACTGGATTGTCTAAAGAAATACCCATACAAACCTCTGTACACACCAGAGAACCCAATGAGATAATGTACCCTGCAGTAAGAAAGCTCCTCCAGACAATGAAAATACTGTTTGTTACAAGTTGCAATGCAGAGAGGTTATGTTGCTTGAAAAGTTAGGTGCTTGAGAAATTCTACTGGAGTAAACAGAATGGATGCCCTGACAGCTTATATATATTGAAGTGAAACTTAGATGATATTTAAATAAGTATAACTATAGGTATAAATACGAGGGCTGATCAATAAAGACTGAGAGTGATTTTTTTCTGTAGTTTCCTTGATAGTTTTATGTCTCTACCACAAATACTTGAAAAGAGCAGGGTTTCATGTATAATGTCCATAAGCGACAGCACTCTTGTAACGGTAGGTTGGTAGTAATGCTGTATATTGTTGACCCTACTTGAATTTCACATACCACAAAATGGAGGTGACACGAGAGGAGCAATACAGTGCAATAAAATTTTATTTTCGTTTAAATCATACAGCCTTGAAACTTTTGAAAAGCTGAAGCAAGCATACGGTGAAGATGCACTACCTTGTGCAATGGTGTTTAGGTGGTTCAAGGACTTCAAAGAAGGGCGAGTCCTCTGTGCTAAGCAAGGTGGGCCTGGTGTTTCAGAATGGAATGATTTACCAGCATGCAGTTCCCCCCCCCTCACACTACTGTTACAGCAGCTACTACACGTCAGTATTGGCTACACTGAGGAAGCACATTACAAGGAAACATCCAGAACATCATCGAAATGGGTGGTGACTTCATCACAACGTGCGGCCTCACATCGCAAATCAAGTCCAGGAATTTTTGGCTAAATTCAACATTACCTGTGTGCTGCATCCGCCTTAAAGCCCCGGTCTTACGCCCTGTGATTTCTTTTTATTCCCATTACTAAAGGCAAAGCTCCGGGGCATTCAATTTGAGAGCACTGAAGCAGTGCTAATGAAAAGTGAGACGATTCTCAGACCTGACAAAAAATGGCCTGCACCATGTGTTCGAGGACTGGCAGAGATGCTATAAAAAGTGTATTCAGTTAGGAGGGGACTACTTTGAAAAAGATCATGTCAACATTGAAATGGAGTAATAAATATCTGTGAAAAAAAATCAGTCTCAGTCTTTATTGATCTGCCCTCGTATATTTCATCCTGTATTACTTACATCAAGTATAGGACATGTCAGTTTATACAAAAAATTAAACAACAATATTACAATGTGCTGAAAAGATTTATTTAAACAATAGTTATAATATAAAGGTAGTATGTCTAATAATTTGAATCCTGCCTTACATGAATCTATTGGTTTTAGGTTTAGTATCATTCTGATTACCTTTATTTGTAATTTAAAAATTGTACTTCCTGTACTTGAATTTCCCCAGAATAGTATACCAAATTTTATTGTACTATGAAAGTAAGCGAAGTATAGGTTCCTTATTATTTTAAAATTTACTGAATTACAGATAACCTAAACAGTAAATGAAATGGATGAAAAGACAAAAAAATGTGGTGTTAATTTATGTATTGATGATTTGAATTTCTAGTATAATCTTTAAATTATTCCTCTTCTAAAAGGAGCTCTGACCTGGAATAAAACTTTTATCATTACTTAACATTTATGTTTCCATTACTGTTTCGTTAACGTTGCCAGTTTAATTTATTGCAAGTATTACTCAACTTTTATTTTAAAATTGAAGTTATTTGAATAACTTAAGTGCTCCAATTTCACCTTGATTTCAAGTTACATAATTTGTTTAATGCAAAGGCATTCTCTCTAGAACAAATTTTTGGCTCTGCTACTATGTATATGGATTATATAGTCTATTTCTTCAACATATAATTCTCAGATAAACTTATTCTTTATTCAGTTTGGTGTGTATGGTTATTATGTATGTATTATAGTACCTCTGAGAAAAGCAAAGCAAACACTTGTGAATTCCTGGTGAAAAAGTGGAACAAATAGAAATTTACAGATACCTGGTATGTACCAATAGAAGTATCATGTGTTGTGGTCAAGAAATCAAAAGGATCATAGATATTGTAAAGAATATTTTTAATAAAAAATTATAATCTTCTGTGGACCTGTAAAGAAGACCTGTGATTAAGAAAAATATCAATGAAGTGCTTTATGCAGAGCAAGACATGTATTCTGCAGAAACCTGTATGTTGTGAAGAATTGAGAAAATCGATGGAAGTACCTATTTGAAATGTATATATGAAGAAGATTGGAACTATGGACAGATAAAATAAGTGATTAAATTGCTTTAAAAAGCATGAGGGAAAGAAAAACAATGCTGGAACTGATCAGCAGGGGGAAACAAAATTGACTGGGATATGGAATGAAAACTGCTTAAGAGATACAATGGAAGAAATGGTAAACATTTTGGAGCAGAAGATACCAGATAACAGATAACTAAGATAAATGGCTCATATGGAGGGAAAGAGAAAAGAGGGAAAGGCGGAGGAGGATGGGCTTGTAGCAAACAATCTATTCTTGAGGACAAAACTATTTTTGATATTGCACTAAACTTCCAATAGGTACAGCTACTGGAAGGTGCTGCTGGTATCAGTATAACAGACTAGAAAATCACTTTAAGCAGCAGGATCTGCGATGGAGCTAACATTTGACAAGCAGTCAGATCATTTGAAATAAAATATTCCTGAAGGATATTATTCATCCTTGTGTGACTAGCAGGATGTCATGTCATATAAAGCTTTTGTTATAAGCTGTAACAAATATTTGTATATACATTACTAACTCTGTTTATTGCAATGTACTTCTGCCGAATTTTAACTGTTGCGGTTTAGTAAATGTTACTGATGATCACTTCAACAGAAATTATATATGTCTACTGTAACCCAATGACCTCTGAAGGAAATGCCACTCAACATCAAAACTGTGTAAATTCTGTTTTACTGATCCTCTGCAATTGTCACTTTAGTCATTTATTGCTCCAGCAAAATCAAATGTAGATTTTATTTTAGTTGTCAGTATGGTCATACCGCATAGATTTCTTTTTTATGGTTTAACATCCCACCAAACAACTGCTGTGTTTGTGTAATGACTGAACATTATGTTACAAATGAGTAGAAATTTTTTGATGCTAAACTTATCTACCCAGGGAAAAGGAAAGCCTTATCAAAGTAAGTTGCTTCTATGTGAAATTCAACATGGGCTACCCTCAATGATTCAAAATTGCAGCTCCTATAACATAGCATTTAACATAAGGAGCTTAGATTGACTACAAGAATAGAGATAAATTCATGGTTAAGGGATATCCATATGGCCTTAGATCTATTCTAAACAAAGTGCAAAATGTGTGAACATGCAAGAGAGGTACAAAATGCTACTCTTCAAATAGTAATTTTGCTTCGTAAATTCCTCACATAAAGAGTACGACATAGAAACCAAATGCAATCCAAGAGACTAAGGAAACATAATGCCTCTTGCGCATTGGCCATAGCATTTTATACGATGAAATACTGTACTTGACAGCATCACAAAGAATAAACAAAAGATAAATAGAAAGAAAAGAAGGAAGGAAAGAATTAAAGAAAGAAACATTTCTTACAAGGAGGAAAGAGCAAGGCAGGAATACATTCCTTACTTATCAATAAACATATACAAAAATAGAAGGTAAACCATTGCCTCCATTCATGGCAGTTAATTCTCAAAGGATGAATGCACAAGCTCACTGAGTTAACGTGCAACATGAGTTTGATAACATGACCTATTATTTGTAGAGCTCCAGTTACTGTGGATAATTTTCCTGTAATGGAATTCCCAATTATTAAGTTATGGTGCTGCTCTTAATGATGCATTAGTAAAATTCCCAAGCAACAGTATGTTTCCTGCCTTCACCAAAATATTAAAAACAGAGCATTCATCTAATTATGAATTTAAAGTGTAGAACTAGCTGCAAGGAATTTTCCAAGAAATTAAAAATACCACTATTCTCTTACGTATATACCTTTGAATTGTTGAATTATGCTAAAGCCAATCTACAGCAGTTCAACACAATATTCCAGGTATACTCATACGACACACATAACAAAAATAATTTACATAGATATACATATAGATCCATACTTTTTGAAGAAAGCTTTATACACAATGGATTAATAGCACAGGCCTGCAAAGATTTTGTGGCACAGAATATTTTACATCATAAGGTCAATTTGGATGCTCTGATTTAAAAAACAATAATAGTTTTTGTGCATCACGTATAGATTTTGAACAATTCTGTTTCAACACAAAATTGAAAGTTCAGTACGCTAGTATCAATGTCACTGCATATCGACTTACAGCATGGTTGATTAGAATATGTAAACATGCTAAACCATATGACTTCATGTTGTACCACTGTCTATTTCTGTTTACAGGTAATGTTGAGCCTATCCCATAAACATTTATTACCTAAGATATCAACAGGAACCTATCTTACAATCCTCAGTACAGTTTTAAACTTCTTCTCAGTGGGTCTCTTTTGAAGCCATATTGTGTTGTGAATTTTATTTGTGGAAAAAAAAATGGCAAGTTCGAGTGGTATTTCTAGGAGGGGCTGTGTGAACAATTCTAACAATTTCCATTATGTCTGTGGGTGTTATGGAATAAAGCAGCAGAAAAGAAACATTACCGCATTTATCAAGAGTTTGTATCTGGCCTATTTTAAAATTAAATTAGCAGATCAAGACAAGAATTTTGCTCTTCATATTGTGTATAAAAGTTGCGTAGAAAATCTAAGACAGTGGTACAAAGGAGTTCGTTCATCTATGTCCTTTGGTGTTCCTATGGTATAGTGCAAACAACAAAATCATTTTAATGACTATTATTTTTATCTGGTAATATATCTGGATTCCATAGGAAAAACAAGGCAAGCATTATATATCCAAACTTGCCATCAGCAATTAGGCCTGTGCCTCATGAACCTGATGTTCCTGTTCCATCACCACCTATGGTATTACCAGAGAGTAGTACTGATACTTCGAGTGTAGAAGATGACTTAAATTGGTCCCCAGACTTGGAAGATGATTTTCCAAATCCATTGAGTCAGTCAGAATTAAATGATTTGGTATGTGATTTGGGTTTTACAAAAGAAAAAACTGAACTTTTAGGTTCAAGGCTGAAAGAAAACAATCTTTTAGGACCTGGAACAACTTTCTACTGGTACAGACATAGAAGAAGAATTCCATAAATATTTTGTAAAGGAAGGGGAACTAGTATATTGTTGTGATATCCCTAACTTGATAGGTTGTCTTGGAACAACTTGCGAAGCAAAAGATTGGCGTCTATTTATTGACTGAAGCAAGAGAAGTCTGAAAGGTGTTCTGGTGCACAATGGCAATATGTTTGTTTCAGTTCCAATAGCTCACTCTACATCCCTTAAAGAAACATACCAAAATTTGTGTACTGTCCTAGAAAAAATTAAATATAATGAGCACAAGTGGAATGTGTGCTGTGATCTTAAAGTTTGTGGTATTTTATTGGGCCAACAAGCACAGTACACAAAATTCCCGCCCATTTTGTGTAAATGGGACTCTAGAGCAGAGAAAGTCACTGGGGCTAAACTAATTGGCCAAAAAGAAAAGATTTAGTGCCAGGAACAAAAAATGTAATAAATCGCCTGCTGATTGACTTACAAAACATTTTGCTACCAGGGACAATGGGATGTCTCCATGATGGTCATCTACTGTTGGTTTTTAATTAGAGACAACCTTCATCAGGACCACAAACGCAAGTCAACTCAGTGTTCATTTTCAACAAAGTAGAGGAGAAAATAAAATCAATAAGGTATGTTTGAAATTTTCTAGTTCAATGTAAACTGTTGCGTCTGTAGAATTGAGATTGTTTATTAGTTTACATGATTTCACGCATTTAAATTGTGCTTAAAAGCTAAAAAGAAACTCAAATATTACATATTTCCTTTCTGCATGCCAAAAAAAAGAAAATCGAAAGCAGATATGAATTCAGCATACCAAAATTAGGTTTACAGACATGTTTAACCCCATGCCACAGAAAAAACTTTTAAATTCGCAGGCCGTGTAATTTACAATAAATTACCCCTAGCCTTCAGAAACAGTGAAGTCAAAAACTCAAAGATTAAATTGAAAAGATTCCTGCTAGAAGCATTATTTTTATACACTGGAAGAATTTATGAAAAACTGCAATATGTTGTAAACCTTAATTCCAACACTATGTCCTTTAGGTTTTAATTCAACAACTGATGATTGGATGCTGTAAACATTGCCAAATATTGTAAACTTTTTTTATGAAAAATATTTTGATCTAATCTGTTTATAATGTAATTACTGATTTGAACAGCTGTAAGTCTGCATCTTATATTGTAAATATTATATTTGACATGTCAAATAACAATGTATATTGGAATTAATTGTTCTTCCACACAAGCCATGTGTAGGACAGGGTTCAAATTTGGTTCAAATCCCGGCTATGGCATTGAATTTTTCAGTCGTCCAATTCTACCTTTCCAACAATGTATATTGTATAAATTATCAAATTCATCAATTATCTGTTATATAAAGAGAGCATTTGAATGTTGTTTCCTTCCCCTAGCATTGTCTAATAAATGAGTTTAGTTTAGTTCAGCATACTGTAAGCTCATACAACAGTCATCAAGACTTATAAAGTAGAATTTTCTTGTTATAAGTATTATGTTTTATAATTATATGAAGAATTTATTTCACTTCCATTATACATAAGCTATCAACTCTCTAGAACTATCTCTATTACATATACATATACCACCTCTTCCTTTCTAATATAAAAATATATATACTTGAGTTGCACCTGGTGTAAATGTAGTAAACACTGTGGTTATTAATACATTATACACCAGGTTCAATAACTACCTACTTGTAATACACATTTATTGATTAAATATACCAATTTACTTGACAGGAATCCTTGCAAAATATACAGATTTATAATTTTGAAGTTCCACTCTTATATTTTTCTTTAGTCTTTCCTAATAGTCTGCCCAACTTTATAATCTCTTCTGTATTCTTAATCTTTCCAATTCTCATTTTAATTATTGGTCTCGGTAATTTCAACCACCTAACTGGTAACAATTGATCTCTCCATAGTTTAGTCTCATTGCAATTTAAAATAAAATGTAGGTCATTCTCTATTTCCCTACATAATGGACACTTCTATGGATCCATTCCCCCTTTCATTCCCCTTAATTTCATTGCTCCAGATCCAAACCATGCCCACCCATCCCTCTCCAATTTATTGCACACTTCAATATACTTTTCCCAGCCCCAATCTTTTTTAATTTGCCTGTACAAAACCAAGGTTCTCTTATCCCTAATACTGCTAAAGATATCCTATATATTGATATCCTCAACTCTCTGTCTGATATCTTTCCAAAACCTTCCTTCTAATAATTCTCTCTCTCTCCATACATTCTCCATACCTATTTCCTCTCTAACCTTTTGTGCAGATAAGGCCCAATTACCAGGCACTGGCAATTTCTCTTGCATAACCATACATTGTTTTACAATATTCTGGTCATCCAATGCTCTAACCCGATGCCAAAACTTTATCAACCTTTCAGTTAGTAACCCTTTACTTCCTAATCTCCCTAATTCTAACAATGCTACTCCCTTCTGTGATGCAGCTGGTAAACCCAAAATTAACTGACCAAAACTTGTAAATATTAAGTCCACTCCTTGCCTTATCCCTTCATGGCAATTTTACCCTTAGCTAAAACTACTTTCTTTTGATCATGCCATCTTCCATTACTACTTAACTGAACCCCCAAATAATCAATTTTTCTCACTATGGCTATTTCCTGTCCTTCCATACAACACTTTTCTACTCTTTTTAATTTATATCCCTTTTTTAAAACCATAATCCTAGTCTTTTTATAGTTTATCTTCAACCCCCAACTTTTGCAAAATCCCCCCAACACATTTAGAGCTCTCAATAATCCCCCAATAGATATGGACCCCACTACCACATTATCTGCAAACAATAATCCTGGGATTTCCCTATTATTTATTGTAGGTGAATATACATTCTCTTTACTAATTACTTCCAGGATATCCTCTATGAACAGATTAAATAATATGGGGCTCAACTTACATCCTTGCCTAAGTCCTATAGTATTCTTAATAGCTTTTGAGACTCTGTTCACATCCATCTTTATGCAAAACCTATTCTCTGTATAAATATTTTGGATTGCTGTAATTATCTTAGTACTCACTCCTTTTAACTGCAGCTTCAACCATAATGCCTCCCTATGTATTGCATCAAATGTATTGCATCAAATGTCTTCTCCAAATCCACGAAGGCCATATATACTCTACCCCTTTTCTTGGACAAATATTTATCCACTATTGTCTTGATAACAAATACATTATCGACTGTCCTCCTAGCTTTCCTAAATCCTGCCTGAAATTCTGATAACTTGTTGTCTTTCTCCGCCCAAGCTTGTAACCCCAGTATAAATTTTTCCTAATATTAATGTATATAAAGTACAGCATATAACTAAATATATATTTACACATAATTTAACCCATTCATGTCATGTTACAAGCTGTACTTGCATTAAGTTAGTAATGGCATTTAACACAAATATATCCTGGCCAATAAAACAACATATATTTGCACTTTAAACTAACAAGGGGCATTTTCAAAATTTTCCTATCCCTTTCAAAGACAGAAAAGCTAATTCTGATTGTACCACGAGAGCAAATGAGAAGGATATGTTGTCTGATGTATCTCATAATAAAGTGAAATGTGGTGAATATTATTGTAGTTTGCAATGAATGTGTTGTGTGTGAAATGGAAGAATAACAAAGATGTTTATTTGCTAACAATGAAACATGACATTATAGCAACAGGCAAGTTGTTGTTGTTGTTCACCATTGGCACTGGGGATTAATTGATCTGCATCATTTTCTCTCTGGCTTCCCAATATAAAGTCTGTAAGTTATCACTTTTAAGGCCTTTGCATTTGGCGAGATGTTGTTTGTTCAGGATATCTTATCCACAGAGAGTGCACTTGGGTGTAGGTAGGCATTGTATCTTGTAGAGATGTTCTGCAAGGCAATCGTGGCCAGTTGCCATCCTAAATAAGGCCACTGCAGTCTTCCTTGGCATTTTTTGTATATCAACTCTATCTTTAATAGTCTTATAATCTTTATCCTTTAATTTATCTTCTTCATCAAGTCTCTGCTGTCTTTTAAAATGCTGTTAATGTTATTTAATTGTTTATTTATTTCTATTTGTCCTACAGGTTTTATTTGTTGTATTGCACCTTTCTTTGCTAATTGATCCACATGTTCATTGCCCAAAAGTCCAACATGAGCTGGGATCCATTGTAGAGTGACATGATTTCTAGGTTCAACTGCTTTAATTAGGCTTCTTATTTCTTTAATATTTCTTGTTGTTTTATTGTTGTAATTTACTATTCCATCTATGGCTGATTTTGAGTCTGATAAGATGACTATTTTTTGTTTTATGTATGGTCTATATAAAATGTTCTGTAATGCTGCTTTTATAGCTGTTAATCCTCCATCATAGTGGTTTGACGTTTCATCTAATGTTAGATACTGTGCAAAATGTTTACAGTATACTCCTGCACTGGCATTGTTTTTTATTGATGAGGGATCCATCTGTATATATTCAGAGCCATTCTTTTTCTGGGTATCTTTCATTTTCCATAGCTATTGCTATGGCTCTCATTTCATCCGGTATATTGTTTTGTTTGTGTACTGTATATATCAGGTCATTCTGATATTGTATATTAATATATTCTATTGGACTCGTTACCTCTGTTGCAATTATATTTGTTGTAATTATATTCTTGTATTTTAAGTTATTAATATATGTTCTGAAGCTTATTTGAGTTTTTAAATTACTTATAGTATCTGCTGTGTGGTACCATTTGTATCCGTTTCTATTGACTTGCAGCTTTTGTGCTAGAGTAATTGCTTTCAACTCATGTTCCAGTTCTATAGCCATGTTTTTTGTGAAGCTTTGTAGTACTGTAATTGGTGTTGTTTTTACAGCTCCTGTTATTATTCTTAGTGAATTATTTTGTGAAATTTCTAGTTTACTTTTAAGTCTCTTGTTTACTGTTGCTAGTAGTTCTTCTCTATACAATAGGTTAGGTTTTATGTATGTTTTAAATGTATTATTAAGGAGGTCCATGTTTCCACCCCATTTTATTCCTGCTAAACGTTTTAAAATGTTCTTTTTGTTGATTTTATTCGTTACATTGTTTACATGTTCTTTCATTGATAGCTTTTGATCTAATTCTATCCCTAGATATGTTGTTGTAGTTGCTTCTTGTAGTTTTTTGTTGTTGATTTGCAGGCATATATTTTCTGTTTTATGCTGCATTGTGAATAGTTGATATTGAGTTTTTCCTGTATTTATTTCCATATTGTTATTATTAGTCCACTGTTCTAGGGTTGTGATTGTATTCTCCATTGTTGTTTGTAGTTTTTTGTAATGTTTCCCAGATTTTATGTTCTTTTCTGAAGTCCATATTACTACGTCGTCAGCAAACATTCCTACTTGTATGTTACCTATTTTCTTAAGTACATCTACTAGGTCGTCTATATATATATATATATTGAACAGAATAGCACTTATAACAGACCCTTGAGGTAGTCCAACTCTCATTTGTTTCCATTTAGATGTGGCTGTTTTGTATTGTACTGCAAACCATCTTTGGGATAAGAAGGTTTGAAACCAGTTTAGCATGTGACCTGATATGCCATGTCTTCATTTTGTATAGTAGCATTTCTCGCTATACTGTGTTAAACGCATCTTTGAAGTTGACAAACAGTGCAAGACTAGCTTTATTATTATTGAAATTTTCTTTAATGTCCTGTGTGAGTCTTACAACCTGGTGTATTGCTGAGCTGTCCTTCCTAAATCCAGCTTGTTCAGGGACTAATAGATTTTGTGTTTCTAGATAGTATGTCAGTCTTGTAGCTACCATTCCTTCTAAGAGTTTTGCTATGTTTGATGTTAAGGATATCGGTCTATAATTATCTATCATTTGAGTTGGTTTTTCTTTCTTCTTAATGGGTACAATTTTTGCTTTTTTCCACAGTGTTGGTATGTTATTTCTGGTTGTCCAGATTTTATTCAAAATTTTTAATAAAGTATGGAGTGCTTCATGTCCTAAATTCTTGAGCAGCTCTTGATGTATGTTATCAGGACCTGGGCTCTTTTTATTTTTTAGTGTCCTTATTGCTTGCTTTATTTCTGGAAGTGTGAATGGTTCATTAAAGATATTTTGAAAGTTAGATGTATCTTCGAGGTTGCTATTTCTTAAGTATTTATTCTGTTTTTTGTTTTTATTTTTTAATGTAGTGCTAGTTTTATAGTATGTTGCTAATTTTTTCTGCTATAAGGTTATCCTCGTATATTTCTTTATTGACATTTAATGGTTGATTTTGTTGGTTTTCTCCATTTATTTGTTTAATGTAATTATGTACTTTAGTACTATTTGTTCTATAGTCTAGTTTGATTTATAAATTCTTCAAAGCTCTGTTTTT
The DNA here is from genome assembly GCA_030765065.1 of Deroplatys truncata. NCBI lineage: Eukaryota > Metazoa > Arthropoda > Insecta > Mantodea > Mantidae > Deroplatys > Deroplatys truncata. The sequence goes on along the minus strand of CM060990.1, from coordinate 106,309,510 downwards.
TTGACAGTTGTCTGTTTTAACTGTGTGTTTGCTTTTCGCCATTCTATAACATCTGCTTTCTCTTGTGTCCTTTCTGCTTTTTCTCTATTTTTATCTCGTTTTGATTTGAGTTGTGTTAACTGCTCATTCCAGAAGGGTTTGTATCTATGAATTTTCCCTCTTGAGATACATTGTTTTGCAGCTTTTAAAATTGTGGCGTTTAGTTCTTTCACTACTTTGTTTATGTTTTGTTCCAATTAATTTCTTTGAAAAGTTTGTTTGTTTTTGTTTTATATTCTTCCCAGTGTGCCTTTTTGAAATTCCATTTAGGCTTTATTTTTCCTTTTGTTCTAAGCGGTTGACGATTTAGATCTGTTTTTGTTATTATGGCTCAATGTCCACTACCACTATCTTAGATTACTTTTTTTGTAGTTTTATCTTCTAAATCAGTTGATATGATAGCAATGTCTGGATTGGTTGACTGTCCTGAGTAGTGTATGTAGGCTTTTGGGTCTTCATCCCTATGTAATACTTTCATTAAGTTGGAGTCTACAAATTCTTCAATAATTTCACCAGCTTTATTGTTGTCACTATAGCCCCATCTTGGAGAATGTCCATTGAGATCACCAATTATGACTGTTTTTTTGTCAATATTAATTACGTCCAGGTTGAGGTGATTGTTATTGGGTGGGCTGTAGATACCATAGATTTTAAATTTATGTTTTTGTTTACAAGCTGTTATCCTTATTATTTCAGAGGTGTCATCTTGGTTCATTTCTTTTATAATTTCAAATTTTCCATTTATGCATTGTTTAATGCCAGCAAGTATGCCACTTGATATCTGTCTATGTTTTTCTAATATATTTGTGTTGTATTTTGGAAATTGATAAAATGTTTCCTTTTGTTGATCTATATTTGCTTCACCTATGATGAATACATCTATGTCATTGTCTCTTAAAAGATTGTCTATCATGTTTTTTTTTTACTTTGGTTCATTCCACCGGCATTCCAAAATAGCACTAAGAAGTGCTCTTCTTTTAAATTCTTTTTTGGCTTGGGAAGCATGGCTGTGTTTTAGTCCATTTAGCATTACCCAGGGAACACCACGTGGAGGCAGACTATGTTGTTCCCCTAAACAACAACAACAGGCAAGTTGAGAAGAAGGAAACGTCAGACACCGGAGAGGAGGTAAAGAAACTAAAGTGTGCCTTCGAGTACCAAAAGTGAATGGGAGATGTCAATTTGTAATATCAAGTGACAGCTTTGTTTCCTATAATGCAACACATAGCTAAAGGTTACAGGGAATTGTTTTTCTATCTGCTAGATAGAATGTGTATATTCAATTTTTTATTGCATTTCATAAGACGGCTGCTAACAAAAATATGGACTTGAGAACTAATGTCTCTCATCAACTGCTTCAAAGTGCAAGTCTAACAGAGTTCAATGTTAGAGAATGATCTTCATCTGGGGATACCCCCTTGAGAATGCAAGCTAAAATATGAGCCCCTTTTCCAACACACATGGTACCCACAGACAAGAAGAAAATGTGGAACGAAAAGATGCATGTTACAGTAGGGGGTAAATAGCAAAAGTGCTTGGCAACACTGTAAGTGTTGTGTTTCCCTTTGTTTGGAGAACTGCTTTGAGATCTAGCATAACCAACAATCATATCAGGCCATCAGAATTGGCAAGTCAATGCTTTTAGTATCATGCATGCAAAAGTTTAGGAAAAATTTATATTGGTTGGATTTATGAGTTTTTAAGCTTTACAGTGCACTCATGAACCTGTACAGGGATTTAAATCACTTTTCTGAGGTAGCTATGAGGGTATTTAAATAAGACAACAATGGATTAATATCAGTTATACCAGGCAAATCTTCTCATCTTGCTGATTGAGAAGTATGCAATTCCAGCATTCTAGAGGTTATCCATGAATACTGTCTTTGCATTGTGTCAATTTTGTCAATTTTGTCAAATTGTTGCTATGTGTCTTTCAGCATGTTATGACATGTGTTCCGATAATGTAGCTGAGTTTTAGCAGTGAAAATATGGGGTCCAAATACTGGCACATGAAGGTATATCCTCTTTCTTTGGTGGGGGAGAGGTTATTTTGTGTTTTAGTAATTTAATGAAAGCTGTTACTTTGACATGGAAGATAATATAGAGATAAATAATATATTTAATATTAAGATAAATAATACTTATTCTGTGATATTTATTGATGTGAAAAGCTTAATTATGTAAAATTCAATTAAATCATAAATTGATAGAATATACGTCATTGGACACATTAAATAAATGCCATTACATTAACATGAAATGACAAAATATGTATTGGACTGAATAATATTTTACTCCTGTACACATTGTTCCACACAATAAAAAAAGGCAGGAAATAGTTCTGGAGCAGTATGTACAGCCTAGTTACAAGGTGTACATACTTGCAGAAAGTCCATTTTTTTATCATTGTGAACCTCTGTGGTTTCCGAAGTAGACATGATTAAAATGACTATAATGTCATACTTGACTAACACACAAATGAAATTTTGCTGAAGTGCAAAATTACCGCCAGCTTAACCCTCCACAATATGGCCAGTGAGATGTTGCAGCAAGCTGAGGTGTTGATGAGTCATTGGCTATTCCTAGTATATGTTACCTTTAAGATAGGTAGCCCCATAAAATAAGTCTAGTGATGTTAGATTACATGAACATGGTGACTAGGGTGCTAGTCATACCATCCAAGCCACTGTTCTAGGAAGGTGGAGCTGAGATGATGTGTTATACAGCAGGCAGAATGAGGTGGTGCCCTATCATGTTGGTTCCACATTGTTCATCCAGTAGAATAAGTAGCTGATGATGCAGAAGGTAGGCATAGCGATGTCCATTGAGTGGGCCATAATAAAAAATTATGGTTGAATTTGATGGACACAGAGCCTACCAGCTGTAATACTTATGCCTCATTGGATCTGAAAGGCTATCTCTTGCAACCACTTAGGGTTCAATGTGCTCCAATAGTGCAGCACTAAACAGTGCAGAATCCTACTTCATTTGCGAATAACACAGTTTACAGGAAGTTTGAATCTTGTTCAGCTAGTTGTACCTCCACCTAGTGAACACCACTCTCTATCCATGATCCAGCTGCAGTAGCCCTTGGTGTAGCTGAATGTGGTAAAGATATAACTTTGAAACAGTAGTAATCTCCATGTGATACTGAAACACTTGTGAGTGTACCTTGTACTACAATGTGGATGAGAAATGCCAGTCTTTGGGGGGGGGGGGAGAGGAACAAGGGAACGAAGAAAGGAAAGAAAGGGAGAAGGACACCAGGAAGTCATGGGGATTTGGGGAGTTCCGCTGATTGCATCTCTGTTAGTACCAGGAAGTCTTTGTTGCTGCCATACGGGTAGCAGCAAGTGGTAAGGGTTGGGTGGCTAGGCTATAGTCATGACATAAGGCCCTGGCTATAGCTGTAGCGAAGTATCGTGGGGTTCAGAAAAAGGAAAGGAAGAGAAAGGAGGGGAGAGAAGGAGAATAGGTTAAATCTTTAATCATCTATTAAAAAAGAGCTAGTGTCTGGTGTTGTAATTTCTGCATGATTGGCTAGAGTAGAGTACATGTTGCTCCATGAAGTTGTGTATTAATTGGTAACTTTTGTTGAGGGCATCACAGCTGGCCAAAATGTTGTGGATTCTGGTGGATGGGTTTTTGTGCATTTCCTGCTGGGCTTCATGGAGTGAAGAGACAGGCGCTTCAAGGGCGAGCAGCATGAGATGGTGGTGGCAGCTGTAGTGCTGTCGCTGGCTGTATTGCTGCTGGTGGCTGATGCAGTACTGGCTGGAACCAGTGGGATTGAAGTGTCAGCGTTAATGATGCTGGTCTGGGCCTCTGTGTCCTCAAAATACTTCTCAAGTCTATACAGCCTGCACTGAATACAAGCGAGAACTTCCGGGTCTGCGTCGACTGCTATTTCCTGAATGGTGGTCTGTAGTTTAGTGAATCTCATAGAGGCTGCAGTGAATTGTCTTGTTATTGAGCGTTGCTGTGCTTCTATGGCTGCCAGGCGCTTGGCTGCTTAGATCCGGAGCACCTCGAGTCGGTTGCTGTGTGTGGTGATCTGTACCTCTATAACGGCCGTGGTGATTCTGAACTTTTCGGCGGCGATCTCCAAGGTCGTCAGCAGAAATGGGGATGTCCGAAACGGGCGCTGCTGCTCACGTCGGGTGATGCCGTGGTGTCGGGGTTTGCTGTTGAGTCTCGATGTCGGCGGAGAAGTAGCTGGACTGTTGCTCCCCTGACGGATGCGCAGGGTACATCGGGTAGGTTGCCTGGCCGGTGAAGCTGTCCGTGCGGCAGCAAGTGACGCAGTACCTCCGTCTGCACGAGAGGTCGTGCATTCTGCAGGCGAAAGTTAGTGCTGGTGCTCCACAATAGTGGCAGCGTGGAGCTGCAGTCATTGGGCCGCCGAGTGGCCGTAAAGGCAGCAGCGATGGCACGGGGGCGACCAGGAGGTATGGCTTGGCTCCACCCGGAATGTCGCTCTAGAAATACCAGTCGGTGGCGACGGCGGCGGCGTAGTCGCCCTGTCTAGATAAACAAGACGCACTAGAGGTGAGGGACCGTTGCGGCTCTGGATCCGGCTGGCCTTCACAACGGATGGCCACAGGCGTTTTGCTTCCTCAAGTACCATCTGCGTAGGTAGATTCCGGTGAATTCCGGCGGCCACGGCACTGAAATAGCCGTATCGACCGGTGGCGACAGTTGATAGTGCGGCAGAGGCTGTGGAGCTATCAGCACAGCGGGGTAGGAGGAGGTGGATCCAGGTGATTGAGTCGGTGGTGACTGCAGAGTCCCGCGATGGCGGTAGCGGTGCGAGGTGACGTGTGGTGCTGACTGGTTGCTGTAGCTGGGGTGAGGCTGGCTGAGGAGACGGCGGCAGTGGTGTGTCAGAAGCGGCTACGGACGGCGCAGTGCTGCCCTCCAGTGGTGGTGTGGCGGTGGCTTCATAGATCGCCGGGAGCTCAGGGAGACTCCCTGGCGTACTGGCTGGGTGGCGGTGGTATTCTTCTTCATGGCTGTGGAGAGGTCCTCTTCATTCAGAGTCCGAGTGTATGATACATTCTGTACAGGGTCATACATATATCATCTCTCCATAGCTGAGGCTGGATTCCACTCAGCCAATAGGCTATTGCTTCCTGCTTCCCACATGCTGATTAATACAAGTGTCCATATTTAGCATGGTAGAGTGGTGCCTAATACATTCATATGCTCTTTAAATGTCATTTACTCACCCATATCACTAAAGGAGATGCTGGAACAGCTTGCCTTCATTTGCAACACATTTCTGACATCTTATAAAATTACCCATTAGTTTTCCTAGTTCTCTTTGAGAAATTGAATTGAACTCTTGGTGAATGTTATCCTTAAGTTTGTCTAAAATATGTGATTAATTTTATACAGTTTATGCTTTAACGATGCCCAGAGATAATGGTCACAATCTTAAAATAATCTTCAAATAATCTCATGACAGCTCAAGCAGATTCTGTGTGGAAATGCATAATTAGGCATATTATTTATCATTACTGTCACTTCACATGTTGCTCCAACTGAAATTTGATACAAAGTACATGCTACATTGCAAGAAGTTGAATAAATCAGTTATCACTGCAGACTGCTCCCCTACCCCTGCACAAACACTGATTCTGTTGCTGAGCAGAACCGTATCTCAGCTGCAGAGACACAATATATAGATGACCCAGCACAAGCTCTTTCCTTGAATGGTCACAGACAAGTTGATCTACTTGTAGATGAGAATCTTATGCAGTGTTCTTGACTCTAGAGGGTAGTTCTTAACCCATAGAAGTATGTCATATATAGGAATTCTATTCTGCAGAAATTTTTGTTGGTAAAGTTGACATGCCTTTGTATTCTGCTCTACCTTCCCATATAATAACAGCATGCCCAGCTACTCTCTATTCAAAGACATAATTCCAGAGTGAGCACCAACAGGTGGGATCACACATTTAAAGGCATTTGGTCTATAGAATTTAAAATTTTCAGACAAACAACATATTATCCTAGAAAATTCAGGAAACATTGTGAAAAAAAAGTAGTGATTCAAAACCTCGATCTTTACCATGACAGTTCTGTGTAGTAGTCATCATTCTGTTTAGGAGAGCACATTAACAAGGGACAACACAGGACATACCTTTTCACAAACTTATTACAGGGCTGGCGAATGCAACAAGTTACTTGTGAGCATTTTAATTTCACAATATCTGTAAAACTCAGGTTTGTTTAGTTACCAATGCGGGATGAAAAGATATACCACATAATCATTCATGACTAATATTAGCTAAGGAAACAGGAAGATATACTATGAACAATTATTAATACTAAGGTCATATTAAAATATAAGTATTTAAAGTTATTATTACTGAAGAAACACAAGCATGCTGTATTTTCATTTATATACTAATCTACAGAATAATAAGCCTTTTAAAACAGATATGTTTTAAGAAATGTGTTCTCTGGTATTGGATCTCATTTTAGAAGATGCTTATATGTTAAATCTAGCATTGCGATTTAATATCCTAGGATACATTGCCTTTAATGATCCATCTATTCAAGCTATTGTTTTATGTTTAAAACTGAATTTACTTTATATGTGAAGGTGTGTTGTCAGTAAAACTATATTTTTCTTTGCATTGCCTTCAGTAACAAAGTGAATAATATTTTTATTTTTCAGGGCAGAGAAAAATACACTCTCTGCATAATAAATAGTATTATGCTCAGCAGGAAACATCTATATTTTCTTTCGTATATTGCAGACACCCAATATATACATGATTTATTACTGGGGTAAGTATATGTATCTATGTTTTAAAATATATTTAGAGTATTTTAATGCCTATAACTCTGTTGCTAGTTTTATGTGTATTCAATTTTGTTAGTTTATTTTGTGAGTAATAACAATTAAATTCTAGTCCTTAAAATTGTTACAAAAATGTTGTTTCCAATGCTCCCCATATGGTCACTGGTACATTTCGGGGAGCCTCATTCCACCAAATGATGACTGAATCCATATGTTAGCTGGAGACATCCTGTGGTTGGAGTCCATTAGCTACAAATTTGATGGTGATGGAACAAGGGGACCTACAACTTTTACTGTGGACAGTGAATCACGCTCAGCTTTTGAGTACTTCACATGTGCTAGTCAGAGTTGAAAAGCCTGGATTAGGGTGACTTAAAATTGTTACCTTATTCCCAGAAACTGAGCTATGGAACCCTGTTATGGCACCAAACAAAAGACTGAGCTATCCAGTTACGTTCTGTTACAAAAATGTTATTATGACTGAAGAAAGCATTTATTTTTATATTTTACCAAAAATATAAACTGCAATAATATAAGCATTTATACTCGTTTATCTAGTTGTTGATGGTTTTATTAATTTATGAACTTTAATGCTAGAATAAATTTTTCATTTATATTTCCTGGGATAGTTTTTACATGCACTGCTATTGATGTAACTGACAACATACCTATTGTTGAGAGACTGTATCATGAAGAACTCTCTGTGGACCCCATAGGCTGGTGACAGAAATTTATAGTAGAGTGGGGGGCAGTAAAAGTTCTACAGTGGAAGGTATACCATGTACTACTCTATGTTGCCAGAACTGAAAAGTAATCTGGGAACAAAGGATAGGTGGTAGGAGCAATTCAGTATTATTCATTGAGCAAGAATATTTAGAATATGATATTGTTGCAAGCATGAGGAGAAGCAAGGAAATATCCCCTCAGTTATGATTTGAGTTCCTGGCTTACCGCACACATCATATTTCAGCTCATGCTTATAATTATATTTCATAACTGCATTACCATACAATTCATCATTGCAAGTATGTAAATGAAGTGTTTATGGATAGGGAGATAATGGTAACATGCTGCCAATGTAAGCTTAATTCCATGGAAACATGCATGCATGCCTTTCATCAGTAAAAATCTCAGTGCCCCATGTTGCCTAGTTGGTTTACAACGCTTCCCATATGGTCAATGACCTCCAGGGAAACCTCATTCCACCAAGTGATGTATGGACTCCATTTATTATCTAGAGTCACCCAGAGGGCAGAGTCTGTTACCTCCAATGAGGGGGTGATAATGGTAAATGGCGATGGAATGAGAGGACCTACAAATTTACTGTGGAGTCCGCACCACATGGGGCCTCAGGGATACTTCACATCAGCTAGTTAGAGGTGAAGGCTTGGATAGAGCTGATTTAAGATCACCACCCCAAAGCCAAGAATTGAACCACAGAACTTCAACACAAGAGCCATGAATGAAACCACTGAGCTACGCTGATGCTCTTCAGTACCCTATGTTTAAACTGTTTCTTTTTTATTATGGGTCCTTAAGCAATAGAAACATTTACCGATAAAGTCCTAAATAACTAGTCTTGTACACACATATTTCTGTTTCATAGTCTATAATCATGCTCATGTATTGAGATTTATATCATAAAACAAAATTGTGTGAGACACTCTATCATATAAATAAAGGTTAGAAATGAAGAACGATTTCAGCATGACTTCTGGGAGATGGTATGAGATAAGGCAGCTGGATCTAGTGGCAGCAGGCATAATACTGATAGGGTCCGTAACATTTCTAGATGTAGCATCCCAATGCCAAACTCCAAGGTTGGTCAAATGGTTCTCTTAAGCAGTGTTGTCAACACATTATTACTTTCCCTGACACACCGACATCCCAAAATCCATCAAAATAAGGAAAAATAATACATACTCCGTATTTCTATATGAAAATAAAATTAAAAATTATTTTAAACATGCCACTTGTTGTTTGTTTATTGTTGGATCAAGAAAATAGGAAAAAATAAAAACTACCCCATATTTAAAAAATTTAAAACCTAAAAGATTTTAGATATTTGCTGCTCACTGTCTCACTGTATGCAATACACTTTCCAAACTGGCTTAACTCTGATTAAGAATTTGAGATCATGTACACATAAACTTAAGTAGTATAAGAAGTCAAATGCTGTTGATAAACAGCATTCAGCCCACCTAAATTATTGGAAACATTAATACATATATTAGGTAGCTATTCTGAGGGAAGTAGGCTTGAGTAGCCTTTCATGTGGATGCTAAATCTTGTGTTATTAATTTTTTATTTATTTATTTATTTATTTATTCACCATAATATTCATTTACAGAATTAGACTTCATCAAATATAACATATAATATTTAAAAATATAAAATATATAACATTACAAGTATGCTATTTACTATGTTTGAATGTTTACAAATGAAATTTACATGGAACACAATTTACAGATGCATGACTTGCATTTCTCACAGTTGTTGTTTGAGTTATTGATGTGTTCAAGGAACTCCTTTGTGCTGTAGAAGCAGTGTGAGATTAAGAATTTCTTTACCATATGCTTGAACCGTTTACATTTAGGGTTGTATTTTTTTGTGATTCCAGTGTGGAAAATTGATTGGTGTTTTTTAGAGGTTCTGTTATTTTCTATATGGATTTGATAATAATTACATGTAAAGTAGGTATGAATTACACTGTTAATATTAAATAGGTGTGAATTGTTTCGTATAAAGCAGATTGTTTCCAGAATATATATATATATACATGGTACTGTCAGTATTTCAAAGTCAAAGAAGAAGGATCTACAATGTGTGGTCTTACTTACATTTACAATGGTTCTTATTATTTGTTTTTGTATGAGAAATATTTCTGTTAGTTCTGAGCTGCAGCGCCATAAGATTATGCCATACATTACTATTGATTTTATATATGAATTATATACAACAAGTATAGTTTTTGTATTACATATGTTTCTTAATACTCTAATTGCATAAAGAGCCCTATTCATTCTACTTTATTCATACTGTACTATTTATATTTTATTTATACTATTTATACTTTATCGCAAGCCCCAGTCCAGTAGTATAAAAATATTCAATGTACAGATGAGGAATAACCGGAGTGTCCACAAGGTTATGCTATGATAACCTAATCTATACCTTAGGCAGTATGATGAAACACTCCCCGGTACACAATCAGAATAGCTTGTGATACAATACAAGTAATTTGTAAGTGTACCATTCCCCATGCAGGGACATACAAATAAAGACGTGTATACTTAGGAATTGTTCCAAAGAAAATGCAGCAGATTTTTAAAACAAACTTTCAAAATCACTCAAAAGACTAATTTATTCATAATAATTCCTGTCAAAAAATCTGTCATCCATCAAATATGTTCTTTTACCCATTGTGAACCTTGAAAATCTATCAATTTTGACGGAAAGTTGGTCAAATTGGCAACCCTGCTCCTAAGAGCCCCTCTCCACACAGACAGGTTTAGGTAGCATTAATAGCTTCTCCTCAAAGCTCATTCAACGCTATCAATGCTATAAGCTGCACATCACTATAAACTTTGCAACCCTGGAAGACGAAAAAGGAATTGAAGTGAAAGAGAATGAGAGATGGGAAATATCATGGTATATGATACTCCATATTCACCATTTACCTAGTGTCCAGGGAAAAACGCAAAACTCTTAGTCAGGACGGCTGGTCACCTCAGGCCTCCCAAATGAGAACTTCAGGTGATAGCACCCAAACCATCTTCCTCATTGTTAGACAGTCTAGTTAAGAGTGAAATTTATTGTTTTGAAAGAGCTAAAAAACAAACGAATTTGGTCTATGCTACTAAACTGGAATAATGCATAAGCTAAATCCATTTTTCATGTTTTAATTAAATGTAGGAACACTTTATGGTTTGCATCTAGAGAGTATTCCCAGGTTTTGATATACACAGTAGTTGCTACATGTTCACCCCATGATACTCAAAGCTCATGGTTCTACTATATAAATGTAGATACATCAAGGACCTACATGTACCTACAGTTTTATTCCTCAAATGTGTACATTTAATAGCTACACGCAGAAATACAAACTTCCTGCTGCACAATGTTAGTGTGCTTCTTTTAATTGGCCTATTAGTGAGTTTTGTATTAAAGAAATTCTATAATTGTGACAAACGAACACAAATATCTGTATTAACTATAGTAGCTTTTAAAATATACTTAAAATTTACCTTCACTGGACTCAAAATCTTTATCAGTGTAACTTTAAATTTCAGCATGTGATCTCACAATAGATGCTTATTGGTTACTAAAAGTAATTTAAGGGAGGTCATGGGTGAAACTGCTGTTTTCCACACTTTCTAAGCTGGATGCTTAATTTGCGGTGTAAAGTAACCTCTTGTTATTAGCATCAACACTCTCAAGTTTCATTGTAAGGTGTTTAATAGTTTTTGAATTATTGAAATTTTGGTGGGAAAAAGCTTCATTTGTTTTAATGCACCCACTCCCATAAAGTATCAGCTATAGGCCTGAGCAAATTTGTATATCAACTTTGACATGCATATAATTTAACAGCAGAAGTATAATTTTAGTTTTGAATCAATGAAATAGCTGAGGAAAATATTAATCCATTGGATTTGAAAAGAAGTATTGCTTTAAGTTTAAAATAGAGAGTTGAGGGTTGTTACACTACATCACTATGCTATAATAGCATAGTGATGTAGTGTAACAACCCTCAACTCTCTATTTTAAATTATGACACATCACTGTTACCAGCTTCTAAATCTTCAAAATTAGTCAATTGCTTTAAGTATCTACACTCTATTCTACATAACCATGAACAACTACCACCACTGCCACTACCACCACCATCCTCCTCCTCCTCCCCTCAAGTAGAGTCCTGAAATTAGGCCTACATAATATAGAGCTAAGGCTAGAAACAATAATTCTGTAAAACAAACCATTCTATTAAAACATTTCACCCACAGTCCCTCTTAAGTTTCTCAATACAAGTAGAACCACCATCATCTCCGGGTTCAAACTGTGCACCTTTATTTTAGCATTCATCTATGTGCTTTGTTAGAAATGAGGATCATCATTTCAAAATGTATAAGGTACATACAGAAAAATTTTGGAATTGAAGAAAAACATTAATTTCCTAACCAGAAAATCAATTTGTAAAATTAAAGCTTCAAGCTGCAGAATCTGAGTTGATGTTTGAGAGTTCCAAAAGCTGATAATGATTTCTTGTTAGCACTATATATTAATTCAGAATTGTCACTTAATTAGTTTTGAACCAGTCCACTGAAGATAATGCATTTTAAAGTTCATAGATAGTTGCATAAGGACAGGATTTGAGTCTCCAATTATATTTCAAGTAAATTTTGCAAATTTTTGCAATTTGCAATACATTTGTGTAATACACCATACAGTGTGTAGGAAAAATAAACCTTAATAACAGTGATAACGTTATTCTCTTGATAACAGAATGTTTGCACAGAATTTAGGTTTAGGAATTATACTTCTTTAAGCACACATGTCAGTTTTTCATGTCCCATTTCCTAATGTAAACAGTCACAGTCCTTGGGATCACAGTTTTCAGGTCCTGTATTGAAGCTGAGAACTAATTCATACATCTGAAAACTATCATTTTCTCTCTAGTTGTTACCAAATTTTATTTTCTTAGAAGATTGTTCTATATCTGTCTTCTGTACAATTACACTAGTCTGTGATGAAATTCCTGCCTCCAAAGTTTGAATTTTTTTAGTATATTTTAGCATGCTAAAATCAACAAAGCCACAAAGTTCCTATCACGTAGAATTTTTTTTGTTATTTTAGTTTTAATTTTCTTATAACATCACATTTTGACAATTCAAGATGTGGGATGGCAAAAGAAAAGCTGGCATAAGAATTTCATTAAAATCCTTTGATGTTGCAATGGGTTATAAGCAGCCCAATGCTTGAATTTGGAAGAAGAAGAAGAAGAAGAAGAAGAAGAAGAAGAAGAAGAAGAAGAAGAAGAAGAAGAAGAAGAAGAAGAAGAAGAAGAAGAAGGCAATTATAGTGTAATTATTTAAATTGTAATACTTTGATGTATGCAGTTTTAGTATGTCAGGATGTGAAAACCAAATTATTCCAAATATTTTTAAGGTGTTTACAGTAAAAATCAAGGACATCGGATGTTTCTTATCTGATAGGGGGTGCAAGCACATAAGGAAGTTATAGTGAGATTATACACAGCCTTGCCATTAAGTTTTTCTATGGGAGGTAGAAATATCAATCACTCTTTGGTGAGTGAGACATCTTATCTTTGTAGGCACCTACACATCCCTTCTGGTTCCTTTCACATTTAATTAGTCTGTGTTTAATCTGGAAATGAAGTCAGTTTGAAGCTTTATTTTGGAGTAGAATATTGTGAGTTTTTAGTACAATAAGAAGGTATTTACCATGTTGTATTGAGGATGTATAAATACTGCAAAGGCGTAATATTGCAGATTTTGTGAAAAAGGTCATTTCATACTTATTTTGGAATCAAATAGGAGACCAAAGTAAAGCTTTGGCATCACACAAAGAATATAGAGCATGCATTAAAGAGCTTCATCATTGGATCAATGGCAAAAAACCATCACTATCTTTTGGAATACCTATAGTGTGGAAAGAACAGTCAAACCATAGTAATCACTGCTACTTCTGTTTGTGGGATATGAAGGGGTATAATTCTAAAAATAAAAAGCAAATTGTGTATCTATTTGAAGTAAAAAAGAGAAATGGAAAAGTTCAAGATGAAATTCACGTAATCATACGATATGTTTAACGTGACTTTTCAAACGTTCCTTACATGACAGAAGTAAATGCATTGAAAATTTGGATTCAGTACATCAAGATTATAAAAAATCACTTTATTTATTTTAGGCAACAATCACAAAGTGTAAATTTTCAGGCTAGTATTTTCTGATAAAGCTCTCATTTGTTAACCACACGAGACTCATGCACCTGCTCCATGCTTGACACTCATTTCATTAATGATACATTTTTGGAGGGTTCATCACATCTGTACTTTGGCTCCATCTTTACTCTGACAAGGGGCTTCCCATTAATCACACTTTTCTTCAAAATCACCTTCTTCATATCCTTTATTCCATGCAATTTTTGCTTTGCAAGCATTCTGTAATCTCTAATCGTGCAATCCTTCACAAGTGATTTTACATTTCCCACAACCTTGTAAACCTCTTGTATTCCTCAGGAGCAAGGGCATCAGAGAATTTTTGGACAGCCTTTTCTACAATTCCAAGCACCCACTCTGCAAAAATTCAGTTTTATTTATGGACGCTCTTTAACTGCTGTGATTTTTAGTGTCCCATTCTATATTGGGTGTGAATGACCGGAAATTTTGCTCAGAAGCCTCTTTATCAGGCTTGGGGTTCTTTTACGTGCCGTAAATCTACAACATGGGACCATCGGCTTTACTTCCCTTCTGAGGAAGCCATGCTATGGATTTTTATGCCCGAAAAAATCCATCGGCCTCTACCGAGTTTGAACCTGCAACCTCAAGAACTAGAAGTTAGCATGGTAACCACTACAACACAGAGGAACGCACTCTGCAGGTAAGTAGGAATGGCCTCTCATAGGAAAGATTGCCATAATAATGCTGGTGTTTGTTGCTGTTTTCCTTTGTAATCAACGTACAAGAGCGTGGATCACTTGCATCTGAGCTTCTGCAGCCATTAGTGAAAAGCCTATTAGTGGAAATTGAATCTTCAAAATATGTTTCTAGTAAATCAAAAATAACTCCGAATGGTATCTTGTTCCTCTACTGCCACCTTCCATTTCATTACATGTAAACAATGTTGCTTTCTTGTTGATGTTGGTGAAAACAGGGAATAAAATATGGAATAGTACCTGTGCTTCACCAGTTGATAATTTGGGAAGAAGCTGTACTGTAAATTGAAGTAGGAATATCTCATATTTGATGGATATTACTTCATTAAATTGTAGAAAGTTTTCCAACTAAGTTTGTGTGCTTCCTGATCAGCCAGTGTCTTATTCTTTCTTACAATACATTTTTTATGCTAAATTTGAATTGCTGTGCGAGCATAATAACTACAGGTATTGGTGGCAGGTGTACGAAAACCTATATGAAACTATGACAGAAAATTTACTCTGAGAACCACTTTTTAATATTTAGTTGTACAGAAACACTTCTAATTTTAAACAGTTTATTTATGTTTAAGTCAGCCCACAGATAAAGCTGTTGGCTTTTGTTTCTATTATAATGGGATTCTCTTCCCTTAGGTTTCAGATGAACTCATAGAAATAATTTTTTCTTGGCAGCAAACAAAGCATTTTTTGATCCCCTCCTCTTCTCCTTAAAGCCCTGGCCACCATTGACAGCCTTGGTTATATTATTAAGTCTGGTTTGATTTATCCAAAATAAGAATTGAAAAGAATTTAAGCAGACAAAATGTGTTTGGTCTCTTGCTTTGACCTGAAAATGGAAAATAAATATGGAGATAAATACTCAAATTGTAAACAACTAATGACGATTGTTCAGTCATACATATTTACATAAAGCTGAAGAGTGCAAGGAATACGTTTGATGTAGGTTCCTTCACATTAGGCTGAACAATGATGCTGTATTTCATATTATTTAACCTATTTACCCTCAGCCATTTAAAGCTTGCCTGACCACTGTACGCCAGCCAATATCCACTTAAATCCCAGTCAGTTTACACGAGTTGGTTAAAATGCAAATTATAACATTTTTGAAAGATACTTTAATGAAAGAAAAAGCAAATATTTACTGAAATTTTAACCAATAAGAATAAATCTGCTAAAGGTAAGCATTGATTGGAGTTATATTTGATGTTGTCGAAAGAAATTTTATTTATCTTTTTTTCAAAAACTTAGGTAGCTAATTTGAGCTTAATATGCAAAAAAGCTTGTTACATATTTCACTTCTGCTTGGAGTGCTTTACGTCTTCAGCTAGTTTGCACAAAGTCAGCAGCTAGAGTGTAGGGACCAGAACAGAGTACTAAGAATTTCCTGATGTGGCATCACACAAGCCATGTGTTGGACAAGGTTGGAAAGGTAATATCAGATGAATGAAAAATTCCATGCCATCACTGGGATTTAAACCACAGATTTTCCAGTCTCTGTCCAGTGGCTCTAACCACTAAGCTTACCATGGCAACATGCCAATATGACATTAAATTCCCCAACTGATATGCATTTTTCCCTGTACACCACACAAGGAGATCCAAAATTTTATTGAGATGACATATACCAGTGGCAACTTACAATGCTATATGCCTTTAAGTCCCGGGCCTCATAGTTTCGACCACTATATGGTCAATTGATGAAATTAATTGTTCTTTCATACAAGCCGTGTGTTGGACACGGTTGGAGCAGTAGAATCAGATGACTGAAAAAATTCAATGCCACTGGTTGGAGAGTTTAATGTCATAATGGAGGTTGCCATGGTAGCTTAGTGGTTAGAGCAACTGGATGGAAACTGGGAGATCTGTGGTTCAAGGCTTGTGTGGAAGAACAATTAATTCCATTAATTGACCTAATAGTGGTCAAAACTATGAAGCCAGGGGATTTAAAGGCTTAAAACATTGTAAGTTGTCATTGGGGTATGTCATCTCAATACAATTTGTGATCTCATTATGTGGTTTACATGAGAAAAATGCAAATAAGTTGGGGAAATTAATGTTATTCTGGCATGCTGCCATGGCAGCTTAGTGGTTAGAGCAACTGGATGGAAACCAGGAGATCCATGGTTCAAATCCTGGTGATGGCGTTGAATTTTTCAGTCATTTGATTCTACCTTTCCATCATTTGTCTTTGTTTACTGATGGAGATTATCTTCTTGTATTAATCTCCATGAATCCTAAAGAATGCCTTACTACACATAAATATATGAAAATATATGATGAATGATCTTTATAAACTTCACACTCAATAGACACTCACATGATTCAATGGTGAACAACAGCAAAGTTGCATAGCGTGTAGAGCCTGTTAGCTTTCACAAGACAAAGAAATTCACATGTATACTTCCCTTGTTTTCAATAATTCATGTGGTGATACACCTTAAAACAAGGTTCCAAACACAATGGAGACAACAGGGACCACACATAACTCAAACTTCTTTTCTAATGGATTTTGTCTTGTGATATATTAGAATAACTAGACTGTGTTATTAATCAGCAGGAGCGAAAAATTTTCCTACACACATAAGTCATAAAATTACATGAAACATTATGCTAATAGGGGTAAAAGTCCTTCACAGCATGCTTCAATTGTTACACTAGGTATATAATAAATGATATAATCCATAAGTTAACTGCAATTTGTTTAAATAAACATTGCTCTAACCTATACATAGAACCATTCTATTCATTACAGGTTAAGGGCATCTGAATGTGATGGAATCATTCCATCCATAATGGTGAAGGGGTTAATTATTAAGGCATATATTACCTAAGGGCAAACACATCTCCAAGAGATAACAAAACAGCTCAGTCAGTGGCCACAGATCACGGCTGTTAACTGGTCAACTCTGTATAGATTGTTTTCCACAAACTTGTTCCTTGAGCCTCACAAGAACTGAAAATAAATTATAGTTATTAGAGCTTACCTAATAAGACGCAACCTTGAAAGTCAGACTCTGATGTTTTGCATAATGCTCTTCTGTTCTCGGTAGTTTTGGGGATATAGCTTTCATTTTTCATCTGATCTTAAACTAGCCTATTAGGTACTGAATATACAAGGTTCTTGATTTTCAAGAGAAAGTATATAAGAATGCTGCATGCAACCTTTAAATCTTCCTGTTTTGGAAAACATAGAGATTCAAAGTCCGAAAGATCTGGATCCTGGGTTAGTGTATCCATAAAATTGTAATTAATGCAGTAAGTCATGTGTAAGCCTAAGAATTATTATACCACACTTAAGTTAATAGCAAAGTTTGCTGAACAATAAGCATATTATGCCATTTAATATATAACCTTTGTTATAAAAACTTCACTCATCTCCACAAAGAAAGAAAGAAAGAAACCTAAAACACTTCAAATAGAACTGCACAGCAAATAACTATCTTTTTACTTTCTTTGCTATGATAGAGGAAGTATTGCACTCTGCCCAAACACCCAATATTGCAATTTTCCTTAAAATACATATTTTGAAACCACCTTACTCCCTCCCTCTTAAAAAAAGTTATATATATATATATATACATGGGCATGCGTGTTTCTTGTGTTTGTGTGCATGTGTGCATGTTTGTGTGAGAGAGATAGAGATAGAGATGAAGAAAGAGTAGGAGAACAGAAACATAACTGAAAAATCAGTAGCCGCATAAATACCAAATGTAATGTGAAAATAGGTACTCCATACTAAACTCACTAACTTTAGATGGAAGCAAAGCTGTCATGTTTTGTTTTGTCAAAAATAACTCCCAGGTTTTCGTTAATTATCATAGTGAGCAATTCCACAGTAAATATACTAGAAGGGATGGGATACCTGAAAATATCATTATAGAAAATAAAAGCTAAAGGAACCAAATTAATAAACCACATCCAATAACTTAGTTACTGCTGCTAATGAACCAACAAACGTTCCAAAGTATAATTAACAGGTTTCTGAAATGTAATTAAGACAGATACATTGGGGAGGGGGTTATAACATTTTTAAAAATATGAAGATGAAATTTAAAGCTTAATTTCACAGTAATTGTAATATAGGCTTGCACAATATAACATCAAGTGATTATTCCATTAATATGCCAATAAATGCAGAAAAACTAGTGTATTTCATAAATATAAAAGC
Organism: Deroplatys truncata; assembly: GCA_030765065.1. Taxonomy (NCBI): domain Eukaryota; kingdom Metazoa; phylum Arthropoda; class Insecta; order Mantodea; family Mantidae; genus Deroplatys; species Deroplatys truncata. The sequence goes on along the minus strand of CM060990.1, from coordinate 106,290,815 downwards.
AAATTAATCTGAACTAACAGCTAAGTTACACTATTAGGGAAGGGATATTATTTAGTTGCCAAATTCACAATTATCCTCCTATTAGAAACTTACTTAAACACTTGCAGAAATATCCAAAATAAGTTGTGCAAACATCAGCTGTTAAAGTATTCAATACAAATGACACTATGGGCACACTAGAATTCAGGTTCTATTTCTAATAGTGAAAAGCACACCAAAAACCCTTCCCCCCAAAAAGGAGAACTAAAAGCTCTATAAACAAACATAAACATATTGTGTGTAATTCTATATTAATCAGGATTTAGAATGAATTTATAACTTGTACACTTTCATTCCATTTTTATTTTATGATGTACTGACAAATTACCATGGAATGACAAGTTGTACAAGATAGTGGCTTCAGAAATTGTATGCAGATCTTGAATTTTGTGTAAATAATCTTAGACTCATTGGATTTTATATAAATGAGAAATACATAGATACTGTCAAATACTTGCTTCAGGAAAAATGTAAACCTCTTTAAAATATACACTTTATGTCAAATAAAATGTTTTTGGCATTATTCAATTCTGAAATATTTACTGTTGTTTATCTGAATTTTCCCACCTTTAAGCAGTACATTTTGAGATGTACAATGGTTTTTCCTCTGTTGCTCATGAGCTCATGCACTGTGTTTGTAATACCATAGCCAGCATTTGTATTATGCTGCTTTTTAAGCAGCCAACTGTTGTCTCTGCCTATAAAATGTGTATTACCATATTGTTAGCTATGTTACAATATTATCCAATTAAAACTATTTCTTAAGAAATTTAATACTCATTAAGAGAAAGTAGGTAAAAACAGATAAGCTTTTATTGTAAATAACATAGGGAACAGTGGTTCTGTGGTAAGAGACTAAATTAGTGGCTATTGTGGAAGTCAATGCCCTGAATTAAAAAATGATCTTGTGCTTTATGTATCACGTCTAAAGATAAGCAATTTGGCTGCAATTTTGGTTTTTTGCTATGAGTCATAGCTGTGTATTCACTTCATGTTAAGCTGAGTTAGCTCCTAACTTGCTGCACTAAATCACCACAATTAGTTAAGCTAAATAAGCAATTTGGATAAGCAATTGTGGTTTTCAGATATGTGTTATTACTCCATATTCCCACATGTTATGTTGGGTTGGCCCCTAACTTGCTGTACTAAGTCACCACAATTAGTTAAGAGAAATAAGCAATTGGTTCTTTGATATGTGTCAATTGCTCCATATTCACTACATGTTACACTGAGGTGGCCCATCATTTACTGTACTAAATCACCACAATTAGTTAAGCGAAATAGGCAATTTGGATGAGTAATTTTGGTGCAATTTTGGTTTTCTGATATGTGTCATTGCTCTGTATTCACTACTTGTTAAACTGAACTGACCCATCACTTACTGTACTAAATCACCACAATTAGTTAAGCCAATTAAGCAATTTGGATAAACAATTCTTCTGCAATTTTGATTTTTTGATATGCACCATTTCTCCGCATTTCTACATGTTAAGCTGAAATGATCCATCACTTGCTGTACTAAATCACCACAATTAGTTAAATACAAATAATTTGGTTATATATCTACTTCATAATTTGCACAATCAGAATTATGTCCCATAGTTTCCTTCACTCACTTTCCTCAGAAGTCATTGTTTATAAATGTTCTAACATAGTGCTATCCTCAAAACATAACAGTCCGAGAAACAAGATAATTTTAGATTTAAAGAAAAAAGTTCTGGATAACTGGCAGATGGAATGGAGCAACAAAATACAAAAGAAACTATATGTAAAGCATTCTTCCCATCTGTAAAACAATGACTCAAACAGAACATTCTAGTAAAAGCAGAAGTAATGGCAATGATATCAGGACATGGGATTTTAAAATCATACCTCCACCATTTCAAGATAATTCACAACTATATTGTTCTTGTAACTTGTGCAGCCAAACTGTGCAGCACTTAATTTATGAATGTAAAAGACTGAGAAAGAAAGGAATATTATACATAATCAAACAAATAGCAAAGGAAGAACTTCGCCTCCAACTGCAATTGATTTAGGAAATAAACATTTAAAATTATTCATGAAATTTATATAAAGCATAGACTTTGAAAAATTAGTAACATAAATATTATAGATAATAAAATAATAATAGGCTAAGGAAAGACATAGAAAGCTTAAAAAAAGTGTGTTAATATAGTTTGTATTCAACAACTAATGTATAATTATAGCCACTATTTCTAGTACATGTATAATTACTGTAAATGTAATGGAGCATGTTGCTGAATAAATTAGTGGAAAAAGCTTCAATCAGACAGTATCATCTTTCAGCCCCAAAAGTGTTACCTTTTCCAGGATGTTGGAATGTCTCAAGCATTTTGTGGAACACAGGTTGACATGTTTTAATATGTTTGGAAGCTGAGATGCATTGAAATAAACACTCTTATAGCTTCCCCATTTTAAGTTATTAGTTAGATCATGTTTTGCAACTATATCTTCTAATGTGCTTGCTTAACTGTAAACAGCCCATGCCTTTGTCATAATTTAAATTCTGTTTTGTTATTTGTTAATCAAGTTAGTTTTCTCATTTGTGAACAGGTGTGAGTTTTGTCACAGTGGCAGATTATAAAACTGTGAATATATAAATTGAGTGGATAGTTGTAAGAGGTTTAATTACATCAAAAGCAACATAAAGATTGCCACTATGAAAACCAAATATGTTGAGGACGTCAAGATCGCAATGAAAATGTTATGTACATAATCCTCACTATAAACATGTATGTTATAGATGAAATGAAAGTGAAAGCAGTTCCTTTTTAAAGAACATCTGTAATGCATTCTTCAAAGTAAAAATTGGTAACGTGGATAAACCATTTGCATGTTAGCAGTTTCGTAGAAGCATTGTAATACTGGTTGCAGATAAACAGAAAGCAATGCTGTTTGCTATACAAATGGTATTGAATATTAAGGTTATTATCATTGCCTGAGTAATATGGTGGTTACAACAAGAAATCAATTCAGTATCAAAATCTTCAGTCAGCTTTAAAGTTTATTGCTCAAGGCAAAATGGGCAGAGTTCTATACGATCTTTAATGTTCATTTTAATGCTGCATGTCATATGACCATAAGAAATAAATCAGTAGGACAAACAATGTAAAATTAAATGTAGATGGAATTAATCTTAGAAATAAGATGAAAGATGTGTTTGAATTCTGCAAGTCAACTGGGTGGGTACATTGTAAGAAATAATATGAACAACTCAAACAGAATTTTCAGACTTACTTAGCTGAACAAAAAGCAATAGATAACAAACACAAGTTGTAAGACCCAAAAAGGTGACCAAAAATGTGTGGAACATAATAAATAAAGTTAGAAGTCCAAGAAATACATTTGAAAATATTAAAATAAACATAGGAGTAGTATAGAAATTAATCCAAAGACAATAAGCAGTGTATTTAATAAATATTTCGTAAATGTTGTTGAATCAATGCAGCCTAGCAAATTGTAATGCAGTGTCACAAATAATACCTCTCATAGCAGACATTCCATTTATTTATATCTCACATCAATAAAAGAAATTATCTCTATAATTAACTCCTACAGCAACAAGTAATCAAGTGGGTGGGATGGAATAATTCGAAAATTACTGAAACAGTGTAAGGAAGTCCTTTTTACACCTTTAAAACACTAATTAATTTTTTTTGGTAAATGGAACATTACCATGTTGTTTAAAAACCAGCACTGTATGACCAGTTTTCAAAAAGGGTGAAAAAACCATAAGTAATTAATTATAAACCTATTGCTGTAATGTCAACTATAGGCTAAACTCCTTGAAAAAAATAATACTTATTAGATTAGAAAAATTAGAAAAAAACCTTTAAGGAGAACTTAACATGGTTTTAGGAAAAACTACTCAACTACTACTGCAATATCAGAATTTATAGCAGATTTAGTTAACAAAATGGATAGTAATAATAAAGTTATAGGTATATTCCTAGACCTTTCAAAGGCATTTGGCTGCAAAGACCATGATAAATTACTCAAAAAATTGCACTACTATGGGATTAGGAGCATATTAAATCAATTAATCTCCACTTTTCTGAAAGACAGGATCCAAAAAACAGAAGTTCATCTTGAAACTAATAAATCTAGGGAAAACTATCAATCAGACATAGGATAAGTGAGATACTGGACACCACAGGGTTCTGTGCTATGCCCATTACTGTTTTCACTATATATTAATGGTGTGCCAAATGTGCAAAATTCTAAATGCTTCTCATATGCTGATTAAATTGAGTTTTATTCATGGGCGCTCTTTAACTGCAATGGTTCTTAGTGTCTCATTCTATATTGGGCATGAAAGATCATAAATTTTGCTCAGAAGTCTCTTTATCAGGCTTGAGGTACTTTTACATGCCATAAATCTATGACATGGGACCACCGGCTTTACTTCCAGTCTGAAAGAAGCCATACTGAGGAGTGTTTTGCCCAAAAATTCCATCATCCTCTGCCAGGTTTGAATCCGTGATCTCCGGAACTATAGAGGCTAGTATGTTACCACTAGACCATGGGGGACATCATATGCTGGTGATACCACTGTTATATGTTGGGGAAAACAGCATCAATGGACTTGAACAACATACTACTAAAGGTGCACATTGTTTAATGAAATATTTTGAAAGGCTTAATCTAAGTTATAACATATGTAAAACAAAAATACCTTTCAATGTAGTTTACAGACAAACTAGAAAACTAGTTGCTCAGATAGGCAATGAAATTTTAAATGAAAGTAGTGCCAATATGTTTCTAGGATTAGGTGTCCATGAACTTCTAAACTGGGAAAGCCATATTGAGCATGTGTGCAGAAAGGTCAGTAAGGGGATCTACCTATTAAGATACTTCTCTAGATTTCATAATATAAGCCTTATGAATGAAATCTATTTTGGGATGATATTTCCATATCTTATATATGGAATTGAGCTATGGAGGTCAGCAGCCAAGGTACACATGGAAAGAGTATTGATTATGCAAAAAAAATGCATCAGAATAATGAATAATATAGACTCCAGACATTCATGTAGAAATTATTTTAAATCAAATTCCATATCAATAATTGTGTCACTTTATGTATATAGGGCAGTGTTATTTACAGTCAATTCAGATGTGAGTAAAAACGATGTGTAATATGTGTATTAACAAGCATAATACAAGGTGCAAAAATGACATATATCAACAAGGTTATACCAAAATGTTCCTGGAAAAAGACCGAATAGTAAATGGTTCTAGACTATTTAACTTGTTACCTGATGACAAAAACAGCAAAGGAAAATTCCTTTAAAATAAATCTTAAGAAATTTTTAATTGAAAAGCCATTGTACAAATTATAGGAAATAGGATCTATTTAGTAATTTACCTAGTACAATAAATAATTGTAAATATAGTATTAAGTTATCACTGTGTAAATATAAAACCTTGTAATTATCTGTATCTGACTATGCTAAAAACTTGTGTATCGAATAAACCGGCAATAATTATAATAATAATAATAATAATAATAATAATAATAATAATACAAATTATTACACTAGTCCGCATTTTCAAACCTTTTGCCAGATGATTTCTTAAAAGGTGTTCTTGAATCAAGTTTTTATGCTGATTCCAGAAATAACTTCCGTTTTTTCTATCACGTCAGGTTTTTACACAAAATAAGAAGTAATTTGACAATTTTACTAATGAGCGTAGAAAAGTATTCAAATACCATTTCACACAAGGTAAGTTTTTATTCAAGAAACATTTTAAGAATACTCTCAAGAAATCCCCTAATTTATTTCATGACTACATTTTAACAAAACAAGAAGCCAAAGTATTTCATTTAATTTTTTTCAAACTTTCTCTTCTTTGGCTTCCTTGCAGATCCTTGAAGATGATTGTCCCTCCTCAACATCCAACAGTAGTCGGCCATCATAGTTTCATTCCATCTCCCCTGGTACCTCCTCTCCATTTCCTTAATATCTTGGTGAAAACGTTCACCCTCTCTTCACTATAATGTCCCAGATTTTCTGGAAAGTAGTCGATATGTGAATGCAGAAAATGCACCTTTACACTCATGTTACAACCCATCGTCTTGAAATTTTCCAACATTGTTTCGACAATGGCCTTGTAATTAGGATCTTTGTTATAGCCTAAGAAGTTTTCAGTAACTGATCGAAAGGCGGTCCATGCTTCTATTTCTCTCTCATTCATTGTCTTCTCAAAATCTTCATTCTTTATCAATTTCTTTATTTGAGAACCAACAAAATTTCCAGCCTTTAATTTGTCTTGTGTAATGAAGGGAAATTTCTTGGAAAGGTACTTGAAGCAGGGTCCATCCTTACAAATTGCTTCATCAAGCCCAATTTTATGTGTAGTGGCGGAAGCAATATCTTTTGTCTCTCTACAAGCGGTTCGTGCAGGATGTTTTTAGTTCCAGGCAACAAGTTTCTCTGCTGTGGCCATACTTTCACACTCCAATGTCTTTGCTTTGCGCGACTGTCCCATTCGCACAGAAAACAAGGCATTTTTGTGAACCCAGCTTGTTGTCCTAATAATATTCCAATAACTTTGAAATCACAGCAGATACACCATTTGTGTTCCTCGTATTGGATACTTGTTAAAAGTATCTTCATGTTTTCAACTGTCTCTTTCATTTGAACTGAATGTGTGACAGGAATGGACCCTAACAGATTCCCATTATGCAGTAACATGCCTTTCAGGCTCCTCTTTGATGAATCTATAAAAAGTCTCCACTGAGTAGGATCATGTTCAATGTCATAAAAGTGCATTAACTCGTTTATGTTATTACAGTAAACCAAGGACTCGATCTGTGAGAAAAAAATATCTAGCTCTTGTTCTCTGTATCTGTACCATGAGTAATGTGTTTCTGGTTCCAGAAGATTCTTATTTTTAAGACGGGAGCCTAGTAACTCTGCAGATTCCTTAGACAAATTCAAATCATGTACTAGATCATTTAGTTCACTCTGAGAGAACAGTTGTGGAGTCACGTCGTATTCAGGGCGGTAGACACCAGAATCATCTTCAGTGATTGCATGAGGTTCACTTTCAACACCAACTTCTTCCAAGTTCTATAAAACAGCTGGAGGAAGAGGAGCAGGCACATCTTCTCCATGTGGAACTGTCCTGATGGCTGAAGGAATACTTGGATACACAATGCGTTTTTTGTTTTTTGAATTGCACCCCTGAACATTAACTAAACAGAAATAACAGTCTTTAAGGTGGTCTTTAGGCTCCCTCCACACCATCAGAATTGCAAATGGCATGCATGATTTCTTTCCTTTTATCCACAATCTTAACCTCTCAACACAATAGCAGCAAACTGTCCTTGGAGCCCAGGCCTTGTCTTGGTCACCAAGTTTCATTTTAAAATAAGCATGGTACATTTTTTTCCAAAGTCTGTTATATCAGTTCTCTGCTGAAGAACTGTGTAATTTCCACAAATGTAGCAGAAAACATATGGATTGTTCACACACACTTGCGTGTAGACATAATGTATTTATAACTTCAATCATGATATAGCACCGGTAATGCAAGCCTCTGATATTAACAACAATGCCTAAATTACAAATAGCAACCAGCATCTACAGGTGTAACAACCTAAAGACTTACAAGTTTGTATTGAGAAATTTCCCTCCAAGAAGTGATAAATTTCCCTTCAACAATACTCATCATCTACTGGCTCAACTCTATATTTTTGAAGTGAAATTGTAAAAAGCTGTACGTGATAGAAAAAAAACTAAAAGCAGTTCTGAAATCAGCATAAAAAGTGAGTCAGAATCACTTATTAGTTTTCAGTCATCCAATATCATGCAGACTAGTGTTGTTGTTGTTCTTGTTGTTCTTGTCGGCATCATTATCATTATTATTACCTGTACCTATGTCATCAGGAAACCTGAGTGACAATAGATCTGAAAGTGGTTTGCTGCATACAGAGAATGCGATATCTGCTTTTAAGAAGAATTTGACATTTCTTAGAAGATCTTTACACAGTCCAAAATTAATGCTTTAGTAAGAGAATTAGGCCTCAAAAATTGAATTACTAGGCTCACAATTGTATAATAGGTACATTTTGGCCGTGGAGGTATATTTTTATGGTACAGAAATCATACAACATTGTCTGATCACTATGGTCAGAAATTCCTAACACACAATAGAAACAAAACTAATAGCAAACACCATAAATATAAATCTAGGCATTGTTAGGATAAGGTAATATAAATCATCTTAAGTACTTACTTTCTAAAGAAAAATGGGAAAGTATTTATAGCAAGGGAAATGTAAACTATGTGTATGCAGAATTTGAAATACACTTAACTATTATTTAAATGTTGCTTATCCTTTAAGAAAAACAAAATTAAACCATGAGTTTAAGCAGAACTGGATAACCAAAGGAGTTTAAATATCCAACAATAAATTGAGAGTGTTAAGTAAATTATTGAGGGAAAATAAGGTATTGGAAGTATTTAGACTATACCTGGCATATTATAAAAAAAATCTATAATAAAGCAATCAGAATGGCAAAGAAACTTCATAATGATAAAATTAATAACATCAGCAAATAAACCCATAACAGTATGGGAAATTATAAATCAGGAAACAAAGAATGAAAGAGAACACCTGAAATATAAATTACAGAAGAGTGACACAGTTGTATCCAAACCCGGGTCATTAGTTGAAATGTTCTAAACTAATTTGCTGAGGTAGCCAAATCACTAAGAGGGAGTACCAAAATAATAGAAGCAAAAATACAGAGCAGAAACCATATCCCACAATTTTTCTTGCACCCACAACAGAAAATGAGATACCCTTTATAATAAAAAATATAAAGAACAAAGCACCATTCAACATAGATGGGTATTCAAATGTTTTGCTTAAACAATGCTGTACTCACATGGTCAAACCATTAATATATATACATAATAAACTTATCTATGAGCGAAGGCAGTTTTCCAGAATACTTAAAAGCTGCAAAAATAAAGCAAATGCATAAAAAAGCATCAAAATTACAATTACAGAGCAATTTCTATATAATCATTCCTTTTCTAAATTACTAGAAAGAGTGCTTTCATTAGACTCTGTGCATTCCTTTCAAAATTTAATGTAATATCAGACTATCAACATAGCTTTGTAAAAGGACAATTTACCAGTACAGCATTAACACAGTTTATAGACAAGTTATATCAGAGATTAAATGAATCTGGATAAATTATCATACTATGGGAGAAGAGGTGTAGCACACAAATGGTTTGTATCACATTTAAGAGGGTGAGAGCAAGTTACAGAAATAGATTATCGTGATGACAAGACAAATGAAATAAGGACAAGACAATCAAAAACTAACAATATAGACTATGGGGCAGTTCAGTGCTAAGACCATTGCTTTTTATTATATAGATTAATAATCTCACTATAAAGAAGCCAAACAGTTCCACAAAAATTTCACTATTTGCAGATTCACAAGCATTTTATTTTTTAGGACAGAATGAAGGTGAACTTGAAAACAATATATACAATAGCTTGAAACAGATAAATAATTGGCTCCACGATAAGCTGGTCATAAACAAGGACAAGAATCAGATATTAGGATTCCACCACAAAATAAATAAGACAATTAACTACCCAAAAATTGAACAGGATGGTAATGTAATTAATTATGTACAAAACACAAGCTTTCTAGTTTTTTGTGAGGATGAAAATTTAAATTGTAAAATGCATATTGAATCTTTACTGAAGAATGTAAGTAACATATGTTAGCAAATTTCTGTCCTAAAACATAGCACGCACGCACGCACGCATGCACGCACGCACGCACGCGCACGCGCACACGCACACACACACACACACACCCCAAGAATACTATATTTTTCAAATTTTCACTCACTCTTAACTTATGGAATAGCAACATGGGAAAATACTAATGGCATTATTAAAATATTCAGAACACAAAAAACGGTAATTAGAATAATGATGAATCTGAAAAAACCATTAGCTGTAAGGAATGGTTTAAAAACCTTAATACTAAAGCTGCCCTGTATATACATTTATGAAATTATTATTAAAATGCGAACAAACAATAAGTTTTAATAAAACCTCTGAAATTCATAATCATAATACCAGGAAAAATCGCACTTACATGTTACCTTTCATAGAAAAAACGTATATGTGCTCAGCTTTGTACAATGGAACTCAAATTTATAACAAATTTCTTTCAGAAATAAAATATATCAAATAATTTGGAAAATTTAAAAGAAATCCAAAAATATATTTGCTGAACAAATCCTATTACTCCATTGAAGAGTACTTAGATGATAAAAATGTATAAATTATTTATTGTTATTATTAAAAACTTGTTCAGTGTATGTGCATGCATGTTTGTGCGCTTGTGTGCTCATGCAAGCAAGTCTCTAGAGGCATTAAATAAAAGTATTGATGATATACAATTTAAAAGTAAGAGAAAATTCCTGAGTAATATTGCTTACCACTTTTCTCATCAAGGATAGAGAAGTGGTACTTTAATAAGCAGCTAAAAATGTAGCCAAGGTCAACAAGATAACCACTGACACTGGAATTACAGGCAGATTCAAGTAGGAGCCAACACTGTTTCTAGACCCCTCTCCTGACTTTATTCATAATATGTACTGATGTGCATAAAATGTGGCCCATAATGGAATGCACCTGTTTATGTTGGTACTGACAAATCTAGTTGCAGCCTCAGCCTGTGTGACCTCCTCTTTTTTCCGGGCATAATTCTAGCCACTGGATTGGCAGGATACTTTACCTCCCCCAAAAAATGGCCGAACTGCCAAAGGGTAACACTACAACTCAGACCAGGTATTTTATGTTACACTACCATATTCTTATTGCTATGCAATAGTGGCAATAACATTAACCTTTGTCTCCATGTTGCTGATGAAAGTTCTTATAAATGTGATAGCTGTTGTCCAGTTTAATGACAGGTACAAATAATCCTCACTCCTTCTTCTAGAAGGTTGAATTATGTTCAGATTAGTCTAGGCTTTCCTTGTGTTCCAATTGTAGTAAAACTCTTTCATTTCACATTGATTATAACATCGCTCAGTGGTTCACTTCGTGTTCCAGAATTGTTTCTCAGGTCAGTCGCATAGACAAGTGACATCAGTGGGTGAAGTCAAAGGTTGGTTATCTGAAGGTTGGAACATTATGGAGGGAAAACACTATTGTGATCTAGGGAAATGGGCCACTTTTTATGCATGTCAGTGTACCTAGGTGTTATAAGCCTATGAAATTTAACTGAATAAGTCTAACCAAAGATATGGACCTGCAGATGGTAGTAAAATTATGTTCCATAAGGTACTCTACTGATGGCATCGCCATCTGCGTCAACATCCTCTCAAGACTGTAACTGCCAACCTTCCTCTTGGATGATCGCATTCTCAGGCATTGAATTCCTCAACTAAGCCTGGAAAGGCCGTTATCAGCACTGCTTCACCAGCAAAGTTCAAGACCTGCTATACCAGATCCAACTTCCTAAAGGACAGTACACCAACAGTACCCGGAACGTCGAAGGGGAAGATTAGTCCATGATCCTCTTCCCGTAGATCCTCTTCTGCAGCTTCTACTGGAACGGACTCCGATCAGCTATCTACATCTTCGCTGATCTCTACTTCCAATTGGTTCGAGGTTCTTGAACCAAAGTTTTCTTTTGGAAAGAGGTCCTCCGCCGTGGAGGAGATGGAGCAGGAGGATTCTTTCACTACTGCCAGACCACCTGGGAAGAAGCGGCAGGATAAAACATCCCCTAAAGGTGCTGTTTCGCAACCTAAGAAAAAGAGTAGATTGATTCGTCCACCACTTTTGTCGTAGTAAGCTCTTCCAATTGCGAACATCTATTTTAATTACAATAGCTATCCTACACTGGAACATACGTGATATTACGTCCCATTGGCCAGAGCTTGAGTTTTTGCTCAACCAGTATGAGTGTCTGGTCGTTTGTTTGCAAGAGACTAAACTCCGTCCGCAAGACACCTTTAAACTTGGACGGTATCGTTAAGCACGGTGCGATCTTATACCGGAAGATGGTATTCCTGCGCACGGGGGCACTATGCTGCTCATCAGAGATGACCTTTTCGTGGTCTCTGTATCCATACAATCTGATATCCAGTCAGTTGTTGTAATGATTCACCTGCCATCCCTGCGATTTACCATCTGTACTCTTTATCTTCCACCATCTGCCGACCTCTCGCGCACTGATTTAGCCGATCTAGTTTCCCAGCTGCCAACACCTTTTCTGTTGGTGGAGGACGTCAATGCCCATCACCCTCTTTGGGGCTCACCTCAGGCTTGTGCGAGAGGTATATTAATCGCCGACCTTATAGGTGGTTTTAACGTCGCTCTTTTGAACACTGGGAGCCTACCTTTCTTTCAGACTCCTTCCACACTTTTTCACATCTTGATCATCACCGCAATTTGTTCACCACAGTTAGCAGTTTTCTTTCGCTGGAATGTCATCTCTGATTTACACTCTAGTGACCACTTTCCCTGTCTTCTTAGTTTCTTAATCCAGGTGTATGTTCCAGCCGTTTGCCTATCTGGCGCTTCGATTGATCCAATTGTAACGTTTACTCCCAGTTGGCTGTGTTTAAATATAATGAGCACGACTCTGTGAATCGTTTGGTCCAACATCTCACAGAGACGATTCTTTCTGCTGCAGAACACACTATTCCTCGGTCGACTGCCCACCTCCGTCGATTTCCGGTCCCTTGGTGGACGGATGATTGTGGAACGGCCATTCGTGCTCGCAGGCGTTCTCTTCGGATTTTCCAGCGACGCCTACACTGAAGAACCTGATTCAGTACCAGAAGCTGCGTGCTCAGAGTAGGCAAATTATTCGGGATAGCAAAAAGACCTCCTGGAGTCACTTTGTAACTTCTTTTAACGCCACACACCTTCCTCTGTCGTCTGGAATAAGTTCAGGCGTGTAGCCGGTAAATCGACCCACCTGCCTATCGCTGGTCTTCATACATCTGCAGGAGCTGTTGTAGCTTCCTTTAAGGAGCTAATACTTTGGGCAGGGCTTTCGCTCAGGTATCCAGCTCCGATAACTATTCGCCCGAGTTCCTTATGGTTAAGGATCGAGTAGAATCACACGGTTATTCGTATCGTTCTGGTAATCTTGAAGATTATAATCGCATTTTCACCCTGACGGAGTTGGAACACGCCCTTTCAACTTTGCGCCTATCAGCGCCAGGATACGATGGTGTCCATGTACGAATGTTGCGATAGCTCCCCCGAGGGTAAGACATTCCTGCTCGAAGTCTATAATCGTGTTTGGGTTGATGCCTCGTTTCCAGATACGTGGCGGAAAAACACCATCATACCCATTTTGAAACCTGGAAAGGACCGTCATCTTCCATCCAGCTACCGTCCTATTTCCCTCACCAGTTGCGTTTGCAAGGTGATGAAACGCATGATTAATGGACGGTTGGTATGGTGGCTGGAAACTCACAACCTTCTGACCAACACGCAGTGCGGTTTTCGACAACGCCGTTCAACCGTAGACCACCTTGTGTCACTATCGACGCAGATCATGAACGGTTCCTTAAGAATTACCAAACTGTTGCAATTTTCTTTGACCTTGAGAAGGCTTATGGCACGTGGTGGCGGGCAGGGATACTGCGTTCCCTACACGCCTGGAACATCCGTGGGCGTTTAGCAATGTTCCTTCAGGAGTTTATGATGGACTGCGTTTTCGAGTAAGGGTCGGCTCGGCTTTATCGAACCTTTTTATATAAGAGAACGGCGTGCCTCGGGGCTAAGTGCTAAGCGTTACACTTTTCGCTATAGCAATTAATTCTATCTCGGAATGTGTTCCACCAGGGGTGTCGTCCTGTTTATTCTATTGTACTTCTCAGCGTACGTCGTTTTTGGTACGCCGCCTGCAGCACTGTTTGGACAATCTTCACGCTTGGAGTTCTAAAAACGGCTTTCGTTTCTCCATTGAGAAGTCCACCTGCGTTAACTTTTGGCGTCGTAGGAGACGATCTCCACCTTCACTCCGATTCGGTCCGGATTTCCTGCCCTTCGCAGGCGAGGCGCGTTTCCTAGGGTTGACGTTTGACAGGAAGCTTAGCTGGTCCTCGCATGTTGCGCAGTTGAAAGCACGATGTGACCGTTCTCTGAATCTATTGCGGGTGTTAAATGGGACATCTTGGGGAGCGGATCGGGCGGTTTTGCTGCGGCTGTATCGCGCGCCGGTCCGATCCAAGTTACACTATGGGTGTATCGTTTATTCCTCAGCCCCTCCATCTGTGCTGAGAAAATTAGACACCGTCCATAATCGTGGCATCCGCTTAGCTATTGATGCGTTTCCAACTAGCCCAGTTCTCAGGCTTTACGCCGAATCGGCAGAACCTCCTTTGCGTTATCGGCGTGCTGTTCTGCTAGGCAATTATGGCTGTGCGCTTAACTGTATGCCCACCCATCCAACGTTCGCTTCCTTTTTCCACACCGCGCTGGACGAACGTCATCAGGGCCGCTCCGTTTATCCAAGGCCTTCAGGTGTTCGCTTCCGGGAGCTTCTTAGACAGCACGGTATTGAAATACCTAGCATGTTTCCTAAGAGGGAAGAGGGTGTTTCCCCCTTGGTTTCATGCAACATCTCACACGATCTTGGGATGACAGCTTACCGGAAGACTACGCTCCCTACGTCTAGTATCCGCGCTTGCTTTTTAGAATTTCTGTCCGGTTACCATGGCCGGATTTTGATTTACAGCGACGGATCTAAGTGCCCCAACGGTATTGGATGCGCTTATGTTCATGGGTCCGAAACTCGTACCTTCGGTTTTCCTGGTGGCACATCCATTTATAGATTTATAGTGCTGAACTGTATGCCATATATCGCGCCATATTATACATGCGCCGTCGAAACCAGGGAGCTTGTCTTATTTTGAGTGATTCCCTTAGTGCACTTCAGAGTATTCGTGAGCTGTACTAATACCATCCTCTTGTTCAGCATATCCAGGATCCCTCCATGTTTTATACGCTTCTGGCGTTAACGTGGAATGTGCTTGGCTACCTGATCATGTTGGCTTGCCTGGGAATGAACTGGCGTATTTGGTAGCTAAGGCGGCGACCAACCAACCCAATGTTATCTCTCCTGTAACACTGGAGGACCTTCGGCTTTTTTTGCGGAGAGCGATTCTCTCGTGCTGGTACGAGGAGTGGTTGGCTCTCCGCGGCAATAAGCTTCGGGTAGTGAAGGACCTTCCGATTCCCTGGGTTACTTCTTCTCGTGTTTCTCGTCGTGAGGAAGTTACTTTAGCTCGTTTGCGTATTTGCCACTGCAATTTTACCCACGACTATCTTGTTAAGGGTGACCCTGTTCCGCTTTGTCCCATGTGCGGCGAATGTCTATCGGTCCGCCACATGTTGTTGGAGTGCACTCCTCTTGCACATCTTTGGGACTCTCTGCAGTTGTCGGCCAGTCTTGCAGAGGTCATGGCCGACGCTCCTCACGCGGTTGATAGGCTTTTTAAGTTTTTGTCAGAGGTAAATTTTCAATTGAGTTTTTAATCTTTCTGCTTGAGGCGCTTCACAGTTCGCTGTTTCATGTTTTATATCTTCTTTATATCTATTTACCTTTGACTTTTACCATGCTTTTATTTTGATTCATATCATTGGCTTTTGCTGTAATTTTTAACTTTGGTCTATATCTTTGGCTTTTACCTTCCTCTGTTTTAGAAGAGTGCTTATAACCCCAGTAGTTGAGTGCCCTAAAACAACATTCATCATCATCATCCTCCATGCCAGCCTCTAGTTCCCAAGCTCACAGGTTCAAACCTGGCGGAGGCCAATGGATTATTTTTGGGTATAAAAATCCATAGCATGGCTTCCTTTGGAAGGGAAGTATATCCGGTGGTCCCATGTCATAGATTTATGGCACCTAAAATAACCTCAAGATTGATAGAGGCCTCTGAGCAAAATTTCTGGTCTTCCACGCCCAATATAGAATGGGACGCTAAGGACTGTAGTAGTTAAAGAGTATCCATAAATAATTTTTTTTTTGAGGAATATGCTTGTGACAGTTTTGATAACCCCAACTTTAAATTCATACTCATGATGTAAGAGTACCTATCACTGGGTTGATTATCTGTAATACTAATATTTTATCACAAATATGGGGATGCCTAAAATCTCAAGAGCTTATTCATCTCAACTGCTTGTACTTTTAATATGCAACTCATATTAGAGGAAAACTATATAATGCATTTTTAAAACTTAGTCAATGCAAGTATATCTTAACTAGTACTTTTGTACTACTCCAGCTACCACACATACAGAGCACTGGCTTAATTGTAAAATAGAGAAAATCTTCTGATTGTTGAAAGTGTTTTGCTTTGTGATATGCTGATCTTTATGAAATTAGCCCCTCCTTCAGAGAACTCTGGATCTGCCACTGATTAGGATGTAACAAAGAAAATTGTTGAATGCCTAAATTTCACAATGCTCATTGGTTTATTGCAAACCTTGTCAAAACAAACATTATTCATTCAACCTAAATATAAGACATATAATTGAGTGCAGTAGTTTTATATATAACTGAATAGACTAACCATGCTACATAGTGGATAAGTTTTCTATTTTGGCCTTCCTCTGTAGATGGTAAGTCCATTTACAGGTTTTTCATTAGTGAATAATTGGAAGGATATTTTCATTTGCAGACATGGAGTGTCCACAACTGCCCAATATTGTGGTAGAATATTGGAGAAGCTCATGGAGGACAACCTTATAAAGGAAGCAGTTGTCACTAACCTCCATCTTATTAAATTAGTTTCATATGCAAAAGAGCCCGAATTCCTAATACAAGGACAGTCTTTGAAGACTCTCAAAGTAAGCATTTCAACTCTTACAGCACAACCCTATGTCATTAGGTGTGCATTTAGTGAGCTAGCTAAATTTAGTTACAGGTTTGTATAATATAAATCATTTTGTAAATAAAGCATATTTATTGTATTACTATTATTATTACTATTATTATTATTATTATTATTGTTATTATTATTTAATTATTAACCTTCTGAAAATACAGAGCGATCAAATATACTTTACTCCAAATCAAGTGGTTTCACTCTATGTGTGAGCTCCCCACTCAGTGGTTGTTTGCAGGAGAAGACAATATGCCTGCCTGGTTAGAGTTGTATTTTAGTTATTCTCAGGTGGGTGGCTGGGTGTGGATGTGTGTGTAAGTTTTTTGTTCTTTTCTTAATTCTGCAGTACATAAAGTTAACTAGGCCTAGTACACTTTCAACAGCACAGTGCGTCTCTATATACAGTTCATTTGTGTTAACTCAGTTTGTGAATTTAAAAAATACTTTCAAGGCAGTTTCCCAGGTGTAGATGTTCCAAGTCATAAAATCTTCCATAATCCACATAAAGAATTTCAGGAAACTGGAATTACCCAGTCTAAGAAACCAACATTACAACATAGGCATGTCTGACCACTCAGTAGTCCTTTTCTGGCAAATGAATAATCATTGCACTATTTGCATAGAATCCGATGGCTAGAAATAAAAACTGTAATATTATTTTGGCGTTTAAGTTTCACTGTAAACTGCTACAAAGATATAATGAAAACTGCCCAACTAAAACTAAAGTAATGCTAACAGAGGGTGAATATAACAGATGACAAAAACATTAATAAAATATTACAATAACACAAATTAACTGTTTTAAATACATACTTAGGAAATTATTTTAAGGAATATAAAATGATTCATCATATAATAGTATAAAAACATGCAGTGTGGTAGATGGATACATAAAGAGGTATTTAAGAAAGACATTTTTAGAAAAGCTACAAAACTACATAATAATATTGAAACCAATGCTATCATACAGTAGGAAAATCTGGATACTTAAAAAAGGGAAAGAAAAACATTTTGAGAGAAGAATAGAAGTAGTAGAAATCATTTTTTTTTTTTTTGTGATTACTCATATGGTTTTCTTTAACAAACCCCTTAAGAAGCAAAACAACTAAAGCTAAAGACATACATGAATAAGAAAGTAAAACTTATTAGCAAAAAATAATACAATATTTATCAAGAGTATTATCAGTTGACTACCATAGCATAAATATAAGCCATTTGGAAAGTAGCCTATACAGGGTGATTCAGAATGAATTCAAACAAACTACCACATAATGCGGATTCCTGTAAAATAAAGAAAAAGAAATACATAAAAAAAATTCATAAATAAAAAAAGTTAAAAAACATACCAAGCTTCCAGACTGTATTGGTACAACAGATACAAGGAGTTAAAGATTCTAACTGTAGGTGCTGCAGGAGTTAAGTGTATCATCACATGTGAACAACACAGAGCTTTCCTGCTACTCCAATGTGCCTGCCTTTGAGGTTAATTATGTATGTAGCAAATTGTGCTAAGGAAACATGGCAATGTACTCTGTGAATGAAATGGATGACTAGCTTTTATGTATGGAACTGCAAATAGGAATGGAATAGTGGCAACATATGTCTGCATAGTGAAGTACCCTTTGTGTACGCACCTGCATCTTTCCATATTTGTGCAACTATTTCAATGACAATATGACACAGTGGCATTACAACAATGGACGCATCTCATGGGTAGAATGAATATCATGTCACATCAGAGAGGGAAAAGGCATCTTGGAGCAGGTAAAACAAAATCCATCAACAAGACTCATGCTTGCCAGGATACCTGGCATAGAGCAAAACACCATATGACATGAACTTCATGATCAACAACAGCATCCATACCATGAACAGTCTGTGCAGTATTTGAATCAGTTGTCTATCCTCAGAAGCTAACCTTCTCGCAATTATTTATACAACAGGTTGGGGTGATGCTCCATTTTTCCACATCAGATATTATTTAGTGATGAAGCTACTTTTACATGACAGGATGCAATTAATATGCACAATGAGCTTGTATGGGCTTTGGAATATATACATGTTACTCATATTGATAGGCCTCAGATTTGGTTTGCCCCAAATGTATGATGTGGAGTTGGTCCTGTCATTCTGCCAACATGTTTAATAGGGCCTGTTTACTGCAACTTCTTGTTCAACACATTACTGGGATGGATGTTGGACATACCTCTCAATGGACAACAGCAAATGTGGTTTCAGCAGGATGGTGCTCTGCAGTCACATGGCACAGCAACTTTTGGAGATCAATGGATAGGTAAATATGGTCCAATTGCATGGCCTGCCAGATCATGATCTCAATCCTCTGGAGCCATGTGCAGAGTATGGTGTCTGAGTCCAGGCACTCAGATTTTTATGTTGGTTTTCATTTTCAGGGATCTGCATTAGGTATGTGGGAGTTTGTTGCATTCATTCTGAATCGCCCTGTATAAAACAGCAAGAAAGATGTGGATACAACACTATTTAGAAAATGTCTTGGTTTTGAAATTATTTATAACTCATAACTAACTCCTTCAAGTGGAAGAAAAGGATGAAGTAGTGGCGGTGGCGGTAGGGGTAGGAGTAGTGGCAGTGGCGGTGGTGGTGGCGGTAGCGGTAGCAGTAGTAGTAGTAGTAGAATAGTGTCTATTAGTAATTTATTCTAAGGAAACTTCAATCTACCCTAGCAATAATTTAAAATGCTCCAATCTTACAATGAGCAATGTAGAACTACTTCCATTTGTCATTATTCATGCATGCCCAGCAATATTCCAGAATATAAGTCACTCATAAGGAAACTGCTGTACGTTTATAATAAAGTGCATACTTCTTATTTAATTATTAATTGTCAATATTTCACACATTTTAAAACTCACAAATTGTTGCAGATATATGAAACTGTCCTCCAAATCTTCTGTAGGCAAATTATGGCATTCTTTTAATTTGTTTATTACTCCCTCTCTTTTTGTAGCTTTCCATTTTAAAGTAAGTTACTTTATGTCAATAACAGTTCAAGTAATCTTATGCTTTATTGCAGCTAAATAGACTGTTCTACAAGATTTATTAGGTTGTTACACAGTACTAGAAAAATGTAATGTTCCTCTTCATAATCAATCATAATCAATCATAAGATCACACATATTTCATCATTGTGTAACATTTTTCGCCTCTGATACTCATGTTAAGTACTTGTGCTGCTATGTTTTCACACTGCTATAGTTGTATCGTGTTTGTTACAAATAACAGTAATGTCTGAAAACCTTGGCTATTGTGACATGCAAAACCAAATTTTACGGCTCATTACATTTGCTCTTTATGCAATATAACTTCATAAATAAGAATTCTAAGTTATTTTGTCAGTATGCCATGTGCTTTCTGAAGTATTTTAACAGAAGAGCAACATACCTATCTCTGCATATGAATGCAGCCTTCTTTCCGTTTAAAACATCTACTGATCATAACTACTGTCTGATTTTATAAGATTTAAATGAAATAGGAATGCCTTAATGTAACAGGTTTTATGAACTTGATCTAAACCAACATTCCTTGTTTCTGGCAAAAATTAATTTTTATGTTAATAATAATCTTTCATTGCATTTCAGATCGTTTTTGAAAAGAATGGTGGAGCAAGTTTAGGATTACAAGAAGCAATTGATTTCATGAAAGCACTAACAGGAATTATAAACACTGAGAACTTGGTTTTAAAAGCCCAATCAATAGAAATTCTTGCACTCTTACTGAACAGTCAGAAAAAGGTAAGAAGTTAAATATATTAGGTATACTATGGGTGTATCAGAAAAAAGAATAAATAAAAGAAAACTAAACACACTGCAGTAATGCTTTGACACACTTTTATTCCCGACTTCTTTATGTCATTCAGAAATCTGGAAAAGACAAACATATGTTATATAAGAAATACTATTTTAATTGAAAAATACTTAATAGGTACAGAGAAATGAAATATCTACTAATGCTGTATTCTTTTGCTGAGTTTTGTACAACTTACAGTACAGTAATTCCTTTTGGCCCCAATGATTCATTGACAAAAACACCACTTTTTCTAAATCATCTGCAATTATTTTTGTTTCAAGGTAATTCAGGAAAATGACATATTTCATCATTTCCACACCTGGTGTTGCAGAAGCTCATTATATATGAACAGATAAAACATATCTAGTATTGATATGTTTATGCATTTGGAATAATCCAATTCTGGAAATGAACTGAGCTTTTCTGTGTCAAAATCTTTGCCTTTGTTCCATCAAGGATTGTAGTTCAACTTTTCCTTTTCTCTTTCCTTCATCCAATTCTTAGCACTGCCATTTGTTTGAACATGTCCAGCAATACATTTTAACTGAACAAGTACTGTAGCAAGTGGTGGCGGTGGCAGTGGTGGTTAGAGCAGTTGCAACAGTGGTGGTGATGGCAGCAGCAGTGGTGGAAGATAATAGAAAAATTCAAAACACAACTTACTCCTCATCTTCAATCCCAGAATTCTCATTGGTGTCAACATTGGGTTTGGGAGGTTCCATGAAGATGTTGACATCACCTTCAATCTTTTCATTAAGTACATCTGGAGCTTCAGTAAGGGAGAAGAACCCTGGCCTACTGGTGTATAATGACATTAGTGCCTAGTGTTGCCAAAAGTTAACACTGGAATTCACATGACAATTAATGCAACAATGTCTGTGTGGAATTATTGAAACTTCTTCCCATTCATAAAATGAAGTATCCCTAACATGTCTGAGAGGGAAAACTTGTATATTTTGATTTACAAATATTCAAAACTATACTTACTCAAAGATATGCCCATATTTCATTATTCTGTAAGTAATTGCACTCTACAATTTCTAAATATATCACACGCTTCAATGGAAGGCTAAACACTAGCAGTCGCAGTATTTTGTAGCTGCGCAGGTACAGTATGTGATGATAACAGCAGGATTTTTCTTGAATATTAGCTTGATCATTGACACTAAAATTATACCAAGTTATTAACCCTCTAATGTATAACTTATTTGCTACATATGCCACTCTTGCTGTAATTCCTAAACCAGTTTCAATATCCCTATCACAGGCATCTTAACGTAAGCGATTTGAATATCCATGGTTTGTAAGGCAAGACAAAATGGACTGGCCATCCATTCAAAGCTGAATGTTATGACTTTGAATCCCAGTGACTGCAGTCAAATGTGCTCAGATAAAATAACTTGTTTGATGGCATGCATGGATGATGACGCGGTTGCATTTAACTGCAGTTGCATGGATTCTGGTTTTTTTTGTAAAAAAAAAAGCTCTACAATAATACTGAAATAAATTAATATATTTATGGTACAAAATACCTACAAATACTTATATTTTATTGTTATATGCCAGAATAATATGAAAATAAAAAAAACCACTGTTAAGATATTTTAAAACTCTAACTAAACATCTTTGTTGTCAAATGGCAATGCTATGCATTAAAGGGTTAAGTATCATCAGGCTCCATTCATTGTTTAAACTTACCAAAAAGTGCATAGGTATATTCTATAAACAACAATTTATTCTTTACACTTTACTTTTATAGGCCAAACAATGCAGATATTAAAGCATGACTTTAAACCAGTAAAATGCTCTGGTTTTGTATCTTCATGTGTTACAGAAGAACTGTTTTATTTCTAATCTGCTTTTTCCAGATTATTAAATATCTTGTTGTTTCTGTGGTTTCTGCTTCACTGTTGATTTATTGTTCATTTAATTCTCATCATTTGCATTCTAGTACAATAAACCTATATTATTTGGATTAACATAATGTGACTGTCTTAGAGTTAATATTTGTAGTATTAACAACTCTTGTCTTTCAACAATCAAATTGATAGCTTGAATAGAGTGGTGTAACATATACTTTATATAACAAGGAAATCATATAAATTTACTGTCATTTGCAATAGTAGATAACTGAAGGAATTTCAAACTGCTTTCAAAAATTAAGTAATTGAGAATGAATTAGCATCATCAGTATAATATTTAACTCCACATAACAAAGTACCTGAACTAAGGAGCTCTTACTAATTTTACAATAAAGATATAAGTTTCAGGACATATAGTTTCAAATTAACATTTTATCATTTCAGCTATGCAGCATGTTTGCCAGTGAAACAGGAAGAATAGATAATTTATTAAAGACACTGCCAAAGGAGAATTTAAAAGTAAAGAGATCAGTACTAATGCTTCTGAGTGTAAGTAATACAGTTTTATACAAAACCAAAATATGTCAGAAAAAATTGCATCCTTGGTTAATAAAACAACATAAAAGTACACAAAACTACATGTACTTAAACTTTAAAATTCCTTCATTGATAATTGAAGAAATGTGCAAAGAAAAGCAAATGGTCAGAGTAACCAGCTCCAGGAATTAAACCCAGGACATTCTGGATGTAAGCCTCTCGTGTTACTGCAGAGCTATCTTGTTTGGTTTCTATTCCGTCAGTACTAGTCATATATTAATATGACTTCCTTGCAATTTTCATGTACCTTTGACAAATAGTGGATGATACAATGTGTAAATACGTTTGACATTATTTCCTCAAAACTGAAGTTATGAATTTATAATTGTTTCTTGTAGTACAGCAAATGATGAGGTCTTGGGATGACGCAGGATACTTTGAATATCAATAGTAACAATAAGTTTCTTTACATTGTGCAATATTTTAGCTACAGATTCTTTTGATCAACTTTTGTCCTTCTATCAACAAGCGCATTATAGACTTCATCACTTATGTTTCCTGTCTTATAAGCAGATACAGAGCAAGTGCCCACTTGTCTTCTCAGAGAGGATGTACCATTTTATTTTGCTTGTTTATAACTTCTTGGGAAAGTTTTCAGCTCACTGCAGATTGAATCCACATTCAAAAAGAAGTGTGTGGTGCAGAATGTGAAGCACCCCATGAAAGTGATGATATGGAGTGGAATTTCTATATATGAAGGGGGGAAAATTCATGTTGTGGAGGGAAAAATGAATGCTAAACAGTATTCAGAAGTGGTAATGGAGTGCATCACATACACATACACACAGATTCTCTCTCTCACATGGATCTTTTTCTAAAAAAAAAAAAAAAAAAACTCTTTTGGGTTCAGGGGGCCTCAGAATGTGTATTTCCGGTAAAATATTGATATCAAATTTTTAGGTGGAATGCAAATCCTTTGCTACCTACAATGTACACTCGCTACCATTACCATCACTGCAGCTTCAGCAGGCATTCTATTGGTCTTCACAAGTGGAGTGTGTATAGCAAGGAGGAGGTGTGTGTATCTGTTTACCTTTTCGCACATGCAGTGGTGTCCTATTTTACATGCACAATTCTAAATAAAACACTGTTTTGCATAATTAGTGGAAAGGTGAATGTCACACACAGTTATGAATAAGATTTTTGTCTTTTCTAGGTAGAGCCTTTTTCCGATTTTAAGAAAATACTGTCTTTTGCTGGAGTAAAGAAATGTCTCATCCCTGTAGAAGATCGACCTGCAGTGAAGTATGTGGGCATGTTGCAATTTTTTATGCGTTGTATTCACACAAGCAATAGTTATGCAGCTGCTCAGTATATAACACAACCTGCACTAAATAACAGAGATACAATCTGAAGACAGTAAGCTGACTGGCATTTTCACAAATTTAAGTATTTACTTGACTGTGCATTATAAAGTGATCAACACGCTTTCTAATAATGGC
This sequence comes from Deroplatys truncata, assembly GCA_030765065.1. Lineage (NCBI taxonomy): Eukaryota > Metazoa > Arthropoda > Insecta > Mantodea > Mantidae > Deroplatys > Deroplatys truncata. The sequence continues at coordinate 106,266,113 of CM060990.1, read as the reverse complement.
TAAGCCAACACACCCGCTGTTGTCACAAACGAATGTGCTCCATTGCTTCGCGCGACCACCACTTCTTTCACTTGGCTTGTCATCCTCCATGGTCTAGGGGCACCATACTAGCCTCTAATTCACGAGGTCGCAGGTTCAAACCTGGCAGAGTGCAATAGATGTTTTCGGGTGTAAAAATCCTTAGCATGGCTTCCTTTGGAAAGGAAATAAAGGCAATGGTCTCATGTTGTAGATTTACAACTGTGAAAGAACCTCAAGCCTGATAAAGAAGCCTCTGAGCAAAATTTCCGGTCTTTCATGCCTAATATAGAATGAGATGCTAAGAACTGCAGTAGTTAAAGAGCACCTATAAATAAAACTCAATTTAATTTTTTGCTTGGCTTACGGCAGATCACACTTAACCTTCTATACACAATGCTTGCATTATAATGGTAAGGCAGCAGTCTAACAATGCAATGTACTGCTTTTTCTGCCAAATCATCCATAACTTACCTTTCACAGCACTTTTTAAGGGCTTTACCAATTCTAGTAATTCATTCTTCACCAAGCTTTCGTTACATGCGATGCCTTTTTTGCAGCCAAGTTATTATAATTTTTTTTTCCTCCAGGAGTTATTTGGGACATACGGTATGGTATGGATCCTAACATCCTCCAAACAAAACACGACTAATGGCATTTCTTTCCCCTATAATATGAAGCAACTTTTATTGAAGATATTTCTTTCTACAAAACTTAGTTTTTTGGAGATATTGTAGTCTCAGCTTAAATGGTTCACCCTATATTTAAGATATTTACATTACAAATAAAATATATATCTTGAATTTTCTGGGAATAGCCTTTGAAGTTCTCTTCTTTTGGAAGGAATTTGTATTATCTTGTATAACTGGTAAACGTTAAGCGATAGACAAAAACATACTATATAGAAATGTAGATCTCTTTAAAACACACAATTTATTTCAAACAACTTTTTTTGTAGCATCAGCAATTTCGAGATATCCATTATTAATTGTTTGAATTGTTCAATACTTAGCCATTGTTTTCAAGTCCTGTCGATTTTCTATTGTTTCTCACAATATCATGGAAAGAGTTTGGAATTTTAAGGCCAGCATATAGCATCCAGTTTTAAAACATTTGACTATCGTTATTTCCTTTGTATCTATAATGAAATGTGTAATGCACATATTTCTGGAAAGGTTTATCTTGATTAAAATTAAGTACATAGGAAAATATTTTCATAAAAATAATTTGTATACCCACTAATAAGCTATAGAGGGTGGAGAAAGTCATGTGAATGTAACACATTAGATTTTTTGTTTCATATTAAATTGAAGAAGTTATGTTCTTCAAACTTATGAAGATGTCCCACACTTGGAGATGCACTTTGAAGAAGGTTATTTTAGTGCGTTTGCCCCACGTATGAACGTTACTTTGGAGTTGGTTTTAGATGCTCGGGAAGCCACACTTTGTAGTAGTGAAGATAATGATGCTTGTGTTACGTAATGTTACACAATGTTGCATAATGTAATTTTTATGAGAAACTTGAAGAATTTTGTATCTAATTTGTTGCTTTGGGCATAGGTTTCAATTTATTATTCTGTAATATTATTTAAATCTGCCTCGGCTGCTTTAGTCAAACTATAGAGACATAAGGTCTTGTTCAGGTTGTGGTATGACAATAAATTAAAGATGTCGCAGAATTACTTTTAAATTTCACTTCTTTTTATTTCTTTGTACTTGCACATATACAAAACACAACACTTTATAAAAGAAACTGTGAGAAACTTTACACATTCTTAATGTATTTTTTTTTATAAAATCTTGCTAGTGACTTTTCCATCTGCACACTATGAAACCTGGTCCACGACTGACTAATCTTAACGGTAAAAGCCTTAAAGCTTCGGTATTGCCAGACTCTTATTGGTTAATTCTAATCCAATAGAATTTAATCATTCAAACTAAAACTTTCCTTTGCTATTGATTGGTTAATTCAAAACTGTAAGCGAAACTACGTCATTACCGATCTTTTCATGACCAGTACTTTTCAAAACTCTAAACACATTATTGTCACAAGATTACATTATTATCTCATTTTTAACAACCTAAAACATATTATTCTCACAGTTTTTGCACTATTGGAGTATAAAAATATTCACATAACATTAATAAAATATGTTTACAATAAAAATAAGTATCTGCAATGATTTTACATACAATTTAAATAATAACTATATACATATTGTTTTTCAAGGTGGGCTGTTATTGAATTTAATAATAATAAAAATACAATTAATATTATTTAGGCATTAAAATACTGTCTCAAATTGCCCCCTTTTAGAAATATTTAAAATTTACTCTTTTTGTTTTATTCTTTAAATTTTCAAATATTTTCTAAAAGTCTCCTGAAAGAAAGAAATATAACTTTTATTTTTGCACTTCCTATCATTCACTGTCACTTTTTCTTCAACACTGGTTTTTCACAACACTCGTGTATATCTGAACACTTCCTATTCACTTGTTTAACACTTTTCAAGGCCAATGACCTGGTATAAGATTAATGACCTGAGCTAAGTTTGCTCATTCACTATCTCTTTCACTAGTAAACACTTTATATGCTTTACATTTTTATATACAATTATACATGTTAACATTTGTTACCCTTTGTTTAAAATTTGTTTTATAAAATTTCTAATTTACAATATAAATGTAATTGCTACTCAGATTTTCTTATTAACAATGGATTTTTATAACTTCTGTTTCTATAAATTTTCCTTTGTTATTTATCATTTGTTATATTTTGTAAAAATAAAAAAAATATTTACAACTTTAAATTACATTGCTTTCCCCTTTTATGTTCCAGATACATTAACTTCTTTCTTTTATTGTGCCTCAGATTGTTTACTTTTATATGGCTTTAACATTTGTTTGTGGAATTTTCCAATTATTTTATTTGTGTTATTGTTTCTAAGTTCGTATGTATCTGTTCCAAATATATTTATTACTTCATAAGGACCATGGTAGCTCAGAAATAATCTCCAATATTCTTTACGAAATTTATTTGATAATCTTTTATTCTTCACTAACACTTGATCTCCTAATTTATTTTCCAAATTCTTCGTTTTCTTTCTTCGTGTTTTTGTTTTCTCTTGAGGGCTTTTGCTTGTATTTTCGAAAAATGCTAATTTGAAGATTTCTTCTTTTTCTGGTAGTTTAATTGTTTGGCCTTCAATAACTTTTGGTATATTATGAGTCAAAGTGTTGTACAATTTTCCATGGTGAAGTTCAATTGGTTTAAATCTTGTAACTGCATTTATGGATTGATTTAATAGATTTTGGTTAATACTGATGTATGAGTACCAACTGCTCTGTTTGTTATGACATACTACACGTAGATAATTTGCAATTTCTTTAATTTTTCTTTCCACTGGATTGGCGTTTGGTCTGTATCTTGATGAAAAATACTGTTTGACTCCTAAATCTTTAATTCCATTCATAAATTTAGAACTAGTAAACACTGATGCATTATCACAAAGTATGGCCTCAACTATTCCTTCCTCTGGGAAATATTATTTTGTTAGCTAGTTTAAGCATGCTATGCTGGTTGCATTCCTTAGTACATAAATTCTAACATATTTACTAAATACATCATAGCATACAAATAAAAATTTGTATCCAAATGTACTTGCAGGCATCGGACCATGTAAATCTAAACTCAATAAACATCTTGGTTTATCTCTAAGTACTGAGTTTGTTGTATAGTCATAGGCAACATTAATTTGTTTTGCTTTCTGACAAAGGTCACAACATGATATATATTTTCTAACTTTATGTCCTAATTTTGAGATGTATAAATTTTCCAAAATGGTTAAGGTTGTCTTCTTTGTACCTGCATGTATTAATCCTAAATGAAATTGCTCTATTATTTCTAATTCCATGCTTGTTGGAATATATGTTTTCCAACTCTTTATTTTCGTTCCATGTTTCTTATATAGTACACCATCTTTAACAGCGATTGTATTGTTCTTTGCCTCTTCTATCGTTGGAGCTTTTTCTTTTAAACCTGCTAGTTTAATATCTTTGTCTTGCTCTTCTTTAATATTTTTTAATTGATTCTTCAATTCCTTCCTCATTGGTATGTCAATTGTAAGCACTTTAATTTCATATTGTTGTCTTGAACTTTCAGGAAATTGTTTGTTGTGATTGATCCTTGATATTAAATCACTAAATGTATTTGGTTTTCCTGGAATATGTACAAATTCAACATAAAATTCCATTATAGCAAGAATCATTCTAGCTAACTTGCCACTATATAATTTACATTTCTGAATGAAAGTTAAGCTAATATGATCTGTATACATTTTCACTTTCTTCTGAAATATATATGTTTTAAATTTTAGTAGTGAAAAATATAACGCTCCAATTTCTAACATTGTTACTGATGCATTCCTTTCAATACTGGTAAGGCCACGTGAGGCAGTACTAATAACATGAAATGTGCTGTCATGTTCTCTTTGTCCAAGTATTCCTGCATATCCCTGACAAGATGCATTCACGTACAACTCGTAATCTAACTCATCTCTTGGACGTTCCAACAATATTGCATTTGCAAACAGCTTTTGGACATTTTCAAAACATTCTTGTAGCTCTGCTGTCCACTTCCATTTATTTGTCTTCTTCAGCAGTTGTCTTAAAGGTTCTACTTCCATAGCATATCTTGGTAAGAATTTACTTTCATAATTCCAAATAAACGTCTTAGCTGTCGAATATTCTTAGGTGGTGGTATTCTTAATATGGCTTCTATTCTTTCTTCATCTGGTCGAATGCCTACTTCATTTATTACGTATTCTAAAAATTTGATTTCAGGTACACAAAATTTTGACTTTTTGATGTTTACTGTCATGCTATGTTCATGTAATTTGTTCAACACATAAATTACATTTTCTAAATGTTCCTCAAAGGTTTGGCTTATAATTAGGAAGTCATCAGTGTATCTAATTAAGAAATCATCTGCTGTGTTACCAAAGATACTATGTATTGCTCTCAGGAATCCACTAGCACTATTCTTCAATCCATATGGATTTACACAATACCTATATTGTAATCTAAAAACTTGAAAAGCTGTATAATCACGTACTTTAGGATCTAGCTCGACTTGCCAAAATGAAGCTGTAAGATCTATGGAAGAGATATATTTGCCACATGATAATTTTGTAATTGTTTGTTCTATACTTTCATTTTGAAAGTGATCTGGTAGCATAAATTGTTTAAATATCTCCCATCTATAGTGATTCTTAAACTATTGTCTTTCTTTACTGTCCAACAAACACTATTTATATATTGTGAATTGCTAAGTTCTATGATGTTGTTTTCTAGCATACTAGCTATTAACTTTTTAGCTTCGTTTCTTAGATTCACTGGTAGATTATTATACTTTCTCCGAAATGCTGGTACATTTTCTACTGTGAATGTGTGAATATATGATGTACACCATCCTGGAATTTCACTGAAAACATGTTTATTGTCTTCTAATACCTTCTCCATTATTAACCTTTCATTGTCCGTCAGTATTGTATTTGTCATCAGTGTGTCTGTATGTATCTTCCTGTCTTCAATCTCCGTTGCGTAACTATCTTCTACCTGCTCTAAAATATTTCCTTCTGCATTAGATTTCTTTACATAAGGGTTCCATTTGGTAAGGTCAGTGTTCTGTTTTCGAAGTTAAGGGTCAATAACCTTTCTTTGTTTTCCCTACTTGCTTGGACATTAATTATTTGTATGAAGCATTCTTCTTCGTATACTGCATTTTCTTGCTCCATCCTTTGTACTTTACATACTTTATCTTTAATAAATGGCATGTATATCTTCTTTTCTTCTTTATTTAATATAAGTCTGTCCATTTTAAAATCAATTATCACAGAGAACTCTATTAAAACATCACACCCAATTATAACTTCGCATATCAAGTTTGGAACAATTAAAAACATAACCTCCAATGTAATATCTGCTATCTGTACAGGTATCAATGCTGGTGATTTGATGGTTTGTTTTATTGTACCTATAGCTACCCTACATATTAAGTTGCTGATTGGTGTAATCATGAGTTGTATTCCTTCATTTAGCAATTGTTCAAAAAATTTCTTCGAGCAAATAGAGATTAATGATCCTGAATCTACTGCAACATTTACTTCCTTTCCTGCTATTATAGTTTGTATGTAAGGTGAATCATATTTGTTTTCACAATTCCCTGTGTTTGTACTTAAACGATAACAATCAAAGTGTGTAGATATTTTACTTTTGCCGTTTAGAGCAGAAGGTACTGTATTACCAGAATCTACGTCAGGCAATACATTACTTAGTTTTCCTGGTAAGTATTCTCAGTATTTACCGGATTGCCATGTTGTACCACAGTTACAATTATTTCATTATCATCTATATTTGAGTACGAGCCATGCTCCCTAGCTCTTGTTCTTTCTCTGAAATTGCTACGTCCTCCACGTATATATATTCTTCATGATGATCGTCGCTCGTTTTATTATAGTTATGGAAGTTTCCCCCTTTTGCATATTTCCTCTATGTTGGAATCTGTTATTACCCCTGGGTGAAGTAGAATTTTGCTGATTCATTCTTTCAGTTCTCACATAATTGATGTGTTCCTGTCTCCCTTGTTGTCTTGAATCTCTGATTTGTGTATTGTAATTAAATCTATTCTGACCCTGAAATTCATTATTTCTTCTGTTCACACTGTGGTAGCGTGTATTGTACAGCATAACATTACGTCTTTCTCGCCTGATCTGTCTATCTCGCCTGTGTGGACTCCACATTTCATTTCCGCTACTTTCTTGTTGTTCTAGTGATGATATAAGTTCTGTCATCTCATAGATTGTTTTGGGTCTAGCAATTAAGATGTAGTTTTGTATGTGTAGAGGGTAGTGTCTAGTAATTAAAACTAATGAAATCCTCCTCATGCATGGCTGGAGTTAAATATCTAATATATCCTGCATATTTAATAAGGTAATCCGTCATTGATAAGTTGTTATCCCTATGGTATTGTGAGTAGCTTAAGCTCGCCCTAATCTTATGTTGTCCAGTGGTATTCCAAAATTTATTCATGAATAAAATTCTGAAAGTTTCAAAATTCATTTCACTGTCTGCTACCATATGTAACCATTCTAGAGTTTTGTTGTCTAAGCATTTTCTAACTAGGATCATTTTTAATGCTTCTGGCACATTTTACAATTTAAAATACTCTATAAGATCATTAATAAACTGCACTGGACTTGAGGAAACATTAAAGTTAGGTAATGGTAACTCATTAAGCACAGAATGATAGTTTGATACCTGGTTTGGTACATGCAAATGTGTGTCATCAATGTTGTTGTTGTGTGTTTGAGAGGCTGATGCTATGGAAAAAGCAGTAGCATCTCTTGTGTTGTTTGTTAACAATGGTGATACACTTCTTTCTGTACTTGTATTATTTACATGCATTTGGTTAGCATTTACAGAACTACTTGTATTTGCATTTACCCTTGGTACATTTGTACTTAAATTTTCAAAGCTATTTCTAAGTTTATCAATTTCCTTATTACTTTCTTGTACTTTATCTTTGATTTCGTCTATCATTAACTTTACTTGTCCTGTACTTGCTTCTTTAACTGCAGCTGCATTTGTTTTTACCATTTCATGCATTTTACTAATTTCCCCAGTTAAATCTATTTGTACTTGTACAAGATCTGCATTAGTATTTTCTACCATTGTTTTCAATTCTTCACCTTGTTTATCTAATTTGTAACAAATACCTTGTTTAGTATCAGCAAGTTTTAACTCCATTTCATTGACATTTTTGTCAATATGACTTGACAATTTCTGTTCTAGCTGTTTAATACTTTTGTTTACTTTTACATCTATGTCTTTTTGAATTGCTTTGGAGCATTGTTCTAGCTTTATTTCTAACTTCTTACTTTCAGCTTTGCATTCCTTCATACTGTTTTCTATTTGTCTAGCTAGATCAATTTTAATACTAGATAGCTCTTTATTTGTTTCTGTTAATTTCTTACTTAATTCATTCCTCAGCTCTGCATTAGTTTCAGTTATCTTATTACTCTGTTCAGTTAACTTATTATTAAATTCTCTACTTAATTCTACTCTTAGCTCTGTACTAGTTTCAGTTAACTTATTATCTAACTTTGCATTATCTTCTTTTAACTCTTTTCTCGGTTCAGTAAAGTTATTATTTGTTTCAGTTATTGCTTTTAGAAGGCACATAAATTGTTGTTGTGATAAATTTAGATGCCTTTGTTGGTTAGATGTCTGAGAGATAGTCTGTTTGTTTTGTTCCCTGTACTGATATTTGTAAAGGTGATTGACCTTGCATACTACTGCTATCTGATTGACCTTGCATACTATTGCTATCTCTTTCAACATCTACTTCTGATTTTCAGATAACTGCTCATCTACATCTACATTACCATCTGTAATAGCTGACTTAACCTCAACTACCTCCATACCTTCATTGTTTATAGTTTCCATTTTATTTTGTTTATTTACTTTTGAGTTGTTTAATTTAACTTTTCTACTTCTCAACAGCATGAATTTTATTTAAAATTAACAATATTTTCCTAAACTTTACAATTACAACATGAAAAAAATGGAATTTTCTGACCTTTTGTTGTGGTGTTATTTAATTTTTAATACTCAGTGCTCCTGCATAATTTGTTGTTAAGATGTTAACCACGTGCCCCTTACTCCTGAAGAATTGTTGTTATCCTTGGATTCCGCTGTCTATTTGATGCCGATCTCAAAATTCAAAGCTGTAGTCTCGTATTTTTTGTTGTTTCTGGCCTTTTCGTTGAATCTTTTCTTATCTGACGTCATCAATTCTCGTCGTCTTCGAAGCCATTCACGTTGGTCACCACTTTGAAGAAGTTATGTTCTTCAAACTTATGAAGATGTCCCACACTTGGAGATGCACTTTGAAGAAGGTTATTTTAGTGCGTTTGCCCCATGTATGAATGTTACTTTGGAGTTGGTTTTAGATGCTTAGGAAGCCATGCTTTGTAGTAATGAAGATAATGATGCTTGTGTTATGTAATGTTACACAAAGTTGCGTAATGTTATTTTTATGCAGAAACTTGAAGAATTTTGTATCTAATTTGTTGCTTTGGGCGTAGGTTTCAATTTATTATTCTGTAATATTATTTAAATCTGCCTCGGCTACTTTAGTCAAACTATACAGACATAAGGTCTTGTTCAGGTCGTGGTATGGCAAAAAATTAAAGGCGTCACAGAATTACTTTTAAATTTCACTTCTTTAATTTTTCTTTGTACTTGCATATATATAAAACACAACACTTTATAAAAGAAACTGTGAGAAACTTTACACATTCTTAATGTAGTTTTTTTATAAAATCTTGCTTGTGACTTTTCCATCTGCACACTATGAAACCTGGTCCGCGACTGACTAATCTTAACAGTAAAAACCTTAAAGCTTCGGTATTGCCAGTCTCTTATTGGTTAATTCTAGTCCAATAGAATTTAATCATTCAAACTAAAACTTTCCTTTACTATTGATTGGTTAATTCAAAACTGTAAGCGAAACTACGTCATTATCGATCTTTTCATGACCAGTACTTTTCAAAACTCTAAACACATTATTGTCACAAGATTATATTATTATCTCATTATTAACAACCTAAAACATATTATTCTTACAGTTTTTGCATTATTAGAGTATAAAAATATTCACATAACATTAATAAAATATGTCTACAATAAAAATAAGTATCTGCAATGACTTTACATACAATTTAAATAATAATTATATACATATTGTTTTTCAAGGTGGGCTGTTATTGAATTTAATTATAATAAAAATACAAATAATATTATTTAGGCATTAAAATACTGCCTCAAAGTTAAATTTCTTCCTTCTTAGTGTGATATAGCAGGAAGCTATTTATGTCAGGGAATTTCAATGCCACCAAAAGTATTTTACTAGTCCCATTGGTGCTTCTGTAAATATGCCCATGGGTTTAATAAACAGGACAGGTTCTGTTTAAATTATTCTAACGATTATTCAAAACAATGTAATAAAATACATTTTCAGTATTATGACTTAACTCCTTCATTTTAATCACATCCTATCCAATCAAATTCAAATGCCCTGATGTAACTCTATTAAAGATAAATCAAAAGAAATATTGCAAATCTAAAGGAAATAATTACAACATGAGCATCCATGTACATTTTACATAAAACTTTCAAAAGGAGGTTAAAATAAGTAATGCTCATATGAAGATGTCAGTGGAAATTATCCCATCCCAATTCTTTCAATACTTCCCTCACAACTCATCTGCTACCCAAGTCTATCTACACACCTGTGGAATTGCACTCACGATTACCACAATATTTCAAGTTTCATTTCATTCTGAAATCATTTCCATTCAAGAATCACCTTTTCTCTTTATAGATATTACAAGAATATTCTGTAACATAATGCATATAAGATTATTGGTTATTTTCAGTTGTGTGTACTGAAATATAGTGGTTATTGATTAAAATCTCCTAAAGCTTTATAAGGAAATTAGGAAAATATTTCCAATTTTTATAAGTTGACACTATGAATTTAAGCAAACCTATAAGGGAAAAGAGCATTGGAACTTATGCACTATTTTAATTTCTTGCAGGTCTTCCTAGGTGAAGAAGAGTCAGTACCACCTGTTTTGCAGAAAAATAGACACATACTCATACGTATCCATAACATTTTCATAGATAAGGACATTGATATACAGTTGTTTCATGATGTGTGAAAATTACAAAATGTATTCCACTATTTTATGGAAACGGAAAAACAATCATTAAACATAATATTTAAATATACCTATTTAAATAAGTTTGTCTTAAAATTACTTTAATGTTCACAAAATAAACCATCCTGTAAACTAATGCTCGGTTTTCCGTTTCTATAAAATGTGAAAGAGTAGGAATTCATAATATGCACTATTAGAAGAAAAGAAACAAGAATGGAGAAATAAAGAACAAAGTAATTTGATTAAAGTATTAAGGGAAAACAATGCCAGTAAGGTGTGGAGAGTGTTAAAATCCACGTATAATAAATGGTTAATTAAACCAAATATCACTTCAGCAGATTGGATGGAGTATTTTAAAATGTTATTCGAGGAGGAGGGCTTTATCAAGATGAAGCCAGTGGCGGATTTTGGAGTGGGATACATAGATATATTAGATAGTGAAGTAAGAGATGAGGAGGTAGTGAAACAAGTGAAGGTAATGAAAAATAATAAGGCAACAGGTATTGATGGAATTCCTCCCGAGTTTATCAAAGAATGGTGTAGCGATGAGACTAGAGTAAAGATGTTTACTGATTTGTTTAATGTAATAAAAACCAAGGGGTATATACCGAAGCATTGGAGGAAAGCAATAATTCATCCTATATATAAAAGGGAAGGGGAGTGTTGATAAGCCCAATAATTACAGGGGAATAGCATTACTTTCAAATGTTGGAAAGATTTTCACAGGGATTTTAGCTAATAGGATACAAAACTGGGTAGAGGAATATAATATCCTCTCAGAGTTTCAAATGGGTTTCCGTAAGAGGAGGAGAACGATAGATAACTTATTCATAATTAAAACTCTGGTGGATAAGTATTTAAAAGAAAAAAGGGGAAAATTATACATGGCATTTGTTGATTTGGAGAAAGCGTATGACCGCATTGATTTAAATTTGTTGTGGCACAAACTTTTGAGGAAGGGAGTAAGCCAACAGATGGTGAATTTATTTAAAGCTCTATACAAGGACAACACATTCTGTGTGAAAGTAGGAGTAGGATTGGTGACAAAAGAAGTAAATCAAAGGAAGGGGCTATGACAAGGATGTAAATTAAGTCCAGTGTTATTTAATCTGTACATTGATGATATCCTCACTGAGATAGGAAGGAATAATAATTGGTTGCCTACGATAAATAAGGTATCAATCCCTGGGTTATTATTCGCTGATGATTTAGTGATAGGATCAGTTTCAACGATTGGTCTGAAGCAGTCCCTACAGCAAATGAATAAATACTGTGATGAGTGGAATTTGAAAGTAAATCAAGAGAAGACTCAAATTATAGTGTTTAAGAAAGGTGCCAAACTGGGCAAGTATGAAAAGTGGAAGAATGGAGAGAAGGAATATAAAGTGGTCAGAGACTGTATATATTATGGGGTTAAAATGGATGGGGGTGGAAAATGGGAGAAACAGAAGAAACTGGTATTGACAAAGGGGAAAGGGGCAATGGCAGCGATTAGAGGGTGCAAATATAGAATACCAGATATAAATGTTAAATGGCTAGAGAAAATATATAACACAGTAGTCGAAGCAAAAATGTTATATGGTAGTGAAATATGGGGAGTTGAACGAGGCTGGGAAGAGATAGATATGGTACATAGGAGTTTCTGCAGAGAAGTTTTAGGCCTGACAAATGCTACAGTTAAGGAATTTGCTCTAATTGAAATACAGAGAGTGGGGGGGAAAGGGGTAATAATGGAGAGAGCTCTTAAATATTGGTACAGACTATTAAATTTAGAAGAGAAGAACTTGTTGAGGCAGTGTTTGGAATTCCAAGAAAGGAGCTTAAAGAAGAATGGGTGGAGTTATAGTATACAAACTAATTTGGAAAATAGTGGTCTAGGGGAAATCTGGAGAAGGAGGGAAAATAATGCTAAGGGTTTTTGGAAAGAAGCTAGGCAGAGGTTTGAAGATACAGAGATACAAAATTTATTTAGCAACATTGGGAACAAAAGTTCCTTGGAATCATATATATTAATAAAAAATGTATGGGCTAGAGAACAGTATGTGGATAACTCAAATAAGGAACAAAGAGAAAGTATTGCCTGGGCACGAGCAGGTGTATGGAGATTAATAGGAATGAGAAATGGGTTCCCACAGAATCAGTGCCCAATATGTGGGGAAAGAGAAGATTTAGAACATATCGTTTTTGACTGTAAAGGTACACAGCATTGGAGAAAGGTAGCTATAAATGGGAAATGGTTAAAACGGGACAGGAAAGTAGCTTTAAGCAAGATTTTTAACAAGGATAGTAAAAAGGTAGGAGAATACTTGTCCAAAGTTAAAAAGAAATGGTTATGGACAATAAAAAGAGATGTAAATTAATTTCATCAAGTGATGTTAAGTTATGTAATTATATCATTATTATTAGTATATTATTATTATATATTATTACTATAAGATTATTATTTTGGTATCATTACTATTATTTTTACTACTATTTGTATTATTATCATCATTTTTATGTTATAATAAGAGTGTAATATGGGTAGAATATGGCAAGATAACAGCTTGGGCTGATGTATAGCCATATTCTAAGGAAGATTGCTAGCACAAATAAATAAATAAATAAAAATAAAATATTTTAATTACAGCTTTTTTCATTTTGGCAATCTTTCAAATTCTGTGTGTAGCATATTTGGCTAAGAAATTTCGAAGACAACAAATCTATTAGTTAGTTAGTTTTATTCATCCGTTAAAGTGGTTTGGTACGATGTACATTCACTATTGGACACGTCAAGCTATAAACATAAACAATAATAGGTTTTTGCAATATATACATTAAAAAACAACATATCAGACCACTATGCGGTGCAAATACAAATCATGCTTAGAATCCGGGAAACGCTAAATTTAAGGAAGATAGTAAGGGAAATTAATAAACCTAACCTAAAGACTTTTTGTGCTATGTTACAAACAGATCAATGGGTAGAAATATATAATGAAGTAGATGTTATTACTCACGCAAAACTTCTGGAATCGTGACCTTGATTGCCATCCCAGCTGCCGAGCCTAGGAATGGTTTATGTTTAGCTTAATCAACGAAAGCGATATAATACCTTTGCTTACTCACAGTGCGTAACACATACAGTCTGCATAGAAAGTGTCTGCATCTGGTTGTAATTTTAAAGAGAGCTGTAGTATCTAAATAGTACTTATTTTATATTTGTTATATTTATAACCATGGCTCCTATGTTTTCAAAGTTAAGTGGTAAGGTGTTACATAGTCAAAGTAGGGAAATAATTGCAAATGTCATCGACTTCATGAAGCAAGAAGCAGAGATGAAGGAAGAAATTATATCAGAGTTCCACAAAAGCCTTAAGAGAGTGAAAGAAAGAGTAGTCAAAGCAACTGGTGTTTCACCGAGTTCCGCTTCCAGAGTTCTCAAAGATAAGAGAAAAAAACATATGGATGAAACAGTACCATTTGACACACCTGGGAAGAAACATAAGGCCCCTAAACGTATTACAGAAATAGACGATTTCGAATGCGTCATTCGGCGCACGATTCACAATTCCTATGTGGAAGAAAAAACTGTGCTAACAATAAGCAGATTGTTCATCCAGCTGAAAGACAGCAGAAACTTTCAAGGTGGTGCTACAAATCTCAGAAAAATTATTAAAGATTTAGGGTTCAAATGGAAGAAACCGAAATCAAATAGAAGAGTTCTAACAGAAAAGCAAAATAAAAAAATAAAAATAAAAAGTAAATGTTGCCATGATAGCTTAGTCGGTTAGAGCAACGGCACGGAAAGCCTAAGATCCGTGGTTCAAATCCTGGCTATGGCATTGAATTTTTCAGTCTGATTCTACCTTTCCAAATGACTATAATTTTATATGTACTTATATCAGCATCAATTTTCAAGGTGGTGCTACAAATTTCAGAAAAATACTATAATGTATGAAGATGAGTCATACATACACAGCAGTCATACAGCATCTAAAAGTTGGAGTGACGATAGCGAATTAGGTTTGCAGGCACTTGTTGCCAAAGGGCAAATACTTATTATCGTTCGTGCTGTTGGAAAGATCGGCTTCGTTCCAAATGCCCTTCTTTTACAAGTCACAACAAACAACAGGAGATTTTCATCAAGAAATGAATACAGAAAATTACATGAAGTGAATCAACGCCATGTTGATACCTAATATGCCTGCTGGGTCTGTTCTGGTCATCGACAATGCTTCACAATGCGTCAACACACAAATTCACAAACCACCTACCTCAACTTCCTTGAAAGAAGAAATGAGAGCTTGGTTACTTAGACATGATAAAGCTTTAGATGAAAGCATGAGTAAAACAAAGCTATATAACTTAATTAAAGCCAACAAACAGCTTCAGAAGTCATACATACTTGACCAGATAGTAATACAACATCGCCATAATGTACTTAGACTGTCATCGTATCGCCCAGATCTAAACCCAATCGAATTAATCTGGGCTGATATCAAAAAATGGGTGGCATGCAGAAATATCACTTTTATATTAAAATATGTGGAGCAATTATAATGCCAGCAATTTGCTGAAATTGGAAGGCCAGAATGGGAAAATGTATGGCGACATGCTGAATAAATTAAGAATCATTATTCCAAAAAATACGGAATTGCAGAAAATCAAATAGAAATAATTCTCATCCAGGATAATGGTGCAGAAAGTAGTGACAGCAGTGATGACGGCAATAATGTGAGTGATTCGCAGAAGAGGAAGGGTTGTTAGATGTGGAAGAATTGGAGGCAATGATTGACAGCGTTTTTTATATTAAGCACTTTTTACAGCCTGGATTTTAATATACTGTATATAACTAAGTTTATCAGCGCAACGCAGTGCATAAACGGTGTGGATATTTGACGATGACTGTCCCACGCATGCAGACGACCGGTCACCACCTTATCTGGTAAGCAACTCGCATCATAGCTCTCATTAAGATTTTCACGTGTCTAGAACTGTTGCGCCGATTATAATAAGAAATGGGAACTTTTTTACACTATATTTAACTATTATCTTGATATTGCGTGCCCATTAAAAAATAATAAAGCACAAAGGTAATTAATAAGGATATAATTATAGCGAAAACAAAACTAAAAGATTACTATGATAGATATAGAATTAAAAAATTAGATAAAGATAAAGAAACATTTATAAATCACAAAAGAAATTATAGAAAATTAATAAAATTATCCAAATCAGCATACTTGAATCATTTAATTGAAAAGTTGGACAATATTGCAAAATCCACCTGAAATTTTATAAATAATGAACGTGGTAAAGGCAGAAGTATACATGAAAATATTGAAGTAATTAATGGAAGTGAAATAATTAGAGATCCTGCAGTGATAAGTAATTTATTTAACACAGGTTTTATAGAACATTAATACACTTCTATGTAAAAATGATACTACTGTAAGTAATCCTAACTCAATTAAACATAGCCCCCCTAATTCGATGTTTCTATCAGAGATTACAGAAGAAGAGCTATTAAAGGTAACAAATAAAATGAAAAGTAAGAATTCTACAGGCAAAGATGGAACCTCAACTTCACTTTTAAAACAATGTGTGTCTAGCATATTAAAACCACTAACTGAATTAATTAATTAATTCAAGTATAAGTTCATGAATTTATCCAACATGTTTAAAAAGTGCCATAGTAAAACCACTGTATAAAAATAGCAGTAAAGGATTAATAGAGAACTACCGCCCCATAACACTGGTATCATCACTCTCAAAAGTAATGGAAAAAATCGTTGCTAAACAAATCATATCATTTCTAGAGAAGAATAAGATTTTAAATAACTTTCAACATGGTTTTAGGAATGGTAAACCTACTAAAGATGCAATAATAGAAATAGTGGAATATCTCATTGATAGCTTAGAAAATAGAGAACAAAATAATTGCATATTTTTGGACCTAAACTTTTGATTGCGTAGATCATGAAATATTAATAAATAAACTACAACAGTATGGGATAAGAGGAGTGCCGCTTAAACTAATAAGTTCATACTTAAACGGCAGAACACAAGTAAAACTCACTCACAAAAGTAATCTGCAAATAAAGAAGTATTTCTCAAATATACAGAACGTTAAATATAGTGTCCCATAGGGCTCAATGTTATGATCCCTTTTATTCATAATTTATATGAACAATATTCCATTTACTCATAATGGAAAAATAATTGCTTATGCAGACGATACTTCAATTGTAAACACTGGTAAAATGCTACAGACACTTGATACTTGCACAAAAAATAATGTAAAGAAAACAGTAGAATTTTTTAAACAAAACAATTTACATATTAATGTAAAGAAAACAGGATACATAAACTTTCAAACAATACAAAACAGAAATGAAATACATTTAAATATTAAAATAAATAATGAAGAAATTAATGAGGTAAACAATGCTAACTTTTTAGGAATAATACTAGATAAACATTTTACATGGGACAAGCAAATAGATAAAGTCTGTAACAAAGCTAGTTCAAATATATTTTTATTAAAAAGAATGGCAAAAATTGTCGATATAAGCATATTAATGAATATCTATTACGGATTAGTATTCCCACATTTATCATATGGAATTGCGGTCTGGGGACAATGTGCAATGAA
This sequence comes from Deroplatys truncata, assembly GCA_030765065.1. Taxonomy (NCBI): domain Eukaryota; kingdom Metazoa; phylum Arthropoda; class Insecta; order Mantodea; family Mantidae; genus Deroplatys; species Deroplatys truncata. The sequence goes on along the minus strand of CM060990.1, from coordinate 106,248,674 downwards.
GTATACTAAAAGGCTTTTTATATTAAAGAAAAGAGCAATTCGAGTGATGTTAGGAATCTAGATCATGATCAAGAATCTTATAGAAATCATTTCAAAAAATTAAATGTTCTTACGCTGTACTCGCTATACATATATGAAGTAATAATGTATTTGAAACATAATGAAAATAATACAAAAATTAATTGCCAGATCCATGATCATAATACTAGAGGCAGCGCACAATTTCACTTAATTTCACACAGATTACAATTGTATAAAATGAAACCTACTCTTGCTGCTTGTATGTATTATAATAAACTACCAATTCGGCTACAACAAATACATAGTATAAATAAATTTAAAATTGAACTGAAAAAGTTCATGGTGCAAGGATGATTTTATTCAATTGAAGAATTTATGAACTGAATTTTCTCTGCATATATATTTTTTATCTATAAACTGTACATAATACTTTATATTATATTGTGCTATTTGACGTCATGAATTCTTGTAATTGTAATCGACAGCTACAAAAAGAAATAAAGAATAAACTACCCGTACAGTTAAAAGAACGATCCATGTGCGGCTTCAAAAGGGATTCGAAGAGCTTACTATTGAAAGGAGTTTTTTTTTTACTCTGTAGATGAATTTACTGACTCAATTAGTAATTAATTAAAATTTTATTTTGTGTTATGGTATTTGATTAAGTATGTATTATGTTAAGATATTTGATGAAACCATGTATTCTTGTAATATTAACGGTGAATAAATCTACCTACCCACACACCCACCCACCTACCTACCTACCCACGTACCCGCCCGCCCGCCCACCCACCCACCTACCTATCTATGTATGTATTTACATTATATAAAATAGGTCTTTACATGCTAAATACTGTGACGTATGCCTAAGATGATAGGATACACGACTCTCTGGGCATCGAGATCCGAGACAGCAGTCTGCCTGGGAGTAGGGGAACTAAGTGTTAGGGAGGGGATAGCGTCAGTGACGCTTGTAAGTTAGCGTTGGTTTTTAACAGTCAGTAAGCAAGCCCCGAATAGGAAAGATGTAGAACTGCTTTCTTCGTGCTCAGGCACAATGGCCTCATCGACAGACATTGGGATGATAATGTAAGTATTGTCATCCAACTTTATCTAGTAAATTGAGTACCATCCATTCTTTTGGAGTCTTAATTATGGTAGTGTAGTGTCCTTCCCTTCCCGTAAGCCAGGTATTATGTTGGAATAGCCATTATTTTGTGTATTTAATTTAGCTGCGTCCCTCGTCGTAGCCTTGCCGTGTAAGAAGTTTGATTAATTTCCTGGTACATTCTTTTGCTAAGCGAGTGCCTACACTTCTGTTTCTGAGTAAATATAAGAAGAGGCTACGACAGTTGGTGGAGGCGCCGGTTATAGTTTGATTTTTGTGAGATTTTTAAGTGCAAAATTTTTTTTTCCCTCTAAATGTAACAGTTTGTGGTCCTCCACGTGGTCGCAAAAAATGTAAATTTGTTTCTGGCTTAAGGGCAAGGATTTTGATGGTGTAATTTGTGATTTCCATATTCTAAATTTTGTTGCTTTAATTTCTGAAAGTCTCGTTTCTAAATTTTAATTTTGAGTTCATTTTTGCATTTTTCCATTGTCTGTCGGCGTGACGCTAAAACTCCTGACTCCATTTTCCCCTTATTTTGGCTTCATTTCTATTAAATTATATCACTGTGTTAAGTTCTTCGTGCTGGTCATTTTGAAGTATAAATTTTCGTGAATTGTAGAAAGTGAATTCTGAAAATTGGGTGATATTTGTGTCGTTGATAGTGTGGTTGCGTGTGTGAGCTGATTTACGTAACATTGCATTCTGGATTGCGTTATATTGAAAGTATTAACGACTTGAAAGTGCAACAAATTATTTCAAAATTCGTGTGTTGCGTGTGTATAAAAAGTGTGGTGCATCTGTTTGAAATATTTAAAGTAATAAAATGAAAGAGGTCACGTATATATATTGAAAATTTTTTGCATTGTACACTCGCGGAAAAATAGTGATAATGATGATGATAATTTTGCTTCACCGTTACCAAGTTTGGTTTATTTAATTACGCAATGCATATTTTAAGGGGAAAATAATTCACAGTTACTCATGTAAGTAAAAGTTTCAGGAGCTACTACCAGCCTTGCCAGTATCTTCACCTAATTAGGTTTGATGTGCCTTTAATATGGACCAGTACGATGTGGATGTTGATGAATCAGCTATATGTGTGTTACCAGATTTTGGAGAACTGCACTGGAATTTTGTGGTAAAAAGAGTAAAAAGAAAAAACAACCTGTAAGTATGTAAACATTGTGAGTGCTAAAGTTTGGACGAATGAAACAGTTTCACGACTCACACAGGTATGCTAAATTTTTATTGTTTCACTGACTGATGTTTAATTAAGCTTTGCTTTTTAGGAACAATATGTGCTATGAATGTCTTTGCTAAATTAAAAGTGTATTATTATTTTGGTGTAACTTAAATTTTAAATTATGTTTTGGGAACTGCAAATCATTTGTTTGTTGTGTTATGCGGCAGGAATGTGTTTCATGTGTACTATGTGCTTAATTGAGCTTTCATTTTCAGGAATGTTATGTGACAGTATTGTTTTGAGTAATGATGTGATGTTGTTTTGTTGCATTCGATTTGATTTGATGTGATTTTGGGTTTCATAATGATGCTGTGATCTTTATTTGCAGAAAATTGTTGCATGAATAGTGTGTATGTATGTGTGTATTTGAGGTTATGTGATATATGTGAGATTTGCCTCGGTGGAAGTGCCAAAGAGTAACCCCGATGGCGTAGTGTGAGGTTATGTGAGAAATATGAGTTGAGATTTGCCTCGGTGGATGTGCGTAAGAGTAACCCCGACGGTGCTAATGTGAGAGATGAGATGAGAAGAGATGAGATGATGTCAGCTTCGGTGGAAGTGCCAAAGTGTAACCCCGATAGTTGTTGTATGAATGTGTTGATTTTTCAGGAGGGCTACATGTACCTGGAAAGTTGATGTGATGTGATGAGTTCAGAGATTTTGCTTATTGGTGTTGCTGTAACGTGCCCAGTATAGCGTGTGTGATGAATTCACACGAGAGATTAAATGTATGGAAGTGAATGTAATGAGAATAATTTTTTTTTTGTTTATGCAAAAGTTTATTACCATCTTATATAGCAAATTTTAATACCACCTGTCTTCCAGCTTAATTTTGATTCGGAGGATGTGGATGCAACAGTATAGTATCATGTTATTTGTGTCATTCCTGAAATGTTAATGTGATTTCTTGAAGGTTATGCCTATGTTAGATATTTTGAATTTGCAGCAGGTTGATTGACACACATCAGGGAAGATGTTTTGTTTTTGCAGAGAAAAAGTGAAAGTTGAGATAAAGATGATGATGATGATGATGATGATGGAAATACTGATGATGATGACTGAAGTAATGATGATGATTGAAATACTAATGATGATGATTGTTGGATATTGAGATGAGGAAGATAGTAATGTAGAGGAGAAATTGTATTAGTGTCAAGAATATGATAATTGTAGTTGAAAGCATGTCACGTGGTGTAGTTTGGAGATGTATTGTGGATTCATTTTGTAGTTTGTAGTAATGCATACAGTAATTTGAGTAACTAGTTAAGTAAGTGTTGTGTGTAATTTGGGCCATGGTCAGTGTGAATGAGTTCATTTCATTGTCATGTGTGATTGTCTTGTAAGTGCACTTATTTTCTTTTGTTAGGATACCAGCTGGTCATTAAGAGTTAATATTGGGATCCCAAAATAAGGTTATGTTTTTCTGTCATGTTATTGTATGAAAAAGTCACTGTTCTTGATTTAATGTTAATGTATTCTGAGTTTGTTTTAATGTTCTATTTGGATTGCGAAACATTGTGAGTTAAATTTTGGCTGGCAACTCTCTATAAAATTTAGTTCTTATGCCAATTTGTACTTATTTTTTTCTCTCTTTCTTTGCCCATGTCAAAAGAATTTTAGTGCAAACCTTTCAAATATCTGATTGTACATGACATACCGTTCTTTTTATGTGTGATTGTTTGTTGGAGCACCCTTTTTATTGTTTGGTGGTTTTGTTGTAGTATTTTGCTGTGGCGGAGCTCGAAAGGATAAGGGAGCATCCCACATGGCACACCAGAAGTTCAAGAAACACCACAGGGAAGCTGTCGGGCAGCCACTACACTGCCATGGCATGAGGAGCCACCATTTCGGGGGGCAGTCCAAGCCAGCGACTGCCCATCCCGTTGTCATTGCCAAAGACCAGCAGCAATAACAATTCTACAGCCAGGACAAATCGTTGTTGTGGGCACATTATACATATACCCACAAAGAGTTCCACCGGACCATCAATATCTTGTGCAGTGTAGTGTGCATGTGAACAGAGGCAGCATGGTGTGTGTGCGTGTGCGGGGTGCTCAAGCATAAGTGCAGTAACAATATTATCCAAAGATAGAGACTCCTTAAGGCCACAAGGCATCAGGCATACATGTATATTATTCTCTTATATCTGAGTGCATCACACATGTGTCATTTATTTTTCTTCTGTATGTCATTTTGTTTGTTCTTTTATTGTTTTTCTTTTGTTTGCCTTGTGTTGACGAGGGCGTCGATCTCGGTGGCCAGGGGGAGATGTGACGTATGCCTAAGATGATAGGATAAACGACTCTCTGGGCATCGAGATCCGAGACAGCAGTCTGCCTGGGAGTAGGGGAACTAAGTGTTAGGGAGGGGATAGCGTCAGTGACGCTTGTAAGTTAGCGTTGGTTTTTAACAGTCAGTAAGCAAGCCCCGAATAGGAAAGATGTAGAACTGCTTTCTTCGTGCTCAGGCACGATGGCCTCGTCGACAGACATTGGGCTGATAATGTAAGTATTGTCATCCAACTTTATCTAGTAAATTGAGTACCATCCATTCTTTTGGAGTCTTAATTATGGTAGTGTAGTGTCCTTCCCTTCCCGTAAGCCAGGTATTATGTTGGAATAGCCATTATTTTGTGTATTTAATTTAGCTGCGTCCCTCGTCGTAGCCTCGCCGTGTAAGAAGTTTGATTAATTTCCCGGTACATTCTTTTGCTAAGCGAGTGCCTACACTTCTGTTTCTGAGTAAATATAAGAAGAGGCTACGACAATACTATGGTTCATGATATGCATTTGTGTTCAAGGTAATCATAAATTGAATAAAAGGAGTGGTTAATCAGATGTGCCTTGAGACTGGATTTCAGCTGGTTTACATTTTTAATTGCCTTGGTATTACTTGGTAAATTATTATAAAGTTTAATGCCAGAGTATAAGATACTTTTTTGGTAGAGCGAGGTGTTGCAGCTGGTCACATGTATTTGTGTATTTTCCCTAGTATTGTGTTATTAGTTATGAATAGTGAATCAGAAGCATTAATGTTCTTGACTATAAGCAGAATGACTGCATATATGTAAATGCAGGGAAATTAAAATTAAATTAAATCTCTTGAAATTACAGTTATAATCAAGTTTTCTAATATTACTGCTACTACTATAATATTACGCATAGAAAGTGTTTTCTAATAGGAGCCATTTTAAATCAACCACTTCCATATTTTAATTACAGTTTTTGTGTATCTTGGCAATCTTCCAAATTCGGAAAACATTTTGAAGATAATAAATGTATAAAATAAAACACATGAAATTAAAAAAAGAGTTAATTTCCTTAATATTAGTTATAATCAAGTTTTCTAAAGTCACTGATACTATAATGTTACAACTAAAATGTCTGTATGTCTTATAGAAACATTTTAAATTAGCCGCTTCCATATTTTATTAACCTTCCAAATTCTTGTTTGTTACAAATTTTGTGTAATAAAAGTTGAAAACATGTTTCCATATTGTACTCCTTTATCCTTTCAGCTATCACTGAGAATGAAACAGAAATGAGAGTGTTTTAACAGGTTTACATTCCTAGATCATGGAGACATTTGGTGCCCAAAGTCACTTAGAATTTCAGAGCAAGCAAAGAATCAATCTGAGAGCTGGTTATGAATGCCATCAAACATGTATGCATTTCAACAAACCACAGTGGCCCTTTTTCCTGGAATGAAACTCAGCAAATGGCATACAGCCAGGGGTGTAGTGGTGCCAAGGCACAGCAGGGCGCTGCCGCAGAACTTTTTTTGCACCCTTGATGCCACCCCGGTACTTTCTCTGTCCCATGGGAGCACCTTTTTATTTTTACATTAAAAATAATGGCTTTGCTAGCAACTTAATGGCCAGCTCAGACTTAGCAAAAGCAAGATCAGAGAAAGAAAATTGTAAATTACAAAATATTTGGTACTCAGCTAGTTTACACTTCAGTGCAGACCCAACACCTTGATCCCTTTAATGAGTGCAGTCAAGTCTACACCATGCAGCAAGGAAGAGTGTGAACATGGATTCAGTGCTATGAACACAATTGTCAATAAACTTAGAACAAAACTTTTGATAAGTAATATTTCATCTATGATGTTCATAAAACTCAACGTTCCAGTACTTTCTAAATTGAACACCATGCCATACAATAGGTCATGGTTCTTACATCACCACTCAGCGAAAAACCACTTATCATGGAAAGTGACAGAGGGCAAAGAAGAGGAGCAGAGGGAAATATGGAAGCTGTTCTGATTGGACTCATTGAATGTGTCCATAATTATTTACTTTATTTGCATAAATTGAGAAGCTTAAATGAGTAATATTTATAACAGAAATAGGAGGTAATAATAATAATAATAATAATAATAATAATAATAATAAATAATAATAATAACAACAACAACAGCAATACACGAATATACATAGAGTGCACTCTATGCAAATACTCTATTTGAAATTAAGAGCCCTGATAGTTTGTTCTTTTATGATTACACCCCTGGGTACAGAAGGATGAGGTAAGCCCATTAGGCATAAAACAAGTTTCCCTTTTGTTAAATATTAATTAATTAAGAAATGAGGTGCACTTAACACTCTCACACCTCACTTGTTCTAGCTGCTTACCTAGAAACAGGTTTTCACTGGCTGTTACCAGCATCATAAGATATCAACAATCAGTTTCTAGCAGATTCTGAAATTACAAGCTTTTCACTTGAAAGGAATTCCGTTTCTATCTCTTAAGTAAGAAAGATTGGTTGAACAAGATAAGTTCTACAGAGAAATATGCTTGGGCCAGTGATGATAAGAAAGACCAACAAATTCATAGCATAACTGGAAGTGACAGATCTTGAGGTAGTTGTATTTGCACTTGTACCTATTGAAGAGTTGCATATAGAGTAGGCCCACTGAGTGCAATAAAACATATATTTTATTCTTTTGTCTTTTGAATCATCATACTTTAATACTTTGATTACTTTTTAAATGTAAACTGAACCAGCTCAACTACATAATTAAATATAATTAAAAACTTGAATGGTGTTGCCAATATTTTATCACATTTCCTAGAAATAAACTTGGCTCTAATAAAGAGGATAGGTTCTTTTTAAATTATAACTAAAGATTATTCAAAATAATGTAATAAAATACATTTTCAGTGTTATGGCTTAACTAACATCTCACCCACTCCATCTTTATTTTAATCACATCCTATCCAATCAAGTTCAAATGCCTTGATGTAGCTCTATTAAGGATAAATAAAAAGAAATATTGGAAATCTGAAAGAAATAATTACAATGTGAGCAGATCCATCTAGAAAGGCAATAGTCCAATATTTTTTAGTCCTTGATAATGATATTAACTATACCACGATTCTGTAATTGCCTGCAGTAACCACTGGGAGTCAAAATGTTTTCCAATTTTATGCATTCTTTAAAAACTGCATTTTTTTCTGCATTTAATAAAAACTTCCAGTACTGTGAATGAGGCTTGGTTACATCCTTTTGGTGACTGAGTTTCCAACCAAGTATAGAAAGAAGTATCTTTCTTCTTTGTCTTCAAATGAATCATGTCACAAAGCTTATACAGCCATATTTGTCTTGCATAGAACACTTCAACAAACAGATAATTTTGGCAATGGTTGGTTTAGTTGCATATCAAAACATACCTTTGGTACTTCCAAATTACCATCCTTTATATTTTATAAAAATTGGTCTGTATGTAGTTTATGTAATCTATATTGGGCCCTCAGTTCATTTGTTTCTTTCTTTTTTTCTTTTTTAGACAAGTCTGTCTGCTTTTATTTGCAAAAGGGCTACTTTGCAGGTTTAACAGGAATCTATGTGGGGCATTTTAAATGACAAGTTTAAACCATGGTAAACTATATGAGTATATTTCAACAAGGAGCAAGTCCCAAGATTCTTGTTTTTTTACAGAAATTTTCCCACATTTTTAACAGAGTTCTCGGGGCAGGTATACTCTATTAAACGTTCCCCTAGTACAGGGGTTCTCTCTTCAGTTCTATGTCCTTATGTCATGTTTTACTGCTATCATAAGATCATCATGCTTCTTACCTCATTATTTCCCCTTCTGTTTTCCTTTGGTGATTGTCCTATAGAATGAACTCTGTTTGCCAGGAGAGGCAATTGTTATATCTTGGAAACTTCATGCACAAGTAGGTACTATCAGTCTATCTGTTTTCCTGACACTGTATTTTATTGATACAGTTTGTTTTCTTTTTGAAGACTCTGTATCCGCCACCTTACGCCTTGATGATACAATGGCTATGAACTTCACAAATAATTTATCCTGATCATTTTGCATAAATTGTTTAATTTGTTATGAAATACACTTGTATCTGCACATGTTAACTGTGTCACCTTATACTGCTTATTCCCTTTAGCTTTTGGACTGCATGAATGTCTACTAGTCCATGGAAGCATTTTATGTTTGCTTCATGCTCTGTTTTATATTTAAATGTATGAGGACTCTTCTCTTTAGTTCTGGATTTTCTACCAGGTACTATTTCTTGAACCATAATAAATTCACCCCCCCATATCCATTATTCACACACAAGTGAGGGTCAGAAACTATGGAACTAATCTGCAACCAGGAGAAAAGTCATGTAAGGAATCTGCTAGCTTTGCACCTGCAGGGTTTCAGATACGAATGCTGCATTGGCGCAGTACATGTTATGTGAAAAGCATGAGCTCACAGTCACATTGCAGACTTTAAATGACAATTTAAACTGCCAGGAGTCCAAAGATGAAAGAATTCATATTTTGCTCCCTGTTTTGTCAGACCCTGGGGAATTTCTCATTGAAACACAGTAACTGGAATATTATAACACTGGAAAATGCTCTTATTTAAAACCTTACATACTATGCTGAAAATCCTTTTACTTGACCCTATGTATATTTCAAATAAGGAGTTAAGTATCAAGTTTTCCATTAACTAAGTGACTGTATCAAGTTTTGAAAATACCTGGAATGTTTGGTTGTCTTGAATTATGCCATGAATCAAGTTTTGCTAAATCTGATTTCATATGTCAATTGGGAAACTAAAAACATATACATGCAATATATAACTCATTTTCAGACATTTTTGCATCTATCAACTTATACAAAAGTGGTAAGTGTGGTAAGTACTTCGTCCAGCCTCGTCTGAAGGGCTACCGCTTCCTTCTGGGTGAGCTTCTCAATGAGAGCAATATCCTTGGCCTATGGCAAAATGAAGTCGACTGTGATCACCAGGGGAAACTTGGTGGTGTCCTGGTCACGTCGATGGTGGATGCCTGTTCTGACATAGGCTATAGCTTCTTCTATTAAGTTGAGTCTTTAATTTATGTTCAGCAGTTCCCCCTGTATGTCCTTTAGATTTTGAAGAACCAAGGTGGAGTATCGGTGGCAGTGTGAGACGGAGAAACGATGCGGTTAGTTGTGTTGTGTTGAGGTTGTGCTGAGATCTGTGAAGTCGGTGCGGCGGAGCTGTGGCACAGCGTTGGCATAATGGGCAAACGGTCTGACCGGTGAAGTGCCCTGTGCCCCTACAGGAGGCACAGTAGCGGCAGCGTTGTGTCAGGTTGTGAGTGTGGCACTCGGCAGTCATCGAATGGTTCCCGCAGTAGTCGCAGCGGGAAGCGGCGTCACAGCTTTCGGAGAGTTGTCCATATTGGCTGAAGCAGCGGCATGGAACTGGACGAACATTGCAACTCTCCTCGAGCGTCAGGGTTTGCCCTAACAAGGACAGTCCTGCGCCCAGGGTCGCCAAGTAGCCATCTCAGTCCAGGAATTCAATCCTGACCAGCCGCATGGGTCCCAGATGATTTTGTAATCCTGGATGTTCTGGACACAGAGGGCCAGAGGTGCTGGGCGGCGCGGAGAAGCAACAAAGCCAGGAGCTGTCGATGAACTCCCTGACCACCGCAGAGATGCGAGATGGCAGGTGCATCGGCGAAGGCTGAATGGCTGATCTGGTCGGAGAGGAGACGCTCGCTGCTTCGATGGGCTGCAGTGAAGTAGCGGCGAGCGATGTGTTGGGTTTATTTCTTTCCAGGGAAGGAAGCTTGCAGAGAGCTGGCATCTTCTTTCCCATGTTGCCTCGGCAGAATCTCGAAGTGAAATCTGTGGATTATAGGGATGCAATTGTTGTTCATGTACGACTCTCAAAAAAGTTGATTGGCCTGTATTCAGAGCTCGTGGGATGCGCCGACTACTAATGGCAGGATTGTTGCCAAATACCTGTAACTCATTCTCTTCCAAATCGGGTGTTCTGCCATACCTCGCATGGCCAGGTTCTTCCATTCTAACATGAAAGGATCCATTTTCTTGTAGACGCCTATGAAGATATGCAAAAGCACTGTGATGTGGTTGCCATCGGTGTGGGAACCGCTCAGCATAGCATCATTGTGCCACTCTTCCATTGCATTCAGTCAACCCATGCACGAGGTGCATATGGGCCAACTCTTCATCAGTAAATCTATCCATACTGCTGTGTATCACTGTCAACTCACAACTAACACTGCCGGAGAAACAAACCCCTAGACAGAACCGGACAGTACTGAACGCAAACTTTAGGGCAACAGGTTAAAGAGGGCATTACTGCTGTCAACAGCAGGTACCATGAGCGAATGGAAACAATTTGTTTTCGAACAAGACACACAGCGCATACAGTCAACTTTTACACTATTGTGCAGTATTTTTGGTGCAGTACAGATATAAAGCTAATCGGGGCAAGAAATCAAACAAAAATGCAATTACTCTATAACAAACTGGCGGAGACCGTGGCTCCGATGTACCAAAATACTCCGAAGGTATCCCTGAACAACCTCTGGAGGTTTGTCAAGGGAGTTCTGGTTTATCCTGTATACTATTATTGTTCAAAGATGTTTAATATTACTTATAAAAATGAACATATATAATACAATCACATGAAAACTGTTGCGACTTTTCATGCTCTGGCCCTAATGAATCTCCTAAGAGAAAATGCATATTTAAATTCATTACCGGATTTTATACTCAGAATTCTTAGCAACATCAGGTACATCTAAAACATTAAAAATAGCTGTTAAAATAACAACACACACAAACACTCCCTCACGTTAGTATAAAGTTACTTGTACATGATCAATTTTTTGTGAAACTCAATGCTTTACAAGACTTTCCAAGAGTTGTCGCAACTTCACAACTGTTCTTGTCAAACTGCTTCCAATACCTTTAAAGTCTTTGGAAGTCTTGAAAGCAAATAAAGACGTGCTCTAAATGATCAAGGCCTTGACAATAATTTGGTGGACTTGGTCAATGAAATGCGACTATTTACAAAGAGTCATGGAATTTGCAACATGACTGAAAGGAAAAGTAAACAACAATGGCTACTTGGGCAAAGGTTGTTATATGCGATCTGATTATGTGATACGAAAACTAGCCATGTCTGTACGTCGTGGGCTTCGTGGATTACCATAAGATGAAAGTGGGAGCATATGAACAAATTGCGGGGCAGATTTCCGAAGTGTACAATAATACATTAAAGCAGTGTTATATAGTGTAGTAAATATATCAAGTCGTATTATTTCCGTTGTATTTTTAAGCAAAAATCAATCAACAAACTCGATATGTTAAGTCAAATAGCTTCTCAAAATCTGATATATTTTCATGGTAATAATGCGTCTCAAGTTTCACGTAATAAATCTGCAAACAATAAAGGAAGTCGGTTCACCCAAGTGATTAAGAGAAAATCTGACTCTCCAGGTCAAGGGACACAGAAAATAAGTAGGAGTGATACTGATACCTCCAAAGTTTTAGCTATGGTAACATTGATCATTCTCTCTTTGGATGCATCAACGGCGATGCTGAAAAATCTTCAACTATTCCAGTCATTGCATAAAATAGGTATTCCTGGTGCTATCAAAATTAGTTATGTTATAAAATATGATCCAGCTAGTCCTCAAAATTATATTAAGGCATCTAAAAAATGTAAAATGAAAATGTAAATATCAGTTTCATTATCAGTTTTTGTGTACTTAGTTTAAATATGTTCTCACAGTGAAAATCAGACGCTAATGAAAATTTTGATTCAAGGCATCTTTTAAACAAAACAACAGCATAATTGTAATCTGATTTCATACCTGAAAGTGCGATGTAATATTATGTAGAGAGCAATTTCATTGTAAAATGTTATATAGTGATGCTAATAGTAATTTGCTTTGTGAAGTTCTGAAGAGGTTAAGTTTGGCAAAGAGACAGCATGTAAATACACATTTATGACGTTATCAAGTCTTGAAAAACCTTGTCCAATATTGTCAAATATAGAAAAAGTTTGACAATTTTTCTTGTAAACTCTTGAACCGAAAAAAAATGTTTGATCATAAACAAGAGGGTTAAGAGGAGTCCAAACACACACACAAGGACCTTTTCATAAACATCCTTTCCCTTTTTCTTTTTTTAGTTCTGCGAGCACAAAACATATTTACAGTGAAATCTGGATATCAAAGTTTTGGGTGGAGTACAACGCCTTCTATAACCAGGGAAAGTAAAAATGACAAAAGTATTGAAAATGAAATATTAAACACAATGGATATCTTGCAAATACCTAAGGCAACAAAAAATATTTTTGAAGCATACTGTATCATTTAAGGCAAATTAATTACTGTATATTACACTTTTGTATGTCTCTTATGCTTTACCTGTGTTAAATTATTGAAAACTCCTGAAAGGAGAGGGCTTCACATGCTCTTCCTAGAAAATTCAGGTAAATGCCTTGAACATATGGGTATTAATCAAAATAGTTATAACCATTTTCCAAAAAATTGGTGGTAATTTCAAAAAACCTTCTATGTAAATTGTACTTTGGATGGGGGATTTTCTGGAAATTTGTATGTTAAACTTCTTACAAGGTTCAGTATTTGTCCTGCTTTTCATTTTCCAGTTTTTTGTATAAAGACACACATACACATGGACATTTTTCTAAGAAACTGAAGTGTTACATTCACATGGTTTTCTCTACCCAGTATTAATTATTTTCATTTAGCTTCCTTTTCAGAAATGAGATGCGTATAATGCATATCTTGTTTTTAAAGTAATAATAATAATAAATAGTTTTATTAACTACCACGTAATGCTCTACATGAACTCTAACAACAGAAGGGCATTTATCATTTTGAATACAATTTACATATAACATAGCACTTGCTACTTCAGAAATGTATAAGTAACTATTTGAAAATTGAAACCAATAACTACAAATATCTCGGAAATGGATAATGTTACTGCTTCAGTACTGATCAGAATACCATGTTTATCTAAACAAAGTGGCTGTTTCTTCTTGCTTCTGCTGGAGGTGAATGATGATTATTCGGCAACAACTCGAAGCAAAGTCTCTCAACTGTATGTTTTAATATTCTCCCTGTTAATTAGTATCTCTCTCACCTAGAGACAAAGACCAAGAAATTCACGATTACTCGTATTTTTCCAGAAAGCATCACAAATTGCTGTATTGTGACAAGAGTTGCATCAGTTTTGTAATCAACGACGACATGATAGGGTTGCAAGTATAGGCGAGTGTATGGCAGGGGGAAAAGGATGCTCTGTGAAAACCTTCGCCTCCCGGAATGGGGACGGTCTCCGGTGCCCCCAAGGGATGTGTAAACCCACAGGGGGAAAGGGAGCCAGCTGCAACCTGGGCAGTTTAAATCTGTAAATGGTAGAGACCCTGCCCTCTGCCTGTCCTGGTCCGGCCGACCTCTGACTCCTCTCACTTTATCCTTCCCTCTCGGAGACACCTCGTCAAGGGCCTAGGTACAAAATATCTGCGTAGACCATGGTACTAAGTCCCCCTCCACTCCTAGTCCTATCCTAGCATAGCCACCTACTTGCTAAAGAACCTCATCCTTTATGTAGCCATTGTCATTAATAACAGTAGAACATCTAGTTACAACCTCCCCGTGTATAATGAAAACAGAAGACACTACAGAGTTCCGGACTGCATCCTGACACCTTTAGGTAACCAATCCAATATCAGAAAAATCATTTCTTACATGAAACTCCCAAATCTGTACACAAAAATGTAATTCTACCAACATAATGTAACTCTTCCTTTCCATGTAACAATATCTTCTGTAACATATACTTGCACTTTATTGTGCTGTTGTTTTCGCATGGTCGCGGTAAGACTAAATTGTTCAAGCGACCTTAAATAAATAAATATTAAATTATAGTGTCCTCTCTAAATTTTAAAGGTTAAAAAGATGCAGCAGCAGCAGCACCACCGCCACCGCCACCGCCACCGCCGCCGCCGCCGCCGCCGCCGCCGCCGCCACCACCACCACCACCACCACCACCACCACCACTATTATTATTGTTGTTGTTGTTGCCAAATTAGGATGTAGCTTTTTCTAATTATTTTTTTAGATGCAATTGTTTAATTGAACTTCTTTGTTTCTGTAATTTATTCTGATTTAATTAATCTGTCTTATTGATTTTATGTATTCTGATCTTTATGGTCACCTGTACTGTCAGACAGATGTTTTAAATAAAAAATGGAGGGATACATTACTCAATCTCCCTGTAAAATCTCGCGATACAAACAGTGTGGTTTGGATCTGCAAGAATATTGAGGAAAAGCTAGAAGGAGAAGATTTATCCTGCAGATACGGGATATACTGCACTAAATTAAATGGTTATCGCATCCTGTAAGCTCGAAAGTACACTTTCTGTGATTTAGGACTTCTGCCCAAAGTACTCTTTTGCTTTTTTGAAATACAGAATGAACACGAATTCGTGCACTATACCTCCAGGTTTGTATCAGCCAACTTCCAGTATGTATTCTATACAGGATGTTTCAAAACTAAAGGACATAATTTCACGTATGCATAATCCAAATGTAGCAATAAAAAAACTCCATTATAACATGTGTTCGGAAATGCTTGGTTTCTGAATTATGGCCTTCACAACAGTGATATTCACCAGAACGTATTTCTTACCGCAGGTAGTTTTCTTTACAGAAGATGTTCAAAGTGTCCACCTTCTGCTTGAAAAAAGGCCCCACATCGACGTCTCATGACCGTGTGAACATGAGCTTAAATTCCAGGAGTTGTGCATATATTCTCACAACCTGCCACAATTCGATTCTGTAAGGATTCCATGTCAGACATCGGAGACGAATACACCAACAGTTTTAAATGGCTCCACAAATAGAAATCGACAGAGTTCAAATCAGGTGAGCATGGTGGCCAAGCAATTGGGTCACCTCTACCTATCCACCGATCAGAAAACCTTCGGTCCAAGTACCGAAGAGCGGTACGACTGAAGTGTGCAGGAGCGCCATTATGCAAACAGTGAGCTTGTTGACGAATGCTCAGTGGAGTGTCTTTATGCACATGAGGTGTGGTGTTTTCCAGGAAGTTTGTGTATGCCTACCAAGTCTGTTTACAAGTACATGGGTCCAACTAACCGATCACCAATGATACCAGCCAACATGTTGAGGGTGAACCGCACTTGGTGATGAGATGGAACAATTGCATGTGGGTTTTCATATGCCCATACATGCCATTTGTGAAAATCTCGTGTTAACTGTACTTTATGTGTAAATAATAGTAAGACAGGAAAGTTCGGATTTGTAGCACACTGCTGCACGAGCCACTGGCAGAACATCAATCGAGCAGGATAATCTGCTGGCGACTGGGCCTGTACCCATTGCAAATGATAAGGATGTAGTAGCTCTCACAACAGCCTCCACAGTCGTAAAATAGATACAAAGAAAATTGCATAAATAGATTAAGAAATAAGTGACTTGCTAGGATGGCTACGGTTGACTTGCCTGAACTTTTGAAGCTGCAAGATGCGCTGTGCACTGAGAGTTTAGTAGATTCAAACATTGATGTAAGTGGAGGTGTAAGTTTATGCAGTGTCAGGAAATGTAATGAGGAAAATTTGGATAGAACTGCATTAAATTCGTCATATTATAGTACGTCACATACTGCACTATTGTAGCAGAATCTTAAGGTATATATTCACGTTTGGAAAGAAATTCTACAGTTTTGCTAAGCAGTCTATGAAATTTTTAAAGTTAAGGTAACTATGTTTAACTAAGAAAAATATATAGCACAACATTTAAAGAAATTCTTTTCAGATAAAAAAATTCAACATTTGAAAAAAATGTGTCTTTTTCAAAATTCTAACACTGCAAAAAATTAATATTTACAGGAATTTTTTCACTAACTTATGTCTTATTATGAGCTTTATTTTGTGAACTAGAATATTTTGCATATCATTATTAGTAATTATACAGCTCGATTTTTTTGGTTAAATTCATAAAACGAATTGGGGTGATTTATTTTAAAAATTCATAGTAGTGGTGATTTTAATTGTATTTCAAGAGTTTTAGTTCATTAAAAGGCCTGGTCCTTAAGCTTTAATTTGATATATGAAGTTTTCTAGCCCACCTTCTAGAATAGGCTTTGTTGCTTTGAATATTACAAAGTGCAGACTTTTCAGTTTTTGAGAAAATGAGTTTAAAAATAAGATGTTATTCAGACTGAAAAACTGTTTAATTGAAAAGTTTAAAATACTGAAGGCATTCTTTATTAAGAATTAATTAAAAAGCATATTATATTTTAATAATGTTAAAATATTAATACCATTACTGTTGGAATTAGCATTGTCAACCCATTCAATCTTAGAATGATAAGCAACGGTTTATCAGTATTCCCCAGTCTGAATACTTTCACTGCTATCACTGGACTATTCAGTGTGTCTATTTCATTTCATTACATTTCCTTTCATTTCATTTTACCATGAAACTTCCTCTTCCTTGAACTTTAGTTTGTTGCCCATGTTAACTCACAATTACTCACAAAATGCTAACAACCCTGAAATTTGTTTGTAAACAAATGATGCCTCCAAAGCCCCTATAAATCCTAAAATTCAATCTCTATGGTGTTTGCTCTTAAGTTTCATCTGTTGAAAGCATGAGGAAAATGTATGCAGAGGTCATGCGAGCTTGAAGGAGGGAGATTTGAATAAGAAATAGCAAAGGAACAAGGAACGAAGTAACTTAAAATATGCTGCCACACCCACGTTTCTAAAATCCTGTAACATAGTGTACCGTTTTAATCCATTTTAGTCCACCTACGATTTGGAATATATAAATAAACTTGGATACATAAATAACCCATAAATAAATGAAGGACTGTAGTTTCATAAAACAAAGTTTGAAATCTTTTGAGGAAAAACAGCTTTTTAAACTGAATACATTAAAATTAGTTGACCCCTGTCTGTAAATAAGTGAGTGTTTAAGAATACTATGTATTTCTTAACCTATTTGTTGTAAATTCTAATTGACATACTATTTCATATACTGCAGCATTTTAGCAGAATCTTAAAACTAGTTGACTCATATCTGTAAATAAGTGAGTACTAAGGAAGCCATGTATTTTGTATGCTATTTGCTGTATTCTCATTGACATACATAAGCTGTCCGGTTTAAAGCGAATTACATTGTTTTGTATTACCTGTGTGCCTCTCATGGTTTACCTGCATTAAAATTACTTAAAATTCCTTTGGAAAAATAAGGGTTCACAGGTTTCCCAGAGAATTCATGAAAAGCTACTGCATCAAGCAAATACCTTCAATATTCGGTATTCTATCAAAATTGTTATAGCCATTTTTGAGAAAATCGGACATTACTAAAAAAAATTTCCATTTAAAGTGTAGTTGGGGGAGGGATGCTAGAAAATCTTTTATCACACCTTTAGAAGATTCTGAACTTCAGTACCAATTACACCAAGCGGGATGGCTCAGATAGTTACGTGGCCTGCACGTGTTCACATAAGGTTAGGCCTTTATCGAGAGTGACGCCTACATAGCGAATTGACGTAATTTTCTGTTCTTTGCATGGCCACCAAAAAAAAAAAAAAATTAGTAGGGGTAATGGCGCTCACTTAAGGAAAAACATTTCCTGACACTGCATAAACTTACAGCTCCACTTACATCAATGTTTGAAACTACTAAACTCTCAGTGCACAGCGCATCTTGTAGCTACAAACGTTCAGGCAAGTCAACCGTAGCCATCCTAGCAAGTCACTTATTTCTTAATCTATTTATGCAATTTTCTTTGCATCTATTTTACGACTGTGGAGACTGTTGCGAGAACAACTGCATCCTTATCATTTGCAATGGGTACAGGCCCAGTTGCCAGCAGATTACCCTGCTCGATTGATGTTCTGCCAGTGGCTCGTGCAACAATGTGCTACAAATCCGAACTTTCCTGTCTTACTATTATTTACAGCTAAAGTCAGTTAACATGAGATTTCCACAAACAGCATGTATGGGCATATGAAAACCTACATTCAATTGTTCCATCTCATCACCAAGTACGGTTCATTCTCAACATGTGGGCCGGTATCATTAGTGATCGGTTAGTTGGACCCCATGTACTTGTAAACAGACTTGGTAGGTCCTAAATCACACAAAGTGCACTTTCGAGCTTACAGGATGCGATAACAGTATAATTTAGTGCAGTATATCCCATATCTGCAGGATAAATCTTTCCTTCTAGCTTTTCCTCAATATTCTTGCAGATCCAAACCACACTGTTTGTGTCGCGAAATTTTACAGGGAGATTGAGTAATGTATCCCTCCATTTTATATTTAAAACAGCTGCCTGACAGTACAGGTGACCATAAAGATCAGAATACATAAAATGAATAAGACAGATTAATTAAATCAGAATAAATAACAGAAACAAAGAAGTTTAATTAAACAATTACATCTAAAAAAATAATTAGAAAAAACATAATAATTTGGCAATAATAATAATAATAATAATAATAATAATAATCATCATCATAATAATAATAACAACAGTAGCAGCAAACATGCATCTTTTTAACCTTTAAAATTTAGAGAGGACATTATAATTTAATATTTATTTATTTATTTACTTATTTAAGGTCGCTTGAACAATTTAGTCTTAGCGCTACCACGCAAAAGCAAAAGCACAACAAAGTGCTAGTAAACGTTAGAGAAGATATTGTTATATGGAAAGGAAGAGTTACGTTATGTTGGTAGAATTAAATTTTTGTGCACAGATTTGCGAGTTTCATATAAGAAATTATTTTTCTGATTTTGGATTTGTTTCCTAAAGCTGTCGGGGTGCAGTCCCGAACTCTGTAGTGTCTTCTGTTGTCATTATACAAGGGGAGGTTGTAACCAGATGTTCTATTGTTAGTAAATGCAATGGCTGCATGAAGGATGAGGTCCTTTAGCAAGTAGGTGGCTGTGCTAAGCTAGGATAGGACTAGGAGCGGAGAGGGACTTAGCACCGCGACCTACGCAGATCTTTTGTACCTAGGCCCTTGACGAGTCTCCGAGAGGGAAGGATAAAGTGAGAGGAGTCAGAGGTCGGCCGGACCAGGACAGGCAGAGGGCAGGGTCCCTACCAATTACAGATTTAAACTCCCTGGGTGGCAGCTGGCTCCCTTCACCCCTGTGGGTTTACACATCCCTTGGGGGGCCCTGGAGACCGTCCCCATTCCAGGAGGCGAAGGTTTACACAGAGCATCCTTTTCCCCCTACCATACACTCGCCTATACTTGCAACCCTGAAAGAGAACAAGCAGATGAAAGATCAAGTGAAATCGAAAATGAAGGGACAGGAAATTCGGGAGATATAAGGATCTTTCCCAGCATACGCCTAGTGATCCGGGCAAATCCTCGAATGAGCCCATGTATCAACCGTGGGAATCGAACCCACGACCTCATGAGTGCAGGCCACAGACTTTACACCCTGAGCCAACCCGCTGGTTTGGCTATGGCTAAAGGTGGCATGTCCAATTCTTAGGCGTGTAATGGTCATTGGCGCTCTTCTGGAGAGACTTTTTTGAGTGAGTGATATGTGAAGTTGGGAAATATCGAGTAGCTTCCTTGTTAACCTGTCACTCCAATGTTTTCTCATTGACAGAGTATGCTTCATTTTGATGTGGATCGTGATGTCGTGATGTGGAGTTTTAGAATTCCGTGAACTAAATTGTTGCCTTGTGGTTTCTTTAGCAACTGTGATGGGTAATAAAATATAATATTAATTCAATTTAATATTCACCATTGTTCGTAATGATTCTATTCACTAAGTTAACAAGCACTCATGACTTAGTTTTGATTCAATACAGTAGCTTTGTATGAACCACAGATTAACCAGATTCTCAACTCAATGGTGAGACCAAGGTGTCGAATAGGGTGCTTTTTTCCTGATGTTTCAGAGTAGCACTAATTGGAACTAACGATTCAGTCGGTAATGTAGTCAACCTCTATTTCGACTGAGCGCATGTTGCAGTACCACCGCTCCCCGCCCCCTGTGCGCTTGCTTTCCATTCGAGAATTAGTAGCTGAGCTTACAAAGGTCCATCTCGAGCACACATAATGAATGGTATAAGCACATTTCCACGTTGGTAAGGAATGCGTATTATGCTAATACGTGAAAAATTGAAATGTGCCTTAAACTATTCATGAGTGTGCGAGATGTGACCTCCAAATAAGTTCAGCAACTAATTCCTGAAAAAAAATCTGCAAGAAGCTTTTAAACTTTAACTATTTTCTGCTGCAGATCAATGATTATGGCTTCAATTAATCATTACAACTTTAATAAATAGATGAAGCGAGGCAGAGCGCTCAAAAATGTAGCTAAGATTATGCAAACACTTCTTCTTCCCCTTTCCCTCCTCAAGTTAGGTTTTTCAAATCTTTTTACACTAATGACTACACTAATTATAACTTCACACTGAATTATTACATATTATGGGTAGAGGAAAACAGGAAGGGATACCACAGGGTTTTGTGTAATGCAATCTTTTTGTACACAACAAGTTAGTAATAACATTTAAAAATTCCATTGAAGAAAACTGCAATGATAACAGCATATATATATATATTCAAAATGAAGATATACCAACAACTATGTACCAAAAAACAGCACTATCTGTTTCAAACTAAAACAAAAATGCCTATGATAATGCTTATATTTATTAAGGTTTTGAACAACAGCAATCTATATACATCCATTGCATTTCAATAAATACATGCACACATTATATGCTGAAACAAGATTGCAAAAGAAGGTCTTCAGAGAAGGACTCAAAATTTGAGATTGTCTTGCACATTATTAATAATTTAGGAAACCCTTTTGTGCACAATTCCAATTGCCACATAATTTTTGTTAAGATCCTTTTGCAAGTTCTGGGGAAATTCTACCGATGTAAATGAACTATTTATAACAAAAAAAAAAATTAGAAACATGTTTAGTTTAAAGAGAACTGTAAAACACATTTCAAACAAAACAATACACTCACCCTACCCTGTTTGTATATCTTAGAAACAGATTTACTTTACAATAACAACATTCACTATCTACTTCTACTCAAACAGCACCATACATGAGCATTTCAGTGGAAGTAGGTATAACATTCACTTACAAGTCGCCAGAATGTCAAAAAAGGTTAACTCTATATTACATACAGGAATCCTGATGTATAATTTAGTTACGACAAGCACCCACCGAGGGTGAGAAAGCAGGTTAAGAGGTTTTTAATTGATCACTGTTTTCATAGTATACAAAAGTTGTTTTGAGTTATTTAGCTACAAGGTATAGACACAAATGTAAATAGAATCCTTAGAGCAATGTTTAACTATCTATTTATGTATATAGTAAGTAATTGAATTGTTAATATTAATGATGCAACTAGAAATAGATTATTCTATTGTACTTGATGAAGCCATGAGATTGTAACAAATTTCCAATCGGTGAAAAAAACCATACATACATACGACAAAGTAATGACTAATGTATTAAACAAAATAAAATCAACTGAATTTATGTAATCTCAGCTCATACTTTTTATGACTATAAAAATAAAAAGCTGTGGTATCCTTTATCACTATTTCAGTGAAGAGGTGGGCTATACAGAGATGACGAGCTAAGTCCAATGAACTCCAAGTTACAAAATATTAATCACTGAACGATAAAGAAAAACCGTGTAAAAATTCATATCCAAGCAACTCTTCCCAAGAATTTAATTTGAGCTCAGGAATGTCATTAGCCACACATGGTGCCCATAACATGACAAAACTAAATTTTTATGTACTGTTATTTACTGTATGTTGTATTGCATTATAAACAAGCAATGCTACTGAAATAAAAAAGGATGAACTGCTTTGTTGTAATTGTCAGTACACTAAATACAAAAAGAACTTTCTAATTGTGCCTTGTTACAAATATTAGCAAGAAATATACTTCATTCATTCATTCATTTAAAACCAAATGGAAGAATGCAAAGCAGAACACAACTTACATTATTTGCATAAAGTATGATTTAAAGCAATAAAATAAATAAATAAATAAATAATAATAATAATAATAATAATAATAATAATAATAATAATAATAATAATAATAATAATGGCTAACATTATTATTCACCTTTAAAATAATACAACCATCTTTCAGCAAAACCATAATTAACACCAGCAATATCTATTCCTCCATCAACATCATATTAAGCACTTAAAATACCAAAAATACAGTTTATTAACTGATTTACAAAACTTTACCTTGGTATACATTACCACCATAATAAACACCACACTAATAATATAAAGTAAATATTTATAACTATAGGTTCTTAATCTGACAAACCATATGATAAGTATCTCAAATTCAAGTATACCTACATCCACAACACTTTTCACATATTTATGCACTACTTATGTGCAGCGTTTTTACAGTTCACATACCTTAGGTAGATTGTTTGACTGAAGATGATTCAATGGAAGTCAACAACGCAAGTAACACATAAACTACATACAATGCATAATTTCTTACGTGGGACATATTACTTTGTGCTCAGTTTGGTGTTGCTGTTATCATGCTTACGTGTAGCAGCTGGTAAGCCACCATTCACAACAAGCATAGTTCCTCCTTTGGCCACAGATAAACAAATGCAAAGCTATCTACCCCAGGTAGTACAAGTAGGTGAAGCCAAATCCAATTAGGCTACCCTGAAACAATTGACAAGAAATGTTGCAAATACATGCCTGTATATCATTCATCAGCATTTCATATTATTTGGACTGCTAATCCAAGAAAATTATTATATGATAATCACAGCCAAAAAATGCTGTGGATTAAATGAAAATTTGTATAACTTTGTAAAGAAATGCTGCTCTGTTGCCTGCATGCCAACACACATATATGGATGTGCTAACTTTGGGGAGTGAAGGTTACTGGAGTAAACAAGTAAACTGTATACACGTAAATAAATTAGTGATAAGAATCTGCAATGCAGTATGTAGTGTCAGTAAAGCAGGGAATTACAAAATAGATACTGCATGAAAAATGGGGGAAGCGTTACAAAATATTAACTACTGATTATAGAATTGCTTCTGCAAGCTGGCAAAATTGCCTTACTTGCACCAACCTATATTAGGTATAAGGAAGTGAATAAATTACCTTAGGAGTGAGTTTAGAACATGATGTGGTGTCTTTTATATCTGGTGCCCACCTGCCCACCCGTTTGAGGTGCTAGCTTTAATTTGTACACACATTGAACATATACTGTATTATTATCAACACTTTCAGGAAGCTAAGCACCCACAGCACCCACTGAATACTTTCTTATGGCAGAGAATGCAAAAGCAGGGTTATATTAAACCCATGCATTACATGCAAATTCAAATGACCGTAAATATTATCTCTTACATGTGGATTTTTGTTTTTTGTCTGCCTTTGGCTGCAGATTCCATAGGCGAGTCAATGCCAAATTCCTTAGCACTTAAATCTGAATGAAAACATGCAAAAGAAAGGGGGAAGAGGGAGACATTCTGATAATCTGTAGCATTAACTCAGTTGTGTATTAAGTTGATTTAGCTAATGCCCAATACCAGGCACTACTAAAAAACGTAAAACCCCTTACAGGAATTAAAATTCTTCTTAATACATACTTTCCCAACATTGGAGGAATATTTTAGAATGTCACATTATAAATAGGAGTTTATCTTAAACGTTGTAAATGGTGATATCTAAAACAAATATGCACGACAGAGTGGTGAATAAATAAAGTAAAATAAAGTGCACTAATGGCCATGGGTTGGAGGTTATGTTTTCATTACGTGTGTTTGTGTCGGCATATGCCACATGTATGGTGCGTTCTATTTTTCCGAGCTTTGCTTAGTATGGGACCTAACAAAGCAAAACAGTAGAACTGCTTGCATATATTTCTATGGTCTGGAGATATAAATCCAGCATCAAAAATTATACTTTAGGTTTCATTGAAAATATCTATATGTGTGTATGATAGCTAATTTTTGCATTACCTAGATGATTTATCTGCATGAATAATCTGCAATTGTCTTTAAATGTCCTTTTCACACACGCTACAATAGCACACGGCAAAATTCGTCATAAAAGATGCAAGTTTAATTACTGTCTCTGC
Source organism: Deroplatys truncata (assembly GCA_030765065.1). Lineage (NCBI taxonomy): Eukaryota > Metazoa > Arthropoda > Insecta > Mantodea > Mantidae > Deroplatys > Deroplatys truncata. The sequence goes on along the minus strand of CM060990.1, from coordinate 106,223,819 downwards.
ACTTATTCTCGTATTCTGAAATGTTTATTACCATTCAGGATTTTTCGGGAAACGAAACAGTTAAATTTCTTTATTCCTTCCTGTAACAGGGCAATCAAGAACAGCACATTTCCCGAAAACAAGATATTCGTACATTTAGTATTCTGAAATTGCTGTTATCCCTTGTTTCAAATGGCAGTAGTACACATCAAAGTGAACAACATGTACTCCATTATGCTAGAGTACAGATTACCTGTAAAAGGTATTATTTCACATTTCAGTTCCGTAATGCATGAATATACGGAATTTTAATTGTAATTAAGTCATTGGTGTATTGTTTTTATTTAGTATTTCCTATTATACTGTTGAAATAACAATGCTACTATATTAATGGATATTGGTAACACTGATACTTACTATACATCCGTTTAAATCTGGTAAAGAGAGACATCTGTTGACAGCAACCTGAGGTAATATTTCTGTGCAGTAGACATGGGGCGATTCATGAACGATTACAAGGAAGGAATCGTATGAATCGTCGTTCAAAATGAATCGTAAGAATCGTGCATGAATTATGGTTCAAAATAAATCGCAAGAATCGTGCATGAATCGTCGTTCAGAAAGGAACGTGAACAGGACACTCTCGATTCATTCTCGCTTGCGCTTTGTTTACACTCTTAGCCACAGAAAAGCAAAGTATTAGAAGTGCAACTCTCGTGTTAAACGTTGGAAACACGAGAGCGATCGGAGCGTGAGTAGTGATCTGGGATGGAACTAAACTATGAAAAATCGTGCTCTCGGATAATGACGTCACTCGTAGTTACTACAGCTGTATTTTTCATACCTGCCAAACTCTCTGCTCAGCTGATCATATGTTCCAATACTGTATCGCTACTGACGACGTACAAAGTTAATTACCTGAGCTTCAATAATCGTGATTGCACTTTGAGTTATTCATATTTCTTTTTAAAGGAGTCGATTAAAGCTCACATAAAATAACTTGTCAGTGTCATCTGTAGCAATACAATATTAGAACACAATTATGATCAGTTGAACACCTCACAGCTAGGCTAGTATGAAAAACACAACTCTTTATTCCTGTATAACTTATTAAATTATCCAAAAGTCGGCACATACATTGCTTTTTATATAATATTGGGGTTAATAGTGGTTGCTGAATGTTTCTATGTCATAATACATAATGGTCACATTTAAACTTTTGGGAGTGAATGAGATCCAGCACCTTGCAATAATTTCTTCTGCATGCTTCATAGTAAAATCTTTTGCACTTAAACTGCCTCCATGGTTTGTTTGAACTTCCAACCAACAGTAGGATGTGGAATTTGACAGGAAAATTGGAAGAATAACACATGTTTGACACTTGTTATTTTATTCTACTCTAGATAGCGCAATACAATTTGACATAACTTAAATCCATTTCCTACAAAGAAACTTCTGCACACATTATATGCAATAGTGTAGCTATTGTTTGTCATTCACTAAATTGCTATTAGCAGTGCAATAAATGTCATTAGCAAGTTTCACCACACCATTTAACACTATTAATGCCATTGTCACTCTCTGTGCTCTGACTTGAAGCACCATCACTGGACACAAATAGCCACAACTTAACTCCAACTTTCCATTGTGTATATCCTAGAATTAAATAGAACACACATGTTTAAACTACCCTTAAAAGTAGGTTTCTGAAAAGAGAAATTGCTTACATTAAGGAAAAATTTGTGGTTACAAACACCTTGTGATTATATTACACACTATCCACTGTAAACCAGAGTTCTCTCTGATGTAAACAAAGCATGTGCTTCCTCTTGTCTTCAAAACTAAGCACTACGCTTATGCCAATGTAAATAGTGCCTTAAACGTATTGTGTCATGAAACACTGGAGTAGGAAAGGTATAGAACTACACATTTTATTGTGATTATCGTAAGAATTCATTGTTAAAGGTTATGGATATATAGTAACTGTTAAGAGATTACAAAATATGATTTTCTTAATTCTACCTGCTATTGCATTAACAATCAAAGAGTATCTTTTTGTTAATTACCAACTGTATGGATGACTGCTATTCTCTTGCCTATATGAGAAATGCAGCAATGAATTCGCAGCGGTGCTATCTGAGTACCAAATAAACTCTTTGCATAACACAGGAATTATGATAAGCAAACAGTCATTCATAATACGCTAGCACTCATATGCTTAGCTCAGGTCAACTCTTCGATTTTATCAGTTAGTGTTTGAGTTGCCATGACAAAGAAAGAAGTGCGTAGTGTGAATAAGCTGTTTTAACACAAAACTGGGAAACCGTTTAAAAGTGGCAAAAAAGTTTGGTTGAGAAAGTGCTAAATGAGAAGGAAATAACACTTTTTATTGTAAAACCACCACCACTTTGTGTTACTTGAACAAAATAAAATTCAGTATATGCAAAGGATCCATGGATCTTTTCATTGAAGGTTCAATGAATCAGATCTTCTGAAGGATCCTTCGAACTGTTATTTATAGTGAAATTTTCAACACTTTTCATTAAAAAAATTAGTAACCTTCTGTGAATTCAGAAAACTAAGCTTATAAACAAACCTAATGCTAACCATCCATAAATTCAGAAACCTAAGCTTATATAAAAAAAAACCTAACCTCCCATAGTACCTCGGATGCAATGTGCTGTATATGAAAAGCGTTTAAAATACTCAGTGTGTTAAAATGTTCACTATAAATAACAGATCAAAGGATCATTCAGAAGATCCAATTCATTGAAAAGATTCATGGAACCTTCACTGAAAAGATCTATGGGTTGTTTGCATATACACAATAGTGGATGAGTATATACAATCATTCAAAAAATTCAATGCCATGCCTGGGATTCAAACCAGCAATCTTTAACTTGCCATACCACTGCTCTGCCATCTAAGACTTTCTCTACTCACAGTAAGCTATTTTCATAAGTATTGTACAAATGATTCATCATATATCGTGATCAACTTCATGTTTATCATATGTGTTAACTTAAAAGGCTTCAATACATTTAAAAAATATTAAATGCCCATTACTTCAAAACCTTTGATTTTTGCACAAAAACAACACGATCATTTAAATGCCTCTACATTTCTTATAATATCCTGCAACTTAATTACTACTGCACAATGTATCTTTAAGGGAAAGATTTTGTATCATCAAAATTGCTACAAAGTTTAAATGGTAGAAAACAGACACGAAAGATTGTAACCACTTTGGAATTTCAAAGCCTCAGAACACATACTGAAGCTGATAATTTCATTCAAAACAAACACTTCAGTTATTCTTGGAAACAAATGCTTTTGAGCATCTGTAATAACAGATTACAAGTACATTAATTGTCAAAACAGCTACCAGAATTTCTATTTTCATACACCATGCCCAGTTCAAAAAAGGACATAGTGGCAGTTAGATAAAAATGCCAAAAAGAGTGTGAATTACTGAAATATATGTGAATGATATCAAATATCTTTCTTCCTTCTGTATTAGAAAATTTCATTTGGGCACTGTCTTAAAAGAATTATAGTATCATTGGCATACTATCCTTGACAGTTAGTGTGTCAGTACACCAATAATCCTACATTTTTTAATTATACACGAGTATCACTCGCATGGTCTGCATCTATGTGTTTGAATATTAGCACATTAACATGCTAATTAATTTGCATTAAAGGTTTATTTTACCTTACCTACTTTTGGCTGTGATCTCCATCCATCAATTATGAAGTGCAAACACGAAAATTAATCGTATATTCCACTGCCTGGATGACTCACAATATCTGAAAAGTAAATCAGGACAATATAAAATTCAGCAACACTAAGAAGCTCTTAAAAACTTAACCTTTCATCCAGCACTCTCATGCTGGAAACTTAATAACATACCTTCAGATTCTATGTCACCATTCGGGACTCGAACCACAACACTGGAAGGAATGTAAATCGTAGGCGTATCCCCTCTGTCTGGACGGCTCAATGTATCTGAAAATTAATTCGTTATATAAAAATGTTGCAACACACAATAACCTATCAGTTTTCTACCTCATTCTACGAATATCACTGAAGTTAATAGAAAATACCAATATTACAACAAATATACATTCAATCAGAAATAGCGTAAATGTATGATTACCGTCTCGGCTTTGTTCCTGGTGAAAAAACTTCGGACGAAAACTTCCAGCTATAAAAATCCAAGATGGTCCCTTTCTTCGTGCCTGCCATTTAGTTCGTTACGAACTTCAAACTTGAAACAGCCAATCAGAAAATTCGCCTTTCCCGCAACTAGTGACACACCGTGTTCATGTGGGGAGTTAGTGCCCTCAGTTTCCACTTATCCAATGCAACCATCACCCCTATGCTCTTAGCTTTGGCTTCCAATCCGAGCCCGGACGAATGCTGCCGAGTGAGTACGATGATGATCAGGGAGTTACCAAGCATAGTGATGCTATATCATAGTATACGGAAACAGATCACCGCAATAATACCTATATATTGCCGAATTCTGTCGATTCGTAGTAGTGAATTGCACATGTTGAAAGATTCGTTAGAATTTATAATGTGAATTGGTAGATCAACACGATTCTTTGAGATGCTGATGGCATAACCTACGAGTATCGAGTTCAGCCCAGAAAGATTAATTCTTAAAAACAAATTGCGTAAATAGCTGTAAAGCGCAGTAAAATGAATCGTAAGCATTGCCAATGAATGAACGGAGGCTGCAGCACGTGGTATAAACAATAGACGTAATTTTCAGTACTTTACTGAGAGATCTGATACACAGTATTGCATGATTACAGTGTAGTAAGTATTATAATATGCAATACCAAAATATATGCAAAATGGAGTAAAAATAGGGAATTTATGAATTCTTGGTTTGATTAACATTTTAAAATTATATAATTTAAAAGCATTAATTTGTATGCTATAATCTACATTAAAAGTATAAGAACATGCATCGATATAACTAAAACCAATTCTAATGCATTAAAAGTACCTCGAATATGCTGACGTACAATTTATGTAAGTAGTTGCATTAGAAGGGTCCTGGCGCAGTTTTTTGCGTTTATATTGGAAAGGATAGGGAAAACGAGGGTGGATGCGGAGGAAAATGCGTTTATATGGGGGAGATAGGGAATACGGGGACTGATGCTAAGCTAGACAGTGGTAGAAGGAGGGGGAATGCGCTTTATATGAGACAGATAGGGAATACGTGGAGAGGTGCTAGGCTGGAAAGATTCTGAAGGAGGGGGGAATATAGGATTATACTGGAGAGATAGGGAATACGAGGGAGGTGCTAAGATAGATGTTAAAGCTGCGTTTATATGAGAGAGATAGGAAACCGAGGAGAGATATTAGGCCAGCAAGGGTTGAATGACAGAGTATGCGTTTATATGGGAGAGACGAGGAGAACGGAGAGAGATGCTATGCTAGGAGATGGTTGAAGGAGAGGGAAATGCGTTTATATGGGAGAGGCAGGAAAACGATGATAGGTCTTAGGGATTGTGATTAAAACCTCTGACACAAAGAACTGCATTACTCAAGAACTTTAACAATACAAAGGTCTAAGTATAGATCATTGCACGGTATTCGATGAAAGGCCTTTAGTGGAAAAACCTCCTAAGTCTCAGTAGGAGGTAAATGATGGTTCAAGAGCACTTAATATGCAGGAATGTGTATTCATATGCAAACGAGGTCCCCCACCCCCTTCCCCCCAGCTCCATTCTACTTTCTGTTTGCAGCTGAGGGTCATAAATCTTGTTGAGTATAATGGAAGCTTGACAGGTAAGCAATTAAGGCTGTCAATCAACTGTCAAAACGAAGAATAGAATAATAAATTACGCTTCTGTAACAAAGGCGGAGACGTTATTCTACCCATTCCATATCCGGACACGTGTACTTCTACACCTGCAGCAACTCACCCCCAGTCGCATTGTTTTACGACCGCGTGCAAAAGAACAAAAGGCTATCCATCAACTGTCAAAATGAACAATGGAGTATGCTGGACAAAGGATCAGACGCTATTGTCCCAGCTCTATTCAATACTTTTAGGAAGGCCACCTGCAAGCTCGCAGTCCAGTTAACAAAAGGGACAGATGCTATTGTATCCCTTTCTATTGTCCAGAGCAAGGCTTCTCTAGAAAGACCACCCGTGTAGCACCCCGCTTCCACAGCCGTATAACAAAAGAACAAGGCTGGACCCCTTCTAACAAACGGGAGAAGACGTTATTGTCATCCATTCTGTTGTTCGGCCACGTGCATGTTTTAACAAAAGAAACTTGTGGAGTCTTTATACTTGCCCTGTCTTTGTTTGTCCATGTGAAAGACAGAGAGGTCGGTTTACCTGCTAGACCATAAAAAATTCTACCACTGCTCGAGTCCGCCATCATGGCGTTGGCGTTGTCCCGAGGCTACTTCTCTCTGAGGGTCTTCACGAAGTCCTACGGATATATCCGAACATAGTTATACAAGCTCTCTGTTTACGTTTCTATCGGCTCTTTCAAAACGCGATATCAAAATGTATTTAACATATATCATTGCATACATTAAACCTCTGTGTATACTAGGATATCCATAGATCGGTGTTCGATTCTTACTGCAATCAAAAAGTTTAATGTTTTAATTGCTAATGAGAAATTGATGCTTATAATATTGTATCATTACCCTAATTAATGAAAGGGTGTTCAGAGACCCCTAGTTCGAATCTTACCCTGCGAAACTCTAATGCTTAATAAATACTAAAGTATGTGAGTATGGACGGTCAGATTAAAATGTATTTAACAAATACAATTTAATTTTTATATATCATTACGACGTTTTAATGAGCGGTATTCTTAGGTATCAAGAGGTCCTAGTTCGACCTTTACCCGGAAACTCTAATGCTTAATAAACATTAAATTATTGAAGCATGCAAGGACAGATTAAAATGTATATAACAAATATAATTATTTATATATTCCGCTGCCTAGACACGATTCTTTATTTTCTTTCTTCTTCTCTCTTTTTCTTCCCAGAGATATCAAAAACCTTTACATGCATCCCTCTCTATAATAGAAGTTATCATTCCCCTCCAACCCTCACTGAATCCTCGATACCCTTGCATAGAGAAAAACACATTCCTCCCCCCTCCCTACAGATCGCTTCCCCCACCGATCCTCTCTTCACGTTATTACATGTGATAGAAGAACCGGTTTTTCTATCCACTGTATATAAGGAGCCCCTTTTCGCACTGCTCTGAATATTATTCGATGTGTAATCGAGGCGATAATACAATGGACGATTTTTGGAGTGAATGTGGAGAAGAGTCATACCATTATACATATTATCATAAAGAGTCGTGCAATGGTATCATGCATTCTATAGTGTGTAATATACCTTCTTATCATGACCAGATGACTTCTAGAGGCATATGCACAGACAACTGTCCGGTCTACAAAAGAAGCATGATGTAAGTACAGATTTTTATCCTTGAATGCAATCTCTAAAAAAAAGTGTGCAATTGTTCTCTAAAGATGAGTGAAAATAAAATGGCTCATTGTTTTGTATTTCTTTCTTTCCAGGGACACTGATCCCGAAAGTGACGGTGAGATGGCCAGCGTCATTTCAAATCATAGCTCTCTGTGGCATTCAGAGTACTGCAACGGGTATACTCACGCTGTACTGTGCGCAAAACCTGAGGTAAAAACCAGATGGCGCCATACTTTCCATGCAATGAGAGCTACAGTGTATTCCTCTTCAGGTAGAGAAATTTAAAGTAAGTAGCTCTTTAAATAAGTATCATTATTGTACATTGCTATCTTCATATATGCAACTTCAAAGATCATTAATGTAAAAAATTAATTGATTAGACGATACTAACATGCATTGCTATTTCGATACATAGTATTATAGTACAAGAGTAGTTGCATGTTACTAACACTGGAAATTATTATGGCTTTGCAGAATTCAAATGACGACACTTGCACCTAAAACCGAGATAGATTCGGATGATAAAGAACCAGAAGATATAGTGGAATATCCCATTGCACCGCAGTGTGCTAATCACATAGATGAGGAACAGAAGGAGTCCAATTCACAGGAGGCGGGGGATCTAGCACCTACGCCCTCCGAACCTCCCCCTGGCAAGCCGGCAGATCTCAGGAAAACATTGACGTGAGTATTTTCATATCTAGAAAAAATCATTGTTTCATCTCCCTGTGACCTAGCAAAATGTAATTCTTTTCAGGCTACCTTCACTTCCCAAAGCAGTTTTCTAAGACTTTCATTGTGTAATGTTTCTGGCGGTGCAATAAGGGGAAGAAGAAGAAGAGGAACAGCTTTGCAGACCCGCAAAGGAGGCTGACGCTATTGGAGGATAGAATAAGCAACATCGAGACACCCAAGAAACATGCCGGTAAGAAGCGGGTGCCGAGACGTCTACATCTCGAAAAGGCACAGAGTTAAGATAGGATTCTTCTATGATCCTCCAGTGTTTATAGTGAAAACACAGACAAATTTGTATACATGACAACTCAAGACTGGGAGATAATTCGAGAGAGTCTTCCTACATTCAATGCATTCCTCCAATCGAGAAAGGTCCGCGAGTGGAATATTGTGAAAATATTGTTTTCTCTTATAATATTGTTGCTTATATGCAAGAGTTCGAAATAAAATTTTTGAATACTGATTTAAATGATTGCGAAATACTTTCGAATAGCGATGAAATTTGCATGCTAAAAAGACTTGAATCGTTTATAGATTACCATTTAGGTAACGTAGCTGTTGCAAATGTAATGCCCTATGCTGGAACGAGGAGTTGGAGGAAGAAAGTGATGGAAATGCAAGATAAATAATAACAATAAAAAAGAATGAAAGTAAGCATTTACATAGTGTTTTTATTCATTAAACATCCTTACATTCCTAATGAAAAACAAATCCTTACAATGATTAGTTTAAAATATAAGCTGCATCACAGGAGTCAGAGGCTTGTATGTAAATACTTTATCATGAATTATTAAACAATACAATGTGGTCTGTGCAGGAATATTTGCACAAGTTTGAATTTCTATTCTGATGTTGATAGCACCATTTACAACTTCCTCTGCTTGATGTGAGCAATCTATAACAAATATAGGAGCAAATTTAAGAAAATCTTTTCTCTTCAATAGAAGATAATTCTCTTTTCATAATAAGAGTTTTGAAAGTTTGAGCACAGTTCATACAATGATGCAAATCTCGATTTTTCCAAACTCCAAATTCATGTCATGATAGGGATAACATTCACTATTAAGATAAAGCCTCAAATTAGTTATGTTACAATGATCAAAAATGGAACCGTCTTTAGATGTATTACTCGATGTTAAAGTCTGAGCACCCAAAATGACAAACCTCGGCTTCTCCATTTTTGATGTGGTGGCGACATTCCAGGTGAATGATTTAGTTTGTGGCACAGCAGGCTGTGTATGCAGATCCAAGGTCCTAAATGGGAGATACAGCGCCTTGTCCACCTTGACAATCTTGAGAATTTCAACCTTTTCAGCATCAGAAAGTCGAATCACTGGCATTCTCCACTCGATTCGTACAAGTTTAACGCTTACATTCTCTTCGCCCTGAGGGAAAAACTCATAGATCGAGTGCCCACTTTTACCATCGAGGAAGGAGACTGATGCAATACTGAGCTAGATTCGTATGATGCTCAACTTAAATACATTCACCAGGAAATCAGATTCAGCCAGCTGATTAGCTGGAATAACCTTGTCGCTGAAGCCCAAGAGCAAGCCTATAGAAAAATCATTGGAAAAAATCAACAGTGAAAGGACATTTAATTTCAGCCTTCATTGTGTTATTATTGATGTAATAAAGAAGACATTCTCAACCAACTCTAGCTTATATCTTATGTATTCACTAATATCAGTAATCTCATAAGTTCCATCAGGTATATCAATGATCTTAATTTCATCATTATCTATGTAAGGAAATTGATTATTACTCCTATCAACATTGGGAATGGAATAGAAGGTTTCAAAATTCAATAGAGCAATCTCATAATAACCCTTTGGATCTAACTGAAGAGGAGGATGCAGGTATGTAGTAAGAACAGTCTCGTTGCCACTAACTGCAATAGTGCAACTCATTGCGATAGAAATTGCAAACACAAGTGCCCGCGGATGACCGAGCTGAAACTCTGAAACCTCTTAGTGTTATACAGAACCTTAACGCCTCTGAGGTAACTTTCTATCTCTTTTGGAGGCTTCAAGTTTCCAAAGATATCAAATTAAAATGACACGTTGCCATCCTTCTTTATAGCAACCCAATGAGTGCCTTCATTCTCTGAAGTATCGAGATTAACAATAATTCTCTCTCTGCAACGAGGTCTTGAGGGCAGCTGATCGATCATGTATACACCTCTAAAATGAGGAATCTTTAAACACTTGGCATACAACTCGAGGTCCATGTTACTCAAGGCTTTTTCCGGGACAGGTATAGCTCTCTGCCTGAGTTTTTTGAATTCCCTTTCTGACTCTGTCTCCTCTTCCTTTCGGTGTTCCTCGCCTTATTCTTCTTCACTCGAAGACCACTTCCTCTTGATTCAATTTCTCTGTTACGTCTCAACATTTCGGCAAGTTGTTTATCTGCTGCCTTTTTCTTATTTACGACTGTAGCAATTTGTGATGCACCTCCAGCGGCGGCTCCTAGGGCTGCAATAATTGGCAAGGGAGGTAGAAATCCTCCTCGTTTCTTCTTTTTGGATCCAGCGCCAACAGCCGCCTTTCCCTCAATTTCTGTTATGCCTCATCATTTCGGCAAGTTGTTTATCTGCTGCCTTTTTCTTATTTACTGCTGAGGCAATTTGCGCTGCACCTCCAGCGGCAGCACCTAGAGCTGCAATAATTGGTATGAGAGGTAGAAATCCTCCTCGTTTCCTCTTCCAGGATCCGGCTCCAACAGCCACCTTTCCGTTCCTAATTGCTATTACTAGTCTCGCTGCCAGCTTTTCACCTAATGTAGCATCAGATGATTGCACTATTTTCCACGCCGTTTCAGCCAAGATCTTGTCGGCAATGTTTCTCGATGCAGAGTCCTTATGCTGAGCGTAGGCAATGTCGTGAAGTTTGCACGCTTCGTCTAATGGGTTGATTCCGGGGTTTCCTCTCTTTAACCTTTTTTCTAGCTTTGTCCCGGGTCCGCAGTATCTGTATCCAGGTAAATGCACTTGAAATGGCAGCCGGTTAATGAGAGAGTTAATTAAACCAGAGCCTCTTGCGATCTTAACCTCGTTAGCTCTCATGGTATACTAATTGATTTTTATTAGTGCATTGTTCTTTTATACTCTGTCATTGCTCTCGAGCATTAGCATATATTCATTAAGCATTATTTATTTTACATAATATGATAGAACTGGTGAAGCAAGCTTGTTCGCTACCTATTCAGGTGCTAGACTTTGAAAGCGACTTTATACGCAATCGTCACGAAAGCTGTTTACTGGAAATGTTAGTTGTTTCATTGTGTTTAAAACAAATAGAGTAGAATCACAGGTGTTCGTGATAATTTCAATCAGTGATTTTTATCGCTGTTATTTAATGTAATTTCAGCTGATTCAAGTAGTATGCAAGGTATTAGAGTCCATTTTTTAAAAGTAATTCAGTTTCATAGATGTGGCTACTGAATCTGCAACTTTTGGATTAGCTGATGCTGTTACCGTGCGACTCCTGTTTGCTACTGGGGGGCTAACGTTGTGGCCGCGGCTGATGCTGCTGCTATTGTTGTAGCAAATGCTGCTATAGCTGTAGGATCCGTTACAGCTATTATTGTACAGCTGCTGTATCTGCTACGACAGTTGCTGTATTTGCTTCTACTACAGCTATTGAGCTGACTGTTTCTAATGTTGCTACAGCTGTCTGATTGATACCGCTATTATTGTAGCTGATGTTGCAGTATTGTATCTACTACTACAATTCTCGTATTTGCTGTTGTCGTGACGACTGCTGTTGCAGGGGTGGATTATCATTGCTGTGATGCTTGCTGTTACTGATGCTGCTGCATTTACTTCTGCTACAGCCATTGTGCTGACTGTGTCTAATGTTGCTACACCTGTAGGATCTTTTTACATCTATTGTTGTAGCTGATGTTGCAGTGTTGTATATACTACTACAGCTCTCGTATTTGATGTTACAGCAGTCGTGATGACTGCTGTTGCTGTGGTCGGTGAATTTACAGCTGGAATATCATTGCTGTGATGCTTGCTGTTGCTAAAACTACTAAATCTATAGCTTCCGAATTAGCTGCTGCTACAGCTGTTATGTAACCGGTTGTTGTCGCTGCTATTGTTGTAGCAGATGTTGCAACAGTTGTAGTATCTGTTACATCTATTGTTGAACAGCTGCTGTATCTGCTACGGTAGCTGTTGTATTTGCTTCTGCTACGGCTTTGTGCAGGCTGTGGCTGATGTTTCTGTAGCTGCAGGACCTATTGCTGCTATCGTTGTAACTGCTGTTGCTATATATGCTGTATCTGCTACTACATCTGTCGAATATGCTGTTGCTGTTGTTGTGATGCTTGCTGTTGCTGATGATGCTGAATCTACAGTTGTTGGATTAGCTGCTGATGATGATGCTACTGCTACTGCTGCAGCTGCTGTGTAACCGGTTGTTGCTGCTGTAGCTCTTGTTGCCGTGGATGTTGTTGCAGCTGTCGAATATGTTAACGTAACTCACGCTTTAACCAATCACAAACGATTATTACTGAAAATTTATCGAAATGAAAACTTCATTTTAATAGATAATTCACAGTATCACAGATTACACTACCTTTATATACTTTGCTAGACCCTACAAGCTTTTATGTTAAACAGTTAGTGGGTGAGACGGTAAGGATGAAACAGTGAGAGTGCATAGAAGTAGCATAACTAGTGCATCCACATGGTTGAGTAGATATTATAACATTATTAGACAGCTTTATTGTTTTATATGTTTACATTTTTTGATCAAGTGTAGCAGCTTTATCAGTTAAATCATTGCTTCATTAAACAAGTATTGTAAGGGTAGACGTCTCTCCCCTTTATCTAGGCTTGAGACTAACACTAGTATTTGCTCCTAATGGCAGGGTTACCGCCTCGCTTTCCATCTTCTCCTTTCTTCACCATTTGTCTGCAATGCGCATACACAGCACATGAGTAAACTTCAATTTTAAAGGTTGTAGACTCGCGGAGAAAATCTTCATCTTCGACTTAAATTCTCTTAAGCACTGTTTGCAATACTGTAATGTCCATGCGCATAGGTAGTTATTCCATCCTCGGCAATAACTCTTTTATCATCAAAGGGATTCAATGTAATTTTATTCACTTACACTGTGGTAACAGCGTGCTTTCGTGATAGGATTAGATTCATAGGCGTTCTGATGATTTCACAGGCTTTAAGACAATCTGTTTAGCTGTCAAACGTAATGTACTGCTTAATAGCGCTACGTTTTATACCTTTAATCTTTTTTATCATAGAGCCTTCAATATCTATGGCATATATCTTAGGTCGTAGTCCAACACAGCGTAGAATAATTTTGCTATTAGCCTCATCTTTAAATTTTCCCAGCACCTTTTTCTTCTGAGTAGAATGACATATATGGTTGACAGGGTAATCAGCTGTATCGAGATGCTCAAGAAAACGTTGCTTGTCATGGTATACATCTTCAGTTGTTACACGATGAATGAATGAATCGGTGTCCATATACATAAGCTTCAGGTTTTCAGCTCCGTAATAAGGCAGCAACACGTCGTAATGATAGTTATACATTAATGTCTTGGAGATGTCCAACACACTCATTCCAATGTATATAGGTTTGTTGAATACAATCTCACGAGAGGCCATATATACAGCAGCTAGATTAGCAGCATATATTGTTCTATCGATGAACGTAGGCTTGGCGATCAACTTCTCCAGAGTCTTCTCATTTGTTACTAGTCATATATCCATACGGTTACACAGATTTTCCATAGTTTTTCCAAACATGGCGTTGTTAAAGGGCTTGTAGAGATCCTTCTCGAAAGGATTTGCAGCTTGCTGCCGTAGTCTGTTGTTAAATTACACATAAGGTTTTATCCATCGAGACTGTCGGAATTGTAGCACATGATGGATTTTACTCAAACGTAACCCGTGCTTAAGAGCCTGCTTCAAAGCCATGTAGTGCACAACATACTTCTTTCGAGGTTCAAGATGAGGTATCAGTTTCTTTGTAGATGCTTCCAATGGTTTCATCCACTCAGGCAGGAAAGGTAGATCATTGTATAGATCGTGAAGTTCTGCAGTATACTCGATGTCAACTTCAAATATGTATCCGTGAGAATCATCTTCTTGTGGTCTTTCTATGTCGATTTCTTCAGGTGAAACCCACTGAAATCCTCCATAAGGGAGGGCGTGACACATTGCCCACCCATATTGGTTATTGGCGTCCTCGTATGTGATAAAAGGGTGTAAATTATATATATATATATATATATATATATATATATATTGTTATTGTTAAGGATTAGGTTGTACTCATAAATTCAGAGAAATGAACTTGGATAGAGCCTGATTCCTCCAAGTTGGTTAAAAATGTGCAAAGAATTTTGCATAAGTAGATTAAGAAATAAGTGACTTGCTAGGACAGTTACGCTCATCTTTCCTGCAATTGTGGCACTCCAAGACACACTGCGGGCTGCAGGTTTAGTAGTTTCAAACATTGACATGAGTGGAGCTGCAACTTTATGCAGTCTTGGGAAATCTACTAAGAAAAATTTGAAGAGAATTGCACTAAATTCTTATTACAGTACATTACGTACTGCATTATTTTAGCAGAATATTAAAATTAGTTAACCCATGGCTGTAAACAAGTGAGTACTTAAAGATACCATGCATTTCCTATTATTTTTTATGCATTTTCACTGAAATACTATTTCAAATACTGCACTATTTTAGCAAAATCTTAAAATTAAATGATCAATGTCTATAAATAAATGAGAATTTAACAATACCATATACAGTGGCTTCATTTTATACCAAGGCCACAACCACCTTATATGCATATCAGCCAAGATGGCAGTGACCTTGGTATTATGCCACTGCACAGAAGTGTTGCAGGATGTGTCAAGGGTACGTTTATCAGCTGTGAGATGTCTCAGTCGTTGCTTTGTCTTCGTGTTGTGAAGTGTTTCAACAATATGTGTGTTATGTATGATATCCATGGGAATGTTATTCTCTTATTAGTCCATGGAAATGCCTGCCAACAAATTCACGCTTGAGCAGTGTATTTTTATGTACGATACATGCATGAAAACTGAATCATGTAGACAGGTGTGTAGACAATTTCAGCAGCAATTTCCTGGTTATCCAGTTCCGGGTAGACACCTGTGGTGTTTGGTCAATGCATTTAAAATAATGGGATCGCAAAACACTAAGAAATAAAGTTTATAAGAACAATTCTCACACCATAGACGAGCTTAAGGACAATATAAAAGCAGAAATTAGGAACATTATCCAGGAAGAATTTATGCGTGTAAATGGTAATTTCATCCAATGATGTCAAGAATGTCTTCATGCAGAGGGACCTTTCTACAACACTTATAACAAGGTTAGCACTAATTACATATATGTTACTAACACTCATGAGTAAGTAACGCAGGAGTTAAAGAACAGAAAACTCTGTAGGGTAGTAGACTGTGTGCGGAGCATGCACTCGCATGATCGAGGCCTTGGCATAAAACGAAGACACTGTATTTCCAATGCTATTTGTTGCATTTTAATTGAAAGAGTATTTCCAGCACTGTACTATTATATTGTGTTGTGTAAAGAGTTATACTCCTTTGTGTAACAAATATAAAATCTGTATTTGTGTGTAAGCAGTTATGTAATATATATATATATATATATATATATCTGACTTGCTCCATGAACCCATAGAACACTATATATCTAAAGCAAAAAAATATTATTCATAGTGAAAATCATTTTATCCAGATATCACCTTTAACAATTCGGATAGTCTGAAAAAATAGGAAATCATTGGTGTCCCTACTTCACTGAAGAACAATTTTAGAGAAGAACATTATTTCATTCATATGGTGGCAAAGCAAAAAGGGGAGTCTTAAAGAAAGCACAATATATTATTCATTTTATTACTTATTATTATTGCTGTAACAATTCATGGCATTCTACTGCAATAAAAGCAACAGGATGCTATGAAATGCATGTGCATACAACACACCTAGCTAGGCTCCAGCTTTTCATTCTTTGAATTACATAGGAAATTGCTATGGAAGCACTCTGCATGTGGGGCACTGGAAGATTTGTAAGCCTGACATGATGATTTCAGATAGTATGCAGATTGAGCCCCTCTCACCATTGATATAGGTGGGAGAGGGACCTACGAAGAATATGCATGACTCGGTGGAATTAATGGAATGATGCTATGGAAGTGAGGAAGAAAAACCAGCTCCAACTGAAAATGTACAGGATAAACATCAACGTGATGTTACAGCCAAATGGGAAGACCTAAGATTTTATTACAAATGCCGTTGGAGAGAGCCAATTAGCTTCACTACGACTGCCAGCAGAGAGAGCCGAATTATGTTGGCCACCCTAATAATTGTCCATTGTTGGCGTACTTCATGTCAGAGTTGAGCCAAATGACTGAAAGCAAGGAATGGTATTGCACAAGTAAAAAAATCATTATATTTTCCAGACGTCTCTTTGCATAACCCTACTGCCACACCTACAGTAGAGGAAATAATTATTTCATTTAAACCAGAAATTTAACAAAGAGATTTCTTTGAAATGCACTATTTGAGGTGTTCTATATAGAAAATAATGTTTAATAAGGTCCAGTGAACAGCTAGTTCCTTTTTTACACATCAATGAGATGAGTATCATTAACTAGTAATTAAATGAGTCAAGGGGTCAGAGAGCTTGGAGCTACTCAATGTTTGTTTAGGATAAGAAAAATCCATAAGAAAGGGGGAAAAATTAGATGTGTTATATTCACATTACTTTTTCTATCCTCTGTCATTTATTAATGGGTACAAAAACTACTCTTACGAAAGCATATTTTTAATCTACTTCATTTTAATAGAGACAAACCTTTTCAGAAGTAGCTACATCCACCCAAAAGTTCAATACTGAGATTTCACCGGATATACATGTTTTGAGGCACCTTGAACCAAAAAATAATAATGTTTAGAAAAGGTCCGTATGTGTGAAGAGCATATCCAAAAATGAAAAGCTGGATAAATACGATGTTACCTTCCAAAGATGTGACACCATTATTTTCAGGAAAACCTCCTCCCCAAACTACACTTTGCATGGAACATTTTTCGAAATTTTTGATTTCTACAAACGTGGTGCAACGATTCCGATTAGAATATCATATATTAAAGATGTTTACATGACAAATAAAATGTACATTTTGAATTTTCTGGGAATAGCCTGTGAAGTCCTCTTCAGTTGGAAGAAGTTTTGTATAATCTTGTATAACTGGTAAACATTTAGCAACAGACGAAAATGTATTACACAAAAAATATCTCTCTTTAAAACACACAACTTATTTCAAATAGTTTTTGTGACATCAGCCATTTCCAAGATATCTGTTGTTAATGGTTCAAATTGTTCAATACTTAGGCATTCTTTTAAAGTCCTTTTGGTTTTAAGTTGTTTCTCACAATGTCATGGAAAGAGTATGGAATTTTAAGGCCAGCATATAGCATGCAGTTCTAAAACATTTGATTATCACTCTTTCCTTTGTATCTATAATGAAATGCATAATGCAGCTATTTCTGGAAAGATTTATCTCGATTAAAATGAAGTAAATAGGAAAATAAACTCTTGTAAGAATAATTTGTATACCCACTAATACGTGCTAGAGGGTGGAGAAAGTCATGCGAATGCAACACATCAGATTTTTAGAAAAAGGTGCACAAATGTGTGTGTGAGAGAGAGAGAGAGAGGGGGGAGAGAGCAGATGTCAAAAATGTAAAGTCGGATAAATGCCAAAGTCCTGTCGATTTTCAGTTGTTTCTCAGAAAAAGTAATGTAAAGTAACGCATAAGACTTTTTTCCTTCTGATTTTTCTCTTATCCTAAACAAACATTGAGTAGCTCCAAGCTCTCTGAACCCTTGACTCATTTCATTACTCATTAATGATACTTAACTCATTTGTTATGTAAAACCAGGAACTGGCTGTTCACTGGACCTTTATTAAACGTTTTTAAATTATATATATACTGAACACCTGAAATAGTGTATTTCAAATGAAATCTCCATGTCAAATTTTTGGGTTAAATGAAATAATTATTTCCTCTATCGTAATGCAAAGAGAAGTCCGGAAAAAAAATAATAGCTTGTTTACTTGTGCAATACCATTCTTCACTTTGTCATTTGGCTCTACATTTCAATACTCTCCACCTGCAGTCATGATAGGAAGCCATATGTCTCCTCATCTGGCTACAATGTTAACTTGAATATCATGGAACATACTTCATAAACTACAATATTCCCTCATGGCATGTATCATTATAGTTCAAGTATGTTTAATATTACTTATAATAATGAACATATATCAAACATTCACATAAATTCTTATGCTTTTGCATGCTCTGAAAGCCAATGGTATTTAAATTTATTACTAAACCTTACACTCAGAATTTGTCAGCCTCATCAAGTGCATCTAAAAGAATTTAAAAATAACTGATCGGATAACAATGTTTAAGTGTGTTTAATCATAATGCCAGATATACAAAATGTTGATAATAATAAACTGGATAATGACGAATTTAGCATACAGTGACCTCTGTTGGCAGCAGTATGAGTTATAAGCGCCAATGCATGGGGATAACCGCGTGCGCTCAAACATACACAGACATACTCAAATGCACACGCTCTCTTTCTCTCACGATAAAAAACACCCACCCACACACACACACACGGACCTTTTTAAAAAAATGTAATTCTGTGGACCACAAAACATCTTTCTGGTGAAAGTTTGCTATCAAGTTTTTGGATGGAATACAATGCCCTCTCTAATTACTAGGTGATAGAGAAATAAAAATGACAGAAATATTAAAAATGGAAACCAAAAACAATGGATATCTTGGAAATGGCTAATCTACAAATAAGCTTCTTTAAATAAACTGTCTGGTTTAAGGCAGACTAATTCTTGTATATTACATTTCGGTATATGTCTTATGGTTTACCTGTGTTAAAATTATTGAAAATTCCTTCTGACAGGACAGATTTTCACACGCTCACCTGATTTGAAGCCTGCCAATTTCTAATTGTGGGGTCATTTAAAAGTGTTGGTGTAGTCTTCTCTGACCAAGTAATTGGGCCACCTCTACCTATCCATCAATCAGGAAACCTTCGATCTAAGTACCGGCGAGCAGTACAGCTGAAGTGTGTAGGAGTGCTATTATGCAAAAAAAGCTTGTTGACGAATGCTCAGTGGTCTTCATACACATGAGGTATGATTTTTCAGGAAGTTTGTGTACGCCTACCCTGTAAATCAGTTTACAGGTACATGGGGTCCAACTAACCGATCACCAATGGTACCAGCCCACA
Source organism: Deroplatys truncata (assembly GCA_030765065.1). Taxonomy (NCBI): domain Eukaryota; kingdom Metazoa; phylum Arthropoda; class Insecta; order Mantodea; family Mantidae; genus Deroplatys; species Deroplatys truncata. The sequence continues at coordinate 106,204,259 of CM060990.1, read as the reverse complement.
TGTTGAGAGTGAGCCACACTTGGTGACGAGATGGAACAATTGCATCTGGGTTTTCATATGCCCATTCATGCTGATTGTGGAAATTTGTAATGCCATCGCATGTGAACTGTGCTTCATCTGCAAATAACACCAACGCAGGAAAGTCTGGATTTGTACCATACTGCTGCATGAACCACTGGCAGAACATCAATCGAGCAGAGTAATCTGCTGGTGATAGGACCTGTACATGTTGCAAATGGTAAGAATACAACTGTTGCTCTCGCAACAGTATTCAGTTTTATGAGGAACATTCACTTGCAACACTAACGTTGGTTTACTGAATAGGAGTCGTGTGCACAGAATCCAAAATCTTCTTTACATCTGGAGTTGTACATTTTGGTTGTTTTGCTCCCCAAACTAGGAGATGTAAACTTCCCATGAGCGCACAGACAGTGATGGAGACATTCAAATGTCTTCCGATCTGAACATCTTCCCTATGGGTACCTTTCTTGGTACAAACAACGAGCCAGCACAGCATTGCCCTCTGTCTTATTGTACATGAAGTGCATTTCTACCAGCTCCTGATTTGCGCACATGTCGCCGAGTCGAATGCCAAACTCAACACTCAATGTACCCTTCACCTGAATGAACTGTCAGACTGTCCATTTAATATCTTCTGCCATAGCAACTACCAGTGGGAAGAAAAACGCTCTGGTAAATACCATTGTTTTGAAGGCCATAATACAGAAACCACATTTCTGGACACATGTTGTAGTGCACGTTTTGTATTGCCTACATATGGGAAATGCATAACTGAATTTATGGCCTCTATTTTTGAAGCATTTGGTATATCTTCATAGAGATTTATCACAATGTATCTAGTTCCATAAATTGGCATATTCAATTCTGAAAAAATTCAAGTGACACTTTAAAACTATGGAAGCAAAAATAATACTAATGACAGACTATTTAAGCAATTTGAAGTGCAATTAAGTCCAACATTCAGTTTTCCTCAAAATGAAATATATTTTACACTTAATACTGAGAAACAAATAAGGTATTAAGATCCTGCATAAATCTTGATGTCACAATGCTTTACTTGCTACTGTGAATTTATTGTATTTTTGGGTTAGTTTGGCACACCCATAATAATAAAGTATTCATATATTGGTACTAGTGTTAGTTGTGATGTGGAGTTGCTGACTGGTGAAATAGGTTTTTATCCTGCAAGCGAGTTCCCGCTCTCACCATTTAACATTTCTAAATTCTTTAGTACAATAAATTAGACATCTTAGTTTGAAATATGTTAATCTTTTGGCAGTACAAACTATATTCACTTATAGTTTTCCTGTAATACAAATTGTATAAAGGTGATGTGCCTGACGACTAGGGCTCAGACTATTTAAGCAATTTGAAGTGCAATTAAGTCCAACATTCAGTTTTCCTCAAAATGAAATATATTTTACACTTACTACTGAGAAACAAATAAGGTATTAAGATCCTGCATAAATCTTGATGTCACAATGCTTTACTTGCTACTGTGAATTTATTGTATTTTTGGGTTTAGTTTGGCACACCCATAATAATAAAGTATTCATATACTGGTACTAGTGTTAGTTGTGATGTGGAGTAGCTGACTGGTGAAATAGGTTTTTATCCTGCAGGCGAGTTCCCGCTCTCTTTGTTATGCATTAAAATACGTAAAATATTTATGTAATTATGTGGTTTAAAACAGCAATATATGCATTAACAACCTAGAAAACATGTGCTCTCCAAAATCTCACAAAAATTGTGAAATAATAATTTTTAAAAATTGACATTGTGAGTTCATTTAATATTCGTTATATTGGAAAACACAAGTTAACATTATAATCCACCAAAATAATAAATTAATGCAAAACTCACCGAATTTGTGGACTGGAACACCTGCTGCTGCTGAAGTGAACTTAATTCTTCCCATTGCATTGTATAACAGTAACCATTTTAAGGTTTGAAAACAGAAACGATTCTCTGTTGCTTCTGAGAATTGATTTGTACTGAGAAAAATAACATTCAGCAACAACAGACGTTATAGGTGCATATTTAAACTTTACTATTTCTTCCAGCGACAATGTTTCTTCAATGTCCAACAATTTTCTCTCTGTTTTACCAGAAATTATATTTGCAATATGTTGTAATGTATGGTACCTTGGATTTTTTTTGTAGTACATATTCAAATTTTTCAACGACTTTTTTTGCAACTTGACCTGGCGCAGATTTTAGCTTTAGTGAGAGACTTTCTATTAAAGTTAAGTTTGTGACAAGTGGTACGTCATTTCGTACGAGCGCTGTGATGGCTGTAGAAATGCAGTTGAAATGTGACTTAATGTAAATTAATTCCTCCTTTATCCCATCCCTACATATAGCACCCTTCGCTTCTACAATGCTTTCTACTTCGTTTTCATTTAGTTCTTGAAGTATGTTCTCGATAATGTCAAAATTGTTACAATAACATATGGCAGCCTGTAACCAGGTCCCCCATCTCGTAATGATCGGTTCAGGAGGAAGTTCAATTCCTGGAGCCAATTGTTTAAACAAACTGATTCTACTCGAACATTTAACGAAAACCATTTTTACGCTTGATATCAAACTATTAAAAGTAGGACAATTTAGGCGCTCAGTTTCACTCAGGCATGCCCCAAGCATGTTACATGAATCAGTCTACTATAAAGCAGTTTTAACCCCCCCTCCTGCCTTAACAATATATGGGGCTGCGTTAGATAAAAACAAAACTACATTTTCATACGTAATTCCCTCTGGCCATAATAGCAACATTGCATTATTGAATATTTTCGCAATTGTTGAATGATTTGTCGCTGCTATTTCTTCCACTGTTAGAAGATAAGCCTTTGACAGTCCATTTTCACCCAGTGTACCGTCAATTACGTTACATATAGATCGTTTACACGATCTGGAGTTTCATCCATGCAAACCCAGATTAGATTATCGTTAATAGAATCACGAATATCTTGTATTGTTTTTTCATAAAGTAATGGAACATAATGTTTGCAAAGAGTAGACTCATGTGGTATAGCCTGTTTTATATACGTTTCTAAGAATGCACGTAATTTAGGTTCTTCTAATTTATAGAGCGGAATGTCAGCACAAGCGAAAGCTTCACATAGGTCCTTATTAAAGGTTGACAACTGGGAGCCTGAAGTTGAACAAATTGCTTCATTTGGGATACCCGTATTGACATTTAGCATTTTTTTTAGTGAAACATTTTAAAAATATTTTACTATGTTTAAATGTCGCGTCACTTGGAAACGAGTGTCTGCACTTATACGCCTTTCAGACGCAACACAAAATAAAACTAGTCCATTTGTAGTAAGCACACCTTCGTTTACACGTACAAATATATTTAGTTGAGTAGATAAACTCGATTTCACCGGTGGCATATTTTATCTGCTATAACTAGAGAACGTTGGAGGTTAACGCAATTACTCTACATGCACAAACAAAACCAAACTGCATCTGTATTATCATCCCACTGAATAAGTTTACATTGGCAGTTCTTTGATATAATACTCGCCGTGTTAACAATCAGAAACTCTGAAAATGCGATGCCTATCGCTCGCCGTTTATTGTCTCAGGCTTTATTTCATTTTATTTTATTAATTTGTTTTTAAATACATAATCAATTACATTTTTTAAACATTTTCCTGTGAAAAATCGAAAATATGTATAATCGTAACGACATTCAATAAATATTATGCAATTATGAAAAAATCGAAAATATGCAAAAACATGTAGAATAAAATTTACATTTTCGGACTCAGGAAACATTGATTCGTGGAGATTTAACATTATTCATATGTTTTAACCAAATAAAAAAAAGTTGTTATTACATAACTATCCTAGTACTACTGATGACTGTCGAGTAATTCCAGTATGCATGCTGCCTTGCCCTATATCTGCCTCGGTTGAACTGTAAATGGAAAGAGCCCAAGTAGCTCTACCCCCTGAGAATATTCTGTAGACGCATGGCACTATTACCACCATTTAAAATATTAAACTAATTTCCAACAATTATTTGTTTTACTTGAAATAAAATTCCCCATACACACACTCACAAAGGAAAGAAAGGAAAATTGTCTCAATCGTATAGTGAGCGTAGACTAATAAACAGCCATTGTATCTAAAGGGAGAATACGTTAACAGATACCAAGGAGACTTTAACGAAAAATATGCAGTATCTATATACCTGCGTTTATCAGTTAGGGCACTATATAAGCCAAATTTTCAAAATAGGACGCCAAAATAATGTTAATGCAAAACTGTTGATGTGCTTTCGGTTGCAATTGGTTCATCTGAAAATTTAATTGTTTTCAAAAACAAATTTACTTTCAGATCCAAAATCTGATGATACAAAGCAGAACTTTGGAAATAACAATAAGGTGTTAAACTTAGATATTTTGTATTATGATTCATGTCCTGAACTCCTAAAGTACTTTTCTTCCCTGGTCTTAAAATTATGAAGTCACTAGTTTTATCTGCAATTTCTGGCAATAGCTCGTGTTTTTGAAACCTGATACCCATTTCATTTTAAAATACAAGAGTATCTAGTATTTATTTTGGCATTTAAAATTAGTACATTTCTTTAAATTAAATATTCCACTGATTGAAGCAATACATATTGATTGTTTAAAGAGACAATTATTGAATGTTTAACAGTAGATGATTATCAGCATGAGGTTCATCTACACGTTTTATTACATTTGCAATAATAATTAAGTAGGTATTACCCGGAACATTTAACAAAATACCTCGCGGTGAAGGCGCTGTTATCTGTTTACACCGTCCGACTGGCCTGCAGATGGGAGGAGAGGTGTATGTCACAAAAGTATGCACACCATTCAAGGCAGAAAATATGCTACGCTAAGCAGCAGAACAAAATTGACTTACTTAATTCTGATGTGTAGATTCCGATTCCTGCATATCCGTCTCACTTGCTGTATCTGTAGAGCTTCCATCTGTGGCGCTGTCATCTAAAAGATGGAAATCTGCTGCTATGTCTGCATCACTTGCTGTATCTGTAGAACTGCCATTACCATCTCCGGAATCCGCAAAACTGACCAAACTATTTGTTTCCTCTTCATCACTGCTATCCAAAACCACATTGATTACTATTCTTTCTATTTCTTCTTCCATCAAGGCATCTCGATGCCAGTATTCTTGTTCGATGGACTTCACTTTGATGCATGCGTTTTTCCAATCCTCTTCGGTGATATCATTTAAACACTGCCTGGTTAGTCCTTTAAGTGCGTTTAAACTAATGGAAGACAGTTTTTTTCTGCTATTTTTTGCTTCATTATATTCCATACCAGTTCGATAGGGTTTAGATCACAGTGATAAGGCGGCATTCTGAGGGATTCAAATCCATGGTCTTTCAAAAGTTTAACTGCGGTATACACTGGAGGTGGTTTGTTTGCTTTGACAATTTCTAACATCTCCCTCTTCGTTAAATATTCTTCGAAGTCCAAACCATTATCCTGCAGCCATTGAACAATCTGTTCTTTCCAAGTTGCCATCGTTGGAGCTTTGTTTTCCTGCACGGTGTGGTAAGGCACATTATCGAGTACAACAATGCTACTGGGCGGGAGGTTTGGTATAAGCCTTTGACTGAGCCATTTTTCGTAGTTGGTCTTGTTCATCTCACTGTGGTAATCTTCTGTTGCACACTTAGAGTCGTAGATTAATTCTGCTCCTTTGATGAAACCCATCTCACCGCTAGCATGCACCACTATTGCTCTTTGACCAGCAGATTTATTCACCAAAACTCCAGGAATATCGTCATGTTGCCAACACTTCTTCACAGTGTAGTGGGTGTGTACCCAAGTTTCGTCGGTATAAACTACCGGTTTCCTGGGACCCTTTCCATTACATCTTAGAGCTCGCAAATAGGCTGCTCTGCGAGCAACTATAACCTGGCGTTCCACTAAAATCTGCCGCATATTCTTGCATTTTTTGAAAGTAAATCCCATTTCGTGTAATATTCGTCAGAATGTTTTCTGCCCACCACCGAAATTGATTTTCTCCTTTACTGCGTAGAACAACTTATTCACTGTTGGAATTTCTTTACGCACCTCATAATATTCCAAAAATGTTCTGCGAACGACGCAGTTATCAAAATCGTCCATTTCAAACTTCTTTTTCCGACTCCGTTGTTTTCCTGGAGTAGTAACTCGTGTACCTGAAATGCTAGTTTTTCAAATTCTTTAGCGATCCTTTTGACTGTCGCTTCACCTTTTCCTACTGCTGTAGCCGTTCTAGCCACTGCCTTTTGCAAAGGAAGAACTAGACCGTTTTGTTTTTCCTCCGTGCAGAACTGGAAAACTTTGTGAATAATCTTTCTACTTTGGGAGTTTACAACTTTCCGCGGTGACTTTGTTGGGGTTTCCATGTTTAAAACTTATTTGAGTTACCCACTTTGTGATACGCACCACACTGCACTACGGTACTCACGCGTCACACCGCAGTTAACAACTGGACTAACAACTGAATACACAGCCTATAGCCATCGGCACAACACGTGTAGTTCCCGCTTTTGCCACGCATAAACAAAGCTCAAGCTATTTGCCCCGGGTAATACAACACAACTGTTTAGTTTATATATCCATTTCTATTTAAAATGGAATATACTTTATGTTTATTATTGTTAACGAATATAAACCTAATATATTACATAAACCTTATTCTTTTAATGCTTCTCTCATTATTACAAGTAATTATAAAATCTGATATGCCGCATTCACATGACTTTCTCTACTCACTCTATAAACTATTCTTACCTACACTTATTCTTCTATCTACTTCTTGTTAATTGAGATAATCTTCATTGCACATTCTGTTGTAAGTATAAGAAGGATACAGTAGGCTAAAGTGATATTCAAATGTTTTAAAATGTATTGCTATGCAAGAGCTTTGAAATTCCATGCTCTTTGCATGACCATGAGAAAAAATGAATATCAACTTAGAACTTGAGAAAAGTACAATGCATTTGAAAATCCACACCAATAAATAATACTCAGAAATGGTTAACCCCATAGAAAAATTTTATTTGATATAAATTGTGTGCTTTAACAAAATCTACATTTTTGGTGTAGTAAGTTTTTGTTTATTTCTTATGGTTTACCAATTATACATTAGTCATTCAGAATGACACTGGCAAATACTAAATTTGGTATTTAACCAACTTTTTGATTTGAGTTCCCCCCCCCTCTCTCTCTCTCTCTCTCTTTCTTACTTTCACACACTCATACACATATATCTTTTTCTAAAAAAAAGCTTTATTTTGGATTCAGGGAGCCTAAAAACATGTATTTCGGGTGAAATCTTGATATCAAATTTTTAGATGGAATGCAGTACTTCCTCTATGTAATGTAGCCAAGCAGCAGAGAAAGTGTAAAAACCTGATGTGTTGTCTCACATTATTTTCTCTACTCACTCTTCTACAAACTATTCTTACAAAAGCTTATTATTCTATCTACTTCCTGTTAATCCAGATAAACTTCCAATTCACATAAGTCTTGTTGCAGGATACAGGAGGTAAAGTAATTGCCTCCTTTTTAAATAGCAATAACAATAACAACAAATAAATATCTCAGAAATGGTTAACAGCGTTACTGCTTCTATGAGCTGCAACACAGTACTAAATAATTAAATACATTTTTGCATTGGGCTATAAGCTAATGTTGGAATATTTATGCAATTTGCAGAAAACTTTTAAATTTTTCATAATTTAAAATAAAGAGAGTTGAAGGTTGTTACACTACATCACTAAAATGTTCTTACTTGAACACGTTTCAGGAGATGGTTTGCTCCCATCGTCAGCATGTCCTCAACTGAGTCCTCAAACCGTCTCCCGAAATGCGTTCAAGTAAGAACATTTTAGTGATGTAGTGTAACAAGCCTTCGACTCTCTTTATTTTAAATTATGACATATCACTGTTACTAGCTTCTAAATCTTCAAAATTAGTCACCAAATTTTTCATAGTTCACGGTCAGGATATGGGCAGCTGTAAAGAATACAGTTGACTCATTGGAATTGATGAAATGATGCTATGGAAGTGAGGAGGAAATTCAACCCCCAACCTAAAATACACAGGGTGCATACAATGGAATGTACTTCATAGCCCACAAGACCTCCCCATGTCATATATCCTTTTAGCTTAAATAAGATTTGAAACACTTATAACAATGGACATATTGCATGCACTCCCAGTAAAATATTGTCATATGTCAAAAATCATAGTTCTTTTTCAGAAAACACAAATTAAGCTTTCTATTGGTAAAATAAAATATGAACATTTAATTGATCTTCATAAAATTGTTACATGTTGTTGCATTGATAAAATGCCATATACTGATTAGTTAAAAAAAACTTATATTTTAATATATTATCCTTAATAAACAGACTTACTACACTGTTTTAGTAGGATATTTAGCAGTATGGCTGAAGAAATGCAAATTAAGACAGCATTTTAGCAGAAGGATGATGACTTTAAAAACATAAAAATGTGGTATTTTATTACAAAGGACTTTCAAAATTATGGATTTAAGTAACAATTACCGTAATTAACACATATATAAATGCATTTATAAATGACAGTAACCTTTTTTTTGCAAAATCTTCCTTCACTAGTTTGATTAGGTTTTGGTTTACATAAAAATAAGCATAAGAATAGCACAATTAAATACTGAATAGGTACCGATTAATTATAATAGCTGGCAAGTAAATATTCAGCTGTTCTAACAAATTAAAATTGCTTTACTTTATGAACTGAAGAAAGAGTATAACTTATTAATTTACTAAAGTCTTTAAAACTGGGTTTTTGTTTATAACATTTGTGTTTTTAAGTCTTTATAAAAACAATAGTAACTTGCAGGAATATGGTTGAGATGACACAGTTTCATAAGGTTATTTTTCTTACTCACAGAAAACTTAGGTGGTAATAGAAGAGAGTAAGTTTTCTGTAAAATATAACTCTGAACTGGACACCCTCTGTCTTCTCCAGACATGAACTTACTTTACTACAAGGTGCTTTGAAACTATTTGTATTCCAATGTTTGAGGGTTACCTTTTGTAACTCAAAATTCTTTTACATCATATCCACACTACCTTTGCATATTTTCATTAATACTGGAGTTCTTACCCATCTGGAATGAAAGGGGTTTCTTCCTTTTCTTCCTCCTTAATGGTTTATCCTCCTTGTTGTAGGACTTACAAGCCAATGCTTTGGGTCAGTAGCTTGTCGAGGAGTAAGCAAAGTCTGGATCATAGCATATCCAGAAAGGGTGATCAGCCCAATGTCTGGTATGGCGGTGAAGAAGGAAATGAAATGTGGTGATGAAAGGGAGATAGGAAAATTTGCAAAGCAAATTATCCAACCTAACATTTGCCTAGCAACCAAGGAAAATCGTGAAAAAAATCTTCAGCCAGATTGGTTGGTCCCAGGGTGTCTGAACTCAGTATCTCCTTAATGCAGGCCAAAGATGTTACTGCTTATCCTGCTCAGTGAAAGGGATTTCAAGTCATAAAAATCATCAGTCATCATATCGATTACATCATTGGGTTTTCCAGGTCTTTGCTCAGTTTCACTATTTGGCTAGGAATGTAAATTTGTACGCTTTTGAAACCCGAGGGCCTTTGTTCCATAAGTGAATGCATTCCATTGCCTTCATTCTGCATATGGCCTGTTTTCAAATACTTGTGGCAAATACTTTCTAAATCTGGTATGCCTGAAGGAGCAAATAAGTACATACACAGAGGTACTTGTTTTATGTTGTTCCCCTGAAAATGTCACTGTAGAAGATAATATGTGAAACTATTTCACAGTGTTCAGACTGCAGAAAGTTTAGGACACAACTTCTAACTTCATTAGATCCTCTTCCTCCTAAAGACTCATCCCACATACAACAGAATTCTTCTTTGCTTCGAATATTAAAGATAGTGAAGTTGCACATTGAAAGGTTTCTCTTATAATAAAAGCTAGACATTTCATCAGACAGAATAGGCAGAAAAGATTATAGATCAAATATTTAGCTTTACAGTACTATTGGATGCCTTTTGGATAACTTTTCTTCCCTTGCTCTGTTCTTTTCCACAATGTGAACTTCATATTTTAACTTATTTAGAGTCTGCATTTCATTAGGTGCATTTTTAAACCTCTCATATTATGAACATTGGTATTTTTTGGGAGTGAAAAAGCTGATATTAAATTTTCAGTTTTTAAAATCTGTTCATATAAGTAGAGCTTCCCAAACAGTTCATTGTTCTTTTCAAATTTCAATATCTACAGGCAACATATTTCTGCAATACATGCATTCTGCTTGCACCCTTAGATAATGGGATTCAATTTTGATGGTTTCCATGTTGGCCTCTACCGTCAGTCTCTACAATGCCAGGTTGTTGCACTTACTCCGGACTGTAAATAAAATATCTCTCTGATATGTCAAAATTATTGAGATAAAACATTTTACATAGCATTTGTTTTATGTTACTATTTCAATATAGTAGCGCAGTTAGGTTTGCAAACACTGCCTTCCTTGTTTGTTTTGCACTCTATTGGTGACACTCACTTTGCTATAAAATCTCTGCATTGATAAAATTTGCAAGCTTCCAAAATGATTCAAAGAGTTTTCTTTTTTCATTTCCATTTATTTTTTCTGAACACTTTAAATGACATCAATCAGAACAAGATGGTCTCGTTTTCTTTCTGGAATCATTTTCCCCGATTTTGTGGTATATTCTTGGCCTATATTTTAATTGATCTTTTTCTTGTTATCCTTCCATTTTTTGGCACACAGATACATGTTCTAACTCTTTTCTTTGTGTCACTATTAGTTGTTGTGGTACCTAACTATATACAATAAAATAAAAATAATATAGACAAGATGAATAAATATTATTAATATGGGTAGATAATATTTATACGCTTTAGTAAAGAGTGTAATTATAAATGGAACATATGGTAACCTTAGTAAACAATTAGTTATTTATTTAAAATGTTTGCAGCAATAGCTCTATTTTAGTCACATTACTGGGCAAAATTAAAACCTAATAGGTAATTAAATTAGTATATTTTCAAGTTCTATACAGTTTCGTGCAACACAAAACAGTTTACCTCACAATAATAGAACTGGGAATGAATGCTATTAATATAAAATAAAAATCTGTCGCAAACATATCTGTTTTGATGTTATTGGGCATAGGGTATTCATCACATGAAGATATTAATCCCTCTTCAGTGTGATGGGAATCAGTTGATAATGAACCTAATGTTCAATATTCCCTGTTTTTTCATTGTTTTTTTGTATTAATCATATCTTCGATACCAGTTAATTTCAGGAGGAGGAGCTGGTGGTGATGCTGGTTAATTTTCCTGACATCTAGTATTTTGGCCTTCAGTAATATATTTGCATACTGTTATTAAGGGGTAATCTTTCATTTTTGGCATACTTGAAACAGTATTATTGGGTGCATTATGACACTATTGAACACTCTCCCTCTTCAGAGTCAACAGAAGCAGCTATTGGTGACAAAGCATTTTCATTAATCTTTGCACTTGGATGAGCTTTACTATAAAGAATAGCTTCACCCTCCTCAACTTCAGCAGTTGAATGCTCCATAGTTTTCAGTGGAGTTAAATCAGCATTTTCTTCAGTTTCCACACTAATAGGAACTTCCTTGATGGGAATTAAATTATAAAATGTATTTTTCCCAAAATCTAAAACATAACCATCAGGCTGTAATTAAAAATATAGCATATTCTATACTTGGTTGCCACTTTTTGTCTGTGTCTGAATCAACTAAGTAATTAAAATCAGAGCCCTGAAATAAAACAAGGAACAAAATGTTTGCTTTGCTTACTTTCCTTTGCAATCAGATTTATTATGAAACAGCCTACAATAGAAATTCAATTTCAAAAAGTTTCCCTAAGATGTGGCTGTATAATGAACATAAGAAATAATAATTTGTAACTATTACTTATAAGCTAATATTGGTCATTAATATTTATAGCTTACCTCACATTTATTAGTTAGTTCTTTTCAATTACATCTATATGGACATTCTTTCCTCTTCACAGAAAGAGAACTAGTTGAAGATTGAATATTAAATTGCAGAAAATTTGAACCACTGCATGATACATTTTATTGTGGTAATTCCTTCCGTTTTAAGCCTTTAAGTGCCAGCTCACACAACAGTTTGCCTCTGTTCATTTTAGTACATGATAATGTCCAATCTATTAACTTGAAAGTATTGCAATGACTAATGATAATGTACAAATTGCGTTGGAAGGAAACATCCATCGATAGTATGAATAAGCATTGGAGAGAAACATCCACTGTTAGCAACACCAGCTGTAAATTATAGCTGGACAATAATTTAATAATAATTGTGATTTGTTGAACTCTGCCAGAAATGCACACAATTAGGTCTTTAATATTTCAGAATAAAAGCAAAATTTTTCTAACATAACATTTGAAAAGTACAGAGAAAAAACTATAAAAATCAGTATTTCAAGGAAACTAGATTTAGGTATGTTGGATAACCAATGAAAATGAAAACTACACTAATAAAACACTGTAGTAAATGTTAAACAACAATGTTTTACCAGGGTGACTTGAATGGCATTAAATCACACACTGTTGTAAGTAACGTATGACACTGTTTTACTGGATTGAGGTACCTATAGTTTTTTAATAATAAAATAGTGAATGAATTAAAGTTTTGTTTTGATAATATTAAAATATCCTTACAACAGTATCTTATCAAGAAATAGACTGGTTTTACAAATTTAAGGCATGTTTAACTCAAAATTGAAACATTTTGTGTTAAAACACTATTTTACTGGGAGTGCAAAGTAATACAGTAGTGGAAATTAGTATAAAGGTACAGATATTTGTAGTGAAATGAACATGTTCTGTTGGAATATTGTTGCATATAGTAATATCTACAATAGTATGAGATTCAGTACACTGGCAAATAAATTCAAATGGTACCTCAGTTGATGCCAGTAGTACAGTATGCCAAGGAATCAATGATTCAGGTGGTAGAAGGTGGAAATCTGTATAAAGGCAGTCAGAGCTATGTGGTGTTTGGATTTACATATATGCCTCTACTGCTAGTCATTAAACAGACACCACTAGTGATGCTTTATGTGCATTGCATAAACCATTATTGTGACAATGCCATGTGAGAAATGGTTATCATGTGATGAGAAAAAGGAAAAATCAGTGTGTACAAGAAAATGGGACTGTTTAGTCATCCGATGCAAGAAGTTGAACCCTTGTAGTTCAATGATTGATAGTTTTGTTACATTGGATGCACAATATGAAAAGAACACGAGCTATGTGCAAAGTAAAAAATTATCTGAGGTAACTAAACAGTCACTGTTGAACAAACAAACCAAAAAAAAAAAAAAGTCCAAAGTTGTTAATTCTTACTAACCTGTTGCTGATTTACAGTTTCCAGTAATTGCCAGATGAGTAAGACAAATTTAGTCAAATGAAAAACATCTTCAATTCAAGAAACAACTGCACAATCCAGCTCTAACACTCATTCATAAGAAGACTTGATTGGATTTTGCGAAAAAGTATGTCATGGACTTCAGAATGGGAGGAAGTGATCTCCAGTGATGGGAAGAAGTGTAATTTAGATGAGCCTAATATATTTCAGTATTATTAGCATGATCTTACAACAGAGCAACCAATAAGAATGAGGAGAAATTTTGGTGGCAGAGGTGTTATGATTTGGGAATCCTTCTGCGCTAAAGATAAATCATGCATTGCCTGGCTGAACACTAGAATGAACTAACATGTACTCTAAGATGCTAGAGACAGAATTGATCAAAATGTATGAGGACCTAGGGAAGAAAGTTTAATTTTCAACAAGATAATGCATCTGTGCATTCTTCTGTTACAGCCAAAATGTGGTTTGAAGAAACAGATATTGTCTTGCCTTGGCCAGCATGTAGCCCAGTTTTGAAACCCATGGAAAACCTTTGGCAAATATTTGCAAGTCATCTCTTTTGCAATGGAAGACAACTTCAGGTCGTATCCGAGCTGAAAAGAGAAATACCAGAATGGGCCAAAATTTCAATGCAAGAAATAAAAACCCCAACAAAAAATGCCTAAGATACATCTTAATGTATATAAGAATAAAGATGGTTTGACAAAGTACTAACAGTGCAATAACCAATAGGACAGAGGGTGCCTTTATACCAATTTCCATCCAAGAAATGCAAATGCCTTATTTTGTTACACATTTTATGATAGAAACTAATTCTGTCATGTCCTTTATACTGCTCACATCTACTACTTTCGTAATAAATTAGATACATGTTGGTAAGAAATTGTACCTACTACCTTTCAGTAGGAAACACAGTACCTTTATACTGATTTCCACTACTGTAAGTGAAGATCTATGATTTATGGTATTGTTAATTACCTGCAATTGTTAATATTTACACTTGTGTGAACTAACTTATACAGTAGATGAGATTCAATGGACAATTCTTTTTAATAAGTGGATATCTTGGTAAATGTCTGAACACATTATAGAGACACCATTTATCATCAGGTACATTTTGCAGTACAGTGAATTTGAATACCTGCTGCTTATATTATTGCTAGTTTATTGGATCCATGATGCTTGTCATTTTTAGTGCTGAGGTGAGATGCTGTAAAATTTAGTTGTGGGTAAGAAGATATCTTTTATAATATAGTACAATTTTTCTATATTTTTTACAAATATTTATATAAAAAGTCCTAAGTAGTTAATTTTACTAAATTCATTTCATTTCATAAAGTCAAATGAGACAAAAACGTAAAAAGTGGTAGATATTCTTAATTCTTTAATTATGAATAGAATAGATTTTCCTTTGTTGTTTCATGTGTAATTTAATTTGTGAGATGTTGCTTTTGAAGGGAAGTTTGTATTATTTTCAGTTTTGATGCACAGAGAATCCTTTGAGAGCTTGAGAAGAAATGGAACAGTACAGTCTGTGTGCCTAAATTGCTGCATAATGTCATGTAAAATCAGTCAACTTTTTTATTTCCTTTTCGCATCTAAACTGGAGGCGGTCAAATGGCTTTGGATTGATGGCTCCATCAGCGGTCTGTTTCCAGAAATTCAAAAATACCCAAAAGGGATGGCTGTAGTATTTTTATTAAAGGTTCCTGGCACTCAGAAAATAATATAAGATGTATAGATAGTGAACTGGATTTAGTTCCTTTCTAGAAGCACTACAAGAGAGATTGTACTGAGCACTGAAGATGATTGTAAACACTTGTTTTTATAATTTTGAATATAAATAAAGAGCAAAAGTTTTTTAATAGCTTTTATGTATTTGCCACAGTGTTATGCTAGATCACATTGGAGGTAAATTTAGTCTATGTGAAAATAATGTGATACATCAAGTAGTGATTATATTATTATGCAGACCCACAGAGAGGTGGAAGGTCTATAACAGCAATTTCAAGTCTATCTGCTGAAGAATTAATAATCAAAGCTCAAGGAAAACTAGGATGGCCACCTCCACTGATGAAGAATGAGGGACAAAGTACCAAACAAAGAACAACATTTCAGCACACTGAGGGAAACGGCAGAAAAGGAAATTGAGTTGTAATTCTATTGCTTTTCTTCTCTTATAATATGCAGATGTTTATTCACTAGGTACTCATATATTAGGTGTATTCCATTAAAGTACTTTCAGTTTAGACTATTTCATAATAACATAGATCATGAGAGACAGAAATTAAATTATTGAATACTCTGATGAATTCAAGTGTACAAGGTCATTCTTAAGGTTGAGAAACTTTTAGCACATACAGAAGGTAGTAATTTTGCTTACCATCATTGGCAAATATTGAGATAATACAGCATTTTTATGTTGCTATTTTCTATAGAATTTGTGATATCCACTTTTAGAGTAAAAAGCAAGATGGTGCAAACTTAATTAATTTACTTGTATGCCTAATGACTTTTTCATGTTTCATTTTTGTACTTGTCTTAAATGACAAAATAAAATAATTTTGTCAAAATAATAAACAAAATACTTTTGTTAAATGTCTCACAATTAGTTGATTTTCAAGTGCTCCTTGATTTTGTCAATTTTTCTTATCACAGTCTTCCTTGGAACTAAATAGAGTGAGCACAAAAGACTGTAGCGATTCAAATTACCAGGAAATACGTATAATTGTAAACTTGAATCAGCATAATATTTTGAAGCTTGCCGCTTGCGTGAGTGATCACCTATGTTTCACATTCATGCCGTGTGAGGGCACAATCGGCAAACATGGCGAAGCCACAGGCCTCTCTGTGGGCCAGTTTGAAACGCTTAAATCTGCAACTAACTAAAACGCGTTTCAGAATCAGTTCCATGTTCCTTCCTATCCATTGATGGTACTAGCAATTCTGAGATAAAAGTACCGGTCGATAATGAGTCGGGCAGGCTACCGTGAATAGATAGATTGTGCTGTTTAACCAACAGTGCACATAACTTAAAGGACTTTAAAAACATGATTACGTATTCTGGCAGTTCTTCTATCAGATAACGCAGTGTATCTAACTCAGAATTAACCATAGATGGAATAAAGCAGATATGAAATGGAAGCATGTTTCCAGGCCATCCATTTCCGCAAAGCTGCAATTCACAATAGCCATTATTTGAATCATCAACGGCAAGCGGAAAGTGTCAAGAGCGGTAATTTACATCAAGGACTATATTAGGCGAGTTGGCCCAGTTGGGTGATACATAGGTATCTATATGTAAATACTAGCTGTAAAATTTCGCATCTAAAAGTCTAAAAGTTAACCAATCAGCAAAAGTAGTGCCAGTGCACTTCCTAGACTTGCTGTCTGATGTTCACATCAAGTCCCTGTGAACCAGATGCTCTTCAGCTTGTTCCTCCATAGATTCTCTAAGGGTTTTGAGCAAGTTGATCTTCAGCCCCTTCGCCGGGACTTTTTTAATGTATTTATTTAAGTCGTTTTAACCAGAGGTCATGTCGCGACTACAACACACACACACACACATATATATATATATATATATATATATATATATATATATATATATATTACAGTGTTGTTAAAAACATTCAATTACAAACAGTTATATAAATTAGCATCTTTCATAAACGGTATGATGTCTCATAAATTTGGTTTATTAAGAACGTCACATAGATAGTTAGGAACACCATTATTAAGTCTCTGACTGGCAGGTCGAGAACACTCTGCAAATAGATGCTGGACCGTGAGTGTGACTTGATACTGATCATATGTAGGCGGAGGATTGTGAGTTAGATGTGCGAGTTAATGTTGTGTGCCATGCAGAGCCTGGTGAGAGCAACGATCCTGTCGTGGAAGGTGCTGTAAAGAAAACCTGGAGGTGGGTGCCGGGACTTGTTTTAAGTTCCATGGAGCATATTACGAAGTGCCTACACGAAAATGTGGCGGCATTTGTACCTTCTTTGGGGGTAATTTTTAGGACTATAGCATGACAACTAACTCATAAAACGATTGCTTTAGCATTTTTTCCGTAGAATACGATCTTGAAGAGTTAGTGCGCGACACCTGCATTTTGTTTTTGTATAGTTCTCTCTCTCTCTCTCTCTCTCTCTCTCTCTCTCTCTCTCTCTCTCTCTCTCACCCTCTCTGTTGCCTTGTTGACAGAATAAGTAAATGAAGTAGAACAAATATTTTTCTATAATGTATGTGTTATTGACAAGAATAAAGTTTGTTTTAATTAGTTTGTTTAAAACACATTCGAGCCTGTAGATATGCGGGTAGTGTAAGTAACAAAACATTTGTGGAGACCGTGATAGGACCGCGTGTTCTGCGAGTTTTAACATTGTGATTGAAGGAAGCTACTGCTGAGGTCATGGAGCAAGAGTTAGAAAAGCAACTGAAATTACGGAAGATGACACGTTCATCGTTTACCAGACAGCTGAACGCCTCAGAGCAGAGGTAGAGGACGGGAGTTTGTGTCAAGAGGAGAAAAGAACTAACTATTCAAGTTTCCTTCTCGTTGCTGCAGAAGAAAAGCGAAGGATCGTTAGAAACACTAGATGTTACCTCTGACAAGTGTGCTGCTATGCTATACCCTCTGGTTGAATCATGTTTACCTGAGAAAGTTCTCAGGGCTTGGCAAAGTAGCCCGAATTTTGTAAACACTGGAAATTCTAAAAACAGGTTAGAAAACATAATTAAATTTCTAAAACTAGAAGTAGAATCAGAAGAAAGGATTAGTCTGGCTGTAGCAATTATTGTTAAAGATGATGGTTATAGTAATGTTCAAGCTAAATTGGTGTGTAACAAGCCTGCAACAGCTACTGCATCAGAGTTATAAGTACTAGTGAAAGAAAAGTGGAAAACAGATTTGCATCTTTTTGTGACGGGCAGCATGCCGCTTCAAATTTTTTAAGGTGTAAAAAATGAGGTTAACAGAGAAACAAAAAGTGTTGAAAGATAAGGGAGTTGTTTTCGGTGCTTTAAGACGGGAGATTGCCTAAATAAATGCAAAATTGCAGTGAGATGTCTTGTTTGTGGTAAGAATCATAATGAATTAATGTATTCTGATATACCTTCTAATAGAACGAAGGATTCTAAAACCAATTCAAACTACAAACAAGACAAAGATGAGCAGAAAACAGCTTCCCTAAATAACACCACACACCACGGTGTTCTCTTACAAACCTCAATTGTTAACATAAAGGGTCCTATATTTTCTTTCTCTGTGCGAGCATTGATAGACTCAGGGTCTCGGAGATCGTATATCAGAAAAGAAATTGTAAATGAATTGTGCTTATAAGCTATTAAGGAGAGAAACAATTAAACATTGTCTGTTCTGGGGTATCAAAACGAATTTAAATGAACATATATGTTACAAAATAGAAGTACAACGTTTAGATGGTAAACTTTGAAATATTAGTTCAAGCATCACTTGTGTTGCTATTCCTCCGGTCCAGAAAAGTCATTTGTTCGAGGAACTAGCAAAAGGAAATATTTCTCTAACTGATGTAGGTGGGGAGAGGGACCTGTAGATTTGCTAATTGTGGCAGGTTTGCTGGTAAGTTGCGACGGTAATTAGTTACCATGTTTGTTTACCTCAGTGTTGGTGGAAGCCATTCTTGTGACGTCATACGTTGTTTGGTTCGAAGCTCCCTCTGGCGTTAGCAATTTGCATCCGTTTTGAAATAATTTTTTTTTAAGTTTCGTATATTGTCCACCGGCTAGCTATCATCTTATCTTGGTAGAACTTTTATCTCTGTGCAGGTTGTGAATCGGAAAGGAATCTTTTATCCAGAAATTACACTTAATGACGAAATTTGTTTTATAATCCTTTATTGTCGAACACGTGCACCAACACTTTTACAAATTGATCTGGATACTCGCCAAACTGAAACTGTTTGTAATAACTTCTAACTTTTAACTCACGTACTTCAATTTTTTGTGTATAAGTGACTTTGTAATATTTTTAGATCTTTAATGATTTTCACTGCGCGTAACTTGACGAACTGAAGGACCGACCGGCGGCATGTAGTGTACACGAAATTTTGATGAACTGAGAGGCGACGTGTAGTGTACTGAGAATTTTATTGAACTGTGAAGCCGATCCATCTCGGGACTAGCTTATATACCCCCACTCCTCGACATGCCTAAAGATTATAAATAGATTACTATTGGCTAATAAAACGCGCCAACATTAGCGTCTATTTTAATATCCAATGAAAACCACAAATACATATGCTTTAGGAAATGTTCTAGAAGCTTCTATCGAAACCGCGCGAAACATTACGTAACTTCCTTGTTCCCGGTAATGATAAACAACTCACCCCATCGCTGCATTCTTGCGCCATTACTAACAGTTTCAGTAAAGCCTTATATTATTATTTACCAATAATAATTACAATTAATAAACCTCTGAAATCAATGTCACATAAAAGTACATATTCATATTACAATCAATATTTACATTTAAGTAATTTGTGATACAAATTACCGTATCATATGCCCCACTAGAAACATAATTATAAATATTTATAACTTGTTTAGAAATTTTAAAATTGTGTTTTGAGTCTCCTAAATCTTGGAACACACGCTATCACTTTCACTTAACACTTCACACGCATTTAACACACGACATATGTTTTATCTCGCCACTACTTACTGGCTTTGGTTTAATTAATTTAGATATTCATCTGACATCACAAATTTTTTTATAGCAAATACTTTACCCTAAATTATTTAATCACTGCTACCAAATTGTTTACTTTAAGTTGTTGACAAAAATTTATACATTTAAGATTTTTTTGTAATTATTATACATATGTACCAAAATATTCACCCTCAACACAAATATTTACATCTCTTAAATCTAGGCACTGTTTCACATGTTCTATTTACTACATAAATATTTGTTTTAATTATGTTTACCATTTTTTTGTTATTTTGTACTTTATCTTAACAATACTCTTGGAATAGTATTTATGTACTTTACTTTAATATAACATCATGCTTTATTTCACATGTTCTGTTACTAATAAAATGTTATTTTCCTCTCAAACATTTAGTCATGTCCAAAATTTATTTCTCCTTTCCTATGACGTACATATTTATTTAACCCTCTTACGTTCCAATACATTGCTCTGCATTTCGTCTTTAACTATCCATCATTTACTATTTATCATCTTTGTCTTTTGTTTCACCATGATCTTCATGGTTGTATGGTTTCAGCATCTCAATATGGAACTTTCCTATGCTTTTTCGATTTGTTGGATTACATAACTCATATGTATTAGTTCCATATACTTTAACAACTTCATATGGTCCATGGTATTTGAGAAACATTCGCCAATAAAGTTTATTTGCTTTATCCGACAATTTCTTGGTTTTAACCAGAACTAAATCTCCTATTTTGATCCTCCATTCCTTTCTCTTCTTTTCTTCATGTTTAATTTTTCTTTTTATGGCCTTTTTCTTCATCCTCTCAAATGCTTTTCGGAACATCTCTTCTTCTGTTGGTGGTATCGAATGCGCATCTGGAATGGCTTCTGGAATTTTTTTACACATTGTATTGATCTTCTTTCCCAACTTAAGTTCACATGGTTTGTATCCTGTCACATTGTTTACGGTTTCATTTAGTAGATTCTGAACGAAGTTCACGTATCCATACCATTGGGTGTGTTTTCGATGACATAACACCCTTAAATAATCTGAAATTTCCTTAATTTCCCTCTCCACTGGGTTGGAGTTCGGTCTGTATCTTGACGAAAAATATTGTTTAATGCCATTTTCTTTCAGTCCATCCATAATTTTTTTTCCTGTGAAGTACGAAGCATTGTCGCTCAATACAGATTGAATAGGTCCTTCTTCTATCACATATGACTTAAGTAGTCTATTCAAACATGCTAAACCTGTAGGTTTTCTCAAAGGGTAAATTCTTACATATTTGCTGAATATATCATAACAGACAAATATATATTTATTTCCAAATTGACTTGGAGGCATCGGACCATGAATATCAATACTAATTACACATCTCGGCTTATCCCTTATAACCGAATTAGTTTCAAATGCATATGCTGCATTTATTTGCTTTGCCTTCTGACACAGGTTGCAGCACGATATAAATTTCCGAACTTTCTGACGCAATTTGGATATGTATAAATTCTCTAAAATCATAGAAGTTGTTCGGTCCGTCCCTGAGTGTGCTAACCCTTCATGAAAATTCTTAATTAGTTCCTTTTCCATGCTTTTCGGAACCATTATCTTCCAACTAGGCATTTCTTTTCCATGCTTCTTGTATAATGTCCCATCTCGAATTGCTATAATTTCTTTCTTTGCCTCCTCAATCAATGGTGCATTTTCTTTAAGTTCAAATAATTTTGCATCCTCATTTTGAATTTCCCCCATATTTTTCAATTTTCTAATCATTTCTTTGCTTAAAGGAATTTCAATTGTCAATATTTTGACTTCATTTCTAGGCCTTTCAATATTTTCGGGAATTTGTGGGTTGTAGTTCAATCTTGATAGTAAATCACTGAAGGTATTGTTTTTGCCAGGAATGTGGATAATCTCAATATCGAATGCAGATATTGCATGAATGTATCTAGCAAGTTTTCCACTACATAATCTACACCGTTGTATGAAAGTTAAGCTGATGTGGTCTGAATATACTTTCACCTTTTGCTGATAAATATAGGTTTTAAAACGAATTAATGAGAAATATAGTGCTCCAATTTCTAACTGAGTCACTGAAGAATTTCGCTCAATATTTGTAAGTACTGTACTTTGTAAGCTGTACTAATGACGTGAAAGTCATTATTGATGTCTCGCTGCCCTAAAATTCCGGCGTATCCTTGCATTGATGCGTCGACATAAATCTCATATTCCAAATCTTCTCTGGGCCTCTCGAGTAATATGGACTTAGCAAAGAGTTCCTTTACTCTCTCAAAACATTTTTGATGATCCTCTGTCCATTTCCACTTATTGTTCTTTCGGAGTAGCTGCCGCAGTGGTTCTATTTCAGCCGAATATCTTGGTACGAACTTACTCTGAAAGTTCAGTACCCCTAAGAGACGTCTAATTTGTTTTACATTCCTTGGTGATGGAATTTTCATTATTGCTTCTATTCTTTTCTGATCAGGTCTGATACCTCGTTCATCCACTACATAACCCAGAAAATTTATTTCCTTGACACAAAATTTTGATTTTAGTATGTTCACAGTCATACCATGTTGTTGTAGTTTATTTAACACATAATGGACATTATTCATGTGTTCTTCAAATGTTTGACTAATGATCAAGAAGTCGTCAATATACTTTATTAAAAAGTCATCTGCAGAATTTCCAAAGATACTGTGAATGGCTCTCAAAAATCCACTTCCTGAGTATTTTAAACCAAAAGGATTTACACAAAAGCGATACTGGATCCCTGAGTACTGAAATGAAGTGTAATCACGCACTTGCGGATCTAATTCCACTTGCCAATATGATGCAGTGAGGTCAATGGATGTCAGAAATCTCCCTCGTGAAAGTTTCGTAATTAGTTGTTCAATTCCCTCACTTTGAAAATGATCTGGTTTCATATACTTGTTGACATATCTACCGTCTAAAGTTAATCTCAAACTACCATCTCGTTTAATACTCCAGCAGATTGAATTTATGTATTGAGAATTACTTTGCTCAATAATCCCATTTTCTAACATGCTATTTATTAATTGTCTAGCTTTGTCTGGAAGACTTATAGGTAAATTGTCATACTTGTGCCTATATGGTGGTACGTCTTCTACTTGAAATGTATGCTGATATACGTTACATCTGCCTGGGATATTACTAAATACTGAACTATTGTTCATCAAAACATCATGAAGGATTTGTTTTTGCATTATCGTAAGATTATAAGCTTCTTCACACTTGTGTATTATTTCCTCATTTCTCTTCTCTTTCCAGCTGTTGTCTGTCTCGCTCACATGGTCATCTTTTGTTTGGATTGTAAATTCCTCTACTTTCTCTGGCATTTCTGCTAGCTGTTGAAAATATGGCGTGGTATTCCCTTCATATTCTGTGACTACCTGCTTTATCTGACTATTTCTATCAAGTTCTGTTATTTGCACAAAAAACTCTTGGTCACAAATATTTTTCTCATCCTTTGTCATCTCGATTACAGAAACTTTCTCTTTTATAAATGGTACCCTTATTTCTCTATCATCTTTTGTCATTCTCAACTCTTCATGTTTAAAATCTATACTTGCTTCATATTCATGTAGGAAGTCACATCCTATAATTATATCACAAATCAGATGGTTTACGATTAGAAACATAACCTCAAAATTCTCTCCGCCGATAAGTATGTTGAGTAGAGCTTGTGTTTTTATGACCTGTTTAGTTCTTCCAATTGCAACACGACAAACTAAATTACTAGTGGGAAGAGCCATAATTTTGTTACCTTCATTAATCAAATTTATGTAAAATTTTTGTGAGCAAATTGAAGCTGATGAACCAGAATCTATAGTTGCAATGATCTCTTTCTTCGCAATTTCAATCCTAACATGAGGTGATTCAAAATTTTCTCCCTTATCTTTTGTTGCTGTAATCTTATTACAGGGTGTATGTGTAGGCGTATGATTTGTATTGGTAATGGATACTGAATTATTAAAGACGTCCTGAGAACCTACTACACAGGAGTCTGTTAACAGTTTTCCTGGTTATTTCCATGTTCACGTACGGGACTGCCATTCCTAACAGGCGCTAAATCTATCTCCGTGTCGCTACCATTGTTTTGAGTTCCCCTTCCTCGAGTTCGAAATCCTCGATTTCTGACATTTTGTCCCCTTGGCACGTAATTTTCTTGGCGTTCCTCAGATCTTTCCCGGTTATTATTTTCCCTCCAGTGAGTGAAATTTCCCCTTTGTCTAGTGTACCTCCTTCCATAATTTTGCCCTCTTTCAGGCAATCTTTCTGTCCTGACATAATTTATTTGTTCCTGTCGACCTGGTCTCCTATCTATCCTTGATCTTTCAAATTGTGGAACGTATGATTGATACCGTTGTCTGGTATTAATTTCATGATGTCTGTCTTGTCCTCTAATTTGCTGATAACTGCCTTGGTAATTTCTTCTATCTCGTACATCTAAAAATCTATGTTCCCACTCCCGAGACATATCTTCTTCCTGTTGTTCCAAAGCTGTTATTAATTCTGTCATCTCATAGATGTTCCGTGGTTTTGCAATTAATAAGTAATTTTGTATCCTTATAGGATAATGCCTTGCGAGCAAACTCACAAAATCTTCCTCACTGATTGGAGGTGACAAGTTTCTAACCTGACTTGCATGTTTTAGTAAGTAATCAGTCATTGATATTCCCTCTCGTGGATTAAATTGACCATGACTAAGCATTGCTCGAATTCTTTGCTGTACCGTAACATTCCAAAATCTGTTCATGAATAATCTCTTAAAGGATTCATATGATATTTCACCCCCGGATACCATTTGTAACCAATCTAAGGTTTTCTGGTCCAAACATCTTTTGACAACTATCATTTTCAATGCTTCAGGTATCTTTTTAATTTGAAAATACTCTGATAATTCTGCAATGAACTGTACTGGACTGGAGTTTTCATTAAATTTTGGAAGTGGAAAATCACTTAAGATATGATTGTAATTTTGCAAATTCCCTGCTCCCATATTTAAATTCTCTAGTGTAACTTGTGCACTCTGAGTTTCAGCATTAGCTATAGATGAAGCTGCCGCATCACTCACATTATTTGTCATACCTGAGGAACTACCTCTATCATTATTTTGTACATCTGACACATGCACATCACATATATTTGCCCTTGAATTCAATTCTAATCTATTTACAGTACCCTGCAGATTTTCTATTGTCTGTTCCAATTTTTTATTATTCTCATTTTGAACAGTTTGGTGTTTGTTAATTTCAGAAGTTAGCTTTTGATTCAAATCTTTAGACAAATCTTTAACTTCATCAGACAATTTATTTCTCTGTTTTTCTGACTCCTTCTGAATTTCAGATATTTCCCCTCTGAAATTAACTTGCACCTGTATTAAATCTGCATTTGTAGCCTCCATCATCTCTTTTAACTCACTTGAAATGCTACTCATTCGGCTACCTAGCTCTGTACATTTTACATTAACATGCTCTATTTTATTATTAACCTCACTTTTTTGGTTAGATATTTCCCTGCTCATGTCTAACATTTTCTTTGAAACTTCACCTATTTCATTTGCTATCATTTCTCGATTTTCATTTTTCATTCTAATCATATTACTATCCAGCTCCATGAATTTCTTTTCAATTTCTTCCCTGTTTTGTTCTAAGCTTTTACCAATATCTTCCCTCAATTCTCTCTTATTCTGATCTAGTTTTTGTTCTAAACTCCTATCAATATCTTCTCTTAATTCCCTATTATTCTTTTGCATATCTTCCCTGTTTTGATCTATTTTCTTACTAAGATCTTCCCTGTTTTGATCTATTTTCTTACTAAGATCTTCCCTTAATTCTTCCCTTAATTCCCTCTTATTCTTTTTCATATCTTCCCTCATTTTCTCATTACTCTCATTCAACTTTTTCAGCATTTCCATAATCATACTAGTATCAAGATTAACATTTCCTGCTATTCTATTCTCACTTTCTGTACTAACATTTTCATCCTCAAATCCTAAAAAGTCTGGGCTATTTCCTGTAACTTGTATTGGATCACAGCTAACTATTACACTATCTCCCTCCATAATTATTTCTTCTGTATTACTAGCAGCCATTGTTTTTATTATCCTACCACTCCTAAGCATCATTTAATTACCTTTTTGATGCTGTATGTTGCTGTAGCTTTGATGTCCAGCGTTCTGCCCCATTCTCCTAGGTTTGTATGTCGCTTCTGCGTTGTATGATGATGAATCTACGTTGTCTCGATGTTTTTGTAGTTGAATTACCCTGTTGTCTCGGAATCTGCGTCTTGTAGATCGTTTCACTGCTGCATTCGCCTCTTCCTGGTTAATTCTGCTACTTTCCTGGTCATCGTATTCCTTTCCTGGTTGTCGTGCCCCACGTTGGGCGCCAATTATGCGACGGTAATTAGTTACCATGTTTGTTTACCTCAGTGTTGGTGGAAGCCATTCTTGTGACGTCATACGTTGGTTGGTTCGAAGCTCCCTCTGGCGTTAGCAATTTGCATCCGTTTTGAAATAATTTTTTTTTAAGTTTCGTATATTGTCCACCGGCTAGCTATCATCTTATCTTGGTAGAACTTTTATCTCTGTGCAGGTTGTGAATCGGAAAGGAATCTTTTATCCAGAAATTACACTTAATGACGAAATTTGTTTTATAATCCTTTATTGTCGAACACGTGCACCAACACTTTTACAAATTGATCTGGATACTCGCCAAACTGAAACTGTTTGTAATAACTTCTAACTTTTAACTCACGTACTTCAATTTTTTGTGTATAAGTGACTTTGTAATATTTTTAGATCTTTAATGATTTTCACTGCGCGTAACTTGACGAACTGAAGGACCGACCGGCGGCATGTAGTGTACACGAAATTTTGATGAACTGAGAGGCGACGTGTAGTGTACTGAGAATTTTATTGAACTGTGAAGCCGATCCATCTCGGGACTAGCTTATATACCCCCACTCCTCGACATGCCTAAAGATTATAAATAGATTACTATTGGCTAATAAAACGCGCCAACATTAGCGTCTATTTTAATATCCAATGAAAACCACAAATACATATGCTTTAGGAAATGTTCTAGAAGCTTCTATCGAAACCGCGCGAAACATTACGTAACTTCCTTGTTCCCGGTAATGATAAACAACTCACCCCATCGCTGCATTCTTGCGCCATTACTAACAGTTTCAGTAAAGCCTTATATTATTATTTACCAATAATAATTACAATTAATAAACCTCTGAAATCAATGTCACATAAAAGTACATATTCATATTACAATCAATATTTACATTTAAGTAATTTGTGATACAAATTACCGTATCAAAGTTAATGGCAGGGAAGCCCAAACTGTTAGATTGTGAATTCGTTTCCATTGAAACTAAATCAGCCTGGACTATAATAGGGAAAGTTCCACATCCGTCTTAACAGTAAAGGCACAAAAACGTAGCAGTAGAGGCTACTTCGCTACTTGTTAGTGTCCTCTGGAGACTAGATACCATTGATATCTCAGATTCAGCCATTCCGAAGTCCAAAGCAGAACGAGATTTTGAGATTCGAGCTAATTTTCAGGCAATTACTGTCAAAAATAACGGACGCTATGAGGTACCCCTGTTATGGTAAAAGGGTCATTTACCTCTTCCAAGTAACAGGGATTTGGCATTAAAGAGACTATAATCCACAAAAATAAAACTACATGCTCAAACTTTGATTCATACAACGATTCCTGAGAGGGAGGGAGCAGATCAGGATAATTGAAGAGGTTCTAACTCAGGCACTGGAGGTTCATGGGCACTATCTATCACATCGAGCAGTCGAAGGAGAACAGCACTACAGGTGCGCCCTACGTTTGACGCTTCTGCTAGAGAGCGAAATTCACCTTCCCTTAATCAGTATTTGGAATGTGAGCCCAACATCGTTGAATTGATCACTTCCATATTACTCAAATTTCGAGAAAGTTTGGGATGATAAGATATATAGAAAAAGCGTTCCTACAATTAATAATATTAGACAAGAAGATAGATAGCGTTCACTTCTTTTAGTGGGATAAAGAATACAGAAGGAAAGTCAAGAGCTTTCCGGCACTTTCGGGTTATGTTCGGATTGAAATGCAGTACCTTCATTTTGGATGCAGTTATTGATTACCATATAAATGAAACAACGCTTTGTCCGCACTACAACAAAGAAATTATGTTGGGATTAAAGCGATGTCTGTACCTAGATAACGAATTAACTAGTGATGAATCCGAATTAGAGTTAAAACAATTCATTAGTGAGGCCAGTGATATAATGAAACTTGGTAAATTCAGTTTAAGAGGATGGCAGTGCAATCACCGTAGTTTTGTTCCTACTACAAAACTGCGGTGTTTGGTTTGCTGTGGGATACCACTTCAGACACGCTGACTTTGAATTTAGAATGGATGGAGAATTTTGTGCTAAATGGGGCGATGAACGTACTATCCTTTCAGTTATACACAAGATCTTTGGCCCCACTGGCATAGCCAGCCCTGTATTGTTAATTCCTAGATTATGGTTACAAAAACTTTGGAAAAGCGGTATAGCTTGTGATGAAGAGATTAATGCTGGTACCAAAATTGAATTTTTGACGTAGTACCAGGGCCTTTCCCTTCCTATGAAGTTGAAAGTGCCACGGTGGTTCACTTATATCCAAGACTAAATCGATGTAAGTACTATACTTTCAGGGAAGCCAGTGGACTAGTCTATACTTCGACTGTATACATAAGACTAGAGAACAATGACGAAGTAAATGTATGTCCTCTAACCGCTAAAGCGAGAGTAGTTATCAAAGTTGTCACTATTCTTCGTCTGGAGTTGATCGCTGCAGTGGTGGGAGCCAGATTGTGTGAGTCTGTGCTGGGCGGACTTGGTTGGAAAGATATTGCTTTGTGTTTCTGGACAGATTCAATTACTGTGTAACTTGGATAAAAAAATAAGACGATTGGACGGTGTTTGTAAACAATCGAGTTTAAAGAAATCCCATTCTGACTCAGCTGAATGTTAGAAGCACGTGTTTGGCCACCATAATCCTGCAGATATCGTTTCCAGCGGATACCATGCAGATAAACTATTGACCTTGAAATGGTGGGAGGAACCAAATTGGCTGAAGAGGCCTCACGAGAGCGTCCTCCGAAGAGATGGTAGTGGACGAGCAGTCGATTTTTTATGAATTAAACTGATAGACAAAAGCAGTGAGCTGTCGTGAATGATACCATTACCTGTGATTGGTGCAGTAATCCTAAGGAGAAACGCAATGAACAGTTTAAGTACCGTGGTCTTAGTTGGTACTGTAGGTATTTTTCGAGCTATGACAAAATAGCTCGAATGACTGCATGGATGAAAAGATTCGTCCATAATTCACAGAGTGCAAAATCAATGAGAACAGATTTAAGAATATCACGTGAAGAAGTCCGCTTGGCTGAAAATTAGTAATCCGGCTCGTACAACGAGAAACCTTCATTTCAGAAGACAACAAGCAGTTCAGTAACTTGATATTTAAGGATGAAGAAAGAATTTATCGACTTAAGAAGAATCTAGTCAACAGACAAGATAATGAGTATTTTTGCACGCCTGTAATTTTGCCTTCCTCTCATCCTGTACTGTCTCGACTCATTATGAATGAGCACAAAAGGAATTCGCATGTAAGCCTCCAAACTCTGCTTAATATGTGTATTTTGAGAGAAAAGTATGGGATATTGAAGTCCAGAAAAAAACATTGGAATTGTTCTTTCAAAATGCATAATTTGTTTGAGGCAGGTAGGACGTATTTTAAATGCTCCTGCAGCATCTCTGCCGGTGGATCGAATCAAAGACTCATCTGTATTTGAAGAAGTGGGAATTGATGTGGCTGGGTTGCTTTATATAAAAGGCAGTGTCAAAGCCTGGACTTGTTTATTCCCTTTTGCTGTTTATAGAGCAGTACATCTTGAATAGTTGTCCTCAGTGTCTTCAGAAAACTTTCTGCGTGGACTTAAGATTTATTGCTCGTCGTGGGAGGTCAACAATAATTTACTCTGATAACGACAGTAATTTTACTGGAACCTCGAGTGAGCTCAAGATAGTTGACTGGGATTGAATTGTACAATACGGTAGCATTAGGAAAATTGAGTGGAAATTTATTCCGCTACAGCTCTGTGGTGGGGTGGATTTAGGGAGAGGTTGATTGGAGTTATGAAGCAGTTCTGCTTCCTTATGAAGAAATGACCACGGTTCTCTGTCACACAGAGTCGCTGGTAAACTCCAGACCATTAACCTATATTTCTGAGACGAATTATGAACTGGTTCCCTTATCACCAGCATTGTTTTTGCACGATGTTTCTGAAACTAACATTCCAGATTTACTTCACTGAAGAAAATTCTCTCAACAAAAGGTTGAGATATGGACAAGAGATAAGAGATGATTTACGCAATAGATTTAGATCTGAGTATTTAGGCCTGTTAGTGCAAAGACCACAGGTAAAAAACAATCATTTCAGAACAAAATTGGGAGACATAGTGCTTATAGAAAGTGATAATGTAAAGCGTATAGATTGGCCTTGGGCAAAGTTATGCAGATTTTACCGGGTAAAGATAGTGTTAGTCGTCTGGTGAGGTTGTAGACAGCAACATCTACCTTACTCAGACCTATTAAAACGGTTTCTTTTTAGAAGTCTCTTCTGATTGGGTAGAACAGGTAAATAGGTAGGTATACCAGATAAAATCATTGAAACACCTAGTCATTCCTCAAAGGGTGGAAAACCAAAAACTACTAGGGGTAGCAGGTCGATCAAAGTGTCTGGAAGACTCAATTGGTAATTATTCAGGTTATTGTTTGATTTTCAGGTTGTTATAATGTAACTTTGTGTATTGGTTTGTTTACCACTAAATCAAGGTGGGAGGATGTTATGTTCTTGTGTAGTTTCTCTCTCTCTCTCTCTCTCTCTCTCTCTCTCTCTCTCTCTTTCTCGTTGCCTTGTTAACAGAATAAGTAAATAAAGAAGAACAAGGAATTTTCTATAATGCATGTGTTAATGACTGGAATTACGTTTGTTTTATACCAGAATTAGATTATTTAAAACACTTTTAGAGTCTATAGATACGCGGGTAGCGCAAGTAACATAACATGTAGGTATAACTTCTGCAATGATCGTGTGGTATTAATATTAACCACATACATAACTTGCCGACTTCCTATGCTTTCCTTAATGTTTGTTCTCTCTCTATTCGGAATGACGAAAATTGAGCAATCAAATTATCTTATTGCCTTCATCAGACATTGTTTTTCGTTCTGGGGTCAATCCACAGAGGCATCATTTCTTATTATTTTATTGAGCTGAGTTAGAGGTTTTTCATTTCAAAATGCAGTTTAGTAAATTGAAGCGAATTTTCTATAACCGGTAAGACTGCATGCAATAAGGCTACATATCTAGATTCTACATAGATCCACTATACTAATTATTATTGACCTTTATTTTGGTTTTGGTTTTTTTAGTCTTAACGAACTTTTTAACAACTCTGGTCTTAGAAAACGACGAAATGGAGAAATGAAACTTAAAAGTAGCCCGGGTCCGAGAGTTACCTGGAATCTGTCTTCTGACCAAAGAAAAGCCTTACACAGATGTCTCACCCAATCCGCGATATGAACTCCGGCCCTCCGTCTTAAGACAACATCTCCACACCCACGGAAGAGGCTGCTGGCCTTCTCGGCGGTCAAATCTAGGGATTAACGTGCCTGGTTTGAGGGACGGGCAAAAAGTAACGTAACGGTTATATTATAACGGCTGCATTATTATGACGGTTGCGAAAGTCACGGGAATAGAAACAAACTAACTACTCAGCAAAGGATACAAGAGTAACAGGGACAGACGATAGTAGCTACATTCGCTGCGCACTCGTAGGGTTATTACGTACTACTTGTTATCGCTGGAACTCGTTAACTAAACGCCATAACGAAGTATTGCATTTTAATTAAGATATTGCGGCACTGCCGCTCTTTTATACTACGTGGTAACAGAAATGTCAGTTATTACTCGGGACGCTTACCAATAGCTCTGATTTGGTGGCGCTGTTATGGTGTTTACATTCAAGTAGTCTGTAGTACTGTACTCGCTATACAAAATTAGTTGCTACAAGGGCTGGATAAAAAGTAATAAGAACTATTTTTTTTTCTCTGAAATGACTTTATTGGCAGAGCTACTTATAGCTACACACCTTCAATCTAATCGCCCCCATTTTATGACCTTTTGGCAAATGTTCGGAAGGCGTCGTATACCATCTGCGCGTCTGTTTCTGTTGATGTCCCGTATTCACCGCCCTATAGCATGGATAATGTCATCTCTGGTGTTGTACCGGATCCCTCGCAGTGGTTCTTTCACAGGGACTCGTGTCGGGTGAGTACAGTGGATGTTCCAGAATCTCCCATTGCCAGCTCCAGAGGTTCTGGACAGCAGTAGCGTTGTGACATCTTGCAATGTCATACAGAATGATGGGGTGCTGTTCCATGAAATATTGTGCCATTGTTGCACCGCTATGCAGTCGCACAGAATTTTTTGGGTAGGTACCAAAGGGAAGGCAACGACTTTCTTCAACGAATCATCACTATGGCTGAAACCTGGGTGTGCTCGTACGAACCAAACTTGAAACGCCAATCCAATGAATGGAGGCTTCCTGGTTCTCCTCGTCCAAAGAAAGTGTGCGCTACACAAAGTGCTGTGAAAGTGATGTTCATTGCGGCGTATGACATTGATGGGGTAATACTGCATCACGCTGTACCACCAAGGGGGACATAGACGCTGCCTACTACTGCATGTTGCTGCAACACCACCTTCGTCCAGCAGTCAGGCAAAAGTGACGACATTTCATGGAACAGCATCCCATCATTCTGCATGACATGCAAGATGCCACACCGCTACTGCTGTCCAGAACCTCCTGCGGCACTGGCAATGGGAGATTCTGAAACATCCACCGTACTCACCCAACATGAGTCCCTGTGATTACGATCTCTTTGCCAAAGTGAAAGAACCACTGCGAGGGATGCAGTACAACACCAGAGATGACATTATCCATGCTATAGGGCAGTCAATACGGGACATCAACAGAAATAGACGCGCACATGGTATACGACGCCTTCCAGACATTTGGCAAAAGGTCATAAATAACGGGGGCAATTATATTGAAGGTGTGTAACTATAAGTACCTCTGTCAATAAAGTCATTTCAGAGCAAAAAAAATAGTTCTCATTACTTTTTATCCAGCCCTTGTATTTTTGCCGCAAGTAAACAAGGCTAAGATATATGTTCTGAGTAAAAGCGTGTCCTCCTCATATAATGGCCCGGTCTTCACGACTGTGACGTCACAGGAGCAGTACAACGGCAGCGGGATGAAGCATAAGTTATTGCATTATTTGAATGCATTTTATGCTTTTAAGTGCAATTAAAGCTCTCAATATTTTCACGATAACAAAAACACACCTATAATTAATTATTTTACTCGAATTGACATCACTACGGTGTGCATAATGTCAGACATGTGCTGTGAAACGAACGTAGTTAGTTATGGAATTCGAACACAATAAGCTGAACAAGAAATCACTGGCAATTATATTTACTTACACGAAACATTATGTACCTTTGCTTTAGAAGCTGTCCGTATTGGAGGTTTTAGAGATGAATTGTAACTTCACGAACCCAAGTTTTGAAAGAAAGAATTATTCATTCTACTTTATGTGCACATCATTTTTGTAACGTCTCTAATTTTCTCTTTTGACCTTTTTAATGAGCTAGGAAATCATTCCTATATTTGCAGTAATTGTTTAGCAATATGTTTGTAACTGTAGAAACTGATATTTCTATTAATATAACTCATGACACGCTACAGTCACAGGGACGATTAACTAAACTCAGAACTTCCTCAGTTTTCAATAATGATAAACATTTTACTAAAGTGTTTGTTTGTTACATTTCAAAAATTCTCTTTCAAATTCTTGATTAATTAATTTCTCGAATACTTACACACTACGATCACGTATCACAGACTTCAACTAGAAAATCTTTCGGCCATTTCAACCCTTCTCTGTCAAATAGACAAATTTTTAAAACTTGACTCTTACTCTATATTTGTTTTCATCTACATTGTCTTTATTCTGTCCTTTGCAGCACTCTTGTGCAAGATATAGAAAATGTTTTATAGAAAAGTCACCACTGACTGAGGAATGTAGTTTTATTAAGATTACTAGCTTTAATTTCTTTTCTGATTCTAGGATTTGTTTCACAGAGATATAAAATCCCCCCACATGACTAAACCTACTTTACAAATCGTCAATTTGAAATTTTCCTAGTAGGACATATTTCGGATTTGCTTGGGAAAGTATGTACTCACAAACAACAATTAGAGTTACAGTGGTGTATGTCTGAGCAGTCCGAGTTTCTGATGTCAGGCACCAAAATTACGACTTTGAGTTGATGCTCCCGCTAACGAAGTGTTTTCCCATTTAGAAAGCCATGGCAAAAACTGCAATTCTACTGGGCACAAAAGTTTCCCTGTGAATGCTCCTAATACACAACTGCTTCCTAATTTTGTCTTTTGGGAAAAGGGAAGTAGTGTGAGCTTTTTTCAGATCTATAGTTCAATACACAACTGGGTACATAACATATACGTGGCATCTAAAAGAGGAGAGGGGAGAACTACCATTAATACCGAATTCTAAGGGTGCAATGATTATTTCTTAGCATTAGTGAACACAATGTGAACGTTTAAAACCTATAAATGTTCACTATAACAACTGTATCTTGGTAATAATTCATCATTGATAATTGTTTCATCATAAAATAAGATATTAACATCACACTAAGCACTGCACAAAACAGTAGGATTCCTGAAAAAACTTGCAGCATATAATTAATCACTGAAGGCATAATTTACATTTCTCAGTGAGAGAACATTCCTAATGCTCATTCTAGTGTCGTAACTCAACTGATTTGCATGCAGTAGGAATAGAATGATGCACTGCTAGTGTGGCGTCATGGGAGTACACCTGATCGATGAATCAGGCATCATAGTGAAGGCCACTGTAGTAGGGCGCCTTGCAGCGCATAACATAAATATTTAAAATTCCTTTTAACTTATCTTCCACCTTCCTTCCAATTCAATCGGTGTGTGTGTGTGTGTGTGTGTGTGTGTGTGTGTGTGTGTGTGTGTGTGTGTGTGTTTAACGCCCGTTCTTACGGCACCACAGACGGTGACACGAGTGATATACGAAATGAAATGATAATTGGGAAGGAAACGTTCCAGGCCTAAGTTTAAGGTACCTCCTTGGCATTTGCAATTATGAGGACTATAAAAAACCTGAAAAACCTCATCAGGGAGGACGATCCTGGCGGAAAGTGAACCGCAGTCCTCCCGTTCACCAGTCCGCGCCTTAGTGACTCGGTTACCCGTGTCGGTCCTAAGGACCTCTACTGTAGCCGACAGATAAATACAATGTTTAAAATTATCCAGCAATTTGCACATCTGTCAAAAAGTTACATTGAAAATGGTACTTCTCCTTCCGTTTATTCACAATAATCTCTGGATTTGGTAATCGAAAGATCGAGCAGCGTATAACGACCAATCTGTCATACAGAGTTCAAAGAAAATCAAAGATAGCTTGTGTGTCGTATTGGATTGATATCCTATAAGCTCCATCAAAAACATTTGTATGAGTGTGCTGCCTTTCAAAATCTTTTATGTGTTACATTCACATGACTTTCTCTACCCTCTATCGTTTATTAGTGGGTACACAAATTATTCTTACAAAAGCTTATTTTTCTATCTACTTCGAGATAAACCTTTGCAGTATTAACTTTACTACACATTTCGTTATAGATACAAAGGGTACAATGATAGTCAGATGTTTAAGAACTGGACGCTATATACGGTCTTAAAATTCTATACTCTTACCATGCCATGAGAGAAACAACTGAATATAAGGCTGTAAAAGAATGATAAAACTATTGAACAATTCAAATCATTAATAACGGATATCTCGGGAATGGATTATGCCACAAAAAAGGTTGTTTGAAATGAATTGTGTCTTTTAAAGATATCTACTTTTTTATGTAGTACGTTTTCGTCTATCGCTTAACATTTATCGGTTATACACGAAATTCCTTCCGAAGGAAGAGGACTTCACAAGCTATTCCCATATTTGTCATGTAAATATCTTTAATACGTACATGGTATTTAAATCAAAATCGTTAGACACGTTTTTGAGAAAATCAAACATTAAAAAAGATTTTCACGTAAAGGATAGTTTAGGATGGGGGTTTTCTTGAAAATCTTAGTGTCGCATCTTTGGAAGATACTGAACTTAAACATCAAGTTTGGTATTTAACTGACTTTTCGTTTTTTGGTTATGCTGTTCACACACAGACGGACCTTTTTCTAAATTCATTCATTCATTATCTGTTTAATCTCCTCATATGTAGGACTTACACCCCCCCCCCAGGACTTACAGGCGGGTGCCTGGGGTCAGAGGCCCGTCGAGGAGCAGACACTCATGGATCAGACAGAGCATCCAGAATGGGAGATCAGCCCGATGGCTGAGGTATGGGGAGGAAGGAAGTAGATGAAACGAAATGATGGTGAAATGGATGAAAGGAAAGGTGATTATGGAGCATTTGGTGGAATGGATGGCGGGGGAAACCGGAGAACCCGGAGAAAACCCGCCCAGACGCCGCTTTGTCCACCACAAATCCCACATGCGGGTCCCTGGGAATGAACCCGGGCCGCCTCGGTGAGAGGCGAAAATTAAACCAGTCTTGGTGGAAGCCAATGTAGCAGGTCCCTCAGTTCGAAGGTTTGCATGCTTTTATTTCCCATTTTATGTCAAAGTAAGCAGTAACGGCAAGGGTACATATCACGGAGGGGCCCCCAGAGCACCGCATGCAGGCCAGTCGACTCATTGTGCTTCCAACGTGACCCCTGGGAGGGAGAGATGGGGGTAGAGACCCGAAGGGCGACCAGATGCGGATGCCGACGGCCCCTGCCCACAAGCCACCAACTTCCAGGTTCTCCGGGAGCGGATCCCCACGCTGAGGAGAGACCTAACTGAGCGGTACCGCAGCGAAGCCAGAGACGAAACCTTTCAGAGCCGCAACCCGCCGAACACCGTCGTCTGGTCCTACAACCCTGAAACAGATTACAAGGAAGACGATGGGTACAGGAAATGAGAGGAAAGAGAATCGTGGTAGAAGATGAACCACCCTAGCATTCGCCTGGCGCCCCGGGGAAACCACGCGTTCGGTAAGTAAGCACTAAATATCGCAAATTGTTTAAAATCGAGCTCTAACTGAACTTTGACTACTTAATTTAGGTGAAGAGATAAAACTGAGCGTACGTAATACTGTTTTTAACTTCAGTGGAACGAAGTTGAAAGCCAAATCTTCTACTAGTACTTAGCTGAGTGGTTAAGGGTACTCTATACCGAATTTTCGACAAAATTTCGAAAAGTATCTTTTAAAAACAGTTTGCATGGAAAAACTCAAACATTGTAGAACCAGGACCCATTGCAGTTTTATCTTTTGATTATTTAAATGCATAAAGGTGATGTATAAGTGGACATACGTAGTTATGTACAAGTAAGCATGAAATTTTAAACCTCCATTCTCTCGTAATCCTGTTTTCATACAGTTTTGCAATGTTAAATGCTTCCCATTATGCAATTTTTGTTGAACTTCTTTCAAATATACGTTCTTTGAAGGCGGATGAAGAGCTCTAAAGAGCCTTTTCTTGATATCAAGAATAGTTTAGAATTTAAGTTTTACTAATCTAATACATGAATTATTTTTAGAAAGTTAAAAGTATTATATATTTTATTATTGTTTCCAGGAAAAGTTAATTCACACAAATTTAATCTTTAATTTAAATAACTGTATAAAGAACTATATTCAAGGACTAGTTATGTGCAACATTTAAAACGTTTAAAATGTTCAGATTTTCACCACATGGTCGTTTCACTCGATTTTCAATTTTGATAATGATTTTTTTGGAAGGTTAGGTACCTAGAACCATGAACATTAATGTTGTGCTACAACTATATTAAATTGATCAAAATTCAAGAAATTATCAATTTCAGCACTGTGTACCCCTAAAAGTCATTAGTAGTAGCGCCTCATGTTAGACTGAGTGGTCTTCCCAGGGACAACTATATTCGTATTAACAAACAGTTTTATTGCATAAGAACTCCTTGAATATTATCCTAGAAATTATAATGATGCAATGCTTCAGTAAACTATTAATATAAGTGCTGCTGAAGTATTTAAGAGGGAAAATGGAAGAAAACAAACGTATAGTGTTGTACCTACGTTACGCGTCTTACGCTTACAAGACAGTACAGGTTAAATGGGGCGCACTGTTGCCACATGTACTGTACGTACCTCGCAACATTTGGCGCCCAGCTGCTATCGGCACACCAATATAATGTCATTTTGGGAATGACATATCACCAAATAGTGATATATACCTGCACTGCTATTTAAGGCTATTGTAAGACATTTAATTTTCACCTGCACTTTTTCTCTTCTCTTTGTACTTTTAGTACTTTGAAACACTACTTTACAGGCATAAAAATATGTATTATCAAATAAACACGGAGATATAAAATACTAAAAACTTTAGGTTAGCTTGTTATCATCACTGTTTACCCTTGAAAAAATTGCATTCAACGTGGGAGGAATGTTTTCAAACAACAGAGAATAAACGATGCGACGCACTCCGCTTTGTGCTTTTCCATCACAGTGGTTAATCTAGCGTGTTTTTGTTTTCACCACACTTTTTGCTTTCATTTTTATGGCGTCCTTAGAGGTCCTTTCATTCTTTTTTTTAATCCTATACACTACTGTTTCTGAACACTCTGTAACCTTAGTCGTTTCTTTTACTGGTTTACTATCGCTCATTTTACTTGAATAATCTAACAGATTCATCATTATTTTGCATTTTTCTTAGTTTACCAACATTTCGTATCTTCCTAGCTTCTCTTTCCATAACTATAAATATTTACGTAAAATGCTTACAACTGAAGTTAACCTAACTGCCTTCCGCCTCGCGCCTGGCGCTTGTTAGCTGAATAGATGGATGGCTTGTTTGTCCTACACAATGAATGCAAGTAGTTACAGGATTCCGGTTTATTTTAAAAACTGTCCCCAACCCTCAACATTTTCTCTCGCTTGGTCCCCGTTGTAAACCCAATAACAAAAAAGTTTCTCGCTGGCTGACTTTTCTACTGTATAAGTATAGAATTTTCCAAAAATATTTAATTTAAAAATATATAATGCTCATCTTATTAAAGATAAGAAAATTCAAACTGGGCAAGTATCAGCACTCAAGTTTACTCTAGCTAAGAAAACTATATTGTTACGTTTATTAATTACTGTGTGATAAGCACAGAAACAAGAAATATCGGACTTTTACTGCAAACTCGTTTTCTTTAGGAATTTATCCCACAAAAATCTATAAAGGCTCCCAAAAATGCTATAATCTGATAGAGAAAAATATTCTGCATAGGATAATGTGTTAAAAGCTGAAATTTATAACAAATGAATAGTCACACAGTGTTATTAGCAACTTGGCGACAGCGCGAGAGTAGAAAAAGACGAAGCTAATGGCACCATACATGCGTTAGATAGAGACAGAGATATCCCATTTACCTTTATAATGTCTTTTAAGTTCAAGACAAGCTATATAACATTTAGTGTGATTTATCACTAACGCGACAAAAGCATTACTTGAACATACAGATACCAATAAGATAGTTAAAATACGTCAGTAGTACAGAAGAAAACATTTATCTTGCAATTACGTAAAATTAGGTACGGATCTAATAGTTAATAACGTACTCGTAATCTGGATTTTTAACGCCGCTCGATGGTGCGACAGTTTGAAGCCGTTTACTTTACATGCTTCTGATGTTATCTCGTAGCTCGTTCTGTTGTCTCTTGTGCCAGCTGCTCCGGTGGTAGAGCTAGGAGTACTTTCTCAGGGTATGCGTGAGTATAATGTGAAGGATAAAACCAGTGAAATTCTAATACTTGAGCTAGTGAAGCGAGTTGCCGAACGTTTGAAGATAAAGAATGAAACTATTTATGAATCGTTGCACTCGAAACTATAACATTTTAATTACATATCTACTGACTTCTGCAGGATCAATTTTACGGTTTAAAACAACAGTTACCGCAATAAAAGAAACTAGTAGCATAACTTGCCCTGAGTCGCTAAAATCCTAACCAGCGAAACCTCTCGCAACAGCCGCTAAATCTTACTCACACAAACGCATCACTGGGTGCTTAAAATAATACCTACACGAGTCGTCACAAATATCTAAAGTGATGAATGTATGCACGAACAAATGTTTGCACAAACGAATGAGCTCTGATTAAAATGCACACCCTTATAATAGTTCAGCTCCGCCTACCTTAGACCTGCTCCGCCAAAATTCTACCTTATGCGCTGCCTAATCTTAAGCATCTGAAACACAGCTTTTATTCTTTGACTACCAAATTCTAATAATTCTTTCTCTCTCTCATTTTCCGAACTACGTGCAGTTTCTTACCTTTTTGCTCTAATGGGCTTGGTTAACTCTCAGAATTTAAGTACCTTTCTCTTTTTCAGAATATCTGCCTACGTGATCCTGCAAGTGTATTGAACTTATAACCTAATTGCGTTCCAGGAATTCTTGTGCTTAACGCGTTCGCCACTTCGGCAGTTACTAATGACTTTTCCTAACATAATCACTAATGATCTTTACTTCGGACAAATCTTTTCAATTCAAGCTTATTACACTATACATTGATTTAACATACAGAAATTATTTATTGCAATTATTTCTTTGTCTTACTACCATTTCTTTATTTAATTATTTATATCTTCTCGTCAATAATTATGGTATAATAGTTTACCTGCCATTGTGATACAGATCCTAAAATGAGTAAAATTATGAAAACTAGCAACATGCGGAGTTATTTGACACATGTTGCCAACAATTACTCAAAATATGATTTATGCGGAATGCAAATTTGCTCCTA
Organism: Deroplatys truncata; assembly: GCA_030765065.1. NCBI lineage: Eukaryota > Metazoa > Arthropoda > Insecta > Mantodea > Mantidae > Deroplatys > Deroplatys truncata. Next base: position 106,162,990 of record CM060990.1, on the reverse strand, counting down.
TAATTTTGCGTCAATGCATAACCTAGAAGACATTTTGAGTGGTTAACATTTTTAAACTGAAACATGTTTATTTTAATTGCTAAAGTACAATGGTCGTATACCGAGCGTGATCCTTCGAAGTAACATATTATGAGGCTCGCATTCGGGTGGTCCTGGTTTCGATTCCCAGCGACATCCCACTCTGCCATTGGTTTTTTGTGGCTTCCTCGGGTCGGTAGGCGAATGCTGGGATGGTTCTTCTTCAACCACGAATTTCCCGTCCATCATTTCCTGTACCCACAATTTCCTTCTTCATCATCATCATCATCATCATCATCATCATCATCATCATATGTTTCAGGATTGAAGGACCGGGCGACGCTGTTCGGCATGTTGCGGCTTCGCGGTGGTGGTGAGCTTTGTGAAGGTTTCCACCTGGCGTCAGTGGACTGCTGACGGACCCGCCCTTTTTGAGCGACTTCCCTTAAGGGACCCCCGAGGGACTTGGAGCTTATGGGTAGGCTTGGAATGCGTCGGATGCGTTCAATCTGGAATCGTTAGGGACCCTCCAAGCTTGCGCTCGTCGTGTCGCGCATCTGGTTGCCCTTCGGGCCTCTCTCTCATCCCTCCCTCACAGAGGTTGCGTTCGAACCACAAAGGGTCACATTCACCTACGTGCTGTGCTCTGCCCTAGTTTCGGGAGCCCCTCCGTGATATATACCTTTTACAGTGCTCGTACCTAAATAATTCATCTTTCAATCATGATCCGTCGCTATAATCCAGTCTGTTGCAGGGTTACATATAGTGTATTGCAACAGACACACATTAGAAGTTACTGTTGGAGGTAAAAGGCGACTATAACTAAGGCGTTAATACAGAGGGTGCCAAAAGATGTATAAACACTTTGACAGAAAATATCTATTTAATATATTTCAAAGTTGGACCAAAAATAATAGTAGTGTGTAGTATGATGTTCTGTAAACAGATGTGACTCACACACGTTATGCTAGTGTTGCTATGCGACAGGTAAATCAACAATGAACAAATGAAGCCTAGATTATCGTATGATGTTCTGTAAACAGATGTGACTCACATATGTTATGCTAGTGTTACTATGCTACAGGTAAATCAACAATGAACAAATGAAGCCTAGATTATTATCGTATGATTATTTACTGCCCATTATTAATTCGCATACTTCAACTTTTTGTGTAATTAACTTTACAACACGAGAGATTTTTCATAACTTTGCTACGCGTACACTGCAAATCGATAAACTATGCGATGTATTCACCATGACTGTTTCTGTTGAACTCGGCGACGTGTAATGCACAAATGTTTCCGATGGACTGGAGGGATCTACCTCTGACTTAGCCCTTTTTATACTCCCACACCCCGATATGCCTAAAGATTATAACTGAGCTGCTATTGGTTAATAAAACGCGCCAACATTACGTCATTTGCTCGTCTCTAATAATGATAAACAGCTCACTCCCTCGCTACATTATTGCACGCTATTATTGTCAGTTTCAGTAAGGCCGTATAAACCCACTTCTCAACAATGCTTACAATCAACAAACATCTCAAATCAATGTCACACAATAATGCATATTCACACTATAATCACTCTTTACATTTACATAATTTGTGATACAAATTACTGCGTCAACATATGTTATGCTAGTGTTGCTATGCTACAGGTAACTCAACAATGAACAAATGAAGCCTAGATTATTATCGTATGATGTTCTGTAAACACATATGGCTCACATTACGTTATGCTAGGTATTTAGTTGAACGGAAATGTTAACCAGCATAACTGTGTCTACTGGTGTGCAAACAATCCGATGCTTTTTTGAACAAGACTGTTAATTTACCTGGAATTAATGTTTGGTATGGGTTGCCATCTAGGGGTCTAATTGCACCATTCTTTTTTGAAGGAACAGTAACTGGCCAAGTGTACCTGAACATGATACGCACATCCGTCTTACCCGCCATTCACACACTATGGAAATGAAGAATTTTACTTCCAACAGGATGGTACACCCCACATTACCACCGATATGTATGTGCGTACCCTGATGAAAATCTTTCAGGGACTGGATAGGACGAAGATGACCGATTGAATTTCCACCGCGTTCTCCGGATCTAACTCCGTTGGACTTCTACCTATGGGGAGAACTCTTAAGGATGTTGTATACCGTAGAAAACCAGCTACACTGGCAGCACTTCGTGAAGAAATTGAAACGGCATGTGCTGCAATCGCTGGGGACACTTTCGCAAACATTGCTCGACCAGTAGTTCAACGTACTCAGAAGCGTATCGACGCCGATGGTGGGCATTTTGAGCAACTGTTGTAACTGTAAAAGTCTAAGATGATTAGTGCTCGTCATTTTCTGTTTGTGTGAATTCAGCTTTATGTTATGTTAACACAGTTTTTCTTTGCTTGAAGTGTGTATACATTTCTTGGCACTCTCTGTATATTAAGTGTTACTTGTAACTGTTAACACACATTAATTGCACAGCTTTAAGATTCGTCGTGAACGTTTTAAATCTTATAACGGTTATAAACGTTACACGAAAACAATGGTTGTTCATACACACAGGATATACGAGGGCTGATCAACAAAGACTGAGACTGATTTTTTTCACAGATGTTTATTACTCCAATTCAATGTTTACATGATCTTTTTCAAAGTATTCCCCTCCTACTTCAATGCACTTTTTATAGCGTCTCTGCCAGTCCTTGAACACGTGCTCCAGACCATTCTTTGCCAGGTCCTTGAGAATCGCCTCACTTTTCTTGAGCACTGCTTCAGAGTTCTCAAATCGAATACCCCTAAGCTTTGCCTTTAGTGATGGGAATAAAAAAGTCACAGGATGCAAGATCCGGGCTATAAGGTGGATGTGGTACACAGGTAATGTTGAATCGAGCCAGAAACTGCATGAGTTGATTTGCGACGTGAGGCTGTGCATTGTCATGATGAAGTCGCCATCCAGTCCGAGAAAGCTCTGGTCGTTTCTTTGCAATGTGCTTCCTCAGTGTAGTCAATACTGACGTGTAGTATGCTGCTGTAACAGTAGTGTGAGGGGGAACTGCATGCTGGTAAATCATTCCATTACAGTCAAAAAATGTGATCACCATCACTTTCCCTGCAGATGGAACAACTTTTGCCTTTTTTGGTGTTGGAGAACCTGGCGATTTCCACACTGTGCTGGCTTGTTTTCCTTCAGGATCATAATGATGCAGCCATGACTCATCACCGGTGGTATTCGATTTAAAAAATGCATCCCCTCAATCAGCAAAGAGACGCAGCACCTGATTGTCTGGTATGCGAAATGCACGTAGGGTCTACAAAATAGAGCATTACTACCAACCTACCAATACGAGAGTGCTGCCGCCTATCAACGTTATACATAAAAACCCGCTCTTTTCAAATATTTATGATACAGATACGAAACTATCACGGAAGCTACAGGAAAAAATCAGTCTCAGTCTTTGTTGATCAGCCCTCGTATATATAACGCAGAGGGACATCTCGCACACCGCAACCTAAAAAAATTAAATTGAGTTTTATTTATGTACGTTCTTTAACTGCTGTGGTCCTTAGCGTCACATTCTATATTGGGCGTGAAAGACCGGTAACTTTGCTCAGAGGACGCTTTATCAGGCTTGGGGTTCTTTTACGTGCCGTAAATCTACGGCACGGGATCACCGACTTTACTTCCCTTCCGAAGAAAACCATGCTAAGGATTTTTACGCCCGAAAAAATCCATCGCCCACCGCCGAGTTTGAACCCGCAACCTCGGGAACTAGAGGCATGGTAACCACTATACAGCGGAGGACGATCACCGCGATCTGAAGAGATCTATTGTGTCTACCACCCCCAGGAGGAATGGATGAAGCGAAGGAATTCTAGGAGGCTACACGCCGCAGGAAGATAGGCCACAGAGACGCGAAGAAGTCCCTAAATCTTGTTCCATATATCTTTGCCCCGTATCCCTTAACTGTCACGTGCACAGTCACCTCTCATTGGCTGCTGTCGTGGAATAGGGTGTTGTGCAATAAAACTAGTTTCTTTTTAACATGACCATTTATCTTAATATGTATATTCGAAGAGAATTATCAAATTTATATTTTCATGGCCGTATGAATCAAATTAGGGTAGAGTTGCCTCTATTGTACCGGTTCCTGCAATTTCAGTTCTAAGGGTTCTGAGGTGAGAAATGGTTCGTTTGCTGGAAGAAGAACATGTTGTGCAGTTATAATCTAATTTTTTGTGTACGTGGCTAAGAGAATGCATTAATAAGGTAAATGAAAAGAAACTTGGCTCTTCATAGTTTGCATGTGCATAAAGATAGCTATCTAATATTATGTAGGGTCGAATCTATAATCATTGCTGTACTTACGCAAGAACATTACAAAGCAAAATGGCGTAGTTGCCTATATTGTACCACCAGCAGTTTCCAATATTGTACCGGTACAATTTAAGAAACTAGTTCTTAAATAACTACTAGTATCGTAGTATTAGTTGGCGACCAAATTGTAAAATTTATATTCGATTTTCTAGGCACTTACTTATTTTTTAAAATCACTTAGGTACTATTTATGAAACTATTTCTTTTTTTTCGTTACAGAGCCTCATTGAAAGTGTTTATCATGGAAATATCACTTTTACTCAAAATAGCCGCGAAAAGAACAGCAGCAAGGATTCCAAGACAGAGTCAGAAAGTTTTGAACTAACAAGCGTCCTTATAAAGAAAATTTGAAAGCGATAAAGTAAGGCGTAAAGCTTTGTAGTGGCGCCATCTGCAAAAAGGAGATGCTTTTATGGTAACAGCATTGCAGCGAAAACGACAAAAAATCAACTAGTAAAACAGAAACGTGCTTTTGTGAATTATGTAATGAAGACAATAGAAGAAATGATCAGGTGCATGAAATGTAAAATTTGTATCCATGCAAGGTATGCAGGGATCAAGAAAAAGGGTGAAACAGTTATTTTGCGGTGTCTGTAAATAGTGATGGCCTCTAGTAACACATGTTAATCGAGTTAAAATCAAATACAGCAATTTGATGTTCCTTCACTGTCTTAAAATGTAAGAATAAAAAGTGCGGCCCAATTTGTACCACTTGCAGACTTTAAGAAATACAACTTTTTAGATACTTAAGCGTTTTGATTTTGAGCTTCTTAATATCAAAACCTGAAGATAACATTATATTCATACATTAATATTGTTAAACAGGTATTATAAAGGGTTAATTGAATTGTAATAAAAAAATCTATGAAGCGGTACAATTTGGGCAACTTTCCCCTGTTACGTAACAGGGTTAATGCATCTAGAATGCATGTAAATTCTTATCAGCAAATAGGTAGGAGGTTTAAACCTGCCCCTCAGGATGACAAGGGTGCGGACATATATGATAACAGTTTTTTTTTGTTTGTTTGTTTTTTTTTTTTTTTTGCATTGCACACAGGGCTTGTTTGTCATACAACGGCCATTCAAAGGTATACATTAACCAATCAGGGGGAAGAGGGAGAAAGGGAGCTCAGAGGAAAACATGCCAACGGGGCAAGGTTATAAAAAACAGGGTTTTAACATTTCCTGGCTCGAAGACCCGACCCGGCGCCGGAGTGGCCCAGAGTGGGCGATGAACTACCCACACAACCAGGCAAATCGGTGTCCACGGGAAATGCTCTTTCCATGGAGCAAGCATCTGCTCCATTGCCTGGCATTGCCTCACGCTGCTTATGAAACCTGAAAGCACACCTGAAACATGAAGAGAAGAATCCGTAGTAGAGAAATCACCCCAGCATTTGACTACCGAACACGGTAAACCACAAATATCCTAATGTCAGGGTAGGCGGTCAAAGAAAATTGAACCCTGAGGCAATATTTACGCTTCTCCTACGATTTAATTGTGTTTGTAAGTTTATTGTCTCATTTGTGTCATCGTGTTATTATATAGCAGGGTTCATTCACATTTGCAATCTAAAGAAATATGTATATATAATATGTAATATTTTATTTTTTTGGTAACTTCAGACTTCCGCACCAGCAGAAATGTAACAAGCGTTGAAAAGGAACAAGAGTAAAGGTTATTGCACTGTGTGTTACATGTTCGTAAAGTCCTTGTTAGTTGGCGTGCAAATAGGGCACTAACTTGATGCTACGGAAAGTCCAGAATATTCCAGAAGCAGGGGATTTTATACTGTATTCTACCAGGTGACCCAGAGTTGGCCAATCAGGTTAACATAAATTTATTATTGTTTAAACGTAAAGTAAATTCGCGCAGCTTGAGGACCAACAGAATTAGTTTGTAAGCTTCACATTCGCGCCTCTCAAAACTGTGTATATTTGAGGTCTTGTCAAAATTTCAGGCAGTTTTGGACTTCAAAAGCAGGAGGAACCTGTGCTCCTCGCAACAAAATTTTCGCGCCGGAATTACTTTAAGAATGTAACGGTTTTGAACTTAACCGCTCGAGTAATATATGTGCTAAAAGTGACAAGAAATTCGCGGAGAGAGTAACTAAACATGCAGAAGTCTTGTTATACGCTGTTAGGCAGAGATTAAGTAATGCGCTGGTGAAAGTCGAACTGTAACCATGTACTTTGTTTAACACACAACTTGAAAGGTTGTTAGTTTCCTGTTACCACCCAGAGCAATAAAAAGAAAATGTGTGTTGAATTTCATATGCTGTTGTCTACAGTTATTTTGTTAGTCATTTGAGCCTTTACGTATCACGCCCTGGAGATCAACGAAAACATGTTTCTAGCACAAAAATAATTATAACAGGTATTCGAACAGGATCTTCAATGAGTAGCCGAGGTGATGAGAAACATGTCATCAGGAGGTGACCGACGGACTGCATTCTCCAGGTAAATATAAACAATAGATAAAGGACGACTTCCCGAAAGCGAGCCTCACATGTAACCGCGGAGCCAGCTGATTCGGTTTGTCATATATATCTCGATCATACACCCGCACTTTTCCGATGACTGATCTGCTGACATGTCGGTCAATATTTTCACTCACCTTTAAAATGTGCCTGATATTCAGTTAAATTTTCTTTCATATGATTTTTGCTGTATGAGACTAGTAAGCAGGCTAAATTCAGTAGCGGCTCATAGGTTGGAAAAGAAAACAGATGAAGAGGTGTATTCATTATTGAATACGCAGTGTTAAATGTGTGTACGTTAAATTAAGGATGACGACACAATTTACCATCATTTTCTTTTTGAGGGTATAGCTCTAAAATTCCTCAACCATCCGTGATTACTACTTCTTCTAAGTCTTCTTTCTTAGACCGACTGAAGGGAATGTATAATTGATAGTATAGTATAGTATAATTGATTTAATGTTTTTAATAGAAGAGTGCCATATTTTCGGAATGCTATTACTGAAACTACAATAGCACAGCAAAATAAAATAAAGGTTCATAATGATGGGATATGTAAGACTCGCCTACATTTTGCATGTGAGAGCAATTTCAGCTCTAGAATCTGAAACCCTTTTGTTAATTTGAATTTTGCAGCATGAGAACAGACAATCCTAAAGCGCTAACTTAGGGCGTCTCCAGGGTACGTAAATTACGTAAATTAATATTTTATGGAGTAAAAGGGAAGGGAATAACCTTAATTAAATCTTATCTTTCAAATAAGCTACAGTTTGTGGAAGTAAATTGAAGATTGTCTTCTTCTAAGACAGTCAATATTGGTGGCCCTCAGAGTTCCAGTTTGGGCCCACTTTTATTTATAATTTATATAAATGATCTACCAGTTGCTATACCTGATAGAATAACTGTATATGCTGACGATACTACAATTTTGAAGACATTTGATTATAATATGGTTGATATGAATGATACTTTATAAAATATATCCGACTAGTTTAATGCTAATGGCTTAAGCCTTAATCTTAATAAGACTCAGAACCAATGCGCTTTATGTGGAGAGCAGGAGGATCTAATACATATAATGTTTAAATGTAGGGCTACCAACAAGTGGAGGGTGGAACAGAGAAGTGACAAATCATTAAAGGTTGACCCGAACATTGCAGTGAAGGAAATATTTATGAAGGATTATGAGAGTGTTTATGAACAAGTGAGAAGCAAATGGTTATGGACAGTTTAAAGAAACAATTAGATCATAATACAGTTATTGATTAGAAGTAAGAATAAAGCTGTAAATGTTATAAGTTCTCATGAGTGGGTGAGGCAAATGAGCCTGGGCTGAACGCCAATCGCACTTATGTCTTGTATACAGTTAAGCCCAATAATTATATCACATTACAATAAAACTCAGACTTTTGCTTTTAGCCTGTGTAATAATGTTACCAATGATTTTACAGCTAATTTACCGGTATTCCATCTTGACATGAAACTTTCTTGGAAACATCATACTGGCCATCTTTTTTTAAATTGTCTAAGATATAATTTTTATTAAGAAGATTAAGAGCACTAATCCCCAACAATGCTTTGTTAAATGCCTATTATGGATTCTTCCAATCCCATTTGAATTATGGAATTTTATTGTGGGGTAATAGCACTGGTGCTAAGCATGTATTTATATTACAAAAAAGAAAAAGACTGTGAGAATTATTAAAGGATGTGACCCTTATGAATACGTAGACCTACTTTTAAAGAACTTGGAATTTTAACTCTTCCTTCCCTTTGTGTTTTAGCTAATTTACTCTTTAACATAGTAATTACAGGAAACAAACTTTAGCACAGAATTTGCGTGATCATAATATAAGAAATAAGTTTAATTTAGTTATTCTTAAACACAGGCTTACTCGTACAAGCAAACGTTATGTTGTTTAGATGTTAAGTTGTTCAACAAGTTACCTTATGAATTAAGATACATTAATGATACCAACATTTTTAAACGAAGAATAAGACATGTTTTTAATAAATAACTTCTATTCTGTACAGGAATATATTGATAATGACTTTGTGTATAGCATGTAACGAAATATTTGTGACACTATCCTATTGTAATCTTGTATTGCTTATTGGTGGAAAATAAATCATTAGGTCATTAAAAAATACGTAATTTTCTTGGAGATATTGTTTCATAAAGAATCAGATTGGCAAGGGCAAAAGGATCCGTTACGACAACTGAAATTTCTGTTATTATTGATATTTTCGTGTATTATTCTATTATTAAGCTGGTATTAGGACAGCTGCATTTATATATAACAGCGTCAAACCGTATGATTCTCAATGTCAATATTAAAGCAAATAACTTACAAATAAGTTTGCAACTGACTAGCAATTACGAACATTAAGAGCATTGTTTGCAATCGATAGATTACTAGCACTTTCATAGCAGCATAACTAATATACAGAGGCTATCAAGATTAATTATGTGTATAAAAATGTATTCTGCCAAATATTGTTAAGTCGTTAGAAATTTAATATACAGAAACTTTACCAACCGGTTAAAGTGGCAAAGCAAGATAATAAGAATTTTAGAATTAACAAACTATAACAGCCCATAAGCCCTGACAGTTTAAATGATTCACGGTTAAGAGCACACAATAACCTCTGGCATTTTATAAAATTCGCAATCCGTTGTATACAATACACTCTGATTACGACCTTTAAAAACATACATGGTATACGACTCCAATCCTAGAATGGATCGTAGCCAGAAAATTAAGTGCTGCTACTTTACCAGTTTAGAATAGAGGCCGTAATGTATTCAGACGCAGGAGTAGCAAATATCTGAATTACGGAGAGGTAGCGAGTGCAGACAGTAGCGATGCAGCTTCAACAGATGGTAGATCCTACCTGCCGAGACTAGCTACTGAGAAGACCATGCGGACAAGGTCCATGCAAGAAATGCCATCAACTCAAAAGCTAGAGGACTCGTGCTCTTTGCCGCGGAGCAATGTTATAATTGCATTTTAGCAGCAGTAGTGTTATTCTTTTAAAGAACACCGTCGCACAATCAAGATAATTCAGAAAAACAGGATGCCTTAAAATGAACATTTCGAAAAATTACCATAGTTTTCTTATATTGCTTGTAATTACCGGCGTGGTAAGCCACCTAGTCATCGCGGTATTGTCTTTTATATATTTCCATCTAGAGAACGATGTATCTTAAACGTTTGTGTTATAAATTGGATTCATATTGACACTAATAATAATAATAATAATAATAATAATAATAATAATAATAATAATAATAATAATAATAATACAAACAGGCATGTAGGAACAACAGCACGGATTCAGGAAAGGGAATCGGCATAGATTGAATACTTCTTATAACTCAAGTATAAAAAAAAATAACAATATAGTTTCGGAACGTTATGTTTTATTTATTTCGATAATACGAAATGCATTTTAGAGGGGCAACAGCAATATTTTATGGAATACCCAGAGAAATAAAGGTGCCCAAATCACCTGATATTGGCGACACAAAGCTTGTACAGAAATAAAACAATAATAAAAAAGAAAACAACATGAATCGACACAATGCCAACAAACCTAATTTTCAGGGTGTTTGGCAATAATGTCCACTTTCGCCATAAACTCTCTAATACATGATAAACACTAAAAGAATGGCAGACTGATCTCAAAAAGCAGTTAATGTTAAATGGAACAAGCTTCATAACAATGTCATTTGCAAAGGATCAGTTAATTGCAGGAGACACTGAAAGTGAAATTCTGAAAGCAGTTTTGAAATCAGCTAAAGTTAGATAAAATTAAACATAAAATAGTAAAAGAAAAAATAAAAACCACGGTCTTTAAAGAAGCTATGCCAGTCTGTATAATGTATATAAAGCGAAAAGTCCTTGTGTTGGTATTTTGGGATGACCGTAACGCAAGGACTATACCATAAATGCTAGAAACTCGAATGATTATAGGTTTATAGTACGTACTTAAAATGTAGACGCCATAAAATCTCTTAAAATCATTTTTTTTTTTGTTCATTTAAAGGGTGGTATTAGGCAGTTGAAATTTCCCAAAGAAATACATTGGCCAAACCACATTCTACTTATAAACTCAGTTTATCGGATTGAGGCCAAATTTAACTTCTCTTAGCCAACCGGTTCAGGGTACTTCAGCTATAAGAATCAGCGAAAATAGTTACCTTACAACTTTTAAAAAGGACCCCTGCTCACATTTTCAACCCCTTACGTACAAATCTGCACTATTTGACCAATCTAGATAAAAATTTGAACATTTACGCTTTAGATCTCAGTGAAAATAATTGTAGGCTACTCACGAGTTTCTAAAACTAACCCTATCCTTATTTCAACCTTTATATACAGATTTTCACTGTGTGACATATATGAAGAGAATGTTTTACCCTTAACACTGTCGTCCTCCGTGGACTAGTGGTACCGTGCTAGCCTCTAGTTCCCAAGGTCGCGAGTTCAACATCCGGCGGAGGGCGACGGAATTTTTCCTTAGCATGGCTTCCTTCGGAAGGGAAGTAAAGCCGGTGGTCCCGTGTCGTAGATTTACGGCACGTAAAAGAACCTCAAGCCTGATAAAGAGGCCTTTGAGCAAAATTACCGGTCTTTCACGCCCAATATGGAATGGGACGCTAAGAACCATAGTAGTTAAAGAGCGTCCATAAATAAAACTCAATTACCCTTAACACTGTAGGATGTGACGAAAATTATACGTTACCTTACAATTTCCATAAATTACCTTTTCCTATATTTTCAACCCCTAATGTTTAATCTAACCGTTTCTAACTGCACAGTTTAATCTAACCGAACAAAAGGCCGTAAAATTGTACTAGAGGACCTTGTAAAAGCCTCACGTTACCTTATATCTTCCAAAAATTCCTCAGCCTTTATTTGTTTCCATTTAGTACCCTGAAATTTTAAAAATTACCGTTATCCATATTTTCAACATCGTATGTATAAAACTGCACCGACTGGCCAATAGTCAAACAAATTTCTGTACGTATAGTAGATATAGGACTCCGAGAAAATTAGAGGCTACATTAAACAATCCATACTTAGAATTCCATCCCTCTGACAATTTGACCAATCGAGACAAAACACAGTACCTAATTATACTATAGGAACTGACAAAAATAACAGCACGTATGTCTTCCAAAAATATCCCAACACTTACCCTTATAATCAAATCCTTGTATATAAAACTGCATAACTGGCCAACCAAGACACACATTTGGCTACCTTAAACAGGCTATCCGTATTCAGATTTTCAACTTTTTATGCAGGAATCTACACCATTTGACCAATCTGGGCAAATCCTGGGCGCTTATGCTTTAAGTTTTTGCGATAATACGAAATAGGTCACTCATGACTTTCAAGAACTACCGCTGTGATTTTTTTACGACCTCTTAAGTACAGAATACATCCATGCAAGGCCAGATAAGGCAGCTAAAATTCTAATACATTATAAGCAGTACAAGCAATTTTAAATATTTGGGTTTCTATATTACGTCCAAATTAAATAAGATGTAGTAGAAAAGCTTGTATATTAAAGCATATTATCGGAACTATGCAGTTAGCATTAGGTAAAAAAGTGAAGAAACCAATATTAAATAATACTAAGAAGGAAAATATCATAACTTTCATACGCGCCCTGAAATTTCTGCGACAGGAGCGATGTATAAGGAGCCACACCCAAAGCATCAGCTGCAAGTTTTTCCTGCAAGGTACTGAAAATCATAGCTGGGATCTTTCAACAACTCAGTATGTGATACAGATGGAAACCCTTGCTTCAGATGTGTGCTTGAATGTAGCGCGCGGAGTTTGAATAGCTGGACAGAGTACCCTGTCCCCAACCCCTACGCACTTAGAAACCTGAGCCCTTGTTCCCACACACCGTGCGACAATCTAGTAAGTATTCAGAGCTGTCCAACCGGATCAGTTAATAGAAGTAGGTATCATTTCTATGTAGTTTATATGGAAGATTTGGCGTTTGTTTTCGAGGGTTTGCATTTAAAACTGGCAGGCGATGTCTTGGATGTGCCCTCCTTATACTACATCGCTTCTGCCACAGGAATTTCAGGTTGGGTTTCACCATGATGGGTCTGGTACTTCCCTTGTAAGCTCATAAAGCCAGAGCTCTTCCTCTCCTTCCATATGTATGCGAAAGTTCGACAGTGACAACAGCCTGGCTTTGAAGAGTGGAATCAACCGAAATAAAGTTTCTCCGTGTAGTGAGAAAGCACACCTATAAGAAAATGTCGTCCTCCGTGGACTAGTGGTACCGTGCTAGCCTCTAGTTCCCAAGGCCGCGGAGGGCGATGGATTTTTTCGGGCGTAAAAATCCTTAGCATGGCTTCCTTCGGAAGGGAAGTAAAGCCGGTGGTCCCGTGTCGTAGATTTACGGCACGTAAAAGAACCTCAAGCCTGATAAAGAGACCTCTGAGCAAAATTACCAGTCTTCCACGCCCAATATGGAATGGGACGCTAAGAACCATAGTAGTTCAAGAGCGTCCATAAATAAAACTCAATTTGGTTGTAGTTAAACCTATAAGAAAAGAATTAAATGTATAACAGCATATAAGTGAGATCATAAAAAAACTCAGAAACAACTGGAAAGCACATTTAATCCGAATTCCAAATAAAACAAAAGCAAAGTTTGCCCTCAATTACATCCCAGAAGGAACCAGAAATGTTGGAAGATCAAGGAAGAGTTGCAAGAATAATTACTGGAGTCGGAACAGGTCAATTGAGACTAGTCCTTGTTGTTGATGATGGTGTGACAGATGTACGCTCGCAAATGATACTAACACAAGGACAACAATGAAGCGAATATTGAGGAAACGTTTAGACTTTTAGAGGAAGGATGAACAACTGACGATAATGGGTCTTTGTGGTGTGCGGAGTTTTATCTTCGTTGGAGGAAATGTCGGGCTTGGGAAATTCCCTTTCATTATTAATATATGCAGAGACTTTTTTCAAGAATGTGACGTAACGTTGTCACAGTAGATAACCCTTGTTTGGGAAGATATATGTTTAGAACATCTAATTGTTTGAAGGTTTTTGGCATAATAAAACATGAAAATGTTACATGCAAAGATTATGTAACAAGACATGCTTGATTCATAGCTCTATCATCCTTAAGTGAAGTGCAAACACACACAATCTTCTTTGAACTTAAGGGTAGGTACATGTACAACAGGCTATTTGGTCACATTTGCAACGCAGTGGATAAAATCATATTGACAGGAACTATAAATGATATCAAACTGCAATTTTGCAGACATTAAATACTGTTCAGTGAATGTCTTCTGTGAGTTTCATTATCCTATTTGAATTATTTTACATTGTATAAATATATTAATTTATTAATATTCTATTGCTTGCAAATTAATTTTTTGCCCATATTTAGGAACATGTTTCTCAAGAATGAGCAGACCTAGAACCTTGAAGTTTTGCATGAAGCTTGAGCTTATTCTTACCTTTAACTGGTAGAAAGTTCATAGAGTAAACTAAAAATCTTATATTTTAAGCAAAACTTTTTTTAAAAAAATATAAAAGCTTAAATTCCAAGAAATAAACTTTTTATCTTAGCTTATTGTTAAAGTAAGCAAAGTTTACTACAGTATGTTAATGCCGACTTTCTAAATACCATGTATAAATTTGATGAAGCTCCATTGTATATTATATTTAGTAAAAATTGTTCCTAAATAGAAGAATGGTTTACTCATAATTATAATTTATAGAATATCAATATATTTATAAAATTTAAAATAGCTAAAACAGGATAATGAAAACTCACAGAAGCAATTCACTGAATAGTATTTAACAAATCTACAAATTGCAGTTTGATATCTTTTATGTATAGCTCCAATCAAATATTGTTTTATGCAATGCCTTGCAAATGCGACCAAATAATGCCTGTTTAACCTACACGTTCCCTTAACGAAAAAAGTTTCCTTTTTACTTAAATTGAAGTTTAAAACGTCTTTTCTTTAATCGTCCAATGAGGTAAATTTTTCCAACATTTAAACTTTGACATCAAACTTGAGCATTTTTTCCTCAGATTCTATCCGGAAACCGAAGTCCTGTTATTTAGAGTGCGTGATGTGTGTAACGTTACTTTAATAAATTTCAAGTCCATGTCTCGGGTATCACTCAAACACATTTCTAGACCGAATGTGTACGATTTTAGACTGGCTTTTAGGTAGATGCTTTCCCTCGTTCTTTGTTCTAATGGCCTTTGACAGACTAATTACCTTTTGTGTGGGGAATACAATGCTGGAGTACTGGAAGTAATTTCTTATACCATTAGTTTCTATCAGCAATAGAGACTGATAAATGTCTTCATTAGCGCTTTCACTGCCACATACTGCGCACCCATTTACCGTGTGGTGTCGAATTGGCGACGTCACTGTTCGCTTTAAGCTGAATGCTTTCCGCGCGATTCGGGATCACACGCTTATACTACTGGTCTCGTTTCAGCTTACCGATAAGTCTGCTATCTCTGCTGAATGGTGACATAAACTTCAATTAATTTTCTGTGAATGCAGGACGGAACTAACAAGACGTGCAAGAAGGGAAGAGGAAATTTATTCAGAAGAAAAAGAAAATACCTTGTGTGATAAACATGGAAATTGATAATAAATAGCTCCAATACCTGTTTCTTGGCATTACCAATATATTTATCAGTTTAAATTGCACTAAAAATACATATTTACTCTAATTATATACACATTTATCAACGGAATAAACAGGATTATTCAGTAACCATCTATTAAAATGTTTAACACGAGGCGTGATTTTAAAGTACCGATAATTTTTTAAAAAAAATAACAGACCATTATTTTGCAAATACTTTATTATCATTCATTACCTCGCACCTTACACTACTTCTCCACATAGTCACCGCCGTTATTCAGGCATTTGTAACGAGAAACTAGTTTCTGTATGGTTTCGTCAAAGAATGATGCCGCCTATGATGAAAGCCAAGTCTGCACTTCTTGTTTCACATCATCGTCGTTGAAATGTTTTCCACCAAGGAATTTCTTCAGATCTAGAAACAAATGAAGATCGCTTGGTGCCAAATCCAGACTGTTGTAAAACAAGAAGTGCAGACTTGGCTTTCATCACAGGCGGCATCATTCTTTGACGAAGGCATGCAAAAACTACTTTCCCGTTACGACAAGTGCTTGAATAACGGCGGTGAATATGTGGAGAAGTAATGTAAGGTATTGAATGACTATAAAGTGTTTGGAAAATTATGTTATTTTTTAAAAAAAATATCGGTATTTACTTTAAAAACACGCTTCGTAGACATTTATTATTTTTATCATAGGTACATTAGTTACATAATTTGATATTGCTTATTTTCTAATACTAACTGACTGCTCGACGTTGCACGGGTAGCTTTTAAACTCGAATTGCGACTTAACTTCATTTATCTTCCCCATTCTTTTTGAAGTCATTCTACAATGATCTAAAGATTCTTATGGTTAAATTAAAATTAAATTGAGTTTTATTTATGGACGCTCTTTAACTACTATGGTTTTTAGCGTCCCATTCTATATTGGGCGTGAAAGACCGGTAATTTTGCTCAGAGGCCTCTTTATCAGGCTTAAGGTTCTTTTACGTGCCGTAAATCTACGACACGGGACTATCGGCTTTACTTCCCTTCCGAAGGAAGCCATGCTAAGGATTTTTACGCTCGAAAAAATCCATCGCCCTCCACCGGGTTTGAACCCGCGACCTTGAACCCTCCCCTTTAGCCTTATATGAAATTGTAATTCCGTACACCTCCGGTGATTTCTAATAATGGATAAACAATCCCCTAATATTGGCACAAAAGGACGTGAAACATCTGTGGAACGTCTGAACTTCCTTAAACCTTCTCCCGATAGTCTTCCAAGTTCTGGAAGTGCTGCATAGCCAATAAATATCCTTTGGCGGAGAAAGAATCATCAGTCGGAATGATCGAGTTTTTTTTTTTTTTTAAGATATTCACAGTAGATGATATTTTAAAACGAGGTGCCTTCTCTTTGATCCCATAATTATTTAATAACATAAAAGCTACATCATTTTCACATATTAAATAGATCCTTAAATATACAACGAAATAGAGGTGAAGCAGGTGAATATGGAAATTTCCCACTCCCAAGCCATCAAATTAAAAGCTTTGTAAAAAACACATGATCTGCGACCATCGAGAAAAATAATATTCTGCGTTGTTAATTATAAAATATCGGTTGAATGATTTCTAATGTTAGCTGGACACAATTCTCTTTCTTTATACAATTATTACCTTGCATTGCATTGGTACCTTCTATAAGCAAGGGGTTGAAACTAAGAATAAGAATGAGTTTTTATAGCCGTAAGTATTCTGTAATTTGTACTTGCACACTCGCTTCAGTTTATGCTGTCATCGCAGGTTTGGGAGGCATTCTACTGGCCTTCACAGCAGGAGTATGTGAAGCAAGGAGGCGTGTGTGTATTTGTTTACCTTTTCGCGCATGCAGTGGCGTCCTGTTTTACGTGCACAATTCTAGATTATTCTGATATGAATAATATATTACTTAAAGCAAAAGCTTTACTGTTGTCATTTATAATAACCAGGTTTAAATATTTACTGAAATAAAACCCTGTATTCTTCAATATGTACGCGAAAAAATTGTTAATAGCAACATAATGTAGAACTGAAGTAAATTATACTTTTTACTCTCAAAGAGAGTATCTGAATCACTTAGGTGGTGGGACGTCCTCCGTGTTGTAGTGGTTTCCAATCTAGCTTCTAGTTCCCGAGGTCGGGGGTTCAAACCCGGCGGACGGCGATGGATTTTTTAGGACGTCGGGCGTCCTTCGGAAGGGAAGTAAAGCCGGTGGTTCCGTGATGTAGATTTACGGCACGCAAAAGAACCTCAAGCCTCATAAAGAGGCCTCTGAGCAAAATTATCGGTCTTTCACGCCCAATATACAGGGTGAGCCAAAAAACTACGAACTGGCTGCGCGGTGTTTTTCCTGTCCGCGTCTTCGGCGCTCGCTGTCGTCTGCCACTATCATAGAAAGGCTCGGATGAAACCATACAACATTTTTAAAACTACTTTTAAAGGCTTTACTTACCAACTTTATGAAAGGAGATGCTGAAACTGGCCACCATCGTTGTCCATACATTTTTGGTACCTCTTTAGGAAACTATCCATCACTCGCGTAGTTCACGTTGAGAAATGCTGGCAATTTCCTGTCGGATATTCTGTTTTAATCTTTCCAGGGCGTGTGGGTTTGTCTTGTATACTTTGTTTTAAGTTACCCCAGAGATAGAAATCGCAAGGGGGTTAGGTCAGGGGACCGAGGGTGCCACGAATCTCTAATAATAATTCTGTCCTCAGACTTTCAATTTTCCTCACCGAAATATTGGCCGTATAAGCTGTTGCGGAGTCTTATTGAAAAAAGACAAAATCACGCTCTCCGGCTGTTAATTCTTTAAAAAGGGGGCAAAATTGTATTCACATATGTACGGGCTTCAACTGACGACTCGAAAAAAATTGGCGAGTGATGGATAGTTTCCTAAAGAGGTGCCAAAAATGTATGGACAACGACGGTGGCCAGTTTCAGCATCTCCTTTCATAAAGTTGGTAAGTAAAGCCTTTAAAAGTATTTTAAAAATGTTGTATGGTTTCATCCGCGCCTTTCTATGATAGCGGCAGACGGCAACGAGCGTCGAGGACGCGGACAGGAGAAACACCGCGCAGGCGGTTCGTAGTTTTCTGGCTCTCCCTGTAGAATGGGACGCTAAGGACCACAGCAGTTAAAAGCGTCCATAAATAAAGCTCAATTTAATTTTTAACTTTAGTGGTGGAAGAACCCTGGCTCTAAACTCGGATGTTCCCGCATTTCATGACAGTGTTCCTAGAGGGCGGCGAATGATTCAGTGCCTAGGCGGCTATATCAGGTATTGGACAAGAATTGAGATTGAACAAACGTTTAAAATAATGTCTTGTAAATGTCCTCTTTGACAGTAAAAGGTATAATTTACTTCAGTTTTATATTATATTGTCATCAAAATACTTTTTCATGGAGAAATTGTGCAAAACAGTGTTTTATTTAGTTGTTTATTTGGATTGGAAAGATGATTCCAAAAATTTCTAGTATAGACTAATTTTTTCGTCGTGACACGCTTATCTGTATGCGCAGTAGCTGGACAAGTTGGAACCCCCTTCGCTAAAAACAATGTAAAAATTAATGGCAAAAGTACCTTCATTAAAAATATTAGCATTCTAGATTGGCGGTAACAAGAAATGCTTGTTTTCATAAAAATTGTTTAAAAATGGATCCCTATACGTAAACCCCTTTAATAGTTTTCTTAAAATTTCACTTAAAATTTCTAAAATATATATTTTCGTTTCTTGTGCCTGAAACATTTTAATTTCCTGTTTGTCGAGATGGCGGCGCCGTGGCCGAGTGGTTAGACCGGCACCCATCCTGGATGCTCTGTCTGTTCCATGAGTGTCTGCTCCTCGACGGGCCTCTAACCCCAGGCACCCGCTTGTAAGTCCTGGGGGTGTAAGTCCTACATAAGAGGAGGGTAAACAGATAATGAATGAATGAATGGATGAAATGTTTGTCGAGATCTTCTAACAAAGACATAATACTTCCTTACATTCATTGTAAGTTAATGTAAACATTAACAGTGCATGAATGAAGCCAAATTCTTTAACATGGTAATGGTCTTCGAGAGTTATAGAGAGTTGCCTTTGAATGTAGGTATCTAAAGTGAAATGTTATTAATTATTAATGATTGACAGTTGAGTTAGGCGTATTCTCTGTTTCGTTTACATCAATTGCGATTTATATTTTATAAAGCAATGAGTTGCAACGTTTGTAAGACAGCGAAATAAAAACAACCATGTAATTTATCGCTCTCAAGGAGGAGCTCTATGAGAAAGAGGTTCCAGTAATTTGTATAATTTTATATTAATTGGCACAGGTTATATAAATAATGATGTTCCTTATAAAACATAAAAACAAAAAAACAATACACGTTACATGATCCACGTTTCGCCACCGCTTTTGATCAGCAATAACACGCTTTAGCGAGTTCAGCTATTCTATGCACAGAAGCAAAGTGTTGGTGATTAAGGATAAGTTTGTAAGCAAAGAATCCAACACTGGAATCGTTTTTACTTCTGGTCCACTACTTAATCGAAACACAATAACTACAAACTTTCTACGGGCGTACTGATGTTGAATTTTATTCAATATTTGCCCGTTAGTTCACAATGATTGCTGAAATATTGCTTTTCAAAACTGCTAGGTGAGCTGATGGCTGCCGCCTTACACAGCAAGGGAAGCATATGACAATTTCATCCTCATACCATATATGCAAGAACGCCTGAGAATTAGGTGACCCCTCGAGCAGGTCGCATTGGAGTTGACCATTTACTTTTGTGAAAGATAGTACATAAAGGCTTGAAAAATATGAGTATGGGTAGCGTTTTGGAGTTGTATGGTATTATAACTTTCGCAAGGTCCTGTAGCCCAAGTGCAGAAATTTGTGCCCTGGTTGATCAAGCAGTATAGTTTTATCTATAAGGGGTTGAA
The DNA here is from genome assembly GCA_030765065.1 of Deroplatys truncata. Taxonomy (NCBI): domain Eukaryota; kingdom Metazoa; phylum Arthropoda; class Insecta; order Mantodea; family Mantidae; genus Deroplatys; species Deroplatys truncata. Next base: position 106,142,490 of record CM060990.1, on the reverse strand, counting down.
AATAAAGTAAGGGTAGCTTTGAAAAATGTGGAGTACTCTACAATTCAAAGTAAGGATTAGATAGTTTTTGGAAGTTGTAACGTAACCTGTGATTTTTGCCAACTCCTACAGTTTAATTGCAGATTTCTGCATAAGGGTTGAACATATAGAAGGTAGTTAATTAGAATTGTAAGGTAGCATATAATTTTCGTTGTTCCTATAGTATAAGCGTACAAAGTTTCATCTAGATAGGCCAAATAACGTTGATTTGTATTGTTGGGGGCTGAAAAACTGGGATTGAATGTAGCTTATAATTTTTGTCAGTTTTTAAAATCCAAATGTCACCGGTTTCGTCAAAATCATACCAAAAGTATTACATGATAAAAATTCAGTGAAATGTGGGGGAAATTTGGTGATATGTGCGATATACAACCCTCAAAATTAACTAAATTTTAAAATACTTTAAACCTCCCCATTTATGCCTATTCGAAGTCGTTAAAAATCTGCCATACCTATTTGCAACGAAGTACCAAAACTAGCCTCCAATATCCATATTCAAAGAAACGGGAAAAAATGTGGTGACATGAATAAAAAAAGAAACCCCTAATCCCCAGTTTTCAAATTTTTGGAAACATTATATAGCCTGTGACCATTTGGAAAAATAGGGTTTTTCAATGGTGAAAGAATTATCAAAATCGGTTAAGTGGTTTTTGAGATTTAAAAAACACACACATTTTCTCTCTTTATAACATTAGTATAAACAACACAGAATCTAAAATAAGATGCTATAGAACTTACTCGTCCCCTAAATATTCACCTTCTGAGATTATTTGCCTACATTTGATAGTACCAATGCACTCCAGGTTATTAGTGTGTTGGTAATCCCAGAAATTTTTACTGTATCATGTAGGTATCTTTATTTACAATTTCCTAGCCTATCATTCTTGCGGAGCTGCCTTTAGGTAACTGCAGTTTCCTTTTGTTCATTCTTACCCATTTCTCTCTAACTTCATCCAAATTCCCAACAATGTTTATGCTTTTATCCTTTTGCAGTCAGAATTTTTCTAATTAGTACTTCCCCATCTAAATTCTTCCATTTATGTTGCTATGCCTGTTCTCCCCATACCTTTGTTTCATTGCAGTATAGAAGACAACTAACAATGAAAATCTGGGTTTATTTCTCCACACATTGGAAATGTTTCCTAAGTTGTTGTCATGTCTTGCGCCTTTTAACAGTTGTCCAGTTATTGCACAAACAAACCCTTCATTGTCTGTTTTATCACATTATACAGTGTTTTTCCCTCACACTGCGGCCAATGCACGTTACTCGCGCAACGGCTACCGCAGCTCGTACTCCCGCTGAAACAGTTATAATATCCCAGCAACCGCCTCACATTCTCGCAGTTACAATTACAATTACAATGATAATAAGCACATACCTTATCATAAGAGATGTTGGAAATGTTGTCCCTCTCTATCCAAACATTTCTAGCATCTTCTCAGGAAATTTTCATTTACATCGAGAGTTCAATATCCGAAATAGAGTAAATTTCTCGCCTGTTTTATTTTAGTTCTTTCATTGTATAGGGTTTTGCTGCATTCATTTTATTTTTCAAGTTCCCGCATAGATAAAAATCGCATACATTTAAATTTCGGGATCGTGAGGCCATAATTCTTTACTAATTACCCTACAATAAAAAAATTCCGGAATTAAGTTTAATAACTCGTCAGATGTATGCGCGATAGCAGAGTCTTGAAAAAATTCAGCCTGACATTCAACGTCGGTCAGCTGTTCAAACATTGTGAAAATCATTCCTGTATCTCTGCATTTATTGTTTGTTCAATAAATAAAAGGTCCTATTATTCTGTATGCAGTTACTGTACACCACACGCAGCAATTTTCGCATCATGCAAGCGAATCTCGTGTTTAAAATCGGAGTTCTCTCTGCTCCAATATCTGTTACTTTGCGACGAAACATAAACATGTGAACGGAACCACGCTTCGTCAGAGAAGAATATTGACCGTGGGTCAATTACTGTATCACTGACATTTCGCAAAATGCAGTTACAGAAATTTACCCACTCTGATGATCACGTGAAAAATAAAGTATATGCGACAAACTCCCTTTGGAAGAACTAAAATGAAACATCAGGCGAGAAATTCACTCAATTTCGGATACTGAACTCTCCACTGTGGATGAAAATTTCTTGAGAAGATACCAGAAATGTTTGGGTAGAAGGATAACATTTCCAACATTTCCTATGATAAGGTATGTGCTTATTATCGTTGTATTGTTGTAACTGTAAATATGAAGCGGTTGCGGGGATGTTACAACTGTTTCGGCGGGAGTCCGACCTGCGATGGCAGGTGCGCAAACAGCCGTGCGTTGGCCAGAGTGTGAGGGATAAGCACTGTATGTTTTTCCCTGCCCGTTGTTTTTATTAATGCTGTGCTTTGAGGTTAGCTCGAACAACTCGAGACGATGACGTCACTTCTCGAGTAGTCTCGAGATTAACAATCAAGTTTCAATTTATATGATAACCATAAATGTTGGCAAGTTACTTTGTTCGCTTGAATTAAACGGTTTGCAATAACTGGTCATATCCAATTGATTGTCGGTCTTAGTAGCTCAGACCTCAATCATTGACCTGCCGCTCTGAAAACCTCGGGTTCAAGCCCGGCCCAAGTCAATGTTTTTTTTTTTTTTTTAAGTCTGATAAATAATAAATGTGCATGTACTTTTCATACAAATACTAGTTCTGTACAGAATAAAATCGGAATCAATGACAAATCTGCTCTTGTTTTTTTTAATTAATCCAATCCATGTTATTTCTGATTGTAATAATTTCAGAATATTAGCTATATGCTAGTTTTACACCATCAGCTAATCATATTATTTGTAGCATTTGAATTAGCAAGCTTATAAACATAGTTAAGTTCAGTAAACTTTATTCTCAATAGGTACTTTGGCAAGTACGTTGTGATTTCTTTTTTGTGTTAACATGCTAAATAAATTAAAAGGCGCAAATAGTTTTTGTGATACAAACACTAAAATGCTTGCTTTATGTGTGTGTGTGAGTGTGTGTGTGTGTGTGCGCGCGCGCATGCAAGTGTGTATATTTTAGAACGAGTGTAGGGACTTAACATAACCGCTAATGATCTCGTAGTCAAGAGTCTTAAATATAAACAACCGCTAAAATTAAACTTTACGGACTTGTATTAAGTACGCAGTGTTTTGCCTCAGTGGGTAGAGCACCTGCCTGTTGTGCTATGGGTCCCGGGTTCGATTCCCGGCTGGGGGGTGGGAATTTTTCTCTAGTCAAGATCATTCCTTCCCAGAATCTGGAAGTATGAATGAGAGTGTGGATGTGTGTATGATCTAATGATTAAAAACCAAAGTGCAAGAAACCCAACGACAAGAGTTATACGAGCCAATAGGCAATAAGTTCCAAAGGAAAGGTGGCGATAAGACCAATGCAGTTAAAGGCGGGGTATAAATGGAACTAAAAAAAAAGAAACAACCATGTTTTACTCACGACAGTTGAGAAACGAGTGCGCTAAATCATATTCATTTAGATTTAAGTGAATTGGAAGTCAAGTAAGTGCTTAAGTGCATAAAAGTGAATTATTATGGTAACGTGTCATGTGGAGCTATTTTATGCACCGTTGCTCCTTTTACGCACTGGTATTCTGAATAGCCAGTTTAAGCAATGAAAACCGTGCATAAAATACAGCTTAACGTGTCATTATAGGACAAATTCTTTGTTTCGGTGAAACTGAGCAATTATTATAAGAAAAATTAATAAAAAACACAACACCGAATGAAAATACTGCAAAAAGAAAATTTTTGCCTGTCCGTGGGGAACAAAGTAATGTATTACAACATAGTCAAGAACGGCTCATATACATACAACATAAATTATATATCAATTAATAAATGGTTTATTCCTGACAAGAAGTTGTTTACGTCATGACCTCAGCCTCGAGCAGTGTCGACACGCTAATGAGACGTGCCGCGTATCGCAATTACTCACATTATTTGCGCAACTTTAGCTATTGTTTCCTTAACTCTCAGAGAACTCTTCCCTCACACAATCAAACATTACTTGTCTTTCAACATTTTCTAGCTTAGTTTTACTTATTTCCAGAAACCTCTGATTTGATATTCCCTATTAATCCACGCATCTCCCATACCTATCTTTGTAAACTTCCCACTTTTTGAGAAACCATGACTCTTTCCACTTACATTTCCCTTGGGAAGAAAAACATTCTTTAACAATTTCGCTCTCTTTCACTGTGGTGTGAATAATCCTATATATGTATTTATAATTCTTGTGGTATTTTTGTTCTTGGTAGAGTATTTACCATTTCTGTGCTGCACCAATTGGAGATGATGTGGTAAATTTAAGACTTGTTTACAGAAAGTCCTATTGATATTATCAACAACTTTCCAGGCATCATCTGCAACCAAATTTCCAGCCCGTATGACATTTTAGCTTCTACTCTGGCTGTATAAATTCTTTTAACTCTTATGTACACGCGTATAATTTTGCAACGTATCTGCACGCATGGGGTATTTTTTACCCCAACTTGGAAAAAAAAGTTCTTTTCATAAACTATTAAGGAAATTGGAATGTAGTTATTTATATCGCAACATTGGTGTGTTTTGAACAATATTTAATACTTTTGTTCTTATCTGACATAGTAACTCGATGAAAATTACAATGATTCAATATGATATTTTCGAAAACAACTTAAGTGTACATACATATCTTTCTAATAAGCCCTCTGCTATATATGCACATAATTACTTTTTAAATAGTATTGTAATACATTAAAAATAAGTATTTTATAAAAATTAACACTGCGTTGTTCTTTTCTCATATGGCAGAATCCAAGTTCACAAAGAATGTCTATTCTAGAAAGTTGACTTTTTTGTCTCTAATTATTAGAATCACTGCCAACACATTCTTCACAAACTGAATACGAATATTTCTTACACGTGAGTTTGTAGTACTTCTTACATGTAGTTTTGGGTTTACGGTCTTGTTTCCTTTGAAATATACCCGAGTCGATGAAGGCACATCCTCTTTATTATCACCACTCTCTGCCTCTTGCTCTGTATCTGTCACATGATCACTTTCTGAAATGTGGTCAGTTTCGTCCTCAGACTCGCTATTTATCTCATTTTCACTTGCACTATCATCTATGAGGGACATTCAAATGAAACCTGGTCAGTGCGTCTAACTTTGCACTACACGTAAGGTGGCACCATCTATTGGTACAGCGACTACAGCGTATGCAACGTTTGACGTTGCATAGCGACAGTGTGGTTTCACGCCGAAGAGAAGGTGGTCACACAAGTTATCGTCCACTACTGAACATGAAGGCGAGTAAGCAGGAACAACGAGGAGTAAGTCAGAGCAAGCAGTGGAAACATGAGACTTCACCACCTCCACACCTCCAAAGAAATCAAAGGCCGTGCACACCAGTTCTGGTAAGGTCATGATGTCCTTTTTTGACCACAAGGGCCCACTGCTTGTCGAGTTCCTGGAACAGGGAACCACCATCAATTCCCAGTGTTATCAAGCCACTTTACAGAACCTTAGACGAGCCATCAAGTCGAAACGCCCAGGCATGTTGTCCAATGGTGTTATTCTCCTGCATGATAATGCCCGCCCCACACTGCCAATGCGGTGAAGACGACATTGCAGCAGTTTCGATGGGAAACGCTGGAACATCCACAGTACAGTCCAGACCTTTCACCGTGTGACTTTCATGTTTATGGACCTCTAAAACAAGCTATTTGCGGACATCGATTCACAACGGACGACGAAGTGTGTGAATGGGTCCAGGCCTGGATCCGACAGCAGCCTACTAGCTTCTTCTAAGATGGAATCGACCGGCTAGTGTCGCAATGGGATAAATGTGCCAACAGTTTTGGCGACTATTTTTGAGTTAATAAAATCGTTACCGTTACTTTACACAGGTGACCGGGTTTCATTTAAATAACCCTTATAATTAGGTTCTCGTGTCCTTGTTTTGCTCGAATCTGTAATCCAAGTACATAGTATCCAGGCCGTTTAAATCATTTTTACTTACTCTACCACGTACGTACAGTGCGATCGTTTTATGGTGACGCCATGGATCGCACATATCCACACACTATTACACTGGGGAGTTTTCGTTCCGCAACTCCCGCGTTACTCACGAGTGATAGTAACATGCACTATAATGAGTACTAACCTTGTTATAAGTGGTGTTGAAAGTGGTGTCCATCTGCATGACATTCCTGGCATCTTTGGATGAAATTGAAATTGACTCTTTAACTGCTGTGGTCCTTAGCGTCCCATTCTATATTGGGCGTGAAAGACCGGTAATTTTGCTCAGAGGCCTCTTTATCAGGCTTGAGGTTCTTTTACGTGCCGTAAATCTACGACACGGGACCACCGGATTTACTTCCCTTCCGAAGGAAGCCATGTTAAGAATTTTTACGCCCGAAAAAGTCCACCGCCCTCCGTCGGGTTTGAATCCACGACCTCAGGAACTAGAGGCTAGCATGGTAACACTACACCACGGAGGACGACTCTTTGGATGAAATTTCCATTCACACGCATATGTACTTCTTGCGCAATGTTCATAATTTCTGTTTTTATATTGTCCTCAAGTTGGTCTATGGTGTGGGGATTGTTTCTATAAACTTTTTCTTGGGGTTCCCACAAATAGATGCACAATTTCTTCCTTCGTTAGAACATTTCGTTTTCGCTTTTTAGGTTTAGCGTTTAACGATCCCGTTGTCCTAAAACTTATTAACCAGACGTCTAACAGTTTCTCTATTTAGAACTGAAATACCAGGAAATTTCTCCTGAAATTGTCTACACACCTGTCTACACGATTCAGTTTTTACGTATGTATTGTACGTAAAAATCTGTTGTTCAACGTGAATTTGTCGGCGGACATTGCAGTCGACTAATAACGAGACATTAACACCCTTAAGCAAATCACACACAACACATGTCTTGAATAAACCTTCACCTAATGAATTGAAGTGAGTCGTTACGTATTAATTCACATCACAATGGCGCAATACTCAATTCATTATATGATAACATCACAATCAATAATACTTCTGTTTATTATAAACCTTCACCTGTTAGATGCACAATGCCAACTTTCTTTACAGCACGAAAAACAAAGCAGTGGCTGAAGCACAGCCGATAAAGGTAGCCTTGAACGCATCATGTACCGCCAATGGCGCATCGAAAATATACCGAGGTCACTGCAGCACAGCCTGCTACCTATATAGCCGGTCTGTGGCCTCACCTTAAGACGCCCGCACTGCAGTAGGAAGAGATGCATTTGCATTCCACCCAAGAATTTTATATCGATATTTCACAAAAAAAGTGTTTTGAGGCCCCTTAAACAAAAGAGGCATTTTAGAGAAAGGTTCATGTGTGTGTGTGAGAGAGAGAGAGAGAGAGAGGGAGAGGGAGAGAGAGAGAAAACAGCATAACTCAAAAACGAAATGTCTGATAAATACCAAATTTATTCATGTTCAGCATCTTCAAAGGCTGCGACACGAAGATGTAAGGAAATACCTCTCACCCTAAACTACCCTTTACATGGAAGATTTCTGGAAATTTTCGATTTTTTCAAAAACGCCTCCTACGATTTTGATTGAAGTACCATAAATTTGAGATATTTACATAAATAAAACGTGTGTCTTGAATTTTCCGAGAATAGCGTGTGAAGTCCTGTTCATTCGGAAGTAATGATGTACAATTTTGTATAACTGGTAAACGCTAAGAGAGAGTCAAAAACGCACTTCACAAAAAGCATAGATCTCTTTAAAACGCAATTTATTTCAAATAACCTTTTTGTGTCATCAGCCATTTCCGAGATATCTGTTAACATTAGTTTCAATTGTTCAATACATTGTAATTTTTTTAAGTCCTGTCACTATTCACTTGTCTCTCAGCAATGTCATGGAAAGAATTCGGGATTTTAAAGTCATAGCGCCTGGTCTTTAAACATACAAATGATTATCGATTTGGCTTGCTCTGTTCCCTTTGTACGTTTTATGAAATGTGTAGTTCTGCAAAGGTTTATCTCGATTAACATGAAGTAGACAGAAAAATAGACTTCCGTCAAAATAGTTTGCGTGAGCTATATAAAACTAAATGATAGTGGGTATAGAAAGCTATGTGAATGTAACTAATCATATTTTTAGTAGATGCTCTCTACAACAGTTTGTTATCCGACTGTTAACGCGGCGAAAAATACCACTTTAGCGACCTAGGCTGTTAAAGTCGTCATGATAACCTTAGCGGTGTTTTAAACAAAAACAAAGCGCCGTTCCATTCGGTGTTTCTGCCTCGGAGTGAAATGTCCTCGGTATTATAATTCACATTTTCACAAAACTTGACAAAGTGTTTCGTTTGTGTAGTTGCTTAGAAACGAAATCTGCATTTGTTCGTAATCTATACACATGAAAATAATAATTACCATTTAATGTAAAATCACAATTTTAAGTTGTGCACTCGTTTCCACTTACGCCGTCCCCACAACTGGCATTCTACTGGCCTTTACAGGTGAGGATGTATAGCAAGGAGGAGGTGCGTGTATCTGTTTACCTTTCGCGCATGCAGTTGCATCCTGTTTTACGTGCACGGTTCTAGATTATTCACATATGAATATATAACTTTAAGCAATAGCTTTACTCTTCGTTACTTATAATAACCATGTTAAAATAACACATAGCTAAATAAAACCATGTTTTGTATGATATCTTCATGAACAAATGTTTTAATGGCAACATAATGTAAAACTGAAATACATTATAGCTATTACCAGGCAGAGGGGTTTAAGTAAGTAAACAGAGCAATCGCGTTACCGCACGGAATATAGGTGACGTCAAGTATTGTGACGGGAGTAGTATTAGTCCCGGATGAGCCAATTGTTTTAACGATAATCCTGCCGCTAGGGGCGCTGGTGTCGCTAGTGTCGGTGCGTGCGACGGCGGCGGCGGTAAGTTTGAAAAGCGCCCTGAGCGGTAGGATTATCGTTAAATCGGTTGGCTCATCCGGGACGAGTTGAAAGAATTGAGGAAGTGACGTGGAGTGTTTTGATTGGTTCGTTAATTTGGGGTGGGAGATGAAGGAAGGAAGATGGAAGAGTATGGAGTTGGCGTGATGGAGAGGAGCTGGGTGGCGAGGTGTTGTCTGTGCGGAGGTCGGGACTGAAAGAGGGAAAAGATGGGGAGCGAGGGATAAAAAGTGTAACAGAAAGTGACGTGTGAAGTTGTGATTGGTGGGAATAAGAAGTGATTTTATTGGTGGAAAGGAGCAAATGAAAGTTGTTGATTGGTAAGAATAAGAGAGGTTATGATTGGTGGAAAGAAAAAGGAGTGGGGTATGTTGGAGGTGATGGGAAAGGTAAGTTTTGCTAGCAACAAGATTTGCAAAAGCCTGTCGTGAACTGATCAGCAATTTTTTGAACGTTGGATGGTAGTTTTCTTGAGTGGATAGAGAGATGGGGCGATATGAGATGCGGTGGCGAAAATGGGAACTAAACAAGGTGGTTGAGACAAGAGGTTTAAGGACGAGGAAATTTGGAGGTTAGTGGTGAACATGGCGGTCGCAAGAGGTGGGGGTAAGGAGACGCGGTGGTGAGAATGGGAACTAAAAGAAGATGGCGGTAGCAAGAGGTTAGAAGAGTAGATTTTGAGGTTAAAATAGCGGGAACTAAAAATGGCGGAGGGTCTGCGACAAGGAGATGCGGTGAGAACTAAACAAGATGGCGGACGCAAGAGGTGGGTAAGGAGGTTTGAGGTTACAGTACCAAAACACGAAAGGATATATTCCTACGCCAAGCAGGTCCGAAAAATAATTATGCGTGTGTTACTTACCTGTTACCGGTGTGGATGCGTCACCAAAAGCGCGGCACGCGAGACGGAAAAATAAAAGCAAACTGTTTTTGAAAATGCTTAACCAGCTTTAAGATCAACCAACATCACTACGCACTGATATACCTAGGTTTTTAAAGCGGTACAGACACCCTTTGCAGAGGCGTAATTTAACTATACCAAAAACCTGGTACTGGACCATCGTGATGGTCGCTAGCGTACGTAGGAGCAGGGTTCTCATAGCCGGTCGAAAGCGGTCAAAAACGTGTACGACGTAGGTGTTGGCAGTAGCTGCTGCCGAGGCAACCGTCGAGGTGCGAATGAACGAGATCTGTTCTTGCAGGCAATCTGGTTGAGAGATGAGAGGCGCGGTGGTAAAAATGTGAACTAAATAAGATGGCGGAGGCACGAAGTTGAGGTTAAGGAGCGGCGAGGTGTTGACTGTGCGGCGGTTGGGGTCTGAAAGAGGGGGAAAGATGGCGAACGAGGGATAAAAAGTATAACAGAAAGTGACGTGTGAAGTTGTCATTGGTGGGAATAAGAAGTGATGTTATTGGTGGAAAGGAACAAATGAAAGTTGCTGATTGGCGAGAATAAGAGAGATTATGATTGGTGGAAAGAAAAAAGGTGTGGGAGTGGGGTATGTTGGAGGTGATGGAAAAGGCAAGTTTTGCTACCAACAACATTTGCAAAAGCCTATCCAGAACTCATCAGCAATTTTAAATAACTAGTGTTTCGGGGGTTTTCTCTGGTTGGTAGACGAATGCAAGCTGTTTCTACCATACTTATATTATTCGTCTTTTTCCTTTTTTTTTTTAAAATGACTATTTTTTTTTTTTTTGGGAGTTTTCTGCGGATGGTAAACAAATGCAAGCTCTTTCTGCTTTTTCATAGGTTTTCCCTGGTTGGTAGGCGTTTTCTGTACTGGTTGACGAAGGCGTTTCTAATTTTGGAGGTTTTCTCAGGTTTTTAGCGGTTGTCCCTGCCCGGTAGGCAAATGATGAAGTTTTACCTTGTCGGCGCACGGATACTAGGCACGTACTGGCGCGCACACACACACACACACACACACACAGAGAGACAGACAGACACACAGACAGGCACACACACACGGACATGTTTCCAAAAATGCTTTTTTTTTTTTTTTTTGATTCAGGAGGTCTCAAAACGTGTATTTCCGGTGAAATCTCGGTATCGAATTTTTGGGCGGAATGCAATACTTCCCCTACTTACTATACGTAGTAGAGAAAGTAAAAAAGTATTGAAAAATTTAAGGAAATAACAAGCAATACCTCAAAAGTGTACTATCTTGTTTTCACGGGTTTTCCAGATCGGTAAGCGTTAGAATACTCTTAGAGCTTTTTTCAGGTTTTTTAGCGGTTGTCCCTGGCCGGTAGGCAAATGATAAAGTTTTTCTATAACGTCGTCGTTTTGGCTTGTGGCGCACGGATACTAGGCACGTACTCGCGCGCGCGCACACACACACACACACACACACTAAAATAGTAGCGTATAAAAAAAACTGATGTGTTACACTCACATGACTTTCTCTACTCTTGTACAATCTAATTGGTAGCTTTTAAGCGATAGTCAAATATTTTAACGCTGGTTGCTATGTGGCGAATTCCATTCTGTTTGCATGTTCAGGACATAAAAAAAATGAATAAACGAATTTGAGATAAAGTATAAGTATTGGAAAATTTAAGGAAATAACAAGCAATATCTCGAAAACGGTTCACTCAACAAAAGAAACGTATATGACATAAGTTGTGTATTTTAACGCGATCTACATTTTTTGTGTAGTAAAATTTTGTCTATCTCTTATGGTTTACCAGTTATGCAAAAAGGTCGTTCACAATGAAGAATATTTTTGGAGACATTCCCAGAAAATTCGAGATATACATTTTATTTGACATGACAATATCTTAAACATATGATGTTTTAATCAAAATTGTTAGAGCCGTTTTTGAGAAAATTAAAATTTTCGAAAAATGTTCCATGTAAAGGGTAGTCTGGGGTGGGGGGATTTTCTTGAAAACCTTCGTGTCGCATCTCTGGAAGATACTGAACCTAAATACCAAGTTTGGTGTTTATCCGACTGTTCGTTTTTGAGTTATGCTGTTCACAGACACACAGACACACAGACACACAGACAGACACACACACGGACATGTTTCCAAAAATGCTTTTTTTTTTGGATTCAGAGATTCTCAAAACATGTATTTGCAGTGAAATCTCGGTAACGAATTTTTGGGTGGAATGCAATACTTCCCCTACTTACTATACGTAGTAGAGAAAGTAAAAATGAATAACGCATTTGAGAAAAAGTATAAGTATTGGAAAATTTAAGGAAATAACAAGCAATATCTCGAAAATGGTTCACTCAACTAAAAAAAAATGTATATGACATAAATTGTGTATTTTAACGCGATCTACATTTTTTGTGTAGTAAAATTTTGGCTATCTCTTATGGTTTACCAGTTATGCATACTGAACCTAAATACCAAGTTTGGTGTTTATCCGACTGTTCGTTTTTGAGTTATGCTGTTCACAGACACACAGACGCACAGACAGACAGACACACAGACACACAGACACACAGACAGACACACACACGGACATGTTTCCAAAAATGCTTTTTTTTTCTGGATTCAGTGATTCTCAAAACATGTATTTCCAGTGAAATCTCGGTATCGAATTTTTGGGTGGAATGCAATACTTCCCCTACTTACTATACGTAGTAGAGAAAGTAAAAATGAATAACGCATTTGAGAAAAAGTATAAGTATTGGAAAATTTAAAGGAAATAACAAGCAATATCTCGAAAAACGGTTCACTCAACAAAATAAATGTATATGGCATAAGTTGTGTATTTTAACGCGATCTACATTTTTTGTGTAGCAAACTTTTGTCTATCTCTTACGGTTTATCAGTTATGAAAAAGTCGTTCACAATGAAGAATTCTTTTGGAGACATTCCCAGAAAATTCGAGATATACATTTCATTTCTCTCGACATTATCTTAAATATATGATATTTTCATCAAAATCGTTAGAGCCATTTTTAATACAAAGAGAACGGGATTTCACAAGTGAAACAGTACTGTGATAACGATACCACTGAAACAAAAAAAAAAAATCTGATGTGTAACACTCACATGACTTTCTCAACTCTTGTACAAAGTATTTTTACAAACGCTTATTCCCCATCTAGTTCATGTTAATCGAGATAAACATTTGCAAAATCTATTTTATTGCTAATTTTCTTGTATAAAAAAAAAAATCTGATGTGTAACACTCACATGACGTTCTCTACTCTTGTACAAAGTATTTTTACAAACGCTTATGCTCCATCTAGTTCATGTTAATCGAGATAAACATTTGCAAACTCTATTTTATTGCTAATTTTCTTGTAGATGTAGGGGAAAATATATTTACAAGGGGAATATAGAAAAACAGTAGCCTTTAAGCACATACATATCTCTTAATAGCTGGTTGCTATGTGCAGCACCATTCTTTTTGCCACAGATTAATACTGTTTGCATATCAAAGACAAAAAAAAATGAATAACGAAGTCCCATTTGAGAAAATAAATATTGGAAAATTAACAAACAATATCTCGAAAACGGTTCACTCAACAACAAAAATGTATATTACATAAGATGTGTATTTTAACGCGATCTACATTTTTTGTGTAGTAAAATTTTGTCTATCTCTTACGGTTTTTCAGTTATGAAAAAGACGTTCACAATGAAGAATACTTTTGGAGACAGTCCCAGAAAATTCGAGATATACATTTCATTTCTCACGACATTATATTAAACATACGATATTTTTCATCAAAATCGTTAGAGCCATTTTTTTTAATACAAAGAGAACGGGATTTCACAAGTGAAACAGTACTGTGATAACGATACCAACAAAACTAATTATTATTCACCCACTGAAACACATAAAAAAAATCTGATGTGTAACACTCACATGACTTTTCTCATCTCTTGTACAAAGTATTTTTACAAACGCTTATTCCCCATCTAGTTCATGTTAATCGAGATAAACATTTGCAAACTCTATTTTATTGCTAATTTTGTTGTAGATGTAGGGAAAATATATTTACAAGGGGAATATAGAAAAACAGTAGCCTTTAAGCACATACATATCTCTTAATAGCTGGTTGCTATGTGCAGTACCATTCTTTTTGCCACAGATTAATACTCTTTGCATATCAAAGACAAAAAAAAATGAATAACGAATTCCCATTTGAGAAAATAACTATTGGAAAATTTAAGTAAATAACAAGCAATATCTCGAAAACGGTTCACTCAACAATAAAGATGTATATGACATAAGTTGTGTATTTTAACGCGATCTACATACTTTCGTACTCACCTATAAGATATAGAGGGTAGAGGTCGTACGAACGTAGCACTTTGAGAATTTATATTCAACAGTTGGTGTTACTCCTTAGAAAGGAAGTATCTGCTGATTTTTATTTAATTCTTTACATTTTACATAACACGTATGCACTGGCACAACACAAAAGCACTACACACGATACTCAGTTTTAATATTTGCACTAATAACATCAGGAATAACTGAAGTCTGCAAACAGTCATTTCCCATGTGCAGCCTTACGTACAGAGAACGTGTGTGGCTGATCTATGTGTAAAAAGAGCCTGAGAGCGGATGTACGTCAGCGGTAAAATCTTTTAAATGCATTTTTATTGGCGATGGTAGAAATCGTGCAGTGGTGGATCGTGAAAATTCATATAAATGGATGTATCACCTCATAATAAGCCTCTATATACCAAGAATATTGAGTTTTTAAAAAGTCAGCAACTGTACCTGTGTTTCTATACGTGAACGTCAGATGGCAGCTTCGATACGTGTCCACGGAGACCTTAGTGCTAGGCAACTGTACCTCTGTTTCTATACGTGAACGGCAGATTGCAGCTTCGATACGTGTCCACGGAGACCTTAGTGCTAGGCAACTGTACCTCTGTTTCTATACGTGAACGGCAGATTGCAGCTTCGATACGTGTCCACGGAGACCTTAGTGCTAGGCAACTGCACCTCTGTTTCTATACGTGAACGGCAGATTGCAGCTTCGATACGTGTCCACGGAGACCTTAGCGCTAGGCAACTGCACCTCTGTTTCTATACGTGAACGGCAGATTGCAGCTTCGATAAGTGTCCACGGAGACCTTAGTGCTAGGCAACTGTACCTCTGTTTCTATACGTGAACGGCAGATTGCAGCTTCGATACGTGTCCACGGAGACCTTAGTGCTAGGCAACTGTACCTCTGTTTCTATACGTGAACGGCAGATTGCAGCTTCGATACGTGTCCACGGAGACCTTAGTGCTAGGCAACTGCACCTCTGTTTCTATACGTGAACGGCAGATTGCAGCTTCGATACGTATCCACGGAGACCTTAGTGCTAGGCAACTGCACCTCTGTTTCTATACGTGAACGGCAGATTGCAGCTTCAATACGTGTCCACGGAGACCTTA
Source organism: Deroplatys truncata (assembly GCA_030765065.1). NCBI lineage: Eukaryota > Metazoa > Arthropoda > Insecta > Mantodea > Mantidae > Deroplatys > Deroplatys truncata. Next base: position 106,127,097 of record CM060990.1, on the reverse strand, counting down.
GTGCTAGGCAACTGTACCTCTGTTTCTATACGTGAACGGGAGATTGCAGCTTCGATACGTGTCCACGGAGACCTTAGTGCTAGGCAACTGCACCTCTGTTTCTATACGTGAACGTCAGATTGCAGCTTCGATACGTGTCCACGGAGACCTTAGTGCTAGGCAACTGCACCTCTGTTTCTATACGTGAACGGCAGATTGCAGCTTCGATACGTATCCACGGGGACCTTAGTGCTAGGGAACTGCACCTCTGTTTCTATACGTGAACGGCAGATTGCAGCTTCAATACGTGTCCACGGAGACCTTAGTGCTAGGCAGCTGTACCTCTGTTTCTATACGTGAACGGCAGATTGCAGCTTCGATACGTGTCCACGGAGATCTTAGTGCTAGGCAGCTATACCTGTTTCTATACGTCAACGGCAGATTGCAGCTTCGATACGTGTTCACGGAGACCTTAGTGCTAGGCAACTGTACCTGTGTTTCTATACGTGTCCACGGAGACCTTAGTGCTAGACAACTGTACCTCTGTTTCTATACGTGAACGGCAGATTGCAGCTTCAATACGTGTCCACGGAGACCTTAGTGCTAGTGCTAGGCAACTATACCTCTGTTTCTATACGTGAACGGCAGATTGCAGGTTCGATACGTGTCCACGGAGATCTTAGTGCTAGGCAACTATACCTGTTTCTATACGTGAACGGCAGATTGCAGCTTCGATACGTGTCCACGGAGACCTTAGTGCTAGGCAACTGTACCTGTGTTTCTATACGTGAACGTCAGATGGCAGCTTCGATACGTGTCCACGGAGACCTTAGTGTTAGGCAACTGTACCTCTGTTTCTATACGTGAACGGCAGATTGCAGCTTCGATACGTGTCCACGGAGACCTTTCGCTTCAGGTGACAAAATAACACTAGGCACTTGTGTGCCGTGGTGTAAGCCGCAATCACGGTATTGGTAGCGTGGATCTCCTTGGGGCTCTCCTCGGAGTTACCTCAACACCACGTACATGACCTGGTTCGTCACGGGTACGCAGGTCTGCACTACCACTTTCTCGGCGTTGAGCAGGCCCAGGAGGCGATCGTACCGGTACACCAGCTAGCACGTGGACATGTTATCGCGCTGTGGTGTTGCGTGTGCGAGGTATGGAAACTCAAGGACGCAAAACATGCACGACCGAGGGTTAAAAAGCAGAACAAGTAGTGACGTGGAGCGTTGTGATTGGTGTAAATAAGACGATCTCTGATAGGTGGACAAATTGAAATAACGTGATGTGATAGGCGAAAATAAAATCAAAGGTGATTGGATGAAAAATGACGAGAAGGAATTAGCGGTGAATTTGTGAACTAAGATGGCGAAGATTTTTTTTTTTTTAAAAAAAAGGATAATATAAGTACGGCAACTGTAACGGTTTACGGCAAACGCGCGCCGCGCAATGCGTCACGCCCGGGCATCTTGCTCAATATGATTTTTGTTTTATTGCCCGGGCGTGACGCATTGCGCGGCGCGCGTTTGCCGTAAACCGTTACAGTTGCCGTACTTATATTATCCTTTTTTTTAAAAAAAAAAATCTTCGCCATCTTAGTTCACAAATTCACCGCTAATTCCTTCTCGTCATTTTTCATCCAATCACCTTTGATTTTATTTTCGCCTATCACATCACGTTATTTCAATTTGTCCACCTATCAGAGATCGTCTTATTTACACCAATCACAACGCTCCACGTCACTACTTGTTCTGCTTTTTAACCCTCGGTCGTGCATGTTTTGCGTCCTTGAGTTTCCATACCTCGCACACGCAACACCACAGCGCGATAACATGTCCACGTGCTAGCTGGTGTACCGGTACGATCGCCTCCTGGGCCTGCTCAACGCCGAGGAAGTGGTAGTGCAGACCTGCGTACCCGTGACGAACCAGGCCATGTACGTGGTGTTGAGGTAACTCCGAGGAGAGCCCCAAGGAGATCCACGCTACCAATACCGTGATTGCGGCTTACACCACGGCACACAAGTGCCTAGTGTTATTTTGTCACCTGAAGCGAAAGGTCTCCGTGGACACGTATCGAAGCTGCAATCTGCCGTTCACGTATAGAAACAGAGGTACAGTTGCCTAACACTAAGGTCTCCGTGGACACGTATCGAAGCTGCCATCTGACGTTCACGTATAGAAACACAGGTACAGTTGCCTAGCACTAAGGTCTCCGTGGACACGTATCGAAGCTGCAATCTGCCGTTCACGTATAGAAACAGGTATAGTTGCCTAGCACTAAGATCTCCGTGGACACGTATCGAACCTGCAATCTGCCGTTCACGTATAGAAACAGAGGTATAGTTGCCTAGCACTAGCACTAAGGTCTCCGTGGACACGTATTGAAGCTGCAATCTGCCGTTCACGTATAGAAACAGAGGTACAGTTGTCTAGCACTAAGGTCTCCGTGGACACGTATAGAAACACAGGTACAGTTGCCTAGCACTAAGGTCTCCGTGAACACGTATCGAAGCTGCAATCTGCCGTTGACGTATAGAAACAGGTATAGCTGCCTAGCACTAAGATCTCCGTGGACACGTATCGAAGCTGCAATCTGCCGTTCACGTATAGAAACAGAGGTACAGCTGCCTAGCACTAAGGTCTCCGTGGACACGTATTGAAGCTGCAATCTGCCGTTCACGTATAGAAACAGAGGTGCAGTTCCCTAGCACTAAGGTCCCCGTGGATACGTATCGAAGCTGCAATCTGCCGTTCACGTATAGAAACAGAGGTGCAGTTGCCTAGCACTAAGGTCTCCGTGGACACGTATCGAAGCTGCAATCTGACGTTCACGTATAGAAACAGAGGTGCAGTTGCCTAGCACTAAGGTCTCCGTGGACACGTATCGAAGCTGCAATCTCCCGTTCACGTATAGAAACAGAGGTACAGTTGCCTAGCACTAAGGTCTCCGTGGACACGTATTGAAGCTGCAATCTGCCGTTCACGTATAGAAACAGAGGTGCAGTTGCCTAGCACTAAGGTCTCCGTGGATACGTATCGAAGCTGCAATCTGCCGTTCACGTATAGAAACAGAGGTGCAGTTGCCTAGCACTAAGGTCTCCGTGGACACGTATCGAAGCTGCAATCTGCCGTTCACGTATAGAAACAGAGGTACAGTTGCCTAGCACTAAGGTCTCCGTGGACACGTATCGAAGCTGCAATCTGCCGTTCACGTATAGAAACAGAGGTACAGTTGCCTAGCACTAAGGTCTCCGTGGACACTTATCGAAGCTGCAATCTGCCGTTCACGTATAGAAACAGAGGTGCAGTTGCCTAGCGCTAAGGTCTCCGTGGACACGTATCGAAGCTGCAATCTGCCGTTCACGTATAGAAACAGAGGTGCAGTTGCCTAGCACTAAGGTCTCCGTGGACACGTATCGAAGCTGCAATCTGCCGTTCACGTATAGAAACAGAGGTACAGTTGCCTAGCACTAAGGTCTCCGTGGACACGTATCGAAGTTGCAATCTGCCGTTCACGTATAGAAACAGAGGTGCAGTTGCCTAGCACTAAGGTCTCCGTGGACACGTATCGAAGCTGCCATCTGACGTTCACGTATAGAAACACAGGTACAGTTGCTGACTTTTTAAAAACTCAATATTCTTGGTATATAGAGGCTTATTATGAGGTGATACATCCATTTATATGAATTTTCACGATCCACCACTGCACGATTTCTACCATCGCCAATAAAAATGCATTTAAAAGATTTTACCGCTGACGTACATCCGCTCTCAGGCTCTTTTTACACATAGATCAGCCACACACGTTCTCTGTACGTAAGGCTGCACATGGGAAATGACTGTTTGCAGACTTCAGTTATTCCTGATGTTATTAGTGCAAATATTAAAACTGAGTATCGTGTGTAGTGCTTTTGTGTTGTGCCAGTGCATACGTGTTATGTAAAATGTAAAGAATTAAATAAAAATCAGCAGATACTTCCTTTCTAAGGAGTAACACCAACTGTTGAATATAAATTCTCAAAGTGCTACGTTCGTACGACCTCTACCCTCTATATCTTATAGGTGAGTACGAAAGTATGTAGATCGCGTTAAAATACACAACTTATGTCATATACATCTTTATTGTTGAGTGAACCGTTTTCGAGATATTGCTTGTTATTTACTTAAATTTTCCAATAGTTATTTTCTCAAATGGGAATTCGTTATTCATTTTTTTTTTTGTCTTTGATATGCAAAGAGTATTAATCTGTGGCAAAAAGAATGGTACTGCACATAGCAACCAGCTATTAAGAGATATGTATGTGCTTAAAGGCTACTGTTTTTCTATATTCCCCTTGTAAATATATTTTCCCTACATCTACAACAAAATTAGCAATAAAATAGAGTTTGCAAATGTTTATCTCGATTAACATGAACTAGATGGGGAATAAGCGTTTGTAAAAATACTTTGTACAAGAGATGAGAAAAGTCATGTGAGTGTTACACATCAGATTTTTTTTATGTGTTTCAGTGGGTGAATAATAATTAGTTTTGTTGGTATCGTTATCACAGTACTGTTTCACTTGTGAAATCCCGTTCTCTTTGTATTAAAAAAAATGGCTCTAACGATTTTGATGAAAAATATCGTATGTTTAATATAATGTCGTGAGAAATGAAATGTATATCTCGAATTTTCTGGGACTGTCTCCAAAAGTATTCTTCATTGTGAACGTCTTTTTCATAACTGAAAAACCGTAAGAGATAGACAAAATTTTACTACACAAAAAAGTGTAGATCGCGTTAAAATACACATCTTATGTAATATACATTTTTGTTGTTGAGTGAACCGTTTTCGAGATATTGTTTGTTAATTTTCCAATATTTATTTTCTCAAATGGGACTTCGTTATTCATTTTTTTTTGTCTTTGATATGCAAACAGTATTAATCTGTGGCAAAAAGAATGGTGCTGCACATAGCAACCAGCTATTAAGAGATATGTATGTGCTTAAAGGCTACTGTTTTTCTATATTCCCCTTGTAAATATATTTTCCCCTACATCTACAAGAAAATTAGCAATAAAATAGAGTTTGCAAATGTTTATCTCGATTAACATGAACTAGATGGAGCATAAGCGTTTGTAAAAATACTTTGTACAAGAGTAGAGAACGTCATGTGAGTGTTACACATCAGATTTTTTTTTTATACAAGAAAATTAGCAATAAAATAGATTTTGCAAATGTTTATCTCGATTAACATGAACTAGATGGGGAATAAGCGTTTGTAAAAATACTTTGTACAAGAGTTGAGAAAGTCATGTGAGTGTTACACATCAGATTTTTTTTTTTTGTTTCAGTGGTATCGTTATCACAGTACTGTTTCACTTGTGAAATCCCGTTCTCTTTGTATTAAAAAATGGCTCTAACGATTTTGATGAAAATATCATATATTTAAGATAATGTCGAGAGAAATGAAATGTATATCTCGAATTTTCTGGGAATGTCTCCAAAAGAATTCTTCATTGTGAACGACTTTTTCATAACTGATAAACCGTAAGAGATAGACAAAAGTTTGCTACACAAAAAATGTAGATCGCGTTAAAATACACAACTTATGCCATATACATTTATTTTGTTGAGTGAACCGTTTTTCGAGATATTGCTTGTTATTTCCTTTAAATTTTCCAATACTTATACTTTTTCTCAAATGCGTTATTCATTTTTACTTTCTCTACTACGTATAGTAAGTAGGGGAAGTATTGCATTCCACCCAAAAATTCGATACCGAGATTTCACTGGAAATACATGTTTTGAGAATCACTGAATCCAGAAAAAAAAAGCATTTTTGGAAACATGTCCGTGTGTGTGTCTGTCTGTGTGTCTGTGTGTCTGTGTGTCTGTCTGTCTGTGCGTCTGTGTGTCTGTGAACAGCATAACTCAAAAACGAACAGTCGGATAAACACCAAACTTGGTATTTAGGTTCAGTATGCATAACTGGTAAACCATAAGAGATAGCCAAAATTTTACTACACAAAAAATGTAGATCGCGTTAAAATACACAATTTATGTCATATACATTTTTTTTTAGTTGAGTGAACCATTTTCGAGATATTGCTTGTTATTTCCTTAAATTTTCCAATACTTATACTTTTTCTCAAATGCGTTATTCATTTTTACTTTCTCTACTACGTATAGTAAGTAGGGGAAGTATTGCATTCCACCCAAAAATTCGTTACCGAGATTTCACTGCAAATACATGTTTTGAGAATCTCTGAATCCAAAAAAAAAAAGCATTTTTGGAAACATGTCCGTGTGTGTGTCTGTCTGTGTGTCTGTGTGTCTGTGTGTCTGTGAACAGCATAACTCAAAAACGAACAGTCGGATAAACACCAAACTTGGTATTTAGGTTCAGTATCTTCCAGAGATGCGACACGAAGGTTTTCAAGAAAATCCCCCCACCCCAGACTACCCTTTACATGGAACATTTTTCGAAAATTTTAATTTTCTCAAAAACGGCTCTAACAATTTTGATTAAAACATCATATGTTTAAGATATTGTCATGTCAAATAAAATGTATATCTCGAATTTTCTGGGAATGTCTCCAAAAATATTCTTCATTGTGAACGACCTTTTTGCATAACTGGTAAACCATAAGAGATAGACAAAATTTTACTACACAAAAAATGTAGATCGCGTTAAAATACACAACTTATGTCATATACGTTTCTTTTGTTGAGTGAACCGTTTTCGAGATATTGCTTGTTATTTCCTTAAATTTTCCAATACTTATACTTTATCTCAAATTCGTTTATTCATTTTTTTTATGTCCTGAACATGCAAACAGAATGGAATTCGCCACATAGCAACCAGCGTTAAAATATTTGACTATCGCTTAAAAGCTACCAATTAGATTGTACAAGAGTAGAGAAAGTCATGTGAGTGTAACACATCAGTTTTTTTTATACGCTACTATTTTAGTGTGTGTGTGTGTGTGTGTGCGCGCGCGCGAGTACGTGCCTAGTATCCGTGCGCCACAAGCCAAAACGACGACGTTATAGAAAAACTTTATCATTTGCCTACCGGCCAGGGACAACCGCTAAAAAACCTGAAAAAAGCTCTAAGAGTATTCTAACGCTTACCGATCTGGAAAACCCGTGAAAACAAGATAGTACACTTTTGAGGTATTGCTTGTTATTTCCTTAAATTTTTCAATACTTTTTTACTTTCTCTACTACGTATAGTAAGTAGGGGAAGTATTGCATTCCGCCCAAAAATTCGATACCGAGATTTCACCGGAAATACACGTTTTGAGACCTCCTGAATCAAAAAAAAAAAAAAAAGCATTTTTGGAAACATGTCCGTGTGTGTGTGCCTGTCTGTGTGTCTGTCTGTCTCTCTGTGTGTGTGTGTGTGTGTGTGTGTGCGCGCCAGTACGTGCCTAGTATCCGTGCGCCGACAAGGTAAAACTTCATCATTTGCCTACCGGGCAGGGACAACCGCTAAAAACCTGAGAAAACCTCCAAAATTAGAAACGCCTTCGTCAACCAGTACAGAAAACGCCTACCAACCAGGGAAAACCTATGAAAAAGCAGAAAGAGCTTGCATTTGTTTACCATCCGCAGAAAACTCCCAAAAAAAAAAAAATAGTCATTTTAAAAAAAAAAAGGAAAAAGACGAATAATATAAGTATGGTAGAAACAGCTTGCATTCGTCTACCAACCAGAGAAAACCCCCGAAACACTAGTTATTTAAAATTGCTGATGAGTTCTGGATAGGCTTTTGCAAATGTTGTTGGTAGCAAAACTTGCCTTTTCCATCACCTCCAACATACCCCACTCCCACACCTTTTTTCTTTCCACCAATCATAATCTCTCTTATTCTCGCCAATCAGCAACTTTCATTTGTTCCTTTCCACCAATAACATCACTTCTTATTCCCACCAATGACAACTTCACACGTCACTTTCTGTTATACTTTTTATCCCTCGTTCGCCATCTTTCCCCCTCTTTCAGACCCCAACCGCCGCACAGTCAACACCTCGCCGCTCCTTAACCTCAACTTCGTGCCTCCGCCATCTTATTTAGTTCACATTTTTACCACCGCGCCTCTCATCTCTCAACCAGATTGCCTGCAAGAACAGATCTCGTTCATTCGCACCTCGACGGTTGCCTCGGCAGCAGCTACTGCCAACACCTACGTCGTACACGTTTTTGACCGCTTTCGACCGGCTATGAGAACCCTGCTCCTACGTACGCTAGCGACCATCACGATGGTCCAGTACCAGGTTTTTGGTATAGTTAAATTACGCCTCTGCAAAGGGTGTCTGTACCGCTTTAAAAACCTAGGTATATCAGTGCGTAGTGATGTTGGTTGATCTTAAAGCTGGTTAAGCATTTTCAAAAACAGTTTGCTTTTATTTTTCCGTCTCGCGTGCCGCGCTTTTGGTGACGCATCCACACCGGTAACAGGTAAGTAACACACGCATAATTATTTTTCGGACCTGCTTGGCGTAGGAATATATCCTTTCGTGTTTTGGTACTGTAACCTCAAACCTCCTTACCCACCTCTTGCGTCCGCCATCTTGTTTAGTTCTCACCGCATCTCCTTGTCGCAGACCCTCCGCCATTTTTAGTTCCCGCTATTTTAACCTCAAAATCTACTCTTCTAACCTCTTGCTACCGCCATCTTCTTTTAGTTCCCATTCTCACCACCGCGTCTCCTTACCCCCACCTCTTGCGACCGCCATGTTCACCACTAACCTCCAAATTTCCTCGTCCTTAAACCTCTTGTCTCAACCACCTTGTTTAGTTCCCATTTTCGCCACCGCATCTCATATCGCCCCATCTCTCTATCCACTCAAGAAAACTACCATCCAACGTTCAAAAAATTGCTGATCAGTTCACGACAGGCTTTTGCAAATCTTGTTGCTAGCAAAACTTACCTTTCCCATCACCTCCAACATACCCCACTCCTTTTTCTTTCCACCAATCATAACCTCTCTTATTCTTACCAATCAACAACTTTCATTTGCTCCTTTCCACCAATAAAATCACTTCTTATTCCCACCAATCACAACTTCACACGTCACTTTCTGTTACACTTTTTATCCCTCGCTCCCCATCTTTTCCCTCTTTCAGTCCCGACCTCCGCACAGACAACACCTCGCCACCCAGCTCCTCTCCATCACGCCAACTCCATACTCTTCCATCTTCCTTCATCTCCCACCCCAAATTAACGAACCAATCAAAACACTCCACGTCACTTCCTCAATTCTTTCAACTCGTCCCGGATGAGCCAACCGATTTAACGATAATCCTACCGCTCAGGGCGCTTTTCAAACTTACCGCCGCCGCCGTCGCACGCACCGACACTAGCGACACCAGCGCCCCTAGCGGCAGGATTATCGTTAAAACAATTGGCTCATCCGGGACTAATACTACTGACGGGCATTCTCCTCCCCATCCCAACAGACGGTTTCGTTGCGAATGTTCCATTTATTCGATGCATATATAGACCAGTGACAACTGTGGCAATATGTCTAAAGTAAAGAACAGTTCATACATCAAAAACATCATTACAATAAGCATTGTTTGTAGCGGAATTTGACATGGAACACTTCAGGACAAATGGCGAAACCAACAGATGCAATATTAGAGCTCAAACGATATTTAAAACATCGTGTTTTACAGCCTGTAATTAAATGAAACGTAAGGGACCTGTGACATTATTAGAAAGGAACAATGAGGAAATAGGGCTTTCAACCTCCTCAGCTCCAAACTATGGATCCGAATTCCTTGATGATCTGGGTCGTACGCTAATAAGAGCGGATATTGTTTTTAAATGCATAGCTTTCGATGTAAACAAACAGTATAACTCAGATTTCTATATACTAGCACCTTAATTAAATAATGAGGTAATTTTATTGCACACTATCAATAGCCAAAAATACATTGTTATTTTTTTCATTCTAATACTCCTTAATTTTGGTCTACCTGCTATCGAAATAGGGTGTACTGCCTTCAAACTGTTACGCACATAATTTTGTTTACAGAGAAAACTGCAAGCACTGCCACCTTCTCTCGTCATCAACCCTCGGTGCGTTCCTAGCTTGATGGTTTACTTATTAAAACCCCTCTGCCTGGTTATTACTCTCAAAGAGGTAATTTACTAGACATTGTTGGAATCATCAGTCCAATCTAAATATACAATTAAATAAAACACTGTTTTGCAGAATTTCTCCATGAAAAACAGTGTTTTTAATGACAATATAATGTAAAACTGAAGTAAATTAAGACGCATTATTAAAATAATGCCTAGTAAATGTGGCCTGTTTGAGAGTAAAAAGTATAATATATTACAGTTTTACATTATGTTGCCATTAAAACACTTTTTCACGGAGAAATTGTGCAAAACAGGGTTTTATTATATGTAAGTGTTGCTCAAAGTTGTTTATTCATATGTGAAAAATCTAGAATTGTGCACGTAAAACAGGACGCCTTTGCATGCGCGAAAAGGTAAACAGATACCACACCTCTTCCTTCCTATACATATTGTGGCATGTGCACAGATAATATGATACACGACTCTCTGGGCACTGAGATCAGAGACGGCAGTTTGTCTGTGAGTAGGGGTAAGTCAGGGGAACTAAGTGTTAGGGAGGGGATAGCGTCAGTGACGCTTGTGTGTTAGCGTTGTTTTGAGAGTCAGTGGGCAACCTGCAAGTAGCAAAGTCGTGGAACTGCCATCTCCGTGCAAAGGCAAGCATGGCGTCCTCGCCCGGCAGACACATGGGGTAAGAAATCCATTTTCATATAATAAATAACCATCCATCTATTCTCTTTTTATATTAATTATGATAGTGTAGAGTTCCTTTCTTCCTTCTAAGCCATGTAGCGTCCCTTTTTGCCAGTGATTAATAATATTTTTGGTACTTTCTTTAGCTGCGTTCCCCCGTCGTAGCCTCGCCATTTGAAGTTCTTGTTTAATTTGCCCGTACCTCTTGCAAGCGAGTGTTCTACCCTTCTGTTTATGTGAAATATTTAAAGAGAGGCTACGACAATATTCACCTATGAAAGCCAGTAGAATGCCTCCCAAAGCTGCGGGGAAGGATAAATGGAAGCCTGTGTGCCTAACTCGTTTACTTAGTGTTTTATTTCTTTTATTAGTAAATTGTTACTGCATAACATAGAGTAACAAACGTAATGAACACACTGTTTATACCGAGACAGTAATTTGTTTAATTTTTTCATATATTAACACTAAAATATCTAACATACAACTTTAAACTGCTCTTATAATGTGGAGCTTTTACTAGACACGATTGTACACACCACATATGTACTGTAAAGTCTTTAGCGGACTCACCCGTATTCTAGACTCGGTTTATGCCTCGTCCGGGAACACCGAATTCGTCCGTTAATTGGTGTACAAATAGTTATTTTAATGTTTTATAGACATTAACTGAAAGTAGAAGCTGTTTTATAGCCTATGTCCGTCGGAAAGAACAGTACCTTTTTATGGTTAGATTAGGGCCGGCCTTAGGCACGTGCAACCGGTGCGGCCGTACCTGGCTCCGCGCTTTTAAGGGTCTGCTCCCATTTAGCGGAATTGAATCAAATCGAACCGAATCGAGCTCTTGCCGCTCTAATCTACCGGAATGAAATCGAATCCAAGCATTGTCAAGCTTGAAATCCAAGCATTACCGTGTGCGTATTAGAATAATATTTATTAGTTTTATCATAGAGCTGTGGATAGCTTTCAACTAACTGTATTAGCTTTCCTTCGTTCTTTTGTAGTATTGCAAACAATGTAACACAATATTTCAGCCTAACCTCAAATAAACGGTCGTCCTCCGTGGTGTAGTGTTTACCGTGCTGAGGTCGCGGGTTCAAACCCGGTGGAGTGCGATGGATTTTTTCGGGAGTAAAAATTCTTAGCATGGCTTCCTTCGGAAGGGAAGTAAAGCCGGTGGTCCCGTGTCTTAGATTTACGGCACATAAAAGAACCTCAAGCCTGATAGAGACCTCTGAGCAAAATTACCGGTCTTTCACGCCCAATATAGAATGGGATGCTAAGGACCACAGGAGTTAAAGAGCGCCCATAAATAAAATTATTTTTTTTTCTCAAATAAACAAACGATTTTGATGTTTTAACAACATTGTGCATTCTTTTGCTTTATACGAAGACTCGTGATGACCAGGGATTGTAAGTGAAACAAGCAGTTCCACTTCAGCTGTAGAACAACAATGTTCTTGCCAGTGAATTAAATTTTTGGCTGGATTCGCCGCGCCTCCTTTTACTTGTTTCCATTTAAAATCATTGTAAAGGGAAATTCTGTTCGATTCGATTCCGCTAAGTGGGAGCAAACTTTAAGCGTCCCACGCAAAGAATTAAAAACACTGAGCTGAGTTTTTGGTCTTATAACTGAAATGCAAAAAATGAAGTGAGCTATAATGGAAAGAATTTGTACTTTTGATAACAGTGTAGTGTAATTGTACTTTGAATTTTAATAGCAATGTAGAGTAGTAAAGTAATATAGTAACACATTACTGGACCGAGCGAGGCGGCGCCGCGGTAACGTGTGCTACTCGCATTTGGGAGGTCTCGAGTTCTATCCCAGGCGACCGCTCACTCTGACCCATGAGTTTTTCGTGGTTTCCCCAGGTCGGTAAGCGAACGCTAAGGTGGTTCATCTTCTACCACGACTCTCCTGCTCCTCATTTCCTGTACCCATCCTCTTCCTTGTCATGTTTCAGGGTTGTAGAACCAGCCACTGGGTTGCGGCTGTTCGCTCTGTGGCGGTTTCTTCCTGACGTCGTTCCAGGGACAACTCTGTTGAGACCCGCCTCCGGGTGCTTTCGGACAGGCGCTTCTTCGGGGAACCCCCGGAGGCTCGGGCCTATGGGTGGGCTCTGGCGGCGTTTTATGCGTTCAATCTGGAAACATTAGGGATCCCGTCCATGCTTGCGTCGTCATCCGGATCTGGTCGCCCTTCAAGTCTCTCCTCTCATCCCTTCCTCCCAGAGGTCACGGTAGAAGCACAAGGGGCCGGGTGGCCTGCGTGTGGTGCTCTGCCACGGTATCGGGAGCCCCTCCATTCGACAGTACCTTTACCTTTAACACATTGCTGGTGACTCGGTTTCTTGTCACAGGAAATAGGAATCGTTATTCTCTCCGGCTGCGTGTTTGCTGCGCATTTGTTGGGATTGTTGTGAGTTTAAACGCACGACATATATTTAATGTTTTTCGGTTTCTCAACGATTCATGTGTTGAGTGCATGTTCTATATATGTTCGAATGAAAAGTATTTTTATTATATTGTTAAGTTTAGAGTGCCGAAAACGATATGTCTTGCGAAGGGGACAAATTTTGAAAATACGAATTAGATCTCAAAAAGCCAAGAATAATTTAAACCGTGAACAGGTTTTGAACACACGAAAAGGTGCTTTCGAAAAGTTTCTTTAACCTAAAACTTTCGAAAACTGAGAATGAAAGTGAAGGATTCTTAAATGACAACAGTCTTAACAGTAGTGATTTCTCATCTGGTGATTTAGGTAAAAAAGAAAATAAAGCATTGGATTGTGACCAACCTGCTATCGCACATTAGGTAGGCATAGTAGTGGGATGTAGGATGTGTTTATCGGAGGGTGACCCACTGCGAGCTTGATCTATTGTGGCTACACCCCCAGGAGGCAGGGATGAGGTGAAGGAGCCGTAGGAGGTCGTAGGTCCTCAGGCACACAGAGACGCGCAGAAGTCCCTAATATTTCCAGTTTGAACACCCGCGCACCAGTAGAGGGAATCCTGAGAGAGGGCAACGAAGCGACCCTAACGGGCGGGACAACGCACCCTGGCGTTCACGGGGAGAAATCTTTCCAATATGCAAGCAACTACGCCATCTGCCCGACACCGCCAGCATCGCAGGATCCGAAGACACACCTGAAACGTGAAAGGGAGAGAGGAAATGGGAGAAAGGAGAAATCGTAGTAGAATACACCACCTCGGCATACGCATAAGCGACCAAGGGAAAACCACGAAAAGCCCCATGGTCAGAGTGGGCCGTCACCGGGAGTTGAACCCGGGACCTCCCGATTGCAGGCCAGAGACGTTGCCGCCTGAGCCATCCCGCTCGGTGGGCCTACTAGTGACAATGAAATAGTCACAGATCAAGATCCAGGTACGTGATCCAATACATTAATGTCCCCCTTCATTGACGAAATTGTGCTAAAAGGCCCTGCTGAAGTTATACATTTTGATTACCCTTTAAATGAGAACAGAAGAAAATGTTCGTCTCATTTTTACATAAGAACTTTACGCAATATAGACAACATCGGATATGACTCCTGTATTCAAAATCTACTGACAAAGTTTCTTATGCTTTTGTTGTAAAGATTTTGTATATCCTTCAAAATTTAAATGTACATATAAACTATTTAATTTATTAAAAATAGAAATAAATAACAGTGTAATAATGAATGATTTATAAGAAAGTGCCCTGAGCAAAAACTGTAAATCTTATCTCACATTGAATTTTAATAAAATTTGAAGAAATTCCTAAGTTAAATGTTTTGTGCTTATTATTCTTTATTTATCAGCCTACATATTAGAATTTCATGAATTCTTTGCATACCGCATAAGTAGGCTATAAGACTGGTAGTAATGCTTTGATATATATTAATATGAATCATGGTAGGAGCCCCGCGGTCAAAGTTTGCACATGACTCCACATCAGCTAAGGCCGACCCTGGGTTAGCTAATTATAATCAAAGTGGTTGAATTATTTCCCAAATTACCCTTTTCACACATTTTTTCTCTAAATAATATTAGCGAAATAACCTAACCGTAGGGGCACTGGAATTGCAGAGGTTATAAAGGCGGCGCCAACTAGGAACGTTTAGAAACCTATGTGTTAAACTGAAATAATGCTGTCCACCAAAGATTTGATAGTGGTATATGCGTTCTATTAGGTTTAAATGAATCACAACATGAATCACCTTTCGGGCATCTGTGGATTAAATAAACACGACATTCCCATAGCTAGCGGTAAAAGGACGCGCATGCGTGTTGAATGTTTTGTCGTCTGCTGGAGACGAGAGGTGGCGAGCGGGATCAGTGTGTCAGTGAATCAGCTCATGAAAGGTTGTGGAGGTACTGCTTCTGCCTGTGTGTTTGTCGACGAGAGTACGTGGACACGAGAGTGAAGATGCCCGCTGACGAGGAACTTAGTTCAATTCTCAATAGGCGACAGGCGATCAATGAGGCGCTTGATGAAGGAAAAGACGTGGCACCACAGTTCAAAAATGTGCGAAAGAACATATTCACAGAATTCCATGAAATGTCACGTCGGGAAATCAAGGAATATGAGAAAACTTTTAACAAGTAAGTCCATAGTAATATTTAAATTTGGTTTTTCTTTGATCGTTACTTAAATTTGCTTAATATTACGGCTAAATTGTCATACTTATTGGCTGCAGTACACAGGAACTTTTATAAAAGTGTGTAGCTGAAGTAATCGTTGCATTTTCACTTTCTTTCATCACCTATACAATGTTGTATAGTCATTAATATAGTACAAATAGGCACATTTTAAGCGAAGTTAATTATTTTAAATTTCGTCGTTAATGTAACATCTAAGATAATGTTACAAACTCTGTAAAATGTAAACGTCTTCAATCGAAAGTTTTAAAACATTTTCTGCGTTTAAGAATTTTGCTACTTGTTCTTGAACTAGAAGGCATATGTTATAATGAACAAATGCATACTATTGTATTATGACGAACTGGCAGCATTATGCAGCTCACATCGACCCAATTTAACCCGTTTGTAAGCTCCGAATTTTGGTACCGTAACCAAAAAGCTTCCTATTGGTGTTGCATGCATGCTACATTTGCCTCGCCACCCACTTATTTGGGCGAGACTTTTTTTTAAATTGTGTGCTTATACTTCAGTGGTTAACATTATTACAATACAAAAAAGGGTGTGATATGTATCGAATCTAGGTAATGAAATTTTAAGAAGCATTGACTAAAGTACATTAACCGGTCATAAGTAAGGGTACATTGCATGTATCATAGCCGAAATGGCAAAAATGTATACGATATTCAGTGGTGCGAGTTCTATTTAGATGTACATTCGTTTTGTCGAAATGTGCAAGTTTTCAGATACATTTTCCGGTATTTAACTGTAAAACGGCGCCCTTAAATTTTATCTAGGCTTAACCCTGGGACCCAGGTAATCCTCGGCAGCAGTGTAAATTAAGCATTAATAAATGTCATAGAAATGGTGGTAGTATTTGTAGTAAAAATTTAAAATGTCTGTATAGCATTCTGCCTATGTATTTCGATATTGTTCCGCATCTCTCAATAGGCCCGTGATCGCTATACATATAACACTCGCTCATCTGAATTTTCTAAATTGCTTAGGATAAGTGAATAAACATAAGACGCAGTATTCTTTGTTTGCACAGTTTAACACATTTGAACGCAAAATTAACACAAATATGTTCGCTGACGTAAACAATGTTCGCCATTGTTGTGTGACATGCGCATGCATTCCACCCGAGACACAATGGGAGCTTTCCTTCTATTGTTAACATTGTAGATCAAAAAACAATTCGCTGGCGTGCGTTCCTTAACAATGTTTGACATAGATAAACTTAGGTTTATGACTCAAGGCAGGTTAGGTTAGGTTTAGTTCTTTAAAAAAAAACTTACGTTAATTAGCAACCAGTAATTACGCCAAAGCACGCTCAATTCGCTCGCGTGCGTTCCTTAACATGGCAGAACCTACCTCAAAATGTTGCAAGATTTTGCTATATAAAAGAGGCAACTAGTTTGGGCGGTCAGGTGGACCAAATTCCTTCGTCGAGACATCTACAAAACCAACTCATTACTTCTAAATTCCTCTACATATTGAATTTCATTGATTACGTAAGTATTATGCATGCTATAGCTACATTGACATTTACGGAAGTTTGTATTGCCATGCTATTCTAACGAAAACGTTTAGCTCCCCTCCCCCCTCTTGTATTGCTTTTCATTTCTGAGATATTACGCATTTCTGGCTTATAGCTGTTTCCCAAGGTAGGATAAGATTCGATAAGAGTCCAGGCCGGAGACACTATTGAGGGCCCTAAGCCGCAAGGTGTATCCCAACGTTGAGGACCCTAGCTGCAAAGCCGAGCCAAGGGATGCTTTTTTAGAAGTAGAGGAGTGGCGCAGTTACGGCCAGACGACAGGGCGTAGCATTAGGATCTGCGCGTCTAAAATTCGAATGATTCATGCTCACATCGAATCAGCGCCTGAGGTTAAAAAAGCATAGGTGCAGAACAATTTGTACAAGTGGTGAAATTGCAACTTAGAAAATAATTTGGCCCTCAAGGATATGTTAATATACATTAATACAGAATTATAATTGGCGCAACAGTTCTAGACATGTGAAAATCTTAATGACAGCTATAAAGCGAGTTACTTAACAGATCAGGTGGTGACCGGTCGTCTGCATGCTGCAAGAGTGCGTAGACAGTCGTCAAATATCCGCACACCGGTTATGCACTGCACTGATAAACTTAGTTATATACAGTATATTAAAATCCACGCTGTAAAAAGCGCTTAATATAAAAAACACTGTCAATCATTGCCTCCAATTCTTCCACACCTGACAACCCTTCCTCTTCTACGGAATCACTCACATCATTGCCGTCATCACTGCTGTCGCTACTTTCTGCACCATTATCCTGGATGAGAATTCTATTTGATTTTCTGCAATTCCATATTTTTTCGAAATAATGATTCTTAATTTATTCAACATGTCGACATACATTTTCCCATTCTGGCCTTCCAATTTCAGCAAATCGCTGGCGTTATAACTGATCCACATCTTTTAATTTAAAAGTGATATTTATGCATGCCACCCATTTTTTTATATCGGCCCAGATTAATTCGATTGGATTTAGATCTGGTGATACGATGGCAGTCTTAAGTACATTATGGCGATGTTGTATTAATGCCTGGTCAAGTATGTATGACTTCTGAAGCTGTTTGTTGGCTTTAATTAAGTTATATAGATTTGTATTACTCATGCTTTCATCTAAAGCTATATTATGTCTAAGTAACCAAGCTCTCATTTCTTCTTTCAAGGAATTTGAGGTAGATGTTATATCAATTTGAGTGTTGACGGATTGTGAAGCATTGTCGATAACCAGAACAGACCCAGCAGGCATATTAGGTATCAACATGGCGTTGATTCACTTCATGTAATTTTCTGTATTCATTTCTTGATGAAAATCTCCTGTTGTTTGTTGCGACTTGTAAAAGAAGGGCATTTGGAACGAAGCCGATCTTTCCAACAGCATGAACGATAATAAGTATTTGCCCTTTAGCAACAGGTACCTGCAAATCTAATTCGCTATCGTCACTCCAACTTTTAGATGCTGTATGACTGCTGTGTGTGTATGACTCATCTTCATACACTATAGTATTTTTCTGAGATTTGTATTACTACCTTGAAGATTTATGCTGATATAAGTACATATAAAATTATAGTCATTTGGAAAGGTAGAATCAGACTGAAAAATTCATTGCCATAGCCAGTATTTGAACCACGGATCTTAGGCTTACCGTGCCGTTGCTCTAATCGACTAAGCTATCATGGCAACATTTATTTTTTATTTTTTATTTATTGTTTATTTATTATTATTATTATTATTATTATTATTATTATTATTTGGCTTTTCTGTTAGAACTCTATTTGATTGCGTTTTCTTCCACTTGAACCCTAAATCTTTTATAATTTTTCTGAGATTTGTAGCACCACCTTGAAAGTTTATGCTGTCTTTCAGCTTGATGAACAATCTGCTTATTGTTAGCATAGTTTTTTCTTCCAAATAGAAATTGTGAATCGTGCGCCGAATGACGCATTTGTCGAAATCGTCTATTTCTGTAATACGTTTAGGGACCTTATGTTTCTTCCCAGGTGTGTCAAATGGTACTCTTTCATCCATATGTTCTTTTTTTCTCTTATCTTTGAAAATTCTGAAAACGGAACTGAGTGAAACACCAGTTGCTTTGGCTTTTCTTTCACTCTCTTAAGGCTTTTGTAGAACTCTGGTGAACATATATTTTCTTCCTTAATCTCTGCTTCTTGCTTCATGAAGTCGAGGACATTTGCAGCTATTTCCCTACTTTGACTATGTAACACCTTACCACTTAACTTTGAAAACGTAGGAGCCATGGTTATAAATATAATATAAGCACTATTTAGGTACTGCTTGCTCTCTTTGAAATTACAACCAGATGCAGACACTTTCTATGCAGACTGTATGTATTACGCACTGTGAGTAAGCAAAGGTATTTTATCGCTTTCGTTGATTAAGCTCAACATAAATCATTCCTAGGCTCGGCAGCTGGGCTGGCAATCACGGTCACGATTCCAGAAGTTTTGTGCGAGCTATAATGTACATTACTGTGCAAAAGAACAGAAATATTGGGTATCAATTTATTGCTTTATTTTGATGACTTTTTTATTTTTGATAACCTTATTTAATGTCACCTAGTAGCACAACAGGTAAACAGCAGGTTGTACATTTATTTTATCGTAAGCAAACATTTGTTTAATTAAGACACTAGAATTGTTATACGTGAAACAGAATATCAGTATGTATACATTAATTCCACATATAGGAAAGTATTAACCATGAGTGACTAAACATTTAGGTATCTACATTATGGTGACAAGTTGACATCTATGATAATTTGGTCGATTCAGCTAATTGTGCGCGAAGATCTGCAGGAATTTCTGAGCGATTCCAAAAATGGAGTAATGGCCACAGTCGATCTTTTGGTATTCCCCACCAAAAGATCGACAAGAACAAACTAGAACCCAATTTTCGGTAAAATTCTCGTTAGCCTGCGTAACTTTCGAGCCTTTTAATCCCCATTCATGCCGAGATTCTCGTAGTATCACTGATGTTCCCTGAGACATTTTTTACTTTCCCTACCACACGCCTAGTAGTTAAGAGAAAGCATAGTATTCCACCCAAAATTGGATAACGAGATTTAACTGGAAATACACGTTTTGAGGCCCCTTGAATAAAAAAACACCTGTGAGAGCAACAATCAGCATAACTCGTAAAACCAAAAGTTGGACAAGTACCAAACTTGGTATAAGTTCAGTATTTTTCAAGGATGCGACACGAGATTTTCAGAAAAATCCCCCACCCTAAACTACTCTTTACATGGAAATATTTTTAACTTCATTTTCTAAAAAAATAGCTAATGGTTTTGATTAAATATCATATATTTATATACAAGGCAAAATGTATATCTCGAATTTTCTGGGAAGAACAGAACCTGTTAGGCCCTTCATTTGGAAGGGAATGTTGTATATTTTATATAACTGGTAAAAGTTGAGAGACAAGAACGTACTAAAAGATAAATGCAGATATCTTTAAAACGCGCAATTAATTTGAAATAGCTTTTTTTATGGCGTCAGCATTTCCGAGATATCCGTTAATATTGATTTAAATTGTTCAATTCTTAAAAAGAAATCTCACGAGTTGCTTCACGTGACTTTCTCTATCCTCTGTATCTTATTAGTGGATATACAAATTATTCTTACGAAAGTTTATTTTCCTATCCACTTCATTTTAATAGAGATAAGCCTTTCCGAAAATAACTGCATTACACATTTCGTCAAATATAAAGGGGATAGCGAGAGTCAAATGTTTAACTGGACGCTCTGTACTGGCCCTAAATTCCATACTCGGACATCGCGAGAAACAACTGAATATCGAAAGGACTTGTAAAAGAATGACAAAGTGTTGAAGAATTCGAACCATTAACAACGGATATCTCGCTAATGGCTGATGCCACAAAAAACTTTATTTGAAATAAATTGTGTTTTAAAGAGATCTACGTTTTTTGGTGGTGCGTGTTTGTCTATCGCTTAACGTTTACCGGTTATGGGCCATTCCTTGTGAAATCGAACGGCAAAAAACTCGCATTTTTTGTGTATTGTAATTTTTTCCTATTGAGGGGTGCTAAGGAAAGCACATTTATCAAATATTAGCATCTAAAAACTTAACGGTTGTCACGTTATTGAACGATAAACGTATCGCATTAATTCATTTTGTCGCATTTTAAGTGTGCATAACTCCGAAACCCTTTATTTCAGAATATTGTACCAAATCTCATTTTGTAGATAAGTCTGCATTTCATTATAGCATATACTAATTGTTTTTATAATATTCACAAAAATCTATATACAGTTTTTGCTTATTTTAAGCGTCACCTGATTTTTATAAAACTAAAATATTAAATTGAGAATAATCCTTAATGTCATTAAGAGAAGGTTGGTAAAGTGGTCATGTTTTGGGTGTTCGTAGATATAACACAAAACAGTGAGGTTGATGTAGGATGATCACCAAGTGCTCTGTGAATCTATGAGGAAATACTCAGAACCGCATGCTGCTAAGTAAAGCGTTCTCGTTGACCATGCACAGCAGCATGCTTGACCTTCAGTTCAAAACAAACTTGCGACCGCGACCATGAGGGTGAACAGTAATTTATTTTTTTTAATTATTTTAGACGAAACCTTATCGGTGATCATTACAATAAAATATATGTTTGTGTTTAAATTACGGAATCTTGCATATGCAATAAAATTATTTTTCTAAATCCGTAACCCTCTACACTTAAATAAAAATAAGAACATGTTTACTTATCAGTATGAAATTAAAGTTTAGCTAATCAAAATAAAACTCGATTTAAATAATTAGATTTATAGGCTTCAGAGTTATAACAGCTTGAAGTTGGAAATTTTAGGAAGACACGATAAATTTGAACAATTTTAATTACAAAACTATGATGATCTAAATTTTAAGTGTTTACATAAAGCATTTTACCGGGTTGGTCTGCAAATACAAAAAGTTTCGTTTCGTTTAAAAATGCAAGGTCGATTTGCCTTCTATTTCGGACGATTTGAAATGGAATGTCCCTTACACACGATTATACAATATTCCTTCCGAATGAAAAGGATTTCACAGGCTATTCCTAGAAAATTCAAGATACACATTTTGTTTACAATGTAAATATCTTTAATATATGGCATTTTAATCAAAATCTTTAGCCATTTTTTATAAAATCTAAAATTTCGAGAAAAAAAAATGTTTCATGTAAAGGATAATTATGTGTTGGTGGAGTTTTCTTGCAAATCTTCGTGTCGCATCTTTGCAAGGTACTGAACCTAAATACCAAGTTTGGTATTTATCCTACTTTTCGTTTTTGGGTTATGCTGTTCAGACACACACATGGACCTTTTTCTAAAAATGTTTTACATATATATATATAATTTTTAGGTGCCACAAAACATGCGTTTCCGGTGAAATCTCGGTATCTAATTTTTGGGTGGAATGCAATACCTTCCCTGCCTACTAGGTACATGTTAGAGAACGTAATTATAATGTCCTGTTGCTATTCACTTGTCTCTCGCGATGTCGTGCAAGGACAATGGAATTTAAGCCATAGCTCCCGTTCTTTAAAGCGTGATTATCGATTCGGCTTGCTCTATTCCGCTTGTACGTACAACGAAATGTGTAGTGAAGCTATTTCTGCAAAGGTTTATCTCGATTAACAGAGGGACATCATGTGGCTGACCTCAGATTAAGTTATATTGTTTATTATATATTTTATCCTGATTCTGAATAGCATTTCTAATGCTGAACAAATGTATAAAAAGGATGAAGCAGATAAAAGAAAAGAAAGAAGAAAAAAAAAGCTTTCGGAAGGAGGGAAGGTAGGAGAAAGTCAAGCGATTGTAACACGTCAAATTTTTAGAAGTTGTAGTGGGTTTCGTTAGAAATTAATTTATATTAAGACGTCGCAACAGCGGCTGAAGCTGACCCCACACACGCCTCGCACGACTTCAGTTCTTTTGCCCGCTTGCTAGGCGTTCATATCTTCGGTATAAACCTAATTAGCAACACTACGTTTTTTTTTTATTTTCTTTATATTGAAGGCTTAAATAAAAAGACGATAGTGCATTTGTGTTATTAACTTCAATAAAAAGGCTATTGAATTTCCTTAGAAATAAAAATTCCTATTTTATTTCAGTTGCTATCACTGAATGCTTTGATAAGCTTTTTGTATGACTAATGAAATACTGTACCTTTTTGGGTTTTACATTCAATGCATAATATGTAAACGTTTAAGTTAAACAATTTGCTTTTATTGTTACATTGAAACTTAGTGTTTTGGTTTGCTTTCATTAAACATGAATTTCGCTGAAAATACACGAAAGAACTGTCTTTGGAAATGAGAACCACTAGCAGGTAGTATCATTTCCGCAGTGCAGTAACAATTTCACAGCGGCATCGGAAACAGAGCGCATTCTGTTCTGCTGCGCTCCTGACCTTATTCATCAAGAGTGATGTCCTCACCCACTTGAAAGGGAAAGCGCAAGCGCCTGTTGCCAACCTCCACATTTCAAAGAGTTTTTTAAATTTATTTTTCAAGCTATGAAAGAAAGAAAGAAAAACGTATCAATCACTTTCGTCGGTGTTCTTGCTCGTCGAGATTTATCTCCGGTTTTAAAGATCTGTACCCCTTACATATACCCCAGTATATTATATAGCATGGAGCTTTGTATCTAAAAGTGACATCTGATGTATTTTCCTTAAAATAATTGATATAGTACCACTGAGTATGCAAATTAAAATTTTAAATAAAGTGCAAAGCCGAATGTTAATTTTTCACATTACTCCACTGAAGTATTATGAATAGTGAAATGCTGTGATCACATTTTATAATTTCAGGATTATGTAAATCTGTAGCATTAAATATTGCTGTTAACGGCTATCCCAAACTCCACTGAAAAGGAGTCGATTCCGGTGTTGACGTTAATTTGACCACTTTATCCGCCAGAATATTGAATTTCTTTTCCGTTATTGCACTGTGTTGTTTTATAAAACAGTAAGACTTGTTTCACAACCACGGTTGCTTATCCCGCAACTTTTATCACCTCCATTTGTTTTTTTTTTTTTTTTTTTTTTTTTTTTTTTGGCGTTTGCCTTACGCTGCATAAAGCACGCTCTGTGATCATTTGTTTCCCGGATAGATATCAGCTGAAAATGGCGTTTAGCACTTCAGTAAGCCAATGAATACTTTATTGTATTTATTTCTAATCTTTGCACACTTCCTTCAAATTGTGAAATAGTAACTCAAATCCCACGTGAGTTTTGATTTTCTCTGGATAAATAAAACCTCAATGCATTGATACATGCCCGGTATCCAGTTCGGAATCTCTCTTTGTGGACAAAGGCCGAAGCGTTAATTTTGTCTTTTATGCTAAGTAAAGGATTATCTTATCGGCGTTCTGAAGATTTAAACACCAAATTAACGGGCTTTAATTTGATGGTCATAAAGCGAGTCATTGTTGCGTGTTACATCTGTCAGTTCCAGCAAATTAAAACGTCGCTTTAGATAAACTCACCATTAAAGCGTGTTATGTTATTAAAACATCAAGAACCAAGAGCTCGTTTTTTAGACGTAGATGATACGCCAAATGAAAATATTAATAACTAAATTGTACAACATATCGAGATGGTTACGAATGTTATTTGTATAATAGCAGGACCCGTAGCTCTGCTCGTGCTATTGCGTTAAAAATTAAAGATTCTCTCTCTCCGACACTGTATCTCCTCTCCACTGTCCCTCCAGCCCCGTATCTAACTTGCACGTGATGTGACGTATACAAAACCGGCAATAAAGTTGTTTTTCCTTGGATAATATAAATTAAAAACAAATTCAGTACACAAACTTGTGCCGCCTATTGTGCTTGCAATGCGATCGGAATTATACCGATTTTCGTAATCGTTTACGTACACCAGACGCAGCGAAAACGGGATTCGCGAGCCATTTCGACGCCAGTCTCTCTCCTTCTGTGGCTGGCTGTGCAATTTGTATTCTATGTGTTGTCATGCGTGTTGCATGTTTGGCGATTCGGCGAAAGGAGCTATTTTCGCCATTTCCAACAGGAATAATAGTAATGAAAGCTGGTTTAGCTTATTCATCCTACGGAAATTTTGTAAATGGCATAATTAAGAAACGTTATGCTCATTAACTTTTGTGGCACTTTTGAAAAATGTAATGAATGATATACGTAGTTATTTTTATGTTGTGCCATATTAGAAACTACCTCCTTTTGGTAACGAAATTTAAGATACCACATTACCTTTTTAAGTGGGAGCTATTTTTGCCTGAAAAAGTAACGTGAATACAAATAACATTTAAAATGCAGTTTTTTGCCTGGGTGTATCCCATTATGTGCTAGTAGTTCTTCAAAACCGTAAATCACCACAAATATTTCGTTTACTGCTTAATTGTATGTATGGACTAGCTGTCTTACCCGACGCTTTATAGATGTATTTCTTTAATAAGGGGTTGAAATGACAAGGATAGTTTTTGAAAAGCGTGAGTAGCATACTGTTTCAGCTGAGACTTGAGTAAGTGTCCAGAGTAATCAATTATGCAGACTTGTATGTAAGAGGTCGAAAAATCAGAATATGGATAACATTTTTAAGATAGCCTATAATATTCCCTTAGCTCTATAGTGTAGGTGCACAACTTTGTGCACAGGTTGGTCAGTCACTGCAGTTTTGAAAATAAGAGTAGGATTAATTTTTTAAAAAAATCCAAGATTGTATAGTCTTTGGAAGATAAAAGGAAAGTGTAAATTTTGTCAGGTACAATGGTACAGTGTTTTATACGGGTAGATTAAGGAGGTTAAGAAGGCAAAGGGTCATGGAATTATGCATTTTTGTTTTTTAATTTTAAATAATCCTACAGTTTTGACAATTAAAATGCTATATAACACTTGTTGCTATAGGAAGTGGAAACTATTACAGTTTTTAATTAATGCTGAACCCTTTAAAAGGGGATACTTTGGCATAAATTTGCGAATCTTTGAACTGTTTTTTTCCCCAGAAGAGCAGTTAACATGGAAGTTTCGACTCTGTACGGGATTTTCTTTAATTTACTGTGTTGGCTACTGCTGCTTCAAGATGGCTGATGTTTGTTTACTTCCTGTTATAGTATAACACATGACAACAGTGACTTTATATTGGTATTGTTTTTGCATTACTTTCACATGTGTGCTTATTTTGTGATAATGACGAAAAGCAAGAGGATTTTCTAGAAAAGGAACAGGGTTGATAAGCTTAAAAATATCGGTAAGCCGAATAAAAATCCTGAAGTTGAGGACATAACCCACAATAAAGACAGTACTTTTAGTTCAGCAAAGGTGGTCAAACCATCATTGGAACTAGTATGAAGAAATGAGAGATAAAGATTGCATTGATGATGGTAATATAATAATTGATATTTGTCTTTTTAAAAAAATTTCTAAATGAGTATGTTGTGTGCAAAATATGCCATGGGTCAATTATATTTTCAGTAAGTGCATTTGCTGGTTTAACAGTAAATCTGGAATTAAAGTGTCAAATCTGAAAATAGGAGTTCCTCCATGAATTCAGAATTAGTACAACTGTATGAATATGACAAAAAGCTAGCATTGTATGAAATTAACCTATGATTGGCCTTAGCAGTTAGGAAGGGCTAGACATCTGGGCACACATTGCATGGGTATGATGAACTTAAACCTCCATCAACATTTCACAAATGTGTAAATGTAATAGGTCAACAGTTGAAGATTTTGTAAACAAAGCATACTAGGAGGCTGTAGAATGTAATTTTGGCAAAAAAAAGAAGATTTAGCAGCTGCTACAGATGGCGCATATCAAGAGGATCTATTTTTCAGAAATTAGATTAACTACAGCAACAAGTGTTGATATAGGGAAAGTGCTAGACATTTCTATCAAGGGCAAGTATTGTAAATGTACACATAAAGTAAAAAATGTTCAAACTGACACTTTTATTGCAAATTATCACTGAATAAGTGGTAGAATGGAAACAGAAGATGCAAAGGAAAATTTCAAATTCTGTTGCTTTCGTGGTGTGCAGTAAAAAAATACCTGGGAGATGGTATTATTAAATCTTTCAAGATAGTGTCATAAGAAAAGCCTTATGGGGACATGCAGACTTCTAAATTAGGAGTTGAAAGCATTCTGGGTAAAAAAAAAAGATTGTACAGATTATTAAATGGTGTAGATTTGTATGCGAGGATATGAGATGTACTTTTTGAAAATTTTTGCCCAGTCCTATAGCTCAAATGCACAAATCTTTGACCCGATTGGCCAAACAGAGTATTTGTTTGTATGTGAGGGTTTAAAATAAAGGGTAAGACTAGTTTAGATATTTTAAAGGAGCTTTTTAGTCTGTCCAAAGTAGTGGTATGTAAAATTTGGGCTCAATAGTGTGGTCATCATTGAGCACATAGTCGTGTGTGGCCTTTGCCAATGTATTGCTAAAGCGATTTTGCGAAATTTTAAACCTAAAACCATCCCTGTAAATAAATAGTATTTTTTTTTTATTTTTTTTTTAGTATAAACGTGCACACTAAATGTTCAAGCATTTCCAGCTGCATTTCGGACATACCCACGTACACAAACACGGATTTAACGCTTTATAAGGTAGATAGCTTGGGGTAGTTCTGGAGGAAAGTAAGAAATACGTAGTTAGGAACTCTAAAATGGATTCGTAAAGTAAATGATAAGCCTTTGTTGGACAATATATTTTGCATGAATATTGTGTGGGGTGGTACCATGAAATAACGCCCTTTCTGGCAAAATAAAAGCTCAAGGAACGATATGATTTATTTCAACCAGTAACTATATACAGCGATATTTACAATCCTGCATACAAATCCATATTAATCTACGCAATTAAGATTAACATTTAGATTATCCCTTAAGAGTTGCGTATACCTAACTAGATTCCATTATATGTTAACAATCTTGAGGAATGTTGTGATGCTGGGTAATTTTGTAACTTTGAAGAAAATGAATCAGCTCATTAGTGTTCATAAGTACTTCAGTTAAGAAATGACACGAGAGAGTACCTTATGTTCTACCGCAAACAAGGCCATGGAAAGTTTGTTCCGAAATAAAGCAGCTCTGCATTGAAATGCCTTGGAAGCTGTAGAGGAACTGACATTGACACACCTACACAATTGCCATAAGTCATACAGCTAGACAAGACGACGACCTTTGCCCGGATTAACCCTATATCACTGCATAATATTACTCTTCAAAAGGCAATTTACAAATTTATAAGAGATGTCGCCTTTTTTTTTCAAAGAATATTGTTGTAAAAACATAGGAAGAACATATTTGTTTCCGAATGGTAGACAAGGAGACAAATTATGTTCAAGGATGCTATTATTTGTAAGTCATTCAGGAATAAGACAGCTGTCTCCAGACACCTAGAAGATTAATGTTGTGATAGAATGTTGAAAGCAGAGTTTGTTCAAAGGAAATAAATTTATTAAAAAAACTGCTGCTGATTAAGAAAATGTTGTATCCTATCGGATGATTTTGAGAGAACAGTAGAAGGGTAGTTCATGCAATAATGTCGGTTGTTTCTCGTAAAAATTACTGCATGGAAAAAATAGTAAAATTTATATATTTGGTGCTTGTTCCGAATCAACGGCCTCCGTTATAAACTGTAATAATCTGGAAAGAATGGCAGAGAAAGGAAAATATATTCAAGGAATAAACATAAACAAAGAAATGAATGTATGAGGAAATAAGTGGAACAGAAATCGTTTACAGATACAACTGAGGAGCATCAGCTCAAGTGTACAACGTATGGACGAAGGAAGAAAAGCAAAGCAAGTCCAGGAGATGGTTAATGGGAGAATAGGAAGGGGTAGACCAAGGGTAACATTGAATAGAAAGAATAGGGGAAAAGAGAGGGAAGATGGAGATGAGGATGAGCAAGGACAGGGCGTTGTGGAGACGGACAACTGGTGCTGTGCCCGACGCTTAACAGCAGGAAGGGCAAGAAGAGGAAGAAACTTAAGCCTACAAAATATTTAGGCGGCCTTAATTATATTCTGCAAACTGATTTTCCAAACAATACAAATGATTAAGAACAATTGCATATAAAACATGACCGTTGAAAGGTAAGAATTTTAATTTCCATCCAACAAATCTTATAAAGCAAGGGTGGCAAAAATGCCTTCCTCTCGCGAGTCATCAAATGTGCAACACGCACTACACCACTCAGCAGCACATGGAAAGCAAATGAATAGACGGCTAGAAAAGGAGTTGCGCCTGCGAGTCACAGTGCCTCGCGAGTCGCGCTTTCGCCACCACTGATAAAGTGTTATCGATTATGCAAAGTTCATAATGAAACTGTTAACAATACTAAGGATACTTTGTTCATTTCCAAACTAAATACAGAATTTATAGCAAAGCAACAGTTTAAAAAAATAGGAGATAAATCGGCAAAGAGAAATGACACGTGTCATTCTGATGTGTACCCACTCGGTATTAAAGGGAAAATTGATAGGCAGCTCTAAAATATCCTGCGGAATAAA
The DNA here is from genome assembly GCA_030765065.1 of Deroplatys truncata. NCBI lineage: Eukaryota > Metazoa > Arthropoda > Insecta > Mantodea > Mantidae > Deroplatys > Deroplatys truncata. The sequence goes on along the minus strand of CM060990.1, from coordinate 106,097,644 downwards.
TTTAGAGGGAGCACTGAAGTACTGTGCGAAACATGGGTTTTGAGAAGCAGAGAAAAATCAAGATTAGAAGCAGCCCAAATTAATTTGTAGGATCGTCTTTGGGAATATATCAGAACAATTAAGCAGGAATATAAAAACAAGAGTATAACTAAGAGATTGTAGTAGAAGAAATAAGAATAAAAATAAATTGAAACGGCTACTTCAAGATATAAAAGACAAGCTCTGAATCGGAGTCGCTGGAACGATTGGACGATACGAAGGACGAAGTTACCTAATTTGAGTACCTTGGAACAGGTCTAAACCTTGATTAGAAGAAAACTAGTAGGCGACTTTTGCAGTAACAGTTTTCTAACAGGATAATGCTGAATTTCCATAAGGATCAAAACGCTATCCCAGGCGACAGTTGCACTCAAGACTGTTGAAAGTAAACCGTAATAAGCGATAGTTATTTTCAGGGTAATACTAAAGCAGCTTTGTATTAGGCCTCAAACATTCCAACTGAAATGAGCACGAGAAATGTTGACACACATGGTAACCTGTTCTTGCCAAGTGTAGTGCCTTTTACGTGTTAATTGTTCGTGAAACAAGCCCCATTGTGCGGAAAAAGCCTAAGAAGAGAGTGCTACCATAAATATAAAAGCCGAGGAAAATGAGTCTGTAATAAATGGTATTATTAAAATGTTAATTCTTCAGTTTAAGTGCGTTGTTACACGTCAAAAAATAAGTGGTTAGGAAGTAATTATCAGTTTGGACCTAACTGCTTGTGAAATGGAGTAGTTCAAGGAGCCCCGTGAAAGTATTGCTGAGACACCAAGGGCGTCAAGAACCAAACATTTTGGAAACCTAGTTCTTAAACTGATTACCCTCATCCTCGTAGGATTTACACCTTTGAGCACTTACAAGCCAATGCCTTGGGTCAGTAGCCTGTCGAGGAGCAAGCAAACTCTGGATCATAGCATACCCTTGGCAGTGAAGAAGAAGAAAATGGAAATGTAGTGGTGAAAGGGATGATAGGAAAATTCACATATCAATTTTTTCAACCCAGCATTCGCCTAGCGACCGAGGAAAACCGCGAAAAAACCTTCGGTCAGATTGATCGGCGACCTTCCGAATGCGCACCACAGACGTTACTACCTGAGCCATTCCATTCGGTGGAAAGCTAGTGTACCATTTGTAACAGAAAATCAATCGATTGATGATTTACCCTTTATACGAAATTATACAAATTGCTTTCAAGTGAAGCGTACTTCATAGGCTATTTTCAGAAAATTCAGGTATGCATTTCATTTGTCATGGAAATATCCTAAACATGTATTTTAATCAAAATCGTTATAGCCATTTTTGAGAAAATCATAATCTTGTAAACATTTTCCATATTAAGAGTAGTTAGGGGTGGGGGATTTTCTTGAAAATCTTCGTCTAGCAGCTGTGGAAGAAATTAAACTCAAATACCCAGTTCGGCATTTATCCGGCAATTCCTTTGCGAGTTAAATTGTTTAGACACACACGGACCTTTTTTAAAAATGTTTTTCTTAATCAGGAGGCCTCGAAACAAGTATTTCCGATGAAATCTCCACATCAAATTTTGGGTGAAATACAATACTTCATCTTGCCTACTTTTAGTAGGTGGCAAAGGAAGTAGCAAGCATTAAAATGCAAATAATGCGTCACTGATAAAAATATTACATATGTTATGCAGATTGTTTTCATATGTGGTTACACTTAAAAGTATGAACTCCTAAAATTGAGTTACTCTCATGATCACATGTGTACAAACATACAGAACTTAGGATTCTTGTACTTGTTCTTTTCTTTTTGGATAATCCATTTGAATTTACAGAAGAGCTGCTTTCCTCTTTAACTTTTTGTCCCTTGTACAATATTCATTTCTGTTTTGAAGTAAATGTCCTTCGGATAGGAAAAGACTAGAAGCGTTAGAGGACTTAGCACCTAGACCTACGCAGATCTTTTGTACCTAGGCCCCTGACGGGGCGCCCCCGGGAGGGATGACGTGAGAGAAGACAGAGGGCGGCACGATAGGCAGATGTCAGGGTCCCTACCGTTTAAGATTTAAACTTACCTGATTGCGACTGGTGTAGCAGCCGGTTCCCCTCCCCCTGTGGGCTTGCACATCCTCTGGGAGGGGGAGGCGGGACCCGGAGACCGCTCGTAGTCCGGGAGACGAACTCCTCAGAGGAACCTTTTCCCCTGCCATACACACTCCGTGACCTCTAGCCGACACTTGCAACCCTGAAAGAAACAAAGCAGATGGGAAAGGTGATGTGAAATGAGAATGGAGATGAAATGGAGAGACAGGCAATTAGGGGATGAAACGAGCCTTTCCAGCACTCGCCTAGCGACCCTGGGAAACGCCCCAAAAAACCCATGGGGTCAGGAAGGTCGGTCACGGAAATCGAACCCACGACCCCACGAATGCCACAAACGTTACCGTCTAAGCCATCCCGCTTGGTGAATATCCTTAAGTTAGGCACAGAAGAATCATTTCATCATCTCAGAAAATGCACTGATACATTTTAAGCGCAGTTTTGTCGCCAACCTATAGTTTCTAAAACTAATACGTGCCATATTCTAATGAAAAATGGCATAGTGTGCAGTGTTATAGCTTGTCTCAACCTTCCGGCAGTATGGCGACAAATAGGAAATCTCTCTGTTCTAACTCGTGCATGTTGACATTAGTTTCGTCCTTTCTACTCTCGCGCTGTCGCCAAGTTGCTAATAACTGTAAATATTCATTTGTTATAAATTTCAGTTTTGAACACATTATCCTACGCAGAATATTTTTCTTTATTAGATTATAGCATTTTAGAGCCTTTATAGGTTTCTGTGAGCACAAATATCTAAAGAAAATGGGGTTTTCAGTAAAAGTCCGATATTTACTGTTTCTATGCTTATCACGTAGTAACTAATAAACCAAAGGGTGGAACGTAACAATTTTTTGTTGTTATCTAGAGTAAACGTGAGTGCTGGTACTCGCCCAGTTTAAATTTTCTATATTTAATAAGGTGAGCGTTATAATTTTTTAAATTAAATATTTTTGGAAAATTTTCTACCTATACAGTGGAAAAAGTCAGCCAGCGAGAAACTTTTATTATTGGGTTTACGGCTGGGACCAAGTGAGAGAAAATGTTGAGGAGGATTAGGGACAGCTTTTAAAAGAAGCCGGAATCCTGTAACTTCTGTCATTCATTGTGTATGACAAACGAAATTCGTCCACCTTTTCAGCTAACAGGCGCCAGGCCCGAGGAAGAAGGCAGTAAAGGTTAACATCAGTGCAGTGGAACACTGAAGCATTGTGTAGATTATTTAACATTTTACGTAAATATGTATAGTTATGGAGAGAGAAGCTAGGAAGAAACGGAAATGTTAATATGCAGAAAGAAGAAACGATATTACAGGCTGCGTGTTCTGGCGCCAGATGTCATTTTATTAGTTTTATATTTTTTTTTTAAATTGCACGGATTTTTTTAACTTGTCAGGCGTTTACTGAATTATTTTACATCCATTTAGTACATATATTTCTGGAATAATACCTGAAATTGTTGTGGCAATGGGTTTTGATCTGACGAAGAAAAAAAGTCAGTCAGGCATTATCAATATTTTACTGAAGTTGCTCTTTAACACCTCAGTTTTTACGATTTCACAAATTCATTTCTGTCAGTTTAAATCACGTGTCGCTGACATTGTCAGATATTGTATTTACAAAAATGTTCTTCTAAATGTATAGAAAACATTTGTGTAAACACTACAAGAAAAGATTGAAAACTCGGTGCAATTTTCAAGCAAGATAAAACTTGGAAAATGGCAGAACACGTAAAGTGCAATGTTTTTTCTGAATATTAAAAATTATATTCTTTTTAATCGAAGAAACAATTTTCTAATGTCACTGTATATCTACACAATTTCGACTTTCTATCGATACACGAGAGCAAAGAATTTGAGGTTAGAAATGGCAGGTCACATGGCAGTGCAACTAAAAATGCAAGTCATAGAATGTGTGTTGGCAAGACTGGGGCTCCAATACTGTATACGCATTTATGTCAGTTAAGGCATCTATGAAATTTTAACAAAAATTGTGAAAAATTAAAATTTTTAATGATAAAATATTAATTCTAAACTCTAAGAAAACACATCGTTTTTACACTTGGCACATTTAAACTAAGAATTAACTGAAACTGTAAATGAACAGACGCGTGCTTATTAACAGACACGCCCGACTTTAAGCCTTGTTTTCTTGCAAACCTTTTTTCAGCATTTTTCCATACTCGAAATGTTCCACACGATGCAATGTTTTACTAATTTGTTTAAACTTTTTTGTACCGCCTCTCCAAAGCACATTTAAGAAAATAACCAATTTTTTTTATAAATGCTCCAATTTTGAGAAAAAAATTATTAACGTTTGGAAAATTAAGAATTTTGGAGAGTTCAGAACGTAATAATTTTTCTACAACACTTCATATAAAAATTCTGAATATAGATCTTGTAAACTCATTTACTGTAAAACCTAAATTTATGTGAATATTATAAAAAATTCGTCTTGTGGAGCAGTTTTATTAGAACAATGAATTTACACAATAAAAATTAATGCCAAGTAACCATGTAAGTTAGAATTTTGAAACAGCAAAAACATGACTTATTCTGTGTAATCACTGGCATGAATTTAACAATATATTTTGTGGATTCTCCAAATTTCACAAATGCATTACCTTAAGCTGGAAAAAGTTGAGAATCTCCTTTTGGGATACACATAAATAAACTTAATGACTGAATTATTAATTTGAATATTTACTATACAAATATTTACTTCGATTAGCAGGAAAAAGGTACAGGAATAACTTATGACTGGGCAATACAATCCATCTATAACAAATATACTGGTGCGAGTGTTACCAGATTTTTGTCTCTTTTTTTTTACATCCAGTCTGTAGGGAATTGTGTTGGCTCATTACGTCAGTACGAGTACGGACCTCGAGGCACGCGCCAAAAAAAAAAAAAAAAAAAAAAACTAAAGCCTTGAAAAGAACGCAGCAATGTCGATGGCCTTCTGGTTGGTTTACTCAAGGCGACTTGTATACTACTCCTGTCATCGTGAGTAATGGAGAATCCCCTCATTGAGCGTGTTCAAGTGCAGGTGGGGTGGGAGTTAATGCACCTCATTCTCGGTAGGAGAGCGCAGTTCAATTGGCGACCATTTTGTGGCCAAATAAAAACAATTGAACGAGTTAGCGATGCAGCTGCACGCAGAACGTCTTAATTTCCATAATATATAGGACAGCATGCTAGGGGCCGAAAGAATTGGGGGGGGGCAGTAAAAAGCCTCGTGGAACTCTTCTGCCATATAGAAACATTTGTTAACCTTTATGTAGCAATTAAAAACAGCTGCTTCTTTTACATGCACATAGCGTACTCTTGACTACATACATGGTGTACACCGTTTTGATTTCAGTAGACCAAACAAGTCAATCTAGCTTTCGAAATGTCTTGCTTTGAGTATCCAACAACCAAATAGCATATTCTCCCGACTTTTCTATGTGAAGTAGCAGGATTTAAGGGACCCGGAGGCTGAGATTTTGGCCAAAAAACCAGCATTTTCTAATTCTTGTTTCTACATAGGTTAAATAAACATGGGACCACCATACATCGAGTTGACATTTTAAAGCTGTATTTACAATGTTGAAACGGCCAGTGTGTAGTCATTTAAAGGGTTGTTTTGCTTTTTTCCTAAATGCATTTTTCAACTATAAATTGTTCCTTACACCAATTGCAGTTCAATCTTAATGAAAATTATTTTGATGTTCATAAGTATGTTCACCGTTCTAGTCACTTTTTCTGTAATGTAGATGCTTTGTACTGAGCAAAATATTATACAAAATTTACGAATTCTTATTGAAAAAAAATCCGAAAAGAGTGAAAAATTACAACCTAAATAAGTAAATCTATGATTTAAAAGTAATAACTATTCCTATTCTTTTAAGCTTAAAGAAAAGGAAACAAATTTGTCTTAATTAAATTCTTATGTTGCAAGGAATCTTCGAATTTCTAATAATATTTTGCATTGTAATATCAAATTGACAATTTTCACAAATTATCGCAATGTGTACAAATTTTAAACATGCAATTCAAAATTATATAAATTCGTAATTTCAGTCGGAGAGTCCCTAAATAGTTAACAAGAAACTAATTTTTCTGCAAAGCTATTCGATTGAAACGATAAGATTGTAGACAATATCGCCCGGCCATAAAGAAAGCAATAAACTACGTTTAGTCTGAGCGGGAAGGTGTTAAAAGAAAATTCTGACGACATGGAAATTCATTAGCTCCAAAACAAAGGTTTTCTTTAAAAAGTATGCCCAACCCAAACAATGTAATAGTTATTTTTCTGTAATTTTAAATATATTAACCATGGTCGCTAGTATTTTAAAACAAATTAAAAGTATTTTAGTAACAGATGTTGAAAGTTAACTCTATTTTGGGTACATTGCAGTAAACTTATCCACGGTGTCAGAAGTATTGATTTGACACCTCGGAAAACACATATTAGCAAGTATAATTGGGACCACCGATATCCGAATTCAAAGAACGCCATTTCGCTTTATTTAACTTCACTCGCGATGTTATAAGGTTAACATTTACATTAAGCTACAAATTTTATTTTATTTTTTTTGTTTTTAACTATCTGGTAACAGATTGTACTATATAATTAGATATTGTTTTGTATGATGAAAATCAACCCCGATATGAAAAATATCAAGTAGGACACAATGCTGCTATGAAATTCGTCATTTTATCATCTTAAAATTCAACGTGGGTGGAGCTAAATTTTCCTTAAAATTAAATGAACCAGGATACTCGCCCTTATGCAGTATTTTCCAAATGTAAAACTGCACTCCATAAAAAGGAACAGAGGTTACATTCAATACATAATGCTTATTTTTAAGATTCTATGTAAATCAAAGAACATTGTTTTCAAAGTTATTTCACGCATCAGGAAAACTTAAGGTGAGATCGTAGCGCCTGTGTTACCAAAGCTTATTCAGCTGGGTTACATTTATGTAAGAAAGTGTGTAAATAATCCTCATCAGACGTTTACTGATTAATCCTCCGTAAGTGCATTTTAAATGATGAACGCATAATTCACATAAACAAGTTATGGTTATTACAGCAGAATACTTTTAAAAATTAAATTCTCGCATATGAAAGTTTTAAAACGGATATACAGCTTAACACTTCCAAAACTATTTTAAAAGTACTATTAAAGAACACTTTGATTTTATTTGAACCAATATACAGTGCGGACATTTTAAGGAGAGGCCACAGACCGCCTGTATGCGTAGCACACTGTATTGCAGTGACCTCGGACTTTACCGATGCGCAACTAGCTGGGCATGACATGCGCAAGGTTATCTTTATCAGTTGTGTTTCAGTCACTGCCGTGTTCGTGTTGTAGAGCGAGTCGACATTGTGCATCCCAGAGGTGAAAAGTGTATTCAAGACATCTGTGTTGTGTGTGATTTGCTTAAGAGCGTTAATGTCTTTTTAGACCACTGCAATGCCTGCCGACAAATGCACGATTGAACAACGGATTCTTATGTACGATACATACGTAAAAACCTAATCGTGTAGACAGGTGTGTAGCAATTTTAGGAGAATTTTCCTGATATTCCAGTTCCAGCCAGAGAAACTGTTCAGACGTCTGGTTAATAAGTTTAGGTCAACGGGATCGCTAAACCCAATACGCGAAAACGAAATGTTCTAACGGAGGAAAAAATTGACGAAATTGGTGCTTCTATTTGTGGGGAAACCCCCCCCCCCCGCCAAAAAAAATTGTGAACAATCCCCTCACCATAGACGAACTTAACGCCAATATAAAAACAGAAGTTATGAATATTACGCATGAACTTATGCGTATGAATGGAAATTTAATTCGAAGATGTCAGGAATGTCTTCACGCAGATGAAGAGCACTTCCTACACCACTTATAATAAGGTTAGTACTCATTATAGTCAATGATAATTACTCGCAAGTAACGCGGGAGTTGCGGAACGAAAAACCCCCAGTGTAATATACACTGCGCGGAGCACGCATACGCGCGATCCGTGGCCTCGACATAAAACGATTGCACTGTGTAGCATACCTATGAGCAACATAGCTAATCAGCAGCCAAATGTTCATTGCGCATTTTCCAAAAGCCAGATTTTCATGCGCGATTACCTTGATAACTCGCACTATTGAATACACTCGTGAGATTTGTTGTATTTTATCAGCTATACCCTCAAAATAATGCAAAATCATTCCTCTCTGGATTAATTTTTCCAAAAATAATTTAGGTCTATAAATCATAGTAAAAACTCAATTTAATTTTCAGCATAGAAATAAAAATGCTATAAATACATTTGGATAAAAGCATTTGAACCTTAAATGAATAAAACCAAATTGCGATAAAAACTATAAAAACAGTTGATTTATCAGATAAATGCTGTATTTATTTCGAAACCTATCAGAATGGCATATTTTACTGTAATATTTTTAGAATAGGAAACAATGTTTTGTATGTCATAAATTTCACTTCCGTAGCTACATCACTAATAGAGGAAAAAGAAATCGATAATTTGCTAACAACTGACTGATGTAAGTTCTTAGTACCCACGTCGTCCTCCGAGGTCTAGGGTTACCATGGTAACCTCTGGTTCCCGAGGGCGCGGGTTCACACTTGGCGGAGGGCGATGGATTTTTCGGGCGTAAAAATCCTTAGCATGGCTTCCTTCGGAAGGGAAATCAAGCCGGTGGTCCCGTGTCTTAGATTTACGGCACGTAAAAGAACCTCAAGCTCATAAAGATGCCTATGAGCAAAATTTCCGGTCTTTCACGTCCAATATAGAATGGGATGTAACAACCGTAAGCGTTAAAGAAAACTCAATTTATTTTTTTCTAAGTGCCCACGCTCATACGAATTCACTGGAAACTAGAACTTGTTTAATGCAGTAATGTGCACCAGCGGTAAAGTGTGCATGTGTCTGTTTTTTTTTAGTTGAGAAAAATGTATCAAATGGTCAATTTCTGAAAATATACATGCATTTCAAATTTGTAACCATTAAAATTCGCAACAAAGTAGTTCTAACCATTAAATTTCCACAGTACCGATAACTGATATGATAGGCACGCATATGGGTTTCTAAGCATTGAAGCCAGAACGAAAGAAAGTAAAGTTGAACTGTTTCTGGGCTTTAGAACGGACGTCGGAGCTAACAGACCACTCGCATCCCTCGTGAAGTGTGTGATAGATGTGCAGATAGCATTCACCAGACAGTGTTAACCTGCCGTCAGTGACCCCTGGCCGCTGTTTACATTCGCTGTATTAACATACGGTTTGAGCATAGAGAGATAACTTGAAGCCAACTGCTTAAGAATTCTGTGCCTGGTAAAACCCTTTCAGCTACTAAATATATGCTTCTTCAAAAAGTATTTTCGAAGGTGTTTGTTTTTAGGAAGTAAGTGCAGCTATAAAAATTACTATATAGGCACAAAATATTTTACACACAATCACTTTGAATAAACGAGGTACTAAATTACACAGAAACGCCCATATATTTGAACCAAAAAGCTATTTTTGTTCCAAATTTTGATTCTTATGTCTCCTTAGGGAAGGTTGATATTCTTCTTGTCTTTGAATAACCAGAAATCTGATTGTGAGGAGACCAGGTGTTTGGAATTGAGAGAATTGACACTTTTAAGATTTTTGGAAATGTGTTAACAGAGTAAAACTTAAAATCCACAAATATTGTACGTACTCTTTAAGTAACATTCGCAAAGATTAAACAGAAAATAATAAATATAATTTGAAAATTATAAAATGGAGACAAATCTAAAAGTGCTCAAAATATGAACCTTTTACTCTTAGTTATAAAACACCAAGAAAAACTCCTTTTTAAATTATGCTTGTTATAAAACACGAGACTTTGCAGTGCTCCTGATTAATCACATGGCATAAAAGAAATTAGTTTTCTTCTCTCTAAAATTACTGATGCGAAGTGAGTATTCTAAATGCGCTGAGAATGTAAAGAACGTATTCATAAAACATAGAAAATTGAGTTTTCTTCTTTAAAATAGAGTAAGAAGGTATGTTACATCTGCGCCTTCAAGTTGCCTTTATTTTGCAGTCTCGCTACGTCTGACAGATGTCTCTACGCCAGTGAAAATTTAGAAAGCATAGTATGGATTTCTACTTCATACTTGGTTGCCTACTTTCGTTTGAAATACAAAATATTAATTCAGTGCTCCGTGGATATGTGCAGCTTGGTAATATTTTGTTTTTTTAAAGTAACAAATGGATAAAATCTGCAGAAAAGTGTTAGCAGTAAACTCCCAAAACTAGCAGCCATTAGCAGGACCCGAATGTTAATCACCAAAAACATGTTTTAGATCTATAGAAAGATAATAAAATTATGCCCAAAGATTATAAAAGAATTCCTTAAATTAAAGTTTGTCCTCGTTACAAAGGGGAATGTAGTTTCTCATGTCACATTACAGAACTACAGAAAATCCTTCAGTTTGGTTAGTTTCCGCAGCTGGTATTAACTGAAATAAGAACACAAGATTTTAAGAAGTGTTATAATTTTGTGATTGTAGTTAACAGCAGCTATGATGCCAAGAATGTCTTCAGGAAACGTTTGGTTTATATGACTAATTTTGGCTTCAACGTTCTCTAGCGTTTGCTTTAAGGTTAACCTTTTCGCAGCTGCACACTTTCTCTAGTTTACATTTGCCGATAAATCTGCCAATTCTATTGTCCCACTCTGCATTCACAGAAAGCCATTAGGAATCGTATTAACCTTCAGCAGAGCTAGCACAGCATCCACAGGCTTAAACTAAACAAGTAACACTTCTAAATAGAATGCATAAACTAGCACTTGATTGTGGAAATAACAAATCCCAAAGCCACGTCCAAAATAAAAGCCAAAAACAAAAACACATAATTTAGAATTAAAACAGTAGGTACAATCCAGAGGTCATACATAACAAGGGAGGAAACCGGAGCGAACCGCGGATAACACCCACGAAAGATGGCTCTACATTGAATTTAACTCGACTTCAAAACATTCTTGAAACCAAATTAATGGAGGAAAAATTCTCAGTGTAATGTGTAGAAAAACAAACGATGTTACAGTTTATATGCTCTGGTGTTTTTCAAGACTTTTCATGTTATTAATTTCCATTTTTTGAAAATTGCAGAGATTTTAAACTTCATGTGTGGTGTTTATAAAATAATTTTAAATGCCTTTAGTAGAATATTTTTATACAGTGCCTAACAATATCGGCATATGTTTTAAACTGAAGGAGAAATACATTTGTGAAGTAAAAATTGAGTGGTTAATGAAGTCCTGAGTGACATGTTTTTCCTTCTTCAGATCAAAATCCATTTTTACAACTATTTCAGGTAGATATTGCACAAAAATGTTCTATTAAGTGCACATAGAAACAAAACGCTGTAACTACCGGTTCTTTCACGTATTATAAACGAGAAATTTCTCTTCTTTAATTTGGATGCTAGAATATTCTAAAGTAAGACGAATACGCTCTGGAATCGCTGTATTTTTCATGAGCAGTGAAGTGGAAAAATCCAGCCTGGTAGTTCGCTGGCAGAATATCACTAGTTGCAGTGCAACAAAATATAGAAGCTTTAGGAGGGTTATTCTCACCTTATCACTAGGAGCTTGATAAGAACCCAAGGTCACCAGAGAAAACGCATGTTGGCATTGAAGCTGCTATCATCTGTGTCGGGCTGTAACTTTTGACACGTGTTGTAGAATATTTGAATCTTAACGGATTTTAAAATACGTATATATACTTTGCTTATCTCATTAACTCTGCAGCACCTGTTTAGTGCCATATAGTTGTGCTGATCTGTTACAGGTATAGGAATTGATGTATGAGCCGAGTTTTCCAGCGCAATTTTGAAAGGTATCGAACCCAACCACTCTCACACCCAATTCTAGCCGAGAGTCGAATCCAGACCCCTTCGCGCAATCGATTACTTTGCGAGGGCAGTCTAATTCCCCTGTGCGGTGTTTTTCTGCTGTGAATGACGTAATGTTGGTAATAGTTTTTACAGACAACGGATTTCTATGCACAGAAAGTATCCAAAATACGAGGGCGGATTGATAAGTCCATGACTGATGAAAGATAGCGTTCTAATCACAGGTTTCTTGTTTGCATCCAAGTCTTACATCTATTCTGAGTACAATCGTAGAAATTCGTGTCATTTGTTTCTTAGAACATTGTTGAGAGCGTTTAAAATAAGCAGTGTGTTGCTTTGTAGAAAATGTAGAAAAGTGAATTTCGTGTTCTGATAAAGCACTACTTTTTGCGTGGTAAGACAGTGAAGGAAACGGAAGAAAAGCTGAACAAGTATTATGGGGACTCTGCTCCATCAAATGGCATGGTTCACAAGTGGTTCACAGAATTTCGATATGGCCGTTCGAGCACGGTGAACGAAACGGTGAACAAAGCTCACGATATTGTGTTGAAAGACCGCCGAGTGAAAATCTGTGAAATAACCAGACCGTAAACATCTTGAGTGAACGGGTGTATAACATTCTGCACGAATTTTTGGTTATGAGAAAGCTATCAGCAAGATGGGTGCCGCGACTTGCTCACAGTTGAGAACAAGCGGAATCGTGTGACCATTTCACGAGGATGTTTGAACATGTTCCAGCGCAACGAAAATGAGTTTTTGCGGCGTTATATCACGGTTGATGAAGCTTGGATCCATTACTATTAACCTGAAACCAAAAAACAATCAAAACAGGGATTTCCTTCGGCGAGCCTGCTTAAAAGAAAGCGAATACCATTCCGTCCGCAGGAAAAATCGTGGCAGCTGTCTTTTGGGATTCACAAGGGGTGATAGACATCCACTACCTGGAAGAGGGTAAAACGATCACAGGTTCATATTATGCCGCAATGCTGGATCAGTTTCACAAGAAATTGTTAAAGAAACGACCCCCATTTGGTGAAGAAAAAGGTTCTCTTTCGCCAGGATAATGCAGCCTCACATAAGTCAGCCATTGCCATAGCAAAATTTGTGGAATTGGGCTACGAGCTGCTACCTCACCCACCATATTCTCCAGATTTGGCTCCGAGCGATTCTTCCTCTTCGCAAACCTGAAAATGTTTCTTGCTGGGAAGAAATTCACGTCCAGTGAACACATGGCAGCAACAGCCTCATATTTTGCAGACTTCGAAAAATCATATTTTTTGGAAGGGTTAAAAAAATCTGAGAAACGTTGGACAACGTGCATTGAATTGAAAGGAGACTATGTTGAGAAATAAAATTGATTCTTTTGAAAAAAAAAGTTGTTATTGTCTTTAAAAAGTCACTGACTTATCAATACGCCCTCGTATGCATGCATATATGCTGTAAAAATCTTTAAATAGCCTCTTTTAACTTCAAAAAGTGCACTAAGCATGCATTAAAATTGTTACATTTAAGCTAATACTTTTTGGTAATTACGATGTATTCCTCCATTTAAGGCAACTCTCAGGTCTCGAGAAGGCTGGATGGAAAAGAATGGGACAATTTGTGTGGTTCACAGACGGATCCGTATAGGGACACAATCGGGCGCAAGCATATATGGCGTATCTCCAAAGACAACTATTAGTATAAGCCTTTGGAAATATTGCACAGTTTTTCAGGCAGAAGTATTTGCTATCCTGAGATGTGCTATAAGAGGACTAAAGGTTATCATGATAAACGAATCCTCATCTTCACAGACGGTGAAGGTACTTTAATAGCACTCCCTTCAGACAAGGTAAAATCAAAATTGGTTTGGAAATGCCTAAATGCCCATTACCTACAGATGTTATTGGGCATAATTTGAAAGCACTAACTCTGGAGAAATTTCTTCACGAAGCACTGGGTTTTCACCGTGAATTTGCTTAACCACAGAACACAAAACGTTAATGTCAGGATATCTCTCTGAAAAACTGCGCAACTTATCGCTTAATTTTCCTGCGTACCTTAAACAAGCGCACTCGAGTTTACTCGGAACCCCATTGAGAATAAAATTGATAGTTTCACGTAAAGACAAACCGGATTTTTAGTTTTTGTGGCTTTAGTTAGGACTTTGAAATGTGCCTTGATTACAGCCAAGTCCCTTTGCAACAACTGTGTCCATATAAAGAACTTCGTTATTTTTTCAGTAATGTGTCCAAATATTAATTTTAAAATTCAAAATTTAAAATGCGTGTATTCTATGTTCAATGCATGGAAACATGATCAAATATGCAGTTTTATATGCACCTTAAATCGTTAAGCGTGTAGAACATGAAACATGCTGCAAAACTTAATTCTATGGAGCTGCCGATATGGCCTTAGATTTTAAAGGCGGCAAACACATGGAAAAAAAAATCAATGTGTAGTAATAATATATTGCTATTCGTCTTGTATTTACTACTACTAGATTTTTTAAGTTCCATTTATACCCCGCCTTTAACCGCAGCAGCATTTCCATTAGAACATATTACCTAGGCGATGGTGTTAACCATATTCGCTTGTCATTGGGTTGCTGGTAAATTTTAGGGTTTTTCATTAGATCATACGCTCGCTCACTCACTCACTTATACTTCCAGACTCTGGGGAAGATAGGGAATATTCTTGGCTAGAGAAAAATTCCCATCCCCAACCGGGAATCGAACCCGGAATCCCAAGCACAGCAGGCAGGTACCAACTGAGCTAAGGGGCCAGCCTTTCTAGATACTTCAATGCACCTAACGTATGTGTATTTCGTATTATTTTTTCGACGATAATGATTAAATAGAAATAGTACTTAAACGAAAATAAAGTTAATAATTAACTAACAGCTATTGTACATGGTGGTTCCAGTAGCTTGGTCACCAACATTATCTTTGTGACAAAGGAGCGATCGATTATCCACGTTTGGCTATTGACCTTAAAAGAATCTATAATTTGCTCATACTTAACTGCTGCATGAATTAAATTGAAGTAAATATTAATAAACGGAAAATACAGATCCAGATAAGATTTAAATGGTAAAATTCAACTATAAAATACGACAGGCAGACCTAATATACTTCATGCGTATATGTACAGTAAAATGGACAAAACAGATAGGTAGGTTGGTTAGCAGCACTGAATGCCGGAAATTCCGCTTTCCAGTGTGACAGCATGAACCGGGAGTGGATGAAAAAACACTGTCGTCGGAAAAAATATTATACAGCAGTAATAACTTGCAGCATTACTCACAATGCATGAATAACGTTTTAGTACACGCTCTCTAAAACAGCAGCTTGTTGGATTAACACGCTGAAAAATAGTACTAAATCGTCATGGAAACTTTCAGCGGCGTAATAAACAAAATCCAGATGGCAGTGACCAGTCATACCAACTTGAACGGGTTTAAACAAAATACTTGATCACCGAGCGGAATTGGCTCAGGCGGTAACGTCTGTGGCCCACATTCGGAAGGTCCCGGGTTCTATCCTCAGCGACCGCCCACTCTGGACCCATGGGTTTTTTCGGGGGTTTTCCTGGGTCATCAGTCGAATGCTGGGTGGTTTCTTTCATCCTCCATTTCGTTCCATTAATCATTTCATTCATCCTTCACACCGTTTGGTCTATTTCAGGGTTGGAAGTGTCGGCGATCGTTTCGGTGCAGCGTAGTAGGGGAAAAAGGAAGCTGTAAACTTTCTCAGTCTCCCGGCTGGTTGCGGGGGTATAACGACCGCCCCTTGGGGGTTGTTGGAGCCTGTGTGGCGCGGGGTCCCAGGTCTGCCAGTCCGACTGCCGGGGCGTCTATATTTGGATACTTTAGGCACCCTGCCATTGCTGTGCCGCAACTCCTGGTTCCCGTGTCTCACCTCATCCCTCCCTCCCTCCCGGAACCGTCCCCTCGTGGGGCGTCGGTACAATATCATTCCTGGATCGGTGCCGAATCCCCTCAGCTTCACAATCCAATCCAAATACTTGATCATAAAACAAGAATCTCTTCTACAAGCTTCAGATATGCCAAAAAGTACAGCCACTTTTATTGTTATCGCCTCGCTTGGAAATCTATTCACTTCTCCCTAGAAGGAATTTCGATTTTTTTTTTCGTATCCCTCAGAATTACGCTTAAGAAAAGCGATTACTTTACAGAAATGTTTTATCAATCGTTTCCTTTAAATACAAAGTAGTTTCAAGCGTGAAGTATTTGGACCATACTGAGGAAGCTTTCAGTATCTTTGATTTTTCATGTAAATAAGTCAGTATGACATCTTCGTTCGCAAGAGAAACACTGCTTACCTTGCACCAGTCTTTAAATGCAAAATATTCTTTTTTATACTGCTGCTGAAATTTTGCTGGCAGCAGCTCGATTCAATGTTTGTGGCTCGGATTGAAATTTCCGCGGGATTTTCACCCATATTTTATCACAAGCTTGTTTAAAAACGAGCTTTCAGAGTAAGCACTACCATCTACATCCGCATCTCTTATGGCCAATGCTTCCTAGGAGGGTTGGTACTAAAAAAATTAAATTGGTTATTATTTATGGACACTTTTTAACTGCTGTGGCCCTTAGCGTCCCATTCTATATTGGGCGCGAAAGACCGGTAATTTTGTTCATAGGCCTCTTTATCAGGCTTGAGGGTCTTTAACGTGCCGTAAATCTACGACACGGGACTGCTGGCTTTCTTCCCTATCGAAGAAAGCCATGCTAAGGATTTTTACGCCCCCAAAAAAAATCCATCGCTTTCCGCCGGGTAGGGTTGCTACAGTTCGTAATGTAGGATTCAGGCGGCTGTGAGAACAAATATTATGCCTTTTTACACAGTACTTATATTAAGTTTATTTATTTAATATAATTTAGATACATTTACTAAAAACTGTGAATATGCACCACGTACGCAAAAGCTTTAGCGGAGTTGATACATAAATAGCTATTATTGGTTATTAGAAGAGAGAATGCTGCAAAACCAAATAATCTGCATTTACAATTAACCTTCTAAAATAGCTTTAAACTTCTCACGTTTGCCGTGTACCATAAATGGAGAAGCTGTTTGATATTAGTTTAAAAAATTCTAATGTTACATTCAGGAGACTTTTTCTAACCACTATCGTTTTATTTTTTTTTTAGTTCCATTTATACCTCGTCTTTTAACTATACATATAAAATATTTATACAATGATCTTATCAGCGGCCTTTCCTTTGGAACATATTGCGTATAGGCAATGATAACTCGTATTCGCTTTTCGGATTTCTGGTAAACGTTGGGTTTTATTTATTAGATCTCTTACACACACACACACACACACACACACACACACACACACACACACACATTTACACTCTCATTCATACTTCCAGACTCTGGGGAGGATAGGGAATTTTGACTAGACAAATTCCCACCCTAGCCAGGAATCGAACCCGAGACCCCTCGCACAGTTGGCAGGTGCTCTACCGACTGAGCTACGAGGCCAGCCCGTTTATTTTTTGTTTAGCTACTACAAACTATTGATATCAAAGCTCACGTTTGTAGCTACTTCATGTTAATCGAAATACACTTGAGATAAGTTTTATTACTCATTTCGTTCTAGGTGCAACGGGGATGCAGAAAGCAGAGTCCATAGTCATATCCGTCTGTATGCTGGCCTTGAAATTCCATACTCCTTTCATGACCGCGAGAAACAGTTGAATTTGCGGCAGCACTGATAAATTCAAATAAATAGAAACGAACACCTCTAAAATGGCTAATGCCACAGAAAGTTGTTTTAAAGGGATCTAATTTTTTTGTGTTGTAAGTTTGTCTATATTCTATATAAAATTTCTCCCGAATGAAGAGGACTTTACAGGCTGTTCCCAGAAAATTCAAGATGAACATTTTATTCGTCATATTAGTTCATAAACATATGGCGTTTTCATCAAAATTGTTACAACCGGTTTTAAGAAAATAAGACATTTTAAAAAATCTTTTTCTATCAGAAGGGTAGTTTGGGGTTGGGGATTGTTTTCTTTTATAATACTTTGTCTTTTAACCGGGTAGGCCATATCGGATGATGAATGAGATCGATACAATGATGCTCAAATGAGCCCGGGGTCCATAGACCTTAGTTACCCGACATTCATTCCAGAGATTGTTTCCAAAAGCTTCGTGTGGCATATTTGGAAGATATTGAACTTAAATATGAAGTTTGGTATTTATCCGACGTTTCGTTTTTGAGTTACGCTGTTAAGACGCGCGCGCGAACCTTTTTCTAAAAAATGCTTTTTGTGGTGTGTGTCCAGGGGCCTCAAAACATACATTTCGGCTGAAATCTTGACATCGAATTTTTCGGTGGAATATAATACTTCCTCTGCTTTCCGTAAGTACGTAGTAGAAAAAGTAAAAAGCACCAAAAATATGTTAATGAATATTTTGTAATTTTATTAATGGAGTTATTTAGCCGAGCCATATTCTAGGATGCTAGGTAAGGTGCACACAGATTTCTAAAGGAAGTTTAATTACCACACGATTGCCGTAGTATGGGAACAGAGTGGGTCCGGAGACCGCATTGCAGTGTCACTTTAACAAAAGAATCAACACTTGAGATAATCTGAAGGAGCGTTTCAGTTGAACGGTGCAGATAATATTCAAAGAGCTTTATATTGCTAATGAACAGCAGAGAAAAGATCAATAGACCTTTAATGGAGATGAAAAATGGTTTGGCGCATGCTCGACAACTGAACCACCAAGGCTCTTCATCTCTTCTCGCGAGTACGCCCTTTTTATCTCATTAGTAGCACTTAATTCACGTGCTTATTCTGAATCTCCTTTTATTCTTTGAAGTAAAACACTCGGAAACAGGGTTAGCAAAAACGTTGTGCTCTATATCTTTCAAAATTATACGAACGAATTTTAAATGTGTCATTCATTTCAGTGTATATGTTGTCGATGTATTTTCTTACCTAGTTATCTACCTTCGCCTGGGATAACATAGACCAACTTTCCAGGCTTTATTTTATTATGAATTTTTAGTATGTTCTCCATTTTCACTTTGTCTACCAAGTGCCTAATAGGTAGAGAAGGTATTACATTCCACCCAAAAATTCGATGTCGAGTTTTCACCGGAAATACAGTTTTGAAGCACCTGAATCCAAAACAAGCATTATTAGAAAAAAGGCGTGTATGTGCGAGAACGTCATAAGCCATAACTAAAAAACGGTAACTCGGATAAATACGGTAGATTGATATTTAAGTTTAGTATCTTCCAAAGACGCGACACGAAGATTTTCAACAATGTACTTCCACCCCAAGCATGGGGGTTGGAAAATGTTTCGAAATTGGATAGTTTTTATTGTCTTAAAAATGGCTTTAACGATCTTAATTAAAATACCGCATATTAAAGATATTTACACGAGAAATAAAATGCGTATCTTGAATTTTCGGAGAGCCTGTGAAGTCCTCTTCATTCGGAAGTAGTTTTATATAGGTTTGTATAACTGGTAAAGTTAAGAGATAGATAAAAACGCACTACACAAAAAAATATATATCTCTTTAAATCACATAATTTATTTCAAATCGCTTCTTTTGTGCCATCAGCCATTTCCAAGATGTCCGTTATTATTGGTTTGAATTATTCAGTTTCTTCAAGTTTTGCATTAAGCATTATAAGCACAATGATCCTTGCAGGTTTTTCATATTTACAAAATTTCCATGGGATGAATACCTTCTAGAGAAATTATTTTTTTCGTTGCTATTCGTCTACGTAACCCAGTTACCTTTGTAAACTGTATAGTTTCTATCAAATAACTAGCATTAGGAAAAGGCATAATTTTGTGTGCTGTGAGTCTTTTACTCAGTTTTCAGTTTTAACACCGGAGAAGCAACTTTATTGCAGGTTTTCAAAACATCACATTGAGTTGCACAGAGAGAAAGAGGAGGGTTGAGGGCAATGGAAAGGGAGTGAGTGATTGAAAAGGAGAAAGAGGGAGGGATAGAAAAGGTGAGGGAGGGCAGAAAATCTTCACATTTTAACACAACGTAAGGCAGAGCTGCGTGTCCTGCTAGTGTGTATAAATATGCAACCAAAATTTAACTGATAATTTTCGTTTTGGATGAATAATTCATACCAACCCATGCAATTGGCTACACCGAAACTCCCTCCCCAAGTATTTTAAAAATGTGTGCACGTATGTGTGAACTTTCCTCGCAAGAATGGTCAAAACGGTTCCTACGAAACTTAATTTACCTTAGGGGTCCCACTTTGAGAATAGGATATATGGCACTTGACTACTTTCGCCAAAGCGAGGATTCTAATGGGGCCAAGAATTAAAAAATCGAAATACATTGCTAATTCGTTTTTTTTTTAATTAAATAAAAGCTTGTTCATTGAGGTCTCAAAATGAATTTAAGAGATTTAAAATTGTAATCGGTAATAAAATTATCGAAAAAGGCATTTAATTATTTAGGATATAATATTACCAGGAAACGCAGATTTGGACACAACTAAACAGATGTATAAATGTTCTCTTTTCTAAGAAGAAATTTAAATAAAAAGACAAGGAAAGAGACACAGATGAAGTTTTATAAAGTGATGGCGATACCAATTCAAAGTTCGAGTTTCTATATGGTTCCGAAGTTTGGACATGAACCAAAAAAAAAAAAAAAGCAATAGAAGCAGTTGAAATGAGATTCCTAAGAGCTATCGGCAAAATGGATAAAAAGAGAAGCACTAATATTCGGGAAGAGTTAAATGTTTTAGATTAATGGACAAAATTGTAGAAAATAGAAACAATTGGAAAGAACATTTACAATGGATGGATCACTCGAAAATACAAAGAAATATTTTAGAATACAATCTAAGACGGAAAAGAGTAGGATGCCTATGTCCCGAGATGGAGAGGCCAGGATTTTCTTCATTGGCCTTGAGGACGAAACTGTTCAGTTCTGGATTAAACCGTGTAGACGGTATTGATGACATAAATTTGATAAGCATAATTTTTCTGGCCAATTTTGTTTTTTAAAATATTTCGTTATGTTGAATATTAAAGAAAATATACAAATTTGTCGTTTTACTATTACGTTTACGTAAGCAGGTTAACACGAGAAACTTCACACATCGCAAGCATAGGGAAGACGCAGAAGTTTACTAGCTATTAAACCTCTTATGCTTCAGTTTTTATTAAAACCCTCAGTAAATAGTTTTATTGTGGGTTTTCAAAATATCAACATGGCATACAAATTGCACAGAGGAGAGGGGGTGAGAGTGATGAGGGGAAAGGGATAGAGAGGGAGAGAATGATGGAGGGCGAGATAGAGGAAGATGCTCAATGTGAGATGAACAAAGAAGAATCTCCATATTTATCAGAATAACGCGTGCAGAGCTGCGGTGGCTTTCTTTCTTTCTTTCTTTCTTTCTTTCTTTCTTTCTTTATAAAACTCCACTCAGGGTTTCTGGTTTACATCTTGTGATTAGTAAGCAATCTAATTTCGCGATATGATTTACAATTACACAAGGAAATATTTGTATTTGCAATGGTATTTTATTTAATATTCTGTTTCGAAAACTTAAAAGCCTGCACTAACATTTGCGCATAACGTTATACAAACCAAACTTAAACATACTCTTTTTTACGTTCTTTACTATGTATATAAGTAGGGGAAGTATTGTGTTCCACCCAAAAATTCATATTGAGATTTCACCGCAAATACATGTTTTGAGGCCCACGGATAAAGAAAAAAGTATTTTTGGAAAAAGGTGTGTGTGTGTGTGTGTGTGTGTGTGTGTGTGACAGAGAGAGTGGGAGAACAGCATAACTCAAAAACGAAAAGTCAGATAAATACCGAACTTCCAAAGATGCGACACGAAGAGTTTCAAGAAAATCCCCACCCCAGAATACTCTTTACATGGAAGATTTGAAATTTTTTATTTTCTAAAAAATTGCTAACGATTTTGATTAAATTACCATATGTTAAAGATGGTTTACATCACAAATAAAGTGTATATTTTGAATTTTCTAGGAATAGCATGTGAAGTCCACTTCATTTGGAAGAAATTTTGTATAATCATCTGATAAAGTTAAGCGATAGTGTAAATGTAATACACAAAAAAGTTGATCTCTCTTAAGCGCACAATTTATTTCAAAAAGTTTATTGGGGGGTGGCGTAAGCCATTTCTGAAAGATCCATTATTAAAGATTCGAATTGTTCATTTCTTGGTCATTCAACATTCACTTGCTTCTCGCGATTGCATGGAAACAGTATGGAATTTTAAGGCCAGAGTACAGCATCCAATTCTTAAATATTTGATTACCGCTGTTCTCTTTGTATCTATAGCGAAATATGCCATGTAGCTATTTATGCAAAGGTTTATTTGGATTAAAATGTTGTAGACAGAAAAATAAGCTTTTGTAACAATAGTTTGTATACCCACTAATAAGCGATAGAAGGTGGAAAAAGTCATGTGAATGTAACCATTAGAAATTTTGTTTTAACTCTTAATCTGGAAACAAGCATTACTGCTTGGTTGGATACGTATTTTCAAACAATATGACTACACTAATAACGCTCCATTTATGCGTTTTATCAAGTTCCTTTAAAAGTACTTTCCCAACTTTAAAGATTAGAAGTGTAACACACTACATAATGTTCTTTCAGAATATCCACTCGTTCTGCCAGAAATTGTGTATTTTTCCATCATTACTTGGCCAGTTCCAATTCTCTTCCTAGAGGGATATATTCTTGAATACACTACAGATATAAGGTCTCACCTTTCCTTCCTGTAAAGTACACACCTTTTGGGTAAGCTTGAATGTTTGCAAGTGAAGGGGTCTCATTTCCACGTAACATGAAACTTCCATTCACGACTCGCTGCAAACCATTGTTCTTTGCCGTAACAAAATGGGTGAATTTAATGATGTTGAGGCTACTTCGAAGAGTATTGTTAGCCATTGTTTACCATTATAAGCAATGTGCGTTTGTAAAAACATTCCATTCCTTCGCACACAAAACACGCGTTGTGCGTGTAATACCTATGTACTGTACGTAGGTTTTTCGACGGTAGTTTTTTGTTTTTAATTTCTCCACCATGGTATTGCATTCTACCCAAAAATTCGATACCGGGATTTCACCTGAAATACAATATTTTGATCCCCTGAATACAAACTTTTTCTCAAAAATTGCTCTAAGGTTTTTGATTAAAATATCATATATTAGTCATTTACATGACAAAATGTATCTTGAATTTTCTGGGAATAGCTTTTGTAATCCTCTTCATTCGGAAGTAATTTTGCATAATCTTGTACAACTAGTAAACGTTAAGCGATAGACGAAAATACACTGCACACAAAATGTATATCTCTTTAAACCACAATTTATTCCAATTTTTTTTTCTTTGGCATAAGCCACTCCCGAGATATTCGCTGTTAAAGGTTGGAATTGTTCAATAATTTGGCATTCTTTTAAAATCCTGTCAATTTTCAGTTGTTTCTCGCGAGTGCATGGAAAGGGTATGGAATTTTAAGGCCGGCATATAGCGTCCCTATTACTATTGTATGTATAACGAAATCTGTAATGTAGCTGTTCTGCTAAGGTTTATCTCGACTAAAATGAAGTAGATAGAAAAAAAGCTTCAGTAAGAAAAGTTTGTATACCTTCTAATAAACAATAGAGGGTAAAGATGGTCATGTGAATGTAACATTTTTTTAACCACTTCCCGCTCATGGTAACATGCTTGAGAAGCTCAAAGTTCTGCACTCCGAGCGTTTTGCGTTTTTGCCACAGACAAAATTTATTTAGTCCTTTAAATTTATTGATATGTAGGCACATTTATTTTTGCAGACATGCGGTATAATCGCACAGTATTTGAATTTTAACATTGTTACCGTCCTTACTTCCCCTTATTTGTTAACGTTTAGTTAAGATTTAATTCGTGCAGCATTTAAACATAACACTTGAGTAACAGCCATCTCGCTTTCAGCTATTAGACGTGAACAATCGATCACAAGTTCGCATTCAAGGTAGCATTGCGGCCTGGATACTGCTTTTGGACAGCTGACAGTAATTATATTTTCGCGTAAAGTTCTTCTATTATTCATTATCGTCAAAAATCGTATATAATACATGCGTTAAATGCTTTGCAGAAACTCGGAAGTGAAAATACTTGACGACTTTGGTTTTTTCACTTATACCTCGGTCTGTAAAGTTGTGCATACCCGATTTTTTTTCCGCCCTTGTGTTTAGACGTTTCTGGTACTAAAGCACACCCCACTCCCCATGCTTCTTCAGTTCCATCACACGTACACATTATATGCCGCCATGCCTATGTTAGCTGAATCCTTCCGGTATTTAGCGTATTTACGTTTGCCAGACTGCTAACATCAGCCAGCTGTTCGTATTATAAATATTAAGATTTTTAGATACATTATATTAAAACGCAAGAACTATTGTACAATACATGTATTACAGAACCTCGGAAATAAACACTGCTTCGTCGGGGTTTAATCTTTCCCCCGATTCTATTTAAACCACTTCCCAACCTCATTTGCAATATACTATTTTACACTCGCTACAGTATTTTATGCAGAGTATACTCAGGATTGGCCAAGTCGGATAGTCGGCGATTGTCGTGAGCCGGAACCCCTTGGTCTGCAAAGGAGAGTTGAAAGATAAAATTTAATTCAAAAACATTTTGTCATCTAAATATATGATACTTTAATTAAAATCGTTTAAGCCATTTTTTAGAAAATCAAATATGAAAAATTTTCCATGTAAACGGTAGTATTTATTCTACTTTCCCTTTTTGAGTTGTGCTCATAGACACACGCACACTCGTCAAAAAAAATAGTTATATTTATGGACGCTCTTCAACTACTATGGCCGTTAGCGTTCCATTCTGTTTTGGGCTGAAAGAATGGACATTTTGCTCAGAGGCCTCTCTATTAGGCTCGAGGTTCTTTTACGAGCCGTAAATCTACGACATGGGACCACCTGCTTTACTTCCCTTCCGAAGGAAGCCATGCTAAGGATTTTTACGTCCGATAAAAACCCATCGTCGCCCGCGGGTTCAAGAACCCGCGACCTCGGGAGCTACAAGCTAGTGCGCGTGCGCACCTTTTTCTACAAATGCTTTTTTGAATCCAGGGGCCTCAAAACACGCATTTCCTGTGAAATCTCGGTATCGAATTTTTGGGTGGAATGCAATACCTTCTCTACCTACTAGATACGTGGTAGAGAAAGTAAAACGATCTTATGACGTATATGTAGATATTTTCATTAAAATCCAATCTAGTTATGAAAAATTACTTCTAGCATAATCATATTGTCATCATTTAGTTGTTTAATGTTTACTTCACCACGTATCTACCTATTGTAGCTAGAGAAGGTATTGTGTTCTATTCCCCCTCCCCAAAAGTATATTAATTTTACCAGAAATACATACTTTAAGGTCTCGTGAAAATAAGATTTTTAGAAATTAATGCAAGGACAGTGGAAGGGGGCAGCAGAACTCAAAAATGGAAAATCAGATAATCCTTAATTTTTTTCCTTGAGTCAGAACGTTTAAGAATGCCTGGGTAAGATGTTTAGAGTACATGACTGATGAAAATGTAGATCTTGAATTGTCTGTGAAGTTCATTCTCTTAAACTATTATATAATTGAGAAACCACAAGGAATAGGCAAAAACTGCTTGAAAAGAATTACAGACTAATTAAAATGTACAGTTTGTGGGAGAAAAGCGTTTTCGTAATATGACATTTTCGAAATATTCGCTTTCGTTCAGACGTGGTTTGGTTTCGTGAACATGCACAAAGAACGAGTCATATCAGGGCAGGCGTATACAAAACAGCATACTGTTCGTATCGGCCTGCAGTATGCTCTTATTTGTTATTGTTTCATACTGGCGATTATTAACATGCAAATACAATTTTACAAATTCGATAATTGTTTAAAATTATTTCAAATGGTTTTTGCAAGAATTTCTGCACTTCAGTCTGTTTTGGATATTTAATGTCAAGACTTACTTAAAAATTAAAATTTTCTAAACAATATATATATATATATAACACATATAAAATATAACCTAAATATTAAGAAATATAAATTGTGAGACAGGAAGTCCTTACAGACTTGTGTATTATTAAATACTCCCCGATGGTGTGGGGTATTTGGAATTCAATAAATGCGTAAACCTCTTTAGATCATGAACACTACCGTTGTTTGATTTTTAAACTTAATTAGGTTAATACGAGAAATTTAAGGTTCATTATTTTAAACGGTTATTCCCAGTGTCTGCTGGCGATGGAGGACTCTAGGGCGGCGCCCTCACCATAAATAAACGCCCCGTAAATAAAAATTAAAAACGAGAAAAGGATAACATCATTCCGTATTAATTTCTGCACTCCCCGATTTAGTTTTATAGACTTTGTTTTGTTTGAAATGCTTTTGCAACGCTTTTACAGCGAGTAGCGCGAATGTTTTCATTACGGAGTGTGTTTCGTACCACACCAAGTCCGTCCGAGAAACCTTGCGTTGGAGGATACTGTCAGAGATGAAACGTGTGGAGGGGAATGCTTCGAAGAGGGCGAGGGGTGCAGAGAGGCAATGACAGCTTGGCGAAGTCCGAGACGATTCGCTATTGGTTCTTTCTCCACGCATTTTTTTTTCCATGTGGAATCATTCAATTTCACTGCCGTCACCACATGAATAAATATGTACTCAGTCCTATCTAAAATTTACATTAAGTTATACTGCGATTTAAAGTATGGCATTGTTGAGTTAAAACGATTCAGAGCAGAAAATAAATAATTCTCCGTATACTATAATCAATGTTGGTGACTTGTTTGCGCGTCACATAATCACAGTGCACGCGCCTTCACGCAGTGCTGTGATTCACACACGTACAGGTTATTTGCCTACAGGGTTCGGAAGCATGTGTTGTGTAAATTACCTAACTTAACCAGTTAATTCAGTGTAAGTGAAGTTTAATTAAGAAATCGTAATGAACAGCGTAAATAGCTCAAAGACAGACTTAATGCTTTAACCACATTATATTGTCCTGGTTTCAACTAATTTGCTGATCAAAACAAGAGGAGAATGGACTTCATCCACAAGAATATTAATCAAGTTAGTTTAGTTATAGTCAAGGTTTATTTTATGTTGTTTGAAGGCAAGTAGATGCAAGATGCATAATAAATTACTTAGTTCATTTTATATTCCTGAACATTTGTCCAATGCGTGTAGATTGCTTCCATCACATACACGTTTATTACTCGCGCAAAACTTCTGGAATCGTGACCTTGATTGCTACCCCAGCTGCCGAGCCTAGGAATGGTTTATGTTTAGCTTAATCAACGAAAGCGATATAACACCTTTGCTTACTCACAGTGCGTAACACATACAGTCCGCATAGAAAGTGTCTGCATCTGGTTGTAATTTTAAAGAGAGCAGTATTTAAATAGTACTTACTTTATATTTGTTATATTTATAACCATGGCTCCTATGTTTTCAAAGTTAAGTGGTAAGGTGTTACGTAGTCAAAATAATTGCAAATGTCCTCGACTTCATGAAGGAAGAAAATATATGTTCATCCGAGTTCCACAAAAGCCTTAAGAGAGTGAAAGAAAGAGTAGTCAAAGCAACTGGTGTTTCACCGAGTTCCGATTCCAGAGTTCTCAAAGATAAGAGAAAAAAACGTATGGATGAAAGAGTACCATTTGACACACCTGGGAAGAAACATAAGGTCCCTAAACGTATTACAGAAATAGACGATTTCGAATGCGTCATTTGGCGCACGATTCACAATTCCTATGTGGAAGAAAAAACTGTGCTAATAATAAGCAGATTGCTCATCCAGCTGAAACACAGCAGAAACTTTCAAGGTGGTGCTACAAATCTCAGAAAAATTACTAAAGATTTAGGGTTCAAGTGGAAGAAACCGAAATCAAATAGAAGAGTTCTAACAGAAAAGCAAAATAAATAAATAAATAAAATGAAATAATAATAAAATAAAAAAATAGAAATAAAAATAAAAAGTAAATGTTGCCATGATAGCTTAGTCGGTTAGAGCAACGGCACGGAAAGCCTAAGATCTGTGGTTCAAATCCCGGCTATGGCATTTAATTTTTCAGTCTGATTCTACCTTTCCAAATGACTAATTTTGTATGTACTTATATCAGCATCAATTTTTAAGGTGGTGCTACAAATTTCAGAAAAATACTATAATGTATGAAGATGAGTCATACATACACAGCAGTCATACAGCATCTAAAAGTTGGAGTGACGATAGCGAATTAGGTTTGCAGGCACCTGTTGCCAAAGGGCAAATACTTATTATCCTTCATGCTGTTGGAAAGATCGGCTTCGTTCCAAATGCCCTTCTTTCACAAGTCGCAACAAAAATTTTCATCAAGAAATGAATACAGAAAATTACATGAAGTGAATCAACGTCATGTTGATACCTAATATGCCTGCTGGGTCTGTTCTGGTCATCGACAATGCTTCACAATGCGTCAACACACAAATTCACAAACCACCTACCTCAACTTCCTTGAAAGAAGAAATGAGAGCTTGGTTACTTAGACATAATAAAGCTTTAGATGAAAGCATGAGTAAAACAAAGCTATTTAACTTAATTAAAGCCAACAAACAGCTTCAGAAGTCATACATACTTGACCAGATAGTAATACAACATCGCCATAATGTACTTAGACTGTCATCGTATCGTCCAGATCTAAACCCAATCGAATTAATCTGGGGTGATATCAAAAAATGGGTGGCATGCAGAAATATCACTTTTAAATTAAAATATGTGGAGCAGTTATAACGCCAGCAATTTGCTGAAATTGGAAGGCCAGAATGGGAAAATGTATGGCGACATGCTGAATAAATTAAGAATCATTATTCCGAAAAATACGGAATTGCAGAAAATCAAATAGAAATAATTCTCATCCAGGATAATGGTGCAGAAAGTAGTGACAGCAGTGATGACGGCAATAATGTGAGTGATTCCGCAGAAGAGGAAGGGTTGTTAGATTTGGAAGAATTGGAGGCAATGATTGACAGCGTTTTTTATATTAAGCGCTTTTTACAGCGTGGATTTTAATATACTGTATATAACTAAGTTTATCAGCGCAACGCAGTGCATAACCGGTGTGGATATTTGACGATGACTGTCCCACGCACTCCTGAAGCATGCAGACGACCGGTCACCACCTGATCTGGTAAGCAACTCGCATCATAGCTCTCATTAAGATTTTCACGTGTCTAGAACTGTTGCGCCGATTATAGATACGGGATGAAGTTGGGTAACCGGCAAAAATGAACTCTAGCGTTCCCCCTTAAGAATTTGTTCTTACTCTGACGTCTGAATAAATATTATTATAGAAGTTAGGAACTTAGAACAAACATATTCACAAACAGACTTATCGATGTGCAAGTATGTGCGATTAAGATTTGTAAATCATCTATTTTGTGAAAACAAAGCACTGAATAGCCGTTTGTTAAAAAACCGTGTGTTCTCCACTGAAATTTTAACCGATATTCATTAACGCACGGGTGCACTGTATAATATATATGACAAAGGCTTCCTGTTACTGAAGGAAATAATACAATAATTATTAATATAGTTCAATTTACGCTTGCTTTGATAGATGCGTTTTATTGCACGTTTTATTTCTGAGTTGCACTAATGCATAGGAGTTGGTATGTGCTGGAAAAATATCTACATGCAGTAAACTGAATAAACGAGAAATTATATGCAGAATATTTTGGTTTATATAGTTTTGTTTATCTATATTTTTTGGTAAATTGTGGAATAAAATCGGTCGTGTAAAGGTGTTTAATAAAAAGAACTGTAAACTTGCCGTCCTCCCAAAGTTGCTAATCACGAGCCGCCACTGATTTTGCCATTACAGTAGAATTAAAGCTGTAAATGATTTAGCTGTTTTCGGCGTGTTAGAGAATTAATAAAAATTGCACAAATAAAATTGTTTGTTTTAAAAAGTGAGGCGCACAAAAATAGTAGCTACGTATATTTGAATGTCTTATAAAATAACACTACTGTATCTGTTCAGCGTCTCAACACGATTCAATTAAGGATTTTCAAAGGATTTTCGTGACTTAACATCAATCTATTCCTACTTACCTAATGACACTCGAAAACGCGCAATACCTATCCAGGCATTTGGAAGGCTAACTGAAATTTTATTAAAATATTTGTTTTCATTGATTTTAATAACTAAAATGATCACACTGTTAACCAAACAGTCTTAAATGTGTTCAAATTATTGCTCTGCCAGTAATTATATAACTTTAACCGATTTAGCAAGTCCACAAATGAAGGCAACAAAGGTAATTAAAATCCTGTAATTAAAACATTTCACGCAGTTTGTCAACTTGTTATCAGTAACGGAAGTGAGAGGAATACGTGTACACTTTTAACTCTCGTTACTCATAAATCATTGACGTGACTGAGTTGCGTCAGCATGGTTATACAGATATATCCTCCTGTTTATTTACAAAAGGCTAACTTCAGTGCAATATAGTGCTGTTTTGAGTCATTATATTATGGTGCACTGATTCACTGGCTATTACAATGACTCATTGCGGTTTGACCTGTACACCCGATGACGAAAGTCCGGTACCGAGTATCATTTTAATTAATTTTACAACAAAAGTTTAGTACATTTTCACAGGTTGTCATTCAGCGAGTGTAACAGGTGTCCCAATTTGCTCTGGCATTTTTCTTTCAGAAAATAATTGTAAAACAATTTTACCCTTCTTTTTGATGTATGAGACAAAAGCTAGCTTTACAAAACATAATTATTGAAAAGACGATTGCTTATCTAATTAAAAAAGGTACTCTCCAGGAATTGAAATTTGGTTAAAAAAATTCAATATTTCATTCATGTTTAAGGAATATTTTGAACCTTTAGCTTCAATTACCAGTTGTTCGTTTTGCCGTAGGAGCTCTAAAACACAATCACGGACCTTTTAAATCCCCATATGCATATTATCTGATTATCTTTTAAGACTTCAAAATGTTTTTCTCTCAGCTTTGATAGTGTATACAGTTTTGTACACTGAGAATGTTCCACACGAGTTTGTAACCAGTCTTGTACAAATTTACAGCAGAAACGCCTCCCCCCCCCCAAAGTCATGATTTTAATAACTCGAGATATTATTTGACCATTAAGGATAAATTGAAAACACATGGTATTTAAAACGGGCGGACGGAAACTCCACACAGATTTTGTATACTTGCAATAAACCTAACTGTAAAGTGCATAGTATCTTGTGAAGGACAGATTTTCATATCTGGATATTGCACACTGAAGTAGATATACAGATCAGTTTGTAAGTAAACGTGCAACTCTTAATTCAGGAGGTATGCGAAAAATGAGAAATGAAAGCTAGGTTGTCCTTTATACTCTCTAAAGCTATTTAGATTAAGTAAATATGTTTATCAGTGCAAAAAAAGCATATTGATTTAAATCTCTGTATAAGGGGATAAACTGAATGTTGCTTATCAATCAAATTTGGAAAATTAACTTATAAAACTAACAATTCACATGTATTGCAAAAGCAGATGGAAAATTTTACCTATTGTTATTACTATTATTTATATTGATAAGCACAGCAATCTGCTATGCACATCCAGAAGCAAAGACAGTAAATAAGATAAATAGTAACAAAAACGCAGGTCAGCCACATAGTGTCCCTCTGGCTTTAAACAGTGTTAGATACAAGTGCAGGTCATTCACACCTATTCTGTAACATCTGGTTAAAATTTGACTTGTTAAAAGCCGGTAACCAGTAGCTACGCGGTATTTGACTTTCTGTAATATCTTGTCGAGAGCAAGAAAATAGTGGTTAACAATACCAAGATCCGAGACTGTTGTTGGCGCTAGTAATGCTTCTGCTTCTTAAAGAGTAGTGGTAACAATCTTCTTAACCAGAAAGTTACAGAATAGCCCTGATTGTCGCACTAAGGATCCTGCTCCGAGGCACTGTCGGAAGAGAGAAGCGAGTCCTGCTGGATATTACACCTGATTCGAAGAACTACAACTGCAGAAAACTTTTGGTGTGCAGTTTCCAGGTGACTCTAAAACAGGTAAAGTGTATTGGTGGGCAGTTTCCGCGTGGTTCAGGAGCATCTGGTGTGCATTCTCCGACGTGGGCTTAAAAGTGGAGATTTTTTTCCCGGAACAACCGGAAGAACAAACATTTTATGCCAGTTTGCTGTGTTAGTATTAAACTATAGTATCAGCGTTTTTATTTTTTCAAAATAACTTTTATAACTTGTAAAATTTTAAATTAACATAATAAGCGTAATTATTTTGTTTCTAAGTACATTATTTAAACCACGTTTAGGTATAATTGTAGTCTCGCTGTGAAGAAAAGAAAAACAATGAAGCTTTAAAATTGCGAGATAAGCTTTTACTTAGGAGTTCCCTTAAATAAATACATAATTAAATAAATAAAAATGGAAGTGTTATATATTTCGTTTGAATCTCTTTCGGTTTTAATTGCATTATAAATTAATTGTATGGTCCTATTCTATGTTCCACATGATGGTATTTTGAAAATCCCATCACATTTTGTAATATCCATGTTGTTAATAAGTTACAGAACTGAATTTGTTATTCTTTTGGATTAAGAGAAAATGCTAAGCAGCTGTAAGTATACATTTATGTATAGTATAGATAAAATAATTTTCTTTATTATACTAAGGTTTTTACAAGCTGCAGGAATTATTTTGAAAAAATAAGTTACTTACACAGCAAACTGGCATGAAATAGTTCTGTAGTTAGTCAGGTTGTTCCAGAACCCAAATGCTAAACTTT
The DNA here is from genome assembly GCA_030765065.1 of Deroplatys truncata. Lineage (NCBI taxonomy): Eukaryota > Metazoa > Arthropoda > Insecta > Mantodea > Mantidae > Deroplatys > Deroplatys truncata. Next base: position 106,064,815 of record CM060990.1, on the reverse strand, counting down.
TATATGGATGTTGCAGAATGTAATGCACACCAGAAGTTCGTCTGCTTTTGAACCACACGGAAAATGCACACCAAAAGTACTCAGATCAGCAGTAGTCGCCACAGGACTCGCTTCTCTCTTCCGACAGCGCCTCGGAATATTTTTAGTGTTACAATAACCTGTAGTGTATATACCACAAAAAGTAGACGTGCGAGAAAAATCAACCTTTAAATATAAATCCAAGGAGAAATTGCGGATCTTCCGTATCTTAATTCCTAACACTATATCGTATTTTAGGTACATAATTGCGTTAAAATGGCCGAATATTTTTTGAAGCATTTGCATTATTTTTACTTTCTCTGCTACGTACTTACAGTGAGCAGAGGAAGTATTGTATTTCATCCAAAAATTAGATTTCGAGATTTCAACGGAAATGCTTATCTTGAGGCACGCTGAACCCCAAAAAAGCTTTTCTGGAAAAATCCGTGTGTGTCTGTGAAAAGCACGACTCAAAAACAAAAAAATCGGTTAAATATGAAAATTAGCATTTAAGTTCAGCAGCTGTCAAGGACGCGACACGGCAGTTTTCAGGAAAATCCCCCCACCCCAAATTACCCTTAAGATGGAAATGTTTTCGCTTTTATTTTCTGAGAGATCGCTCTAACGATTTTTATTAAAATGCCATAATGTTTAAGATATGTTCATGGCAACTAAAATGTGTATATTGAATTTTCTGGATCTGGCCTGTGAAGACCCATTAATTCTGTGATTTTTGTACCATTAGTAAATCGTAAGAGAAAAAAAATCTTGCTGCATAAAAGAAGTAGATCTCAGTAAAGCACACAATTTATTTCAAATAATTTTGTGCCGTTAACCGTTTCCGAGACATTCTTTGTTGGTTTGAATTTTTAAATACTTTATACTTTTCTCAAATGCAAATCGCTATTTTTTACATTTTTTTTTTTTTTTTTTCTTTTTGTGTGTTCACATAGCGATCGGCTTTGGAAAATTTTGACTATCGCTTTAGCTTGCTATATTCTTCTTATGCCTACAACGACATTTGTGAAAGAGTATTGAAGGTTTATCTTTATTAACAAGTAGTAGATAGAATAGGCTTTTGTAAGAATGGTTCGTAGAAGAGCGAGTAGAGAAAGTCACGTGAATGCAGCACATAAGATTTTTTATTGTCGAAATGCTCCTTTTTCTGTGTCGTCCTCCGTGGTTTAGGGGTACCTCTGGTTCCCAAGGTCGCGGATTCAAACCCGGCGGAAGGTGATGGATTTTTTCGAGCGTAAAAATCCTTAGCATGGTTTCCTTCGGAAGGGAAGTAAAGCCGGTGCTCCCGTGTCTAGATTTACGGCACGTAAAAGAACCTCAAGCCTAATAGAGGTTTCTGAGCAAAATTTCCGGTCTTTCACGCCCAATATAGAATGGGATGCTAACAACTATAGTAGTTGAAGGGCCTCCATAAATATCAATTCAATTTTTTCCCCTTTTCTGTTTAAAATAGTGGCATATAGTTCATTTAAATACTCAGGCTATAAATGCAACAAATTTGTCCATCGTTACCATGTATGTAGATTTTAAGCTTTCTGAAGATGGGCTACTTTATAAGCTTTTTTGTGATGTTCCGGTTAAAATTCCCACCTCAAGCTAGCAAATATTTCTCACTTCAGTAAAAGAGAATGAACATCAAGCGCGTGATTCACGTTCCACTTAAGTGCTTTATTGACAGAATAACTTGTAGATTTTAATGTTGAATTTCCCAAAAGTGAAACGTTTAAAACTTCTTGTTAAAAATACAAAATATATACTCGTATTTGAGCTAGGAAGTTCAAATGTCAAATTTAATTTTAAAAATTACCTTTTGTTATGATGTAAGATACTTAATACCATAAACTAGTTTACTCTTTAAGTTTTAAAATCAGATTTCATAAATATTATTACTTTTAGGGAAAATGTACCGCAAAACATTTATTCATGATATAGGAAAGTCTTAGTAAAGGAAGCGAACATAGAGAGAGCAGCAAGTGGAAAAGAAAGGTTTGAAAATATATTTTTCAGTACAAAGGCATTATTAAAATGTCATTTTTAAGTTTTCAAAGCTTTGTGTTTAAAAATAAATTTGTAAAATGCTTAGTTAATCTTTTTCATAATAAAATCGCATTATTTTTGCTCTGAACATTTAAAAACAGCTTAAGGGTTAAAACCTAGAATGTTTGAAACTTTAATAAGTACCTCTGAATGTCTATAAAATATATTTCTGAAACGTTGTGCTTTGTTGGCACTTGTTACAAATCTCCGTTTGTTTCTTTGCTATTTTCAAGAAAATTCTCATAGATCCTGTCCTTGGAGACAGCAGGATACACCTACCGTTCATTCCCTTCCATTACCCTTCCTATGACAGGGTAGTATGGTCATCAGCTAATCCTCCAACCTCGTTTCCTCGCTTGTTGACTGAAATACTGTGCGTTTCTTAAACATGCCGTGCTATCTGTTTTTAGCACACCTGCCTTACCTGATGCAATTTTGTTAGAGCAAAAAATCTCTTCTAATCAAGAATTCAGAAATACTGTCCACTCTTTTTATTCTTAACCGTAAGTCCCTGAACGATGAAAAAAATCTATGGTGAAAATTACTGGTGCTTGAACTTCTCTTATTCACCACATTTGAGGAGATAGAATTCGGGACTTCGAACTCGGACCTAAGGGAAGTGATTCTCGAGAGATTTGGTCACAGTTGAGAAAGCAATTCCAGTTTTTAGATTACACAGTTTTATTACTTTAGAAAATAATCTTATCAGTTGTCCACAGATTGCGGGATTTCCCACGTCAAATACTGTGTGTGATGTTCTCGTATAGCTTATAAACACAATTATGAAGAGGAACGTCATTGCTTAAATGGAGAAGGAAAACTTCAATAAATACTTCCCTGAACAGCTTAAGCTTATCACATTATTGAAATTGTAACGGGAGGTATCTCTGAGGAAAAAGACAGCATTACTCAATTCAAAGATAAAGAACGGAAACTAAATGACCACGGACGATTCTACAAAACCTCTGATTGTTAAGAGGACCATCTTGGCAGGTCTTTGGCAGTTGATTGTTTCTGGCTTGCAACTAAATTTGACCATGGCTTCTTTGGTTATAAATTTTGCTGTTTTTAAGTGTCTCTTTTAATATTTTGGATTTTGTCATTTTTATCATTTGAGGGATTATAGTATATCATGGCTTGTTTTCCTTTAAAGATTGTTTTATAGCTGGCGCAAAACTTCTGGAATCGTGACCTTGATTGCCACCTCAGCTGCGAGCCTAGGAATGATTTATGTTAAGCTTAATCAACGAAAGCGATAAAATACCTTTGCTTACTCACAATGTGTCACACATACAGTCAGTATAGAAAGTGTCTGCATCTGTTTGTAATTTCAAAGAGAGCAGTACCTATAGTGTATTCACTCTTAGCTTGATCCGCATCAATACAAAGCCCAGGTGAATAGTGCACCGTTACAATGTATCCTTCCGCCATTCGCACTAGAAATACTGTCACACTTTCAGACCATGTGCAGTGACTAGCATATTCTCTTTACGATTAAAGATGATAAGACTGATAGTTGTGACAAAACAAACGTTTGCACATGTAATAATAGTTAAAGTCTAAAATAAACGAGCGAAAAATAAAGTAACATGTATGCGATAACTTAATTTATTCGCTCTCTGGAAGCGGCACTTTATTAACTGTTGGCGGCTCATTTTAAAAAAGAAATTGTGCACTGTTACGCGAATTGCATTCTTCTAAAGATCACTACATTCTTGCATCGCGTATTTCATATGCTTTCTTTTTCCGGGTGTATCCACTTTTCTCGTTTCAGATTTTTCTGCACAAGCACTGTTTATACTTGTACTCGAACCACCGGTGAACTTGGAAGTTAATTTCGCCATTTCTTTCGCGGAAAGTGTCGGATATTTCTCACATAACTTATAATAAAGATTCAACACTATTGTTTTTTCACCACTAGTCAATGGTTTGCGCGGCTAATGCTTTACGTAATTCGACGAAAACACAAGAGCGAATTCACCGTCCTCCATGATACTAAACACAACTGCTCGTTTCTGTCTGTAAACAATATTCTGCGCCTACCCGGATGTCAGGTGACTCATACAAATTGCATCATGGGACTTGTAGTTCTGTTTTACGGTATAAATCAGCGTTAAATAAAACCTTAGGTATTTGTGTAGAATATTATACTATTTATGGATAAATTTATTCTAAAATTCAGAGATTAGCATGGGACTACTTTCCTGGGCGCATTGCCACCGTGTTGCAACACGGTGCACTGACCACGTGGGTTTGTTTTGCCGCGGATCAACCTAAGAGTGAATATAGTGTAAATAGTGCTTATTTTATATTTGTATATTTATAACCATGGCTCCTACGTTTTCAAAGTTAAGTGGTAAGGTATTACATAGTCAAAGCAGGGAAATAATTGCAAATGTCCTCGACTTCATGAAGCAAGAAGCAGAGATGTAGGAAGAAAATATATGTTCACCCGAGTTCCACAAAAGCCTCAAGAGTGAAAGAAAGAGTAGCCAAAGCAAGTGGTGTTTCACCGAGACCTGTTTCCAGAGTTTTCAAAGATAAGAAAAAGCATATGGATGAAAGAGTATCATTTGACACACCTGGGAAGAAACATAGTCACTAAACGTATTACAGAAAGACTATTTCGACAAATGCGTCATTCGGCACTCGATTTAAAATTTCTATGTGGAAGAAAAAAAACTGTGCCAACAATAAGCAGATTGCTCATCAAGCTGAAAGACAGCATAAATTTTCAAGGTGGTGCTACAAATCTCAGAAAAGTTATAACAGATTTAGGGTTCAAGTGGAAGAAAACGAAGTTATTACACAAGTACTTAATGCATGGGTCATTGACCGTACATACATATTTAAGATAAAAGTATGGTGACTAACAAACAACAGAAAAGCAAAACAAAACAAAAAGAACAAGAACAAGAAAAAGGAAAATAGAGAAATTACCTTTGTCTAACTGAACAAATTTGACCTAGCTTAACACACTTTAGCCAAGAAATTGCCCATGTTTCGCCAGTTCCTCTAGTCAACCAGTAGCTCCCAACATGCCAATCTCTTTCTTGAGGGACTTAAGAATTTTCCTTTGGGTTTAATTGTTCGCTGGTTCTCCCACTGTGCACATTCCGCCAAAATATGTACTCAGTCATCCAAATCTCAGAATGGGCAGATTCTCCTGCCAGAATCGTCAGTCATTTTCTGTGCCCTCCAGCCCCCCATCTAAACCATGCCATTCCTGATCTTTCCTTTCTTCCTAAATTAAGTATATATGCCTCTTTTTCCAATTCTATTTTATTTGATTTGCTAGACTTGGAGAAGGTTTAATTTTACAATCCGATTCTATTTCCTGTTGGTTGATGTGTCTTAGTCTTCTTTTGACTACTATCCATATGTTTTTGTCATTTGTTTCAGCTCTTTGCCATACTGACCCCATGCCTATTCTCATCAAACCCCTTTCCAAATCAGCTGCCCAAAACTTAGGAGACAGGTTTTCTCGCTGGTATTTATAACATTTGGATCGTAGTGTGGAGTTATCCCCCTGCATCAGCCTCAGCCAGTACTTCACTGCTCTTATTTTGCAGTGTACTGTGTCTTCATAACATCCCACCTCCCTCAATACCCCCGAATTTGATGTGCCTTGTGAAACTCCAAGGACTCTTTTCCAAAATGCTACCTGTGTTTTATTTACATGCTCTGCTCTTTCCCATCCCCAGATTTCACTTCCGTATAACAAAATCGGCCTTATCATAGAGTTATACATCTTTTCTAATTGACTACAGGTACATCCGGTATCCGCGAGAGGGTGCGTAATAATTCATTTAACTGCCCTCGTGCTTTATAGTTAGTTACTGATAGATGTTGTTCCATTTTCCTCTCATATTAATCATTACTCCTAAATAGTGGAAATGTTTAACGTTTTGTAGTTCTAGTCCCTTGTAATACCATTTTTCATCCTTGCCATACATATAGCCATTTTTGAAAGCCATTGTTTTTGTTTTATTAATGTTTACCACCAAACCCCATTGTATACAATATTCTTCCAACCTGTGAATACCTTTCTGTAAGCCTTCTATCGTCACTGACAAAATTGTCACGTCATCCGCGTATAAAAGTACAGGAATGCAGACATCGTCTACTTTTGGGCCATTCATTTCCTCTGCTATTAACACGTCTGCTATATCTATGAATAAATTGAACAGGGGCGATAAAATACATCCTTTACGAACTCCTCTACTGGCCGATTTAGATTCAGTTATTGTATTTTCGTCTATTTTGATGCTGAAATTCACACTGTTGTAAATATGCATCAGAGCTTTCATCATTTTACCAGAGAGTCCTCTGGTGAAGTTTCGCCCAAAGGGCGTTCCTCTGCACGCTATCAAAAGCCATTTTGAAATCAACAAAAGCACAATATTTCCCCCACTTTCTATTCAAATTTGAATCAATTAATGTTTTTAATACGAAAATATTGTCTGCAGTAGAGAACCCTTCCCTGAAACCCGCCTGAAATTTAGAAATTATATAGAACTTTTTACCCGACCCCTTAACCGGTCATAGATAATTTTGCAATATACCTTACCCAGTATAGATAACAGTGCAATTCCTCCATAATTTTCTGGTTGCTGAGTGGCACCTTTACCTTGAATATTGGCTGAATAATTGCTGTTGTCCAAACTTCAGAATACTCCGTTAAATAATTTGTTAAAGGCCACCCGCAGAAGGTCTAATATTTCAGGAACTTCTATGGAGCATTTAACAAATTCGCTCGGAATTCCTTCTATTCCCGGTGCTTTGTGATTCTTTAAGCTTTTTATTGCCCGAACAATTTCTCAGTCAGTTATTTACCCATCTAGAATTGGTACTGTAGGATTTAAGCACAGTTCAGCGAAAGACATCCGAGGTCCCTCCCACTCTTCCCCGCCAACTTCAGCGTACACACTATTAAAATACGCTAACCATGTTTCTGGTTTGATGTTTACGTTATCCCGTCTTCGCACTTTCATTTTATTAGCTACCTTCCACATATATATCGAATCTCTCCGTTCAGTCGCTATTCTTATATCCGCCGCAATTTTGTTTTGCCATTCCGCCTTTACAGTTACTAATATATCTTTATACTGCTTTCTAATTTGGGTATACGAAAGACGCTTTTCCTCAGTACCTTCTCTTCTATACAGCTTAAGGGCTATTTCAGCTTTTTTGGAAGAAAACGACATCAAATTGAGTTCCAGTCGAAAAGCACGACATACAAGCTCACCTGGAAGAGTACATTATTCAGAGGTACAAATTAGAGGGTCAAACTATAGTGTATGAAGATGATTCATACATTCACAGCAGCCATACAACGTCGTCCTCCGTGGACTAGTGGTACCGTGCTAGCCTGAAGTTCCCAAGGTCGCGGGTTCAAACCCGGCGGAGGGCGATGGATTTTTTCGGGCTTCTTTCGGAAGGGAAGTATAGCCGGTGGTCCCGTGTCGTAGATTTACGGCACATAGAAGAACCTCAAGCCTGATAGAGGCCTCTGAGCAAAATCACCAGTCTTTCACGTCCAGTATAGAATGGGACGCTAAGAACCATAGCAGTTGAAGAGCGTCCACAAATTAAACTCAGTTTAATTTTGGTCATACAACATCTAAAAGTTGGAGTGACGATAGCAAATTAGGTTTGCAGGTACCTGTTGCCAAAGGGCAAATACTTATTATCGTTCATGCTGTTGGAAAGATCGGTTTCGTTCCAAATGCCTTTCTTTTACAAGTGTAACAAAAAACAGGAGATTTTCATCAAGAAATGAATACAGAAATTTACATGAAGTGAATCAACACCATGTTGATACCTAATATGTCTGCTGGGTCTGTTCTGGTTATCGACAATGCTTCACAATGGTCAACACTCAAATTGACAAACCACCTACCTCAAATTCCCTGAAAAAAGAAATGAGAGCTAGGTTACTTAGGCGTAATATAGCTTTGGATGAAAGCATGAGTAAAACAAAGCTATAGAATTTAAAGCCAACAAAGCGCTTCAGAAGTCATACATACTTGGCCAGATATTAACACAACATGCTATAATATACTTAGACTGCCTCGTATTACCCAGATCTAAACCCAATCGAATTAATCTGGGCTGATGTCAAAAAATGGGTGGCCTGCAGAAATATCACTTTTAAATTAAAAGATATGGAGCAGTTATGTCGCCAGCGATTTGCAGCCATTGGAATGCGAGAATGGGAAAATGTATGTCGACATGTTGAATAAATTGAGAATCATTATTTCGAAAAAGATGGAATTGCAGAAAATCAAATAGAAAGAATTTTCATCCAGGATAATGTTGCAGAAAGTAGCGACAGCAGTGATGACAGTAATGATGTGAGCGATTCCGCTGAAGAGGAAGGGCTCTCAGGTGTGGAAAAATTGGAGGTAGATGATTGACAGGTTTTTATACGAGTTAAGCGCTTTTTACAGCGGTGGATTTAATATACGGTATAGAACTATAAGTTTATCAGTGAAGCGCAATGCAGTGCATAACCGGTGTGCGGATATTTGACAATGACTGTCCCACGCACTACTGCAGCATGAAGACGACTGGTCACCTCCTGATCTAGTAAGTAACTCGCTTCATAGCTGTCATTAAGATTTTCACATATCTAGAACTGTTGCGACAATTATACTATTGTAATTCTAGACGAGGTATGGGCGAGCCACAGTGTCACATCCAGGAGGGTGTGCCTTGGAGTTGTACTGTGACGTAACGTAGTTTTGAAAAACTGTAAATGTCCGTTTATTAAAAGGCATTGTGTGCATTACTGGCAAAACAAAACAAAACAAAGCGTTTTATTCACTGTTATTCATACACAAAGGTTTGAAACTCAAAACATTTCAAACTTCTATCAAATTGAAGAAATAAGTACAATATCGTTTATAAACTTGCAGGAAAAATCAACAAAGAAAACTCGATAATAGGTTTTTATAGTACTTGCACTCAGTACATTGCAGCATCTTTGTATGCTACAAAATATAAAAGAGCCCAGTCTTCCCTAAATGTCCGTACTCTTGTGGAATGTATCTCGTAATTGCGTACAGCAGTGTTCCACCACTGGTTTAGAAGACTGTTTGTGTGTTGCAAACAGCAAACGAGAAGGGGATGGGTGCAGATGGCCTGACATGCGGAGTCAAGAATGCCCTTGACATAAGCCGATGTTGCTCTTTGATGACCGCAGTCTCTAGACCCGTTTTAACTGTTTTATGTACTTGACGGCAACCTTCACTAAAACTGCACATTTTTGGTTACAGAAAGGGGACTGGCAGATCGCTTATGAATTATTTTTAAAAAATTACGATTGAATTGTTGAACAATTGCCCTCCAAAAATGCAAAAAGTGGAGCCACCCAAACAGTGCCATTCAAAACAATCTAAACCTAAACTTTAGACTTGTTTTCTTATTTGTTTTGGGTATAATCGTTATTTCGAACTGAAGCTGTTTGTTAGCTGTCGTTGATTTACCTGTAGCTTCGGACCTCCCCATAGGATATATTTGCGATAAAAAGCGAGATATTACTGTATAGGTTGAGTATAATTAATGTGGCAGCATAGAAGTAATTTACGTTGCAGCAGCACAGCAAACTTGAACATGTTTGTGCTATCGATAATGCTGTCAAAAGTAAATCTTTAGCTCAAGGGTTTTTTATGGGATCGATCAGCACAACAATGTGCTATACAGATCGGGAAGCAAAAACAATAAATAAGATAAATAATAACAAGAACGGAGGTCAGCCACACAAGGCCCCTCTGGCACTAAAGCAGTATTAGATAAAATCGCAGGTCATTGTCACAACTAGAAGAACGGAAGCGTCCAGTCGAGACGACTACTGATCAGTGGAATTGCTGCAGTTTTTTTATCTAAGGCCTCATTTATGCATGCGATTTAATGTCGCACGAAAGGAATGATGCGACGCGGTATGATTTTTAGTTGTCTTTTGCATGCTACGTGACGCACTCAAATCATTTCTACCAGCCCGTTTCAACATTTGGTTCGACAGAATGTATTCCTGTGTGTTATACTATTGCTACAAACTCTTAATCGAAACACACACACACACACACACACACACACACACACATATATATATATATATGAGGTGCTATATTCACATGACTTTCCCCCTACTCTCTATCCTTTATTAGTGGGTGTACAAATTATTCTTATAAATTATTTTTTTATCTAATTAATTTTAATCGAGATAAACCTTTGCAGAAGTAGCTGCATTACACATTTTATTAGGATATGAAGGGAACAGCGATAATCACATTTTTAAGAACTGGACGCTATATGCTGGCCTTAAAATTCCATACTCTTTCCATGATATCGCGAGAAACAACTGAAAATCAATGGAACTTAAAAGACTTAAGTATTGAGCAAATCGAACCATTAATAACGGATATCTCGGTAATGGCTTGCACCACAAAAATGTTATTTGAAATAAATTGTGTGTTTTAAAGAATCTACATTTTTTGCGAATACGTTTTCGCCTATCCTTATGGTTTACCACGTATACAAAATTACATAAAATTCCTTCCGAATGAAGAGGACTTCACATGCTATTCCCAGAAAATTCAAGCAATTCTATTTGCAATGTAAAAATCTTTAATATATGGCATTTTAATCAAAATTTTAGGGCCATTTTTGAGAAATTCAAAAATTTCGAAAAATGTTCTATGAAAAGGGTAGCTGTGGAGGTGGATTTTCTTAAAAATCTTTGTGGCGCATCCTTGGAAGGTACTGAATTTAAATACCAACTTTGGTTTTTAACCGACTTTTCGTTTGAGCTATGCTGTTCACAACACGTCCCACGCATAGATACACGAACTTTTTTTTTTCCTTTTAGAAATGCTTTGTTTGGATTCAAAGGGCCTCAAAACACGTATTTCCGGTGAAATCTCGATATCGAATTTTTTTGGGTGGAATGCAATACCTTCTGTAGAGAAAGGTAGAGAGATAGTAAAATTAGAAGAAAGAAAGAAGCAGAATGAACTGTGAAATTGTACATCCATAAAAGATTCGTGGACAGTGTGTTTACGAGTCTCTTTGGGAAATTGCTTCCAGTTAGGATTCTCGTAATTTTCAGACGCAACATCCCAAATTGAATTAATTTGAAGTTGTATAAAATGTTCCGTATCCATGCTCGATAAAAGTCTGAACGACAACAATCAGATCATTGTCGCAATACGCGATACTGCAGCTCTGGATTTCCCAAAATGGCAGCACTGACTCGATTATCCCGCTCACAATGTAGCAATGCAACGTGCATAAACAGGTCCATATACACCCATGTATATTGATACCATGCGACTGTCGTATATGTCGTGCGACCTGAAACGATGCGATGTGTTTTTCAGGTCGTACGACAAAGAATATTGTGTGATTGCCGCGTCGTATGGTATAAATGGTTGAATTTAATTCGGTGTACTTTAAAATCTCGTCGCACGACATGAAATCACATACATAAATGGGGCCTAAGGAGAAATGCACTGTGCCGGCCACAAAGCTAAGTAGATGAAAAAATCAAGGCGCTTGTGAACGAACATATGTAGAGATTGTACTGAATCAAAATTCATTATGTAACTGTGTTGCGTACATACCAGGGGGTACTCAATATGTGTCGTAATACTTGATTTTGGAATACCTTTGGTGGATGAATTTTTGACGTAGCAGCTCTACGCCAAATTGCACAGCCAAAACAAGGGACAAGTAAAGACTTGAATGAAAGAACTACAGTGTACCCGCAGAGTTGCTGTTAACTTCAACACGATGTCGCTGCATATCGGAATGTTTCAAGCAAGTGTGTAAAGTACTGAAGGGTTTCCTGCACCGTAGTGCTTGACAATTCCTAATGAGGCGACGAGGAAATTAAACTATATCCCACGCTACTACGAATACCCATAAAATGTAAGAGTTAGGTCGCTTCTCATTTTCGGATCATTTTAAGGTAGTCGTCCTCCGTGGACTAGTGGTACCGTGCTAGCCTATAGTTCCCAAGGTCGCGGGTTCAAACCCAGCGGAGGGCGATGGATTTTTTTTTTCGGGCGTAAAAATCCTTAGCATGGCTTCCTTCGGAAGGGAAGTAAAGCCGGTGGTCACGTGTCGTAGATTTACGGCACGTTAAAGAACCTCAAGCCTGATAAAGAGGTCTCTGAGCAAAATTACCGGTCTTTCACGCCCAATATAGAATGGGACGCTAAGGACCATAGTAGTTAAAGAGCGTCCAAAAATAAAACTCAATTTAAGTTAATTTTAAGGTAATCCATCTATGAAATCTGGAAAATCCACAGTATGCGAGATGTGTTAAAATGTATGCCAGGTTTTGCACACAATAAGATTTTTGTGACGTTTAATTCCAGCTTGCATGGTTATATAATAATTTTTATTGTGTAAATTCATTGCTGTAATAAATATGATCTACCTGATGCACTTTAAAAAATACATAAAATAATTTTTTTTTCAAAATTGGAGCAATATTTTCTTCAACGTACTTTCGAGAGGCATACATTTTGAAACAAATTGGCGAAACATTGCATCCTGTGGAGCATTTTGAGTATGCAGAAATGCTGAAAATGTTTTCTTGCAAACTAAATTTAAGTTGGTGTGCTTATTTATACGCATGCGCCCGTCCAGTTATACTTCAGTTAATTGGTAATTTAAATTTAATCGGTAGTTTACATTTTTTCTCAAGGTTTAAAATTCATATTTATTATGAAAAGAAATTAAGTTTTTTAATTGTTCACAACTTTTGGTCAAATTCATAGATGCATTACTTTAAATGGGTTTTAAGTAGCTGTATAAACAATTTGAAACACATTTTTAGGTTCGCAACATTCGGTTCCTTACTGTCACATGTAGTAGGGTTCAACAACAGTCTGCAAAACCAAAACCGTATCGTAAGGATAGGGGAATAATATCATAGGCGCGAGCATGCTGGAGCAAACGCAATGAGTGTGTCATCTTTTCACTCCTAATACGAGAAAGCAGACCTGCGAAAGAACCTCCAGCCTTGACCCACCCTCAACAAATGTATATACGAACTTCCTCCCCCTCCTATCTCGCTTTCTCAGCTGATTTTGCGGCAAGTAATGGGTTAAGTGTGACCCGCTTGACGGGGCCCATTACAGCGAATAAATAATTTATCTACCACGTACTTAGTAGGTAAAGAAAGTAGTTTATTCCATCCAAAAATTTCATATGAAAATTTCACCGCAGGCACTTGTTTTGAGGCACCCTGGATCCAAAAAAGCACTTTTAGAAAGAGAGAGAGAGAGAGAGAGAGAGAGAGAGAGAGCGAGTGCGTGCGCGTGTGTGTGCGTGTGTGCCTGTCAAAAACGAAAAGTTGCACAAATACCAAGCTTGATATTTTAAGTTCAGGTTCTTCCAAAGGTGCGACATGGAAGATTTTAAAAATATCCCCTTCCCCAAACTACCCTTTAGAAGAAAAGTTTTTCGAAATGTTTGGCTCTTAACAATTTTGATTAAAATATATTGTATTAAATATGTTTACATAAAAATAGAATGTATACCTTGAATTTTCTGGAACTAGCCTGTGAACTCCTCTTCGTTTTTTATAATCTTGTATAATTGGTAAACGCTAAGCGATAGACGAAAACTTACTTCACAAAAATGCTTAGAGCTCTCTATAACATACAATTTATTTCAAATGTTTTTTTTCTATGGCATAAGCCATTTCAGATCCATTATTAATGGTTTGAATTGTTCAATACTTTCTTTTAAAGTCCTGGTGATATTCAATTGTTTCTTGGGATTGTATGGAAAGAGTATGGAAGTTTAAGGACAGGATATAGCGTCCCGTTTTTAAGCACTTGCTTGTTGCTATTTCCTTTGTATCTATAACGAAATGTGTAATATAGATATTTCTGCAAAGGTTTATCCCGATTAAATTGAAGTAGATAGAAAAATAAACTTTCGTAAGAATAGTTGTTTGTCCAACACACGGCTTGCGTGAAAGAACAATTTCGTAAGAAGAGTTTGTATTCCCACTAATAAACGACAGAGGATAGAGAAAGTCATGTGAATGTAACGCATCAGATCTTTTATCTTCTTTGAATAAAGAATATTTAACGCAAAACTATATATCTTAACAAGTGCTAGTATATAAAAATAGCATAAACCTGACTTGTGTGATTTACACACAGAAGAGACTTGATAATTGTTTATATAATGAGTGTCATAAGATTATCCACGAGTTGTATACGACATTTTATGCATTATAAATTGTAGGAAATAAAACATCGGCATCCATAGCTGACAGTTGAGAGCTCTTCATATGTTAACGAGACGTTAGCTTCTCTCCCTGCATTTCATTTGTTACTACTACATTGTGCGTTGAAGCGATAACTTGCATGCATTCCCTTCCTGGGAGAGAAGTGACCAAGTGTTAGGACTGTGGTGTAGCCTATTAACAGCATAACATGATAATCTAAGTTCAGGCCTTAATTATTCTATATTTAATAATGTAGATGTTTCTGCATCTTCGTTGCTCAGAGAAAAGAACATTGCAAAATGGTTATCTTTTCTGTATAAGCCAAGGCAACGTGGAATACTTTACATCATTGCTATACGAAATACGTCATCATTTGCATGTATGCCATAATGAACCCATTATGAACGATATTGAATACAGTAACAATCTGTTCATAATGGTAGGAATGCATAAACAATCTTAAAGGCAGAATACTTTTTAAATGTTTGCTTCACTTTACAACATACATATAATACCAAATTACATATGAATATAATTAAGCTTTAGACACACAAGTTTATGGTTTGCAAAATACTGCATGTTATACGTTAAAACAAACTCGAAACTTGGCTAATGGTGCTTAGTTAAATTTGCACGCACGCACGCGCGCGCGCGCGCACACACACACACACACACACACACACACACACACAGAGTATCGCCATTGGTGTCATATTAGTAAAGTTATTATACAAATACTTAATGCATGGGTCATTAGACCTTGCATGCATATTTAAGATACAAGCTAAGGGTGACAAAAGAAATAGATTAAGGAAAGAAAACTTGGAGATTAATTGCCTCTATCTAACAGAACAAATTTTATCTGGCCTCACGCACTTTAGCTAGGAAATTGCTCATGTTTTGCCAGTTCCTCTGGTCAGCCAGTAGATTCCAACATACCAATGTCCTTCTAACTGGACTTCAGAATTTTTCTCTGGTTTTAATTTTTCGCTGGTTCTCCCACTATGCACATTCCGCCAAAATATGTACCAAGTCTTCATCCAAACCACAGAGCACGCAGATTATCCTGCCAGAATCCAAACATCCAAAGACCGTTCGGTTGGATACCCGCCTCTGGGTACTTTCGGACAGGCGATCCTTTGGGACCCCCCCCCGGAGACTTAGGGCCCAATGGGTGTGCTCGGCAGCGTACTATCTGGAAACATTAGGGACCCCGTCCGTGCTTGCGCCCCGTCATCCGGATCCGGTCCCGGCCCCCTTCGGGTCTCTCCCCTCATCCCTCCCTCCCTCCCTCCCTCGGGTCACGGTAGAAGCACAAGGAGCCGAATGGTCTGCGTGCGGAGCTCTGTCCCGGTTTCGGGGGCTCCCTTCGTTTTTCCGTATCTTTTCCGTATCCTTTAATACCATACTTCAAAGTAAAATATAGTCTCGGTAACAACAAAGTAAATCGGCCTGATGGTCGGAGCTCGGGGGAACATACTGCATTTTTAATATCCGGAAAAGGTTTGGTTTAAAGAAAGATAAAATAAAATGTTATAAATGCAGTAAGACGATCAATTGCACTTTTCCGAAACCATTTGTATAATAATCGTTTCAGCATTTGTTACGGTTTATATCACATTGCTGTAAAGTATTTTATACAACCCTAACATTATAAACAGGCTGTTATAGTATTCAATATCGTGCATAACTGGCTGAGATGGTCCGCGTACCAATAATAGCAATGGGTACCATTTCCCATAAAAATGGTGTAATATCGGTATTCAAGTTGCCGTGGCTTATAGAGAGGGATGAAAGCGTTGTTATATTCTTTTCTCTGAGCAACGAAGAAGAAAAACCTCTATACATTATTAAATATACAATAATAAAGATCCTAATTTATAATTACTTACCATACTGTGGTGACAATATGCTACATAACTGTCCGCAACACCTACTCACTTCGTTCCCAGAAATAAAATGCATGCAAGTGGCTGTCTTGCTTTTATCGGTTTAACACGCCAGGTAATAACAAATGAAATGCAGAGAGAAGCCTACGTCTCATTTACGAACATATGAAGACGCTCTCGCATATGTCAGCTATGGATGCCCAACTATTTCACGATTTCCTACAAATTATAACGCTAAGATTGCATAAAATGTTATATCCAACTCGTGGATAATCTAAATGTGACAATCGTAAAACTTTTCGCTCACTGTCGTTAGTGCGAGAAACGTTCACTCTGTCATAATCAAGATGTCCAATTGTTGGTAATAGTTATTTATGACACAAATGTTAAAAGTAGGGTTTTATTTTGCGAATAGGAATGATAGCGAAACGAGGCCGTAGGCCGAGTATAGCAGTCCTACGAGTAAAATAAAATTACTTAACCTGTGTGGCGTACACTACTTTTTAGATCGCCCTGAAACTTGAGAAATAACAATAAAATAATACTATATTGATTCCTGGCCTATAAATGACGCTTAGAACGAGATCAGCAGACGTGTGCAGTGAGAATGCAGGTTTTGTTTCGCTAGCAGTGCTTACTTTACACCAGTCATTGAAGCGATTATATGCTACATCATGCTGTTTTGTTTGTTTTTATATAGCAATTACAATGTTACCTTTTCGGCAGCTTCCAGAATTTCGACCGGCTCTTGGGATTCAATTTCATCCATATTCGTACCTGTCTGCACTTTATGGATTATTTAGGTCATAGAGAAAAGAACACCGATTCAGATCAAAGGAAGCACAAGGCTGTCAACACAAGGAACAGGTTAATTGGTCAACGCATTGCGATAAATTAAAGCATGAAAGATTTAAATTGTGAAGATATACGACCGCTATGAGAAATTAATCGTGTAAAAAAAAATAATGAAACGTAAAAGCTAATCAAACCAAGTCGATTTATTAAACATGTGCAAATACAAAGGTAATTGCAATGTGATTGGACTTGGAACTAAAGTTGGTAACAATGGAGTGGCATAAAAATTTATCACACTAAAGGGATAAATTGCAACTTCTAATTTGTGTGTCTCGTGTTAAAAGTTATAGTTTTAGTCCAGCTGTTAAAAGTAACTAACTATAAATTCTTTCTATTATCACGTTTAACAGCCCTTTTACACTTTTTGGTTTTCTTCTTAAATGCCATTTACTGGATAAAGAATGGACTGTCGACATTGTATTATTATCCTTTAGTAATGTTTAAATGGTTTGTGTTTTTTTTTCTGTACAGAATTTGTTTACAAGTTGTCTGCTTTTGCTCATTGGTGGCAGCCCGTAAATAGGGAGTTTATTTCAATAAATAACAAAGGATAGATTTTATTTATATTTGAAGCTGGAATATACTCGATAATGTAATCGTGGTAATGATAAACAACAGAAACTTACTGTATTAGGGGCGAGGAAAATAGCAAGGTCGCCTTAGCGCGTCTGTGGAGATGCGGAAATGGTGAAGGCATCTCTCACGTGTTGAGACAGCCGAGGGCTTCTTAGGAATGCGAGGAGAGCAGCAAACTTCACAAAATAACCATAGACTTCCTCGGAACAATGAATACCCTGAGATTTCGTACGGATAGCCATTGCACATATGCCCCCATGGGGGACGTGGCAACAGTGAATGCATTTCTCACGTGTTTGAAACAGCTGATGGATTCTTAGGAACGCGAGGTGGGAAAAGCCTGAAGGCGCTGAGTTGCACTGGCTAGTAGAAAGTGAAATGACAAGTGACGACGTGAAAGCAATGTTGAATAGCGTAGCTACTGCTTGGAGCTTGTTTACTAGATCACCTTGACCGTGTTTCTTTTTTCATTCTCTGCGCTCCACAGTTTCTTTTTGTTCCGCTATGTTTTATGTGGCGTGGATTATGGTCCCTTTTAAATATCTTGCGGTTCACTGTTCAGGGTCGCTGTTCCCTCTGCCACAGGAGTGGCGACTGCAACCTCTTAAACTTCGTTTATTATTGCCCCAATTACATTCAAAGTAACGTTTTCAAACTTGGGTATTTAATGATGCTTCCCTTGAAAATGTTTCATCGCACTGTTCGTATACAGTATACATTTCCAAGCGTTCAGACGTATACTTTGAAAGAAAGCTTTTGAACAATTAATAGGGTAAAAGTAGCTCCACACGCGCATTACGTATAGAATGCTAATAAAATTTAGAAACACCGGTTTACACCTTTAGTCACTTTAAGGAGCATATTAGTGGAAAATTATAATATTTGCATTATTTTTACGCTATATAATTGTACTTTTATAACCTTTAATACTTAAAAGGAATTATTTTTTTTTGTTTAATTACCAAACAAAATTAAAATTTATCTGAGTTTGTAGCTTGCTCACTTCTGGACCTGAATGTAAAATTTGAGTTTCCATAGTTTCAATGTACCTGGAGCATTTTGAATATATAGAAATGCATTGTGTGAATAGTAGTGGATGGACAGTGTGATAGTTAAATGCATATCTAGCACAGCGCTAATTAAATATCTAAAAAAAAAAAGCGATCCAGATTTAAAGAAAATTAACTGGCTTGTGCTTTTCTAAGAGTTGAAAGAAGACTTTTGTTGAAAAATTCATTTTAAACCTTTTTTTTCGTAAAACTCTGAAGCCTTGTTAAACTGAGCAGACAGACGCAGTTTAACACAAATAAATTAACCTGTTTTGGGATGGAACAAAATGCTGTTTTTTGGCGGTTGTGATATGTTGCAATATTAAAGACAAGCGTACTGAGATTGTAGTGGAAGGGTGAGAAAACAGATATTTTATTTCTGGCAAATTTTCGTAGCTTGAGGGTATCCATAGGTGAAATTTCTAAACCTTGCAGTTTGTATCTAAACGTTTTCAAAATTCACATAGGTACTGCTGTGCTACAATTATAAATGTTTTAAATTTCATGTAGACATCCTTAATATTTATTGAAAAATGTTTAAACCTTTAAATATAATTTCCGTGGCAATTTATCCTCAGTGATTAAATTAATTAGGCGGCGCCGTGGCCGAGCGGTTAGACCGCTCGCCTCCCACCGAGGCGGCCCGGGTTCAATCCCAGGGACCCGCATGTGGGATTTGTGGTGGAAAAAGCGGCGTCTGGGCGGGTTTTCTCCGGCTTCCCCCGCCATTCATTCCACCAACTGCTCCATCATCACCTTTCCTTTCATCCATTTCACCATCATTTCGTTTCATCTACTTCCTTCCTCCCATACCAGGCATCGGGCTGATCACCCATCCTGGTTATTCTGTCTGATCCATGAGTGTGTGCTCCTCGACGGGACTCTGACCCAGGCACCCGCTTGTAAGTCCTGGGGGGTGTAAATCCTACATAAGAGGAGGTTAAACAGACAAAGAAGAAGATTAAATTAATTAGCCATTAATGAGCAATTTAAAAGTGTAGTAACACAATACGCCAGAAGTACCTTCTCTTTGAGCTTCTACTGAAAATTGGAACAAGATTGGTTACAAACTACATCGTGCGGCACATTATTAATGCGCAACAATGTAAGAAAAATCAAAGGCCAGTAAAAGACATTGGAATTAAATGCAGGCCATTAGCCCTGTGCTCGGCATTTAAATGACCACGTGCTGAAACTTAAAAGGTCTCCGAGTAAGTTATAGTAAGTAATTGAAGTTAAGGGTTTCAAAGTATCTTTGATAGAAGCTAATTTTCGAGTTTTTTGAAAATTTTGGCCAAATTTCAGCTTTAAGGGTTCTTAAACTTTTGAAGTGACGTACTTCAACCCAGTATATTAGATGTACCAGGAAGCAAATTTTTTTCGAGGTTAATACGTGATTTTGTGACACAGGGGTAAAAAATAAGCATTACACTGCATTTATAATAATGCTAGGTATTTAGCGTCTCAGGAGGACTACTCTATTACTACAAAGTTCAAAAGGAAAATGTTGGGTGCTGAATAAAGGGGATGAAAACAGAGTAAATGCATCAGAAATGAAATTTTTAAGAGCAGTAAAGGGATGTACATTAAAAGATCACATTAGAAATGAAGACATACGTAAATAATTGCAAATTACACCTCTCCTAGATAAAGTTAAAATTTAAAGAACAAAACGGATTCAACATCTACATAGAATGGAAGAGAACCGGAACAGGTCAGAAGCCTATACTAAGATTTCGACGACTAGTGATTTATTTAGGTTTTCTTGTATGTGGTATTCTGGAATTGGATATTTATTTAAAAAAAACTGTTCAGTCTATCCGTATTCAATGTATTCTGAGAAATTCTAAAAAATCTTGTTACTTTCACATGACTTTCTCTACCCTATCATTTCTTAGTGGGTATACAAACCATTCTTATGAAAGCTTGTTTTTTATTTTTAATCGAGATAAATCTTTGCATAAGTAATAGGATACAAAGGGAATAGCAGTAGTCAAATGTTTAAGAACTGGACGCTATATGCTGTCCTTAAAATTCGATACTCTTTCCATGCAATCGCGAGAAACAGTTGAATATCGACAGGGCGTTAAACTAATGACAAAGTATTGAACAATTTGAACCATTAATAACGGATATCTCGGAAATAGCCTATGCCACAAAAAAACGTTATTGGAAATAAATTACGTATTTTAAAAGATCTACATATTTTGTGTAGTACGTTTTCGTCTATCGCTTTATGTTTACCACTTGCACAAGTTTATACAGAATTCCTTCCGAATGAAGAGTAGTTCAGACTATTCCCAGAAAATTCAAGATATACATTTCGTTTGTCACTTAAATAACTTAAACACATATTTTAATCAAAATCGTTAGTCATTTTTTGAGAAAATACAAACTTTCGAAAAATCTTCCATGTAAAATAGTTCGAGGTGGAGATTTTCTTAAATCTTTGTGTTGCATCTTTACTGAATCCTAAATACCAAGTTTGGTGTTTATTGGGCATTTGGTTTTAGAATTACGCTGTTCAGACACGCGCGCGCGCGCGCGCGCGCGCACACACACACACACACACACACACACACACACACACACACACACACACACACACACACGAAACTTTTTTTTTACGTGGTAGAGAAAGTGATCAATTTTGTTAAGGTTAAAATATGGCGATTGGCGTATGTTGTCTCAATAAATTTGAGTACACCTTGTGGTTTACTGGGAAAAATGCGGGTCATTTGGGAAACCCTTACAGGCATGTTGCCATGCTAGCCCAGCTGGTAGGAACAAGGCACGGCGAGCCGACGATCTGTCTTCAAATTCAGGCTATAGCATTGTATTTTTCAGTCTGATTCCATTTTTCCAAACATAATGTAACTCCACTGATTTAACTAAATTCGTGCAGCTAAAACAGCGACAAAATATCTCCCATTGTTGTCTGATCAATTTACATTGGAGAGTTGCGCTCTGTCATTGTCAGATCCAAATTTAACTTCCGCATTGTTTTTTATAGCGTCGCACATCTTTTCTTAAGATATGTAAAATCCGTTGTTTCCGTTTAGTTATCGTAGAGCTATAAAGGTTTGTTTGTAAAACAAATGTTAATTTCTCATTTGCTAAAATCCTTGCGTACCATCCAGCAGTAGCTCACGTACCTTCAGTGGTAGGTGCCATAGCTTCACAACCCCTGTCCTAAAGCATAGATGTATCATTTTCTTGTATTTTGCTACAATGCTGGGATATCACGCAACTGTTTTATTTTCCACGTAAATGTGAGTTGTAAAAGTTTATTTTGCAGAGAAAAGACTTGTTCAGCTTTTGGCACAAAATCTTTAGCTTGTGGACTTTTGCAGCTGTTTGGGTAAGCTTTCCAGGGTAGGAACAGAAATTGTGAAGAGCTTTATATAACTTTTTTCTGTTACATACCGAAGAATTCGCATGTGAAACGTAAACTGTGTTAAAATAGTTTTAAAATGGGAGTAGTGGAGGGAAAACATTATTTTAAATATTATAATTGTGGATAAAATGCCTATTTGAAGAAAACTTTTTCGTGTTACTCGTGGAAAAACATTTTTATAAGGCTTAAACACTTTAAAGCATGAAACATGTTTGTAATAGTAACGATAGCTCCATTTAGATTAGAAACACGAAAAGTTACACTTATAAAGTGTAATCCTTAGCATAATTATGAAGCGAATTATGGAACAGTTAGATAAACTCGAATACTGAAGAAAAATAGAAATTTCAGCATTAGGCTGTCTAACGTGTGAACTAAAATTCAACTACTAAGCATTGTGCTGTTTGTGGAAAAGAAGCAAAACAAACACAATATTCAAATTGCATTTAATGCCCGCCATTGTCGTTCGAGACGGAGAAATGGAATGTAGGAAACGAAGGCGTAGATGAGTTAAGAGATATATGCAGCGTTTTCAGTTGATTAAATTGGCCATTAAATGTAAGTTTAAAAACCTGTAAGGAACATTAGAAAAATAATTTCGATCGGAAAGAGGACCAGAGTCCAAGGGAACGAGCCGTAGACGGTAGACAGTAATAAATATTATGAAGCGAATTATGGAACAGTTAGATAAACTCGAATACTGAAGAAAAATAGAAATTTCAGCATTAGGCTGTCTAACGTGTGAACTAAAATTCAACTACTAAGCATTGTGCTGTTTGTGGAAAAGAAGCAAAACAAACACAATATTCAAATTGCATTTAATGCCCGCCATTGTCGTTCGAGACGGAGAAATGGAATGTAGGAAACGAAGGCGTAGATGAGTTAAGAGATATATGCAGCGTTTTCAGTTGATTAAATTGGCCATTAAATGTAAGTTTAAAAACCTGTAAGGAACATTAGAAAAATAATTTCGATCGGAAAGAGGACCAGAGTCCAAGGGAACGAGCCGTAGACGGTAGACAGTAATAAATATTCATTCTAGGCCACTTTGTCCAGTAATATTTAGCTCGATTATACATTATCCCATGCATACGTCACACATTTCTGGTCCCTATTTACGAAATATATTAATTTACTTATTTATGCGTTAGGTTTATGCTATGTTAAGATACATGGTTTCTGTTTACTGTAATCCTTGCTGTCGCAGCACAAAACACCTGGCATGTTGGGCGAGGCATCAATATTTTAGGAGCGCATTATTGCTACGTACTTGTTACCACGGTCGGGCAAGGTCATTGTGCCCCAGGTTATGTTTAATGATACTGGTGATGACGGTGGTGAAGTAGGCGTAAATAATGAAAGTACTCCCAGTGTGCACGAAGCAATTCAAGCTCTAAAAATTGCACGATTTCTATCATCGCAAAGGCTAAATGATGACACCATTTCTGTGATTAGTGCATATAGCCGACTAGTGTAAGACTGTGGAAAAAATCAAGGAATCGAGAACAATTGACCGTATTTTTAAACCACTGTAAAGCACCAGTACTCGGATTCATTTTAGTTTGAAATATGAATATGAATAACAATACGTAATGCGTATAAATATTTTATTTTGTTTACGTATTTTTTCATGCGTTGCTTTCTCATATTAAGTACATCATTAGTTTAAGTAATAATCTAATAAAACAGTTTGTTCCATTAGAAAATTCAATACCATGTTTTCGCATTTATACTTTATTTTAGCCGTCTCCCTTTGAAAACATAAACTGAGGTTATACTTATGCATACTTATTGATTATCCATTTATCACATTTATTGACGTATTTATTAAATTTCTTTTGTGTATGTTTTAACTTACCTAGTTATGCAAGTTTTGTTTCATTTGTAGTTGAAACGTCCATTGCTTTATGCACTCATCGTGGTTTTATCTAAACTCCCATAAATCATTAATCTATGCAGAAAGCTTGGATACACTTAACCTTCTGAAATAAATGGTTTACTTAGTTGACATGCTATAGAAGAAAAACATTTATACGCTATCTTCTTGGATCTCGTTGGGGCAAGAACTATTTTTAAATCCCTTTTGGGAAAGACTCGTTGAGTGGACGAAATTACGAAATCTCCTCAAACTAGAAGAGAAGACGCATTTACAGTAATCTTCGGGGTTCGCGTACGAAAGGAGATATGTAAAGAGGTATTCTTATAAACTCAACCAAGTTAAAAAAGACTTCAATCGGGCTATTATTATTATTATTATTATTATTATTATTATTATTATTATTATTTATTGCCATCTTAATGTATTGTTGTACCTACACCCCACGAGGGGGCGTCTCCGGGAGGAAGGATGAGGCGAGATGAGACACCGGGCGGCCGGATCCAGAAGCTACGGTACAACAATGACAGGGTCCCTAAGCTTCCAGAAGTAGGGACCCCGGCAGACTAACAAGCAGATCGGGAACCCCGCCCCACACAGAGTTTTGAGTTGTCTTTTTATTTATTTATGGACGCTCTTTAGCTACTATGGTCCTTAGCGTCCCATTCTATATTGGGCGTGAAAGACCGGAAATTTTGTTCAGAGGCCTCTTTATCAGGCTTGAGGTTATTTTACGTGCCGTAAATCTACGACACGGGACCATCGGCTTTACTTCCCTTCCGAAGGAAGCCATTTTAAGAATTTTTACGCCCGAAAAAAAAAATCCATCGCCCTCCGCCTGGTTTGACCCCGCGACTTAGGGAACTAGAGGCTAGCATGGTACCACTAAACCACCAAGGACGACACAGAGGGGGTCCAACGCCCCTCAAGGAGGTTCAGATAACCTGGCAGCCAGCCGAAAGCCGAGGGACGGAGAGAGTTACAGAGGGCATCTTTTTCTCCTGCCACGCTGCACCGAAACACTATCGCCGAAACTTCCGACGTGAAAGAGACCAACGGGATGGATGAATGAACTGATGAATCGAAGTGGAAGGACAGGAAATTCAGGGCTGAAAGAAACCACCCCAGCATTCGTCTAACTACCCGTGAAAAAAACGAAAAAAACCTATGGGTCAGAGTGGGCGGTCGCCAGGGATGGAACCCGGGACGTCCCGAATGCTGACCACAGACGTTGCCGCCTGAGCCATCCCGCTCGGTATTTTTGATATTGTCATTATTAATATTTATTCGAATTCAATACAAACGCCCGAGAGAATCTTAACTAGACACTCGTGGCTGTACCACTGAACAGCTGCCGAGGTTTATCTTCAAGTCCATTTATAATCCACTTCAGTACCTAGCATAAAAGTTTTGCTTGTTATTAGAAACTCGGTTAGCATTTCGGGACAGGAAACCACTCTCAAAAGCAATTTTATGT
Source organism: Deroplatys truncata (assembly GCA_030765065.1). Taxonomy (NCBI): domain Eukaryota; kingdom Metazoa; phylum Arthropoda; class Insecta; order Mantodea; family Mantidae; genus Deroplatys; species Deroplatys truncata. Next base: position 106,039,367 of record CM060990.1, on the reverse strand, counting down.
CTGTTCCTGATACAAAATAGTGCTTACCAGTGTGTTCAGAGGTAGTAAACAGTCGAATCATGAGTTGCCAACGTTTTTATTAAACTTGTCCATTAATGCTTTAGTTTTTACGACTAAAATTTGTTTTTCCTTCAATTTAAATCATAAAGTCGGTGGCATTGTTAGGTATTGTATTAATATTTTTCTCTGCTACATGCATATAAAATCATTTTAACACGACACATGAAAAGGTTATAAGCAGAGAGAGAGAGAGAGAGAGAGAGAGAGAGAGAGAGAGAGAGAGAGAGAGAGAGAAGTCGGCACAATTTTCAAAGTAATAAAACCATTGAAATGAAACATCTGGGTAAAATACCAAAACACGTTTCTTTTGCATAAGTATTAAAAATAACCATTTTCTTTTCCTTAATTTGTCTGCTAGTAAACTTTGGTGAAGATGAATGCTTTGTAGGGTTACCCCACTAACTCACGTCGAACGTGGCGCATACGACTGTTGAAAATTGTTTCTAATAAAGTAAAAAGGTAGCCAGGAAGACTTCTAACATGGCTGAATAGATTACGAGAAAACAATGTAAACACAGTATAATGAAGCAATTTGCCTTCTTACACTGTCCATTGTCATTTTGTCTGCCTTCTATAAGAGGTGCTGATTGGGCAAGTTTTTCTTTAACACTCCCCCCCCCCCCATCATCAGACTTGGCTATCTTAAATGTTAAATATGTAGCGAAAATAGCCACGTAGTTTTTCAAAAAAATTACTGTTAAATTTCTTAACACTATTTGGCTATTAATCCATTCAGTTTAGTATTGTGACCTATCCCGGATAATAGTCGGCCAAGCCATCGATGAAGACTTTGAGCGCCGGAGATTCGAGAAAGCAAACCCGTATGTTGCAGTCGGCCAAGCATTGGAAGAGGCTTATACTGACTACTCTTCGAGAAAGTTTCCCATCTGCATTCTGGTAAATTCTGGAACATTGCATTAATGTTCCGCTCTAGCAACAGCAGGCTATAAAAGACGGCAAAATATAAAATGTGAGTTATGAGATAGCTGCGAGAGTACGAACAACCACTTGTAAATCAAACCTGCAAAGCGAGGCTTTTAAAGCATTTCGCGTAACAAAGTTTCTTAGCCGGTGTTGTTATTTCTTACAATATTAAGCATTTTCTCGTGTAATGTTATCTTAGGTTCTAACTACCTTACCTGGATCCCAGGTTTAACCTGTACATTGTGTAACAATGCCGGTTAAACACACCTAAATTAATTGCTTTTTTTGCGGGTAGCAATACAAAATGTTAAACTGTGCTGCAATTCAAGGGTACACTTATGTATGAACCCGCTAATAGGTGTATCCGAAATTGTATTATTCGGTTTTCCGCCTCTAAAATATGATTTAATATTTATAATTTGCGAAATCGTTTGAGATCACATTGTTAAGCCATAAATATTTGTCATCAATTTATATTCTTAACAACGACTCCTGTTGTATCCTAAGTTTCTTGTGTATCCTATAAGAAGTTTTCATGCCATATTTGGTTCGAAAAGCGCATAGAATTTACCCTTTGTTCTCTTAGTTCGTTGTTCAAATGACAAGATCCGAAAGGTCGCGTTGTTTACTCGTTCTCTCTTCCGTAAATTGTGAATAAAGTGGTGCATGGCATGCTTCAACTTTAAGCTGCAGGAAACAGATTTTACACCGTGGAAATCAACTGTAAAGGCGACCACTGTCAACGCGGGAGTACATCGTCCACTGCGTGGAAACCGGGAAAACTACCACCATAAGCTCAATCTGTCCTAAATTGTGGCTGATGTCAGGAATGATAATACGCCAGCCCTTCGCTAGAAATGTCTATATTAAAAAGCAAGGTATGCATTAAATGACTAAACAAAACAAAGTGATTTATTCATGCCATAAAGGTTTGAAACTCAAAACATATCTTACTGCTTATAAAATTGAAATAAATGTGATGTCGCTTTAAACTTGCAGGAAAAATGAACACGCAATACTCAGTAGGTACTTAAGTACTTGCACACAGTACATTGCAGCGCCTTTGTGTGCTGCAATATACAAAATACGAGTGTGCCCATCCTTAAATGTCCAACTAACTCTTGTGGAATGTATCTCGTGATTTCGCACAGCTATGTTCTACCACTGGGTTAGAAGACTACTTGTTTGTTACAAACAGCAAACGTGAAGGATGTAGGTCGCTTGACGCGGGGACAAGAATGTCCATACCTGTACTATAATATGTAGCATGCTGCGTTGTATAATTCAGATAAATGACCGAAAGCTGTATCATAGGATTTTCATGGAAAACAAAAATGCAAAACAAAGAAAATAAAAATGAAAGACGTTTTTCCTACTAACATTACTGTTAATACTTCTTGCCCATCTGTGTCCATTATGCCGTTCGTCAGTACTGCACATTCAGGCTGTAGATTCATTTATACAAATTCCACACTTAAAGACTTCGAAAACACGGTTCCTGTTGGAAAATAATTTGCATTAATGGCATTGAAAAACTAAAACTTTAACGATAAGCTTTATTATTCACTTTTCATCTAAGTGTAAATAACGTTCGACATTTTCAAATCTATTTGTTGTTGCAACATAGTGACACCAGGAAGGTATTAAGTCTCCACTGAAGAAAGAAAGAAAGAAGAGAGAGAGAGAGAGAGAGAGAGAGAGAGAGAGAGAGAGAGAGAGAGAGACGGGGAAAGCGCAACCAAATCACTGCAAATAGAACGAACGATATTATAGTTGACGTGTACTGGCGTTATTTATTTCTTCAATGTTTTATTTTGTTAGTTTCATAGCTTTTCTTTTGACAATTGCACAGATTTTCAACATTATTTTATATGCGTTTAGTCCAGAAGGTTTTCAGACTATGTCACCGTTATGACTTTGAACTAACCTAGGAATAATAATACTTTTTTCAGGAAAAGTTAGTGTTAAACAGAATATTATCTTTAATTTCAAGAACTGTATTCGAGGAATACAATGCAAAATTTAAAAGTTTAACGTTTTTTAATTTCCATCACGTTTGACATTTGAATCGATTTTCAGTTTTTGAAAAATATTTTATTGGGAAGTTAGATGCATAGGAGCATGGGAAGTAATGTTACGCTACAAATGTTACATTGTGGCAGTTCGCTGTATATAGCGCGATAGGGGTGGATGCTGCTTGCGTTGATGTTCGTGTTGTCGCTTGCCTCAGGGTAACTCGTCTCGTGGGCAATACGCGATTTTTAAAATAACACTTTTGTTGCCATTTACCGCTCAATTTATTTGCCATAGTCCAGTTTATGATTTATTAAATTACGTTACATCAAGCCAGTCTATTACCGCTTTACCCGAATAAACATTAACTATTGCGGGTGTTACTTTCAAGTAATTTATATAGCTTATTAAGAATATCAAAATATGTTTTCACCAATATGTTGCGTCTGAGCTGATGAATATGAACACTGGGCGCTAACGAGCAGAATGAGCGAGTCAAGCGAGCTGAATTAGTGAGAGGCGCAGACTTGAGTTCTGAATAAACGAGGCAGGTTGATCCACGCCTTTGTCAATTGAGCTCCACCTCCTGGTTTAGGACTTTCTGTTAATACCGATGGGTTATTTAACCGTAGCTACGTGTTGCAACTACTACTTGCAATGACTGGCTAATTCTCGGATTGTTTCCTAGACCACAAGTTGCTTTTTCCAAACTTGTATTTCCACTCTATGAGCCCCTTAAGTTTGTGCAGAACTTTTCGAATCAACCTGTATACCTATCGTTTTAAAGTTAACATTTTGAAGATAAAAGTTAACATTTAGTCATTCCCAGTTGCCTTTAAATGTATTACATGAGGTATAGCGCTGACAACACTAAAGTGGATGAAGAAATGGATGGTAGTCTTGGCAAGCTTTCTTATCAACCTTTATTGGTAATACAAAGTTGTAAAAACAGCGGTTACAGAAGGGTTATAGTCTATATAGACAGGAATCCATAGCTAAATGTCCCTATGTAACGGAACTCTAATTCGTGTTAATGCCGGTAATTTCGATAGCCCTTAGAAATAACGTCCCCCTAATACCAGCTTTTAACTGTGTGAACGGGGAAAGGTGGGGATGCGACCTATGTATATCCTAACATATACATTACTTCTGACAGCTCCCAGGAGCGTGGGTTAGGAGAGTGTTCTCATAAGGCTAGTTTGCAATAACCGAGAACGAAAACCAGAACCAGAATGAGAACGACAAAGTTAAAATACATGTATTATAATGTAGCATTAACAATTAACGGTAAGCTTTCCCGTATCCCGGAAGTAGGAAAGAAGACTAGGTCAAATTTTAACTTTCTCGTTACCGGTGACATGTTACATCCATATTGTGCATATATTGTGTAGAAATTATTAAAGATGGTTGTGACAAAACAGCCACTTAGAGTTCTCTCTATTCGCAAGATGGGAAAATGAAACCGGAAAAAATTTCCAGCAAACGATCGTCCCGACTCCCTCAAATCCTTAAACATGGTTTCTTCTAGCAACTAAAAACTGGCGATTGCATAAAAAAATAGCAAAAACTACAAAGAACAGTGAACAACAAATAACTTTAATACAGGCTATTAATAAAGGAATAACTTGGTACGACTAAAGAAATCGTACATAGCAAGGATCTGCATTTAGAAAATATAACTTTATCGAATTTTGACGTTGGCTAACCTGGATTATGTGGAAGCAGGTGAAAAAATATAATTGGTCAAATTACGTTCCGATGTGCAAAATCGACTTTCCGCTTTGCTGTCGATATGCATACCCGTTGCCGTACCCAGGTATTGTGAATCAAAATATTCTACGCTGTTTTACTCTCCGTTCTCGGGTTATTGTGGAACAGTCTTTAGCAATCGCGGTTAACTTTGAAATTAGCCAACTTATTCTTCTTAAATAGTGTTAAACGTCCGCTCTTACTAATACAGCACCACAGACTGTGGCACTGATAATTTGGGAAAGAAATGTTCTAGGCCTAAGTTTAAAAGTACCTTCCCGGCATTTGCCAGTTATGAGGGCTGAGGAAAACCCGAAACACTGTCAGGGAGGAAGATTTTCGCGGGATTTGAAGCTCAGATCTCCCGTTCACGAGTCCGAGCTTGGCTGCCCGTGTCAGTAACCACCTTTAAAGCATTTTAACTCGGCGAATGTTTTTGTTGTCCCCATTAACCAGGTGTGCCAGTGCACCATCTGTACTAAGACTGACCTCCATATTACAATTTTGGTTCTGCCTAGTAATGCTGTGGCTGTTGTCCAGCTGTGTTTTGTTGATGGACACACAAAGATCCAGATTCCTACGGTTGATGTATGTGTAGGTCATCTGAAGAGGAGCAATATATACAAAGTTTTAATGGGAATGTTAAATGCACTTGTGTAATCAGGGTGTCTATTGCCTTGAAGGTTTAAAATTCCAGTATATCTCGAGTACAAGTTTTGGCAAAATTCCAGTACTGCATCGAGTCATATTGCAGTAAAAATGCAGCAGCATTCAAATGCGTGTTGTGGCTAGCTTAAGATCTTAACTGGTTTTGTTTCGGCAGCTGTAATATGAAGCTGTGTTTATTAGCTCTCATACTCGATTTGCACGGGTTGCTTTTTAAGTCTCGAGTGATTTAATTAAATTTATTCTTTGTATGCTTTATGAAGTTATTGTTCAATAATCCAGAAGTTTTTGTGCAGAATTCCCTAAGGGGCAAACCCTTAGCGTTGTAATTTTATAAAATTCTTATTCCATTCATAACAATGGGCCAAAACTTCAATATACACAGAAATGGATATGAAATATCAGATTTTGAATTTCTAATCTTTGCCTCCCCCATTCCCTCCCCTGCAACAATCTTCAGAATTCTGGAAATGTTGTATAGCCTCTTTAAAAAAGAATTTTTAAAAAAAATCATGCAGAACGATAACATTCAGAAAATACTTATTTGGTTAAAAAGATTTTCCAAAAATCAGTAACCTAAAAATTCAATCTGAAAGAAATCAATGTTATATAGATACTGCATCTAAATGTTCGAGTATGTAATCGCTAATTCAGTATATTTCCAGTTTATCCAGGGCCAGTAGACACCCTGGTAATGTACTAATTGAGTCGACGCATTTTAGACCAAAAGCAGCATGTTGCTGTTGCTGTCTCCTTCATTTTAATGTGTTTCCCTACCGTGTTTAGATTATTCTGTCAACAGCTGTTAGCAATCACTTCAGGCTGTTTATTTTATGGCAAGGTGATTCCGTTCCTTAAACAGAAAAACGGCTGCTTTGGAAATGCTTAAAACCAATTGAGAAATACGCACATGTAGAAGCTCAGAGCTAAAAATATCCCTTATATAACCACCGCCAAGGAAATGCCGTGTTTTTCTCCCCCATTCAGTGTTCACCCCAATTTAAGGGGCGAACAATATTAGGTTTAACCCAATATGGACCACAAGCTGAAATTCGTTTTTGCGTATCATGCCCCAAACTTTCCATCACGCGGTAGCACACAGCTATTTCAGTGTGTGTTCGTTTCCAGTTTTAACAAATTCCAGCAGCCAGATAAACAAAGAAAAATTCTTAACCTTTTTCTATGCAGAAGGAACAAACGATATCACAGTTTACTTGGGCTGGGCTGGCGGTTCTCAACGTTATTAATTTTAGTTCCAACTTTTCAATCTTCTATTCAAAAAACCAAGGAAGAAAGTAAAGGAGTGTGATCTAGTGAAGAAAATTTGATTGCAATATTTGTGTGGTGTTAACGCCCTTCTTACTGCATACTGCACTACAGGCGGTGGACACTGATCGTACATGGAATGAAGTGGTTTTTGAGAAAGGACTTTTGGGAAGGAAACGTTCCAGCCAAAGTCTTAGGGTACCTCCCCGGCATTTGCCAGTTAGGACTGAGGAAATCCTGGAAAAAACCTGCCAAGGAAGACAGTCCTGACGGGATTTGAACCGCGGACCTCCCGTTCACGAATCCGTGTCTTAGCGACTTCGGCCGTCGGTCTTAATATTCAATGAAATGAGAAAAAACAACACTGTTGAAAGTCTGGCCCCGTAGCTCAGTCGGTAGAGCAACTCCCTGCGATGGATCCCGGGTTCGATTCCCAGCTGGGGGATGGGAATTTTTCCCTATCCTCCCCCAGAGTCTGGAAGTATGAATGGGAGTGTGAATGTGTGTATGATCTAATGATTAAAAACCAAAAGTGCAAGAAACCCAACGACAAAAGTTACACGAGTTAACGCCATTGCCAATAGGCAATAAGTTCCAAAGGAAAGGTCGCGGATAAGACCAATGTAGTTAAAGGCGGTGTATAAATGGAACTAAAAAAATACTGTTAAAAGTGATCGGAAAGAGATGAAGAAATCGGCTAGAAGATCGGACGATTCGAAATTGCTTGCGAAGAGATGCACTCGAAATAATGATGAATCAGAACATCAACGTTTTTACTGAACTCTCTCATTAACGCCTCAGTTTTTACGACCTCACAAATATATTTAGCCGACAGTTAAAAATATGCCGGCAGCATTGTATAGTATTATAAAAAGCTTGCATATAAAACTCTTTTGTGAGCACCACACACAAAATGGAAAATGTTCTTAAATTGTAGAACGAATAAAATGAAACGTCTGGAGAAACGCCAGAAAACACAAACTGGAACTTCTGTTCTTTTTGTGTATCAAGAATTAGAATTTTCTCAGTTAATTTGGTGGCTAGAACTTTTTACGGTGAAGAATAATCCTGAAGCCACTGTAATTGTTCATGTAAGGCCAGGTTTAACACGCGAATATTTAGCAGTAGGTTGTGTCCGACGTATCCTCGTTCAAATCACTTTTTTTGCGATATCGGCCATTTCCAAGATATACTTTATTATTGGTTTGAAGTTTTCAATAGTTCGTCATTTTTACTTTTTCTACCATGTACACAGTATTGTGTTCCAACCAAAAATTTGATAGCGATATTTCACCGGAAATACATGTTTTGAGGCCTCTTAAATTAAAAAAAAACTTTTAGAAAAAGGACCGCGTGTGTGTCTGTGAACAGCATAACTTAAAAACGAAAAGTCGGATAAACATCAAACTTGGTATTCAGTTTGAGTACTTTTTAAAGATCCGACACGAATATTTTCAAGAAAATCCCCCAGCCTAAACTACCTTTTACATGGATTTTTTTTTATAAAAAATGGGTTGACGATTTTGATTAAAATACCATATATTAAAAATATTCACATGGCAACATGTATATCTTGAATTTTCTGGGAATAGCCTCTGAAGTCCTCTTCATTTTAAAGGAATTTTGTATAATCTTGTTTATGGTAAACGTTAAGCGGTAGACGAAAACGTAGGTACTACACAAGAAATGTAGACTTCTTTCATACACACAATTTATTTCAAATAAATTTTTTGTGGCATCAGCAGTTTCCGAGATTTCTGTTACTAATGGTTCTAATTTTTCAATACTCAGTCATTCTTTTAATGTCCTGTAGATTTTTAATTGTTTCTCGCAGGGTCACGGAAAGAGTATGAAAGTTTGAGGCCAGCATATAGCGTCCAGTTCTTAAACATTTGAATATCGCTATTCCCGTCCTCGGGTGGTTACCATGCTAGCCTCTAGTTCCCGAGGTTACGGGTTCAAACCCGGCGGAGGGCGATGGATTTTTTCGGGCGTAAAAATCCTTAACATGGCTTCCTTCAAAAGGGAAGTAAAAGTCAAGTCGGTGGTTCCGTGTCGTAGATTTACGGCACGTAAAAGAGCCTCAAGGCTGATAAGAGGCCTCTGAGCAAAATTTCCTGTCTTTCACGCCCAATATAGAATGGGACCCTAAGGACCACAGCAGTTAAAGAGCGTCCATAAATAAAGCTAAATATGTAATGCAGCTATTTCCGAAAAGATTCATCTCAATTAAAATGAAGTAGATAGAAACAAACTTACATGGTATTGATTTGTATACCCACCAACAAAATAGAGGATAGAGAAAGTAATGTGAATGTAACACATAAGATTTTTGGAAGTGCTGTCGTTCATTCAGCTGCCTTATGGTCTTTCATGGCCAGTATATAGCGAACCAAGTTTAAGCATTTGACTAGCGCTTCGGTTTGCTTTAACCACCCCCTTGTACCTATAAAGAAATTTATAATGAAGCTATTTATGCAAACGTTTATCTCGGTAACACAAAATGGATAGAAGAATAAGATTAAGAAAAGTTAGTGCAAGCTATATGAAATAAATGAGTTGGTAGAGAATGTCGGAATGTATCAATCAGATATAAGTTGCTTTTCGTTTTTTTTTTCTCTCGGTCGTGCAAAGAAAATGGAATTTCAAAGCCATTACACAGCGACCCGCTTTTTAAAAATCTGACGCCGTAGCCTACTTATACCTACAAAAATGAGCAATGAAGGTTTATCAATAAGTGCATAGAAGAAAAAGCTTTTCTAGGAATAGTTTGTAGAAAAGTAGAGAAAGTCTGGTGAGTGCAATGCATCAGATTTTTTCCTCTAAACTGTGTTCCTTATAGTGCAAATGCTGCTTGCACCTAGGTTTTATCCCGATATCCTTGAAAATGTACATATATGTTCTCTTTCTCACCAATTCAAGTTAATATCTTAGCAGCCATCAGAAATATGCAAGCAAATGTACGAGGTTGTAAACTTTTTTTATACGCATGTATGTACCTAATTTTTTTTTAATTATTAAATTTTCTGTTAGGTTCTAATGTTATTCCCAAAACTTTTTAGTTTCTAGAATAAGTCTTTACTGTAAAGGCAAAGTATGATTCTACAGACTGAGTCTCAGTATTGAAAATATATGGAAATAAAGATAGGGGAGCTTTTGTCTTTGGAATACGAATTTAAAACCCTATTTTTTAAGTTTTGAATTTTAGATTTTTTTTCTATTGGAACTAAAACTAAGAATGAAGTGCAAATCGTTGATTTCAAGAGAAGTAGTTTGGCGTTAAGTTTCATACTTGTCTTGAAAATTACATAAGTGTTGAAAATTGCAGAAATTATGATATGACAAGTTTGGAAAGTAGCATTTTAGGAAAGGAGAGACAAACTTAGGCATCGGCGTTGTTTCACATCAAGTTTATTAAATATATACATACTTTGTAGATATTAAAAAAAAATCACAAATTTGGTCCATGAAAGCTTATGTAACCCTTAAAACCAAATAGTTGTGAAATTTGTTTAATATGAGGATAATCCAGAAAGTAACGACAGTTTGGCTTTAGTAAATTAACAATATTATTTATTTATTTATTAAAGAAATGTGGCATTGTCTGTGTATTTATCATGTTATAAATTGTTAAATAGCCCTTATTTTTCTGTAGAATGCTTTACCATGTATTCATCATCATCTGTATGGAACGTCCTGGGGGTCCTTTCTTGATTTTTTTCTGTCACATCTTCTGTTATTATTATTATTATTATTATTATTATTAATTATTATTATTATGCCATTGGTTATTTGCTACTTCTGGATGCACTGCCCTTAGTTGTTTACCTGTATGTCTACCTATGCTCGCTGAAGAGTCAATGTGTATTTCCTGCCGCACAAGAACCCCTCATCTTTAATTATGATCCTGAAGTAACAGAATAAAATGAGTTAGTCTCAACTTGGTTTATGATTTACTTAGGAAATAGTTTGTAAATTTATCCCAAAAATAATTGCGGAACGTAACGTTCAGTTTTGAAACTATTTAACTCGCTTCGTTCTTGTAACTATAGCATTTTTTTTCTGAAACTGGAGTTTGCTGGATATTTAAAAATAGAGTAATTAGATATTCAATTTTCTGATGACTTAAGCAACAAAACACGCCATACCCATTTCGTCTATTCTCTGCATTGAGTATCCCCACACCGAATGTGCCTTTGGTTGTGTGGTCGTCTCCGAAAGAAAATTGACAATTATGGGCTCAGAAGGTTACAAATGCATATTTTTCGTAGTCTCAAAAAGTTCAAAACTAGGCTATGTTTGTGATCATTGTTTAAACTGAAAAGTAACACTTCTGAACTTCAAAATTATTGATCATATCTACGATAGCTTAAGGAGAACAGGAATATGGAAATAAAATGAGCCAACGCAACTTGGCATAATTTCCTGGCAATGGAAGAGCCATAATGCCCCATATAAGTGTAGTGTCTTTGAAAAATACTGACCACATCGAAGGTGCCTGAAGGAAGTCGAGGTAAACAATTCCTAACGGATTCAGCTGTGTGCTATCTTCTTTGGTGTATCTACTCAACGTGGACAGGAAAGATTTTTTAAGTTGGCTCAAAATTAGAAATAGAATATCCTATTAGATGAAACGCTCCTTTGTGTGCTTAACTATGTCACACCGTGATATTAAGGATATTCGATGTCGAATGTTCGACAATTTGGGAGAAGAAACATTTTTTAAAAAAAATATTCATGGAAAATTTCAATAATAATTAATAAACTTGTTCAGACACACAAATAGTTCGTCGACAGCCAATTACAGTGAATTTAGGCTGTGCGTCCTTGAATCCACGAGATGCAAACTCATTACTAGAGACAGCGTGTCACGCAAATTGCCCCTTCTAGTTTAGCTTACAGTGTACAACGAATGCGTTGGTTGGGCTCCCTTATTTGCATATCCCGGTTCTCCTTGCGATGTCGATTACAAGAGTGATGACGCATTAACATGTATCGATTTTTAAGTAACCTGTAGGTTAACACCAGATTTTATTAGCTTCGTATTTGAACACTTTCTACGTGTTCTTTCACTGGCTGCTCCTGTTGTGAAAATTGTATTCAGCATTCACCGCTTTTTAGCATACTGATCTAGCTCCTGTTTTTATCCAGCTCTCGCTAACCAAGATAACACGTTTCTCTAGAGAAAGCTAACCTGGCACGAGCACAGCTTTGACATTATGTTAGATCGAAAACGCAATGTTCATAGCATACCGAATTACCTTGCCACTACCATGCGTACAGCGTGTTTAAAGAAAACACGAACAGTAGTTTCGAATTTCTGAATAATCGTAAGAAAGACAGCATTTGACTGACAATGTAACTGCGCATTCCTCCATGCATGAGTGTTAGAATTTACCCCTAAAGTGAAAAGCGAGCGAGTTACTTTCAGATGGCACAGGCAGAGGAACTACACACCAGTGAGAGACGTTTCTCTCTGAAGAAGGGGCATGTAATGGTCCCGAAACTTAGGATTTTAAATAAAATTGACGTGGCCCCAGCCGAAGGCAGTTTTAATCGTGAACAGCAGCCGCAAGTTCATATGAATGCGTATGCAGGAAACACTTCATTGAATTATTGGTGAAATTTTGACCAAAAATGGTCAAAATGTAGGTTGTACATTTTTGTGTTGTATTGTGCTTTTTAGCATTCCAGTAGTGGTATTTATGAAGTAATTCAGGAATTAAAAAATGTTGCTCATATTTTGCTTGATACTCTATTTTCAAATGTATTTTTTTCAATATTTTTATCAACATCTTGCAATACTCAGATTGCTCCACGTGATGAAAATCTCAACAATTTTCCTGACATTTCCACCGCTGGTGGTGAACTTGAACAAGACTCCTTGTGTTTTTATATAATGCATATTGATTGTTCAATTAAATATTATATATAATAGTGCAGAAATGAAGAAAATGATGACATCAATATTTGATAAGTTTTTATAGCCAAACTAATGCATATTCCTCAAAAGGCTCGAGTCGGATTTCTGTTATTTTATGGTGCAGAAATTAAATGTTTAACCATAAATCCGTAATTGTTATGTCGAGGATAGTTTTTAAAAAGTGGAAAATTGGAACCTAAAATGTTGGTAGCTAATTTTTCAATGGTTTAACATAGAGGTTTCAAATTTGGTATTTTATTTTTTAGAGCACATACCAATTATCGCATAAAAATTTGACGTTGATAGATCAAGAATTGTGGAGTTTAGAATTTTCACCGGTGGGTTGCCTTGCGAAAAATAAAATAAAAGTATATTTCGAAGTGTCCTTGTTGAACCTATCTCATCTATTGTCTGATTAACTGTTCAACTCTGCTTTGCTAAAATACTCTTTTTCTTTGCATGTACATATTATTTCAAGCAAGAGTTCTGCGACATAAAGGGACATTTGGCAATAAAAGTTGCAACATTGAAAAATGTTTCATCCCCTCCATAAATCCTTTCCTGCTCTTAAGTTACCATTGAATATAAAACGCATCTTCTAGCTATAAGCACAGTTTTGCATGGAAATGTTTAGCAGCAATTATTGAAAGCTTCCGCCCCTTCAGTAATAAAGCTGTGAAACTACAAATATATTGGGTGTTCACTTCAGTGTGCCATGACGTACTCTATGACGTCATTTGTCTAGCCGCCGAGAATTCAATTGCTGCAGAGGCGTATGACTCGTGTGTCGGAGAATTTGCCTGGCAAGCAAGGCGTTCAGCCTGAGCGTCAGCACCTATCACGTCGTAGCAGCAAACTGCCATCTGAATGGTAATTGTCGTACGAAAACCTTTTTAGCATCCTGTGTTTGGTCGATATCCAAGATCCGTGAAAGCTGTAAGCGGAATACTTATCACTAGCATAAGGCAACATGAATTTGTCAAGTGTGGTGCGGCTCCCTTCTGCGAATGTAAACAAAACATGCGCGGAATGAATGGAGGTTAGTAGGGTTATAAAAGAACGATTGACATTTTTATTCTTTATTTTATTTTACGCTTTTGCGTGCGACATTGCGAGGCATGTTATTTTGTGTACGTTTTATGATTGTCGTTACCGTATTAATACTCTCCGGATTGAGCGCCGTGCTTACTAGGCAACTTCTCCGCTACACGTGTACTAAGTTAACTCTTTCCCCTTAGATCTGATGCTCATTTTAAAGTAATGACGTCATGACACTTGGAAATAAACACTCAATATAGAGCATTCTGTAATGGACAAGAACACATTTCAGGAGACATTTAACATGGATGTTTATGGAATTTTGTATGCAACCAACGCAGGCTAATCCACCCTCATGATCCGTTTATAATGGAACGGATTAATGTAACCAACTGTGAGAGCTTAATGCTCAAGAAGCGCGTAATATGGAGTATACATTTCCTAAAAAATCCACATTTGCAGTTTTACAATCGACGGCTTTTCTACTAATTGCTTTAAGCATTCTGAGCGTTGGAGCTCGAATACATCGCTTGTAAGACTAGCTTTGCAATAAATTTGCTTCAAACCATTTTCAGAATTAATCCTTGATGAGATTGCAGGATGTAACCAAAATACATTGACAACTCTTGACAGAAGCAGAATGGCTATGGTTAAGGAATTTAATTAACAACCTCTGATGTACGGGTATTTTCGTCCTGGCTAAACTAATGTGCTTCATATAAATTTTTTTGACAAAGTCTCAAGAGAGGCTAGTATCTCTTCCTATATTCACTGTATAATTAATTTAAAACGTAAATAAGTCGGTGCAATCCTGTCTTCATTCGCCTATAGATTACTATAAACATTCGGGAAACCCCTAAGCGGATTTTACTCGTAAGGATGATGACAATGTATTTTGAATTCTACAGATTTCTGTTCGCCTGCACGCTGTAATTTTTAAAGTAGTGAATTTACCATGACTCACCTCTCCTATTTACCACACTTATTTGCTGAACATCTTGGTGTTTTCAATATAACGAGAATTTGCTCCAATTTCGGTAGAAATTACTCATGTTTACTCCCTTGCGAAACAAAATTACTCTTTAAAGAGTTACTACTCCTTAAGCTAGATCATGAGAAATATGTCTCTCTTCCATAAGAATAAAAACCACGGCCCCTTTTTCTGGGACCTTCAATTTTTATGTTCCCAAAGAAAAAACGCACAACTAATTCTTTTAAAGATACATTTTAATATGCATTTCTTAATTTGTTAATGTTATCATGTGTGTTTAATCATGGTTATAGTTATCGGGAAGCGGAGAAGGATTTCGGCAATTAAGTGCACATGAAGGCGTATTGTGTTTCTGGAAACGTCCGGGAGGAAGGTGTGAAGCGAAGGACACAGAGGGCGACCGGATCCGGGGCGGCAGGCTCGGACGCAGGCGGGATCCCTAACCTCTCCAGATATTACATCCTGACGCCGGCGGGAGCTACGACACAGGCATACCTTATCCACGGAGAGGTGTGTCTGGGGGCCCGTCACATAGCGAACACCAGGATAGACAGTGTTTAATCATAATCGATGCCAGTGCGGTCTGCTGATTACGTTGCCAATTCACCGAGTGGGATGGCTCAGGCAGCAACGTCTTTGGCCCGCATTCAGGAGGTCCCGAGTTCTATTCCCGGTGACTGCCTACTCTGACCATGGGATTTGTCATGGTTTTCCCCTGGTCGCAAATACGAATGCTAGGATGGTGTATTCTAAAACGATTCCTCCTCCCCCCCCCCATTTCCTCACGTTTCATCTCCATTTCACGTTTCAGTTCCTGCGGTGCTGACGGTGCCGGGCAGATGGCGCGGATGCATGCGCGTTGGAAACATTTCTCCCCGTGAACGCCAGAATGACTTCCGCGCTCGTTAGAGTCGCTGCATCTCCCTCTTGGGATTCCTCGCTACTGTTGAGCGGGTGTTAAAACTGGAAATATTAGAGACTTCTGTGCGTCTCTGTGAGTCTGTCTGCTGACCTGGAACCTCCTACGGTTCCTTCACCTCATCCCTGCCTCCAGGGAGGTGTAGCCACACTAGATCAAAATGGTTGCAGTGCGCGAGGTGTCCCCCTCCGATAAACACATCTTATATCACTACTTCCCCGCGTTGAATTATTTGGTGTTGATCCATGTTGGCAGAATGTTAGAGGCAGTTAGGTTATATGGTGGCATTCATTATACTTTAAACTTAACTATTTTTAAGATGCAACGACACGTAAAACAGTGTTGTGCTCGTCCTAGTATAAAATTTCGCAGTCAGCTTCAAGTGGAAAAATACTGAATCATCACTATGTCCTGCAATGTCCACTAAACTTGTGGACATTATAGGAAGTGGAAAAATAAGGCTATGTAACGACATGTGAGATTAGGCTTAAAGAAGCGGTGAATGAATTCGTACTCAAAATGTCTTGCCTGAATGTTGGTCTGTAGATCAGAAAGATGATTTGTGAAAACATGAAATAATTACAAAACTCGACATATTTACGTAAATGTGCAGAGATTAGAGGATGTTAAAATATAATTTTCATTAACTTAGCTCTGCGGTAGCATAGTTCACACGCCTACAGAAGGCAACAGCATTTGCAATTCAGTCCTAACTTTATTTGGCATAGTTCATAGGGGGATAACATTATATAAAGCTGTCGATTGAGTTTACTGTGTGGGGTTATAATAGGGTGCTTGGGTAAGTTTTGCTCCAACGTAGTCGCATGTGGACTGTCAGCATGAATTTTTACAGAAGTTCCTCACAAATTCACAATTAGTAGGTTGTTAGAAAAATTGAAATTAACTGCATCCGTGTTAGATAAACGTAGCAGCCTGCAGTTCTAATCGAGTAAAATTGGATGAGCTGTTGTGGAAAGAAGTCTTAGGAAATCGGCTGCCTGGTATTACATGTACTTTTATAGCAGAATAATTGAGTAATCTGCCCTTTCTCCCTCCCTCTCCAGATCTAAATCCGTGCGATTTTTATCCATGGGGAACCCTAAAGATGTAGTTTATGCAAAAAATCTCCATACGCCGGACGAATTAGGCATCTGGTATCAATTTCCAGAAATTGGTCGCATTTAATGTGTGAACAGGTGCAAGGCTTGCATACACGCAGAGGGGACATTTCGAGTTGTCCATCGAGCGTGTATTGGAAATTTGTACCATTTATGCCTTCGAACACAAAATATGAGCTCGCGTATACGGGCGAGTTGGGCATACCAGATTTCGAATGGTCTCTCGCTCTCGGTCCGTTCCGTATGGTATACTGAACGAGTCGGTGTATCATTCCCTGTTTGAACGCCCAGTGTGATCAGACACAAGGGGAAGGCTCGGTATGCTTTCTATACTGGCGTTGTTGCCGAAGCCTAAGTTCGTGTGATATTCGGTATGTAGTCGAGTGATGTTTTCTTAGAATTAAATGGAGTTTATCAAAAATAAAACCGGAAGAAGCGATGTGTGGTAGTGCTTCGGGATTATTGTCCAGAGAACAGTTATTATTTATTACAAGCATTGAGGTATTCTCAGATTTACTTTCGAGTAATCTCTCTTTGGTCCTATTCTTATACTATTTGAGGTTTCGTATTGTAAAACATAAGGTACTTCAAAGTGTCCTTAGTTTTCCATTAGATATTTTTGCTATTACCGAATTTTTCCCAAGTTAATTTGTATCGTTAAAACGAAAAGAAATTTTAAGTATAAACAAGAAACTCCTTTTATCAGTAGTGCACCTAATTGTATATAGCATTAATATAAAACAACTTTTGAGTTAATTAACCTTTATTTTCTCGAGTTTAAGGAACAGTCATTTAAGTTATTGTGTTATATATAGTTTGCAATGTTCATTTAACAAAATGTTCTTACGCATGACTCTGATTTGATTTTTCTTCTCACAGAAATTTTGAATGAAATTGTGATAAAACCTGTGTGATATTATATTGAAACATATATTAATATATATTTTGCATAGGGGTAATGGCAGAAGAAAACGTGACAAAATGGAATTTGTGTACCATAATATAGTAAAACGTTTTGACTGCAACGTAGATAGAAACAAAGTCGAAAACGCAGCAATATGACATTACTACTGCCATTCATTTGCCTTAGCCACTGAAGCAGTATGCGTGACAGTAACGCTATGATGTGAACTATCGAACGAGCGAATACCGCCCATTTCCCAAGAGAGAGCATATGAAGTAGAAGCTCAAACATATTTCTGTTTATTCTTACTGCTTTTCGAACGATATGGGCTCGAAGAACTGAGCTAGTCTCCTGTTCCAATATGAAACGAGCGACTACAAGAAAGGATTCGTATAGCAGTGCCGTGGGAGCTGTGCGCTGAGGGCCCTCATTCAAGAGAAATCCCGCACAATGTGGAGGTTTGAACATGAATGCGTTTACCAACACCTTACAACATGTTCGTATATCTGCTGCTCTTGTTACATGGAAATCTTCTACAAAATGTTCCGTTAGCCATTTAAGTTTCCTTTTCAAATTCATTGTTACACTATGTTAAAATGTAACTGGGTAAAATGTGCTATAGTGTAGAACTACTAGATGCATATTATCAATTTTATGATTATTACAGTAGCTCTCCTCTCTGCCAACAGCATTATGGCTGGGTCCATCTCTCCTTGCACGAGGGTACATAATATGTTTCTCAGTCATTCAGGTAGATCCACTTATTACCAATTTACTTCAGATCACTTTGCGTTTCAACTTAACCTTAATGTTGAAATTTGTTTAGATTTATAAGATACAAATTCAGTCTACTACATTTTAATTGGCTCTTTTGAAGCAATTGCTCTTTCATTTCTGAAATTAAGTTATTTGTAAGTCCACAAAATGTTCTAAAATGTCCAGGAAGTTTGCTTGCTGAACCTCGCATTCTTCGGCACTGCTCATGATGTTTGTCTTCTCGCATCTTCAGATTACGCTCCAACTTTACTGGTTATGTTTATCCAGCTATGAGAGAGAGAGTGATAAGGGAATGAATCCCTAGCGCAGTGAATGAAATTCACGAAACAGATATTCGCCTTTCAAAAGCACAGATACCCGTTTCCTCCGGGAAATTTCCTCCAGCTATCAGTGTGAATGATAATAGCATATTATTATACACTTCAAGCTTTACTCATCCCGGAATGACGCAGAAGAAATTTTCGGAACTGATGTAGTCAGATTCGGTTTTCACAAGACAAGTATAACTTGTTATTCCAAGATGTTTCTCCTTAGTTTTCAGAAGACACCGATAACTGGCACACTGGGCTGCGGTGTAAGTACTCGCATTGCATGTCAAGTGGGGATGGCCAGAGAATTAATTCAAAATGTGCCTTCCTTCTGAAGCGAAGAAGGCTGTTGCGTCTGTAGCATATTAAGATTCTTTGACCAATAAGCGATTCTTGGGCCCTTTACCGTTGGATACTACTGACAAGAGAAAAAAAATCCCCTTCTCTATTCATAACATTTCTTTTTCTGCATATTAAAGAGGAAGTGAAATTGACTGGGACACTGTGTGAAAAAGTTGCTTGCAAAGAGAATGACTGGAAGGAATGATGAATGGCAAAATGGTTCTGGGCGAAAGAAGATTCCAGATGATAATGTTAAGACAAATCTTTCTTATGCGAAAACAAAGGGTAAAACTGAAAGAGGGACAAATGAATGAGGCTGGGTTTGCAGTGAGGCACATGCCATTGAGCAAAAAGCTTAGTTTAATAGAAAATACACTGGACAGCCTCCATGGTAGAGTGATCAGCAAGCTCACTTCTAACCCGGAGGTTCCGGGTTCAATTCCCGGCCGAGGAGGGGAACTTTTCTTTAATTGGATTATTCCCTACATAGTCCGTAACTATGGATGCGAGTGAATGTGTGTGTGTGAAAATAAGTTAAAACGACCTAAAGTAGCGTAACCTAAAAGTTCTAAGAGTAAAAACGCCAAATGTTTCAGTCAAAGCCCCTAATTATGACCATAGCATTAAAAGGACGATATAGAAATGAACAAAAAGGATGCACTGAGCAGAATGCTGTTGACACACGAGGTTTGTTATTTTAGTTCGTTTTTATACATAATGTAGCGACTTAAAAGTAAACACACTTAACGTGCATACTTAGTAATATGCAGATCTCAAGTTCTAATCGTGGTTGGTATCATTTGGCTGGATAAGGTTCTTTGTCGAGTTTTTCCCTCATCATGAAAAGCGGAGTGCTGGGTAACTTGGCGTTTTAAACCTCAGACGCTTTCGAACACCCCTTAATTGGTGTATCTTCTCTGCAAACCTCAGAATTTACAAGGAGCTTAAACTATAAAACAATGAGATTGCATTAAAACAACGTTAAAGAGCGTGATTCACAAAGGGAATTTAGTGCTAGTAATACGTTTAAATGTCGGAATTAATGGAAATGATTAGATCTACTTGTACAATGTGCTTAAGTAATACCTATATGAACTGAACTGTTTCACTTAAGGCATTCGCGTTTTATGAATACCTGCAAAGAGAATGATCTAGATATTAACTTTTAACGAGTTTGCCCCTTTTTAAGTTTCTGGTTCCGTTGCTGCAACAAAACCTTAATCGGACACTTGTTGCCCCTTTTGAATGAATGATTTATTGTCCACTTTGTACTTGTATGCAATTTATAAAATGTTTATAATACAATGGAGTTGCTTATTATTTCTCTTCCCCTTATATCTAACATTCTGTTTGTGTGTGTGCGTGCGTGCGTGCGTGTGTATATATATTATATATATATATATATAATGGGAAAGTATAATTTTCCACTATTTACCTTTTTGCCTTGTTACCCCTTTTCCGTATTTTCTCCAATTTGCTTCACATCTATTAACCACTTTAACCTAATTTTTCCTAAATATTTTCCTGCTTTCTTCATATATTCATTTGATCTTGTATTAAAAATCTTCCTAACTTTTAGCTCTATTGGTAAATTATTCCATTTCTCTAGTATTAAATTCTCTCTTCCTTTATCCGTGTCCCCGCATTCCAGAATGTAATGCCAATTAAGTAATCCATAAATTTAGTACATCTCCCCCCCTTCTCCCTGTAGACCACTTAAATTCATTACACCTGTGCTCGCCCATGCATACCCCATTCTGGCCTCTTTGTAGCATACTTCGATATATCTTTCTTTTCCCCATTCCGTTTTTAAACATTTATAATCGATTAATGACCTTTTTTCCTTGAAACTACTTGTAATTTCTTGCTTTTCAATATCCTCCACTCTTGTTCTAATTTCTTTCCAGAAACCCTTACCTTTGTTGTTTCTTTCTGCCCATGTTTCCCCCATTCCTATTTCTTCTAATGTTGTCTGTATATTGCGCATCTAAGTTTCTTTCCCCCCCCCCATTTTCTCCTGTACAACCAAGCATTGCTTTAGTATCTCATTTTCCTCCAGTAGCTTTATTCTGAACCAGTATTTGATTGCCCTTTCTATCATTTGGCCTTTTGCTTCCACCCTCCCTAGTTCTGCTTGTGCTACTCCATTCGGTGAGCTTCTTGGTAATCCCAGGATTATTTTTAAAAAATTCCTATGTATAGCATCTAAATTTTCTCATCTTTTTTCCAGCCGCCATATCTCTGCTGCGTATAACATCCTTGCTTCCACCACTATGCTATATATCGTTTCTAGCCACACAATTTGTATTTCTGGTATTTTGTTCACACATGCTCTGATTGCCTGTATTGCTTATTTACCCTTTGCTAGTACTTTTTTCCTTCTGTTCTCCCCAATCCCCTGCACTGTTGAGCCTTACTCCTAGATAGACAATTGTCCTCGCTACTTCCAGCTCCGTTCCTTCCCAATACCACTTTTCGGTCTTTCTTAGTTTATATCTTTTCTTAAAAATCATGATTTTCGATTTCTGTTTGTTCTCAACTCCCAATTTTTACGTATTTGCCAATTGCTTCAGTAGCTTTACTTAGCCCCACAACTGAGATGGAATCTGCCACTAGATCATCTGCAAACAATAATCCTGGTATTTCCTTATTAATAACTGGTGAATGCTTATGTTGCCCCTTTTTGTAGACTTAAGTCCCATTTTATCTCTTTTTTCTAAATTCAAGGAATGGCTTCAAAGTAGGAAACCAAACCGATATATCTGTTCGTTAAGTTGAGGTTGAAAACTTCCATATCTACTACAAATATTCCACTCTGTGAACTCCAGTACCGAAAAATGGAAAGACAAACTGTAGTATGGTGTGTTTAAGATGCTCCTAGAAACAATATCTACTACGAAAATAAACTGTCAGTTGTCGAATTTGTTAAGATATTCCCTTGGAACAAATGCATTGTGGAGTGAATTTTTTCATCGTGAAATCTTTGTTGGGCGGCGCCGTGGACGAGTGGTTGGACCGCTCGCCTCCCACCAAGGCGACTCGGGTTCGATCGCAGGGACCCGCATGTGGGATTTGTGGTGGACGAAGCGGCGCCTGGGCGGATTTTCTCCGGTTTCCCCCGCCCTTCATTCCACCAATTGCTCCATCTCCATTTCGCCTTCATTTCCTATCACCTTCTTCCCTCACTCTCATACCTGGCTACGGGCCAATCCCCCATTCCGGGTTCGTCATTCTCTGATTCAATGTTCGTCTGCTCCTCTGCAGGCCTCTGACCCTAGAAGATTTTTGTGGATAAAAGAAAGAACCATTTAAACAAATACTGTGAAAGCAGTAATTGTGATCAAGACGCATCTCGATATTTTCTGTACGGAATTTAATGAGAGAATACTGAAAGAAGAAAGCACTTTGTAGGACGCAATGTCTTCAGCTAATAAGAAGGATGATTCTAATGATGTGCATCTGTAATCATAAACACTTCAATACCGCATTTGATTAGATTAGATTTATTTCTATCTTTCTTTGAGACAATATTATAAATGAAACTTACAACTAAACAATTGTAAAAAATCTAGTGCGTCTATAAACTAGCTCTCCCACACTTTAACCCCTTACTGTAGTGGTGGCGAAAACGAGACTCGCGAGGCAGTGTGACTCGCAGGCGCCACTCCTTTTCTAGCTGTCTATTAATTTGTTTTCCATATGCTGCTGAGTGGTGTAGTGCGTGTTGCATATTTGATGACTCGAGGAGAAAGGCATTTTCGCCACCCTTGCCGTACTGCATTTAACATAAGTTTAAAATACTATGTAATTTAACTTCTATGTAGATCGTATCAGAATTGCACCTTTTTATCCCTTTTTAAAGTGCTGGAATGTTCAAAAGGTCTCTTTGTTTTGGGAATCTGGTAACAGAATAGTCACACTTGTTTCTGATCTTTAGCGGTCTACCTATCCAATGTTTTTGTTGGTGTAATTCTTATCCCTTTTTAGGGTTATAACTGATCGGCACAGTTTTAATTTTTTTTCTTCGTGAAAGAATGTTTACAAATTTTTCAGTAACTGTAAGACACCATCTGCTTCCGAAATTCAAAACAAAAATACCCCGTATTAAAATAAATACAGCACTGTAGTAAACGAATCCTTTCGACTTTGTTTGTTCTAACAACCGAGCGAGGTGGCTCTGCGGTAACATGTAGGTTCGCATTCG
The DNA here is from genome assembly GCA_030765065.1 of Deroplatys truncata. Lineage (NCBI taxonomy): Eukaryota > Metazoa > Arthropoda > Insecta > Mantodea > Mantidae > Deroplatys > Deroplatys truncata. The sequence goes on along the minus strand of CM060990.1, from coordinate 106,016,165 downwards.
GGAGGTCTCGGGCTGGTTTCCCGTTGGCCGCCCACTCTCACCTTGGGTGGTTTCGTTGTCCTCCCAGGTCCGTAGGCGAATAGCACAAATTTTCGTGTATCCTGTGCCCATCATTTTCTTTCATCTGTTTCATCCTTCAGGTTTGTAGCACCAGGTGACGATAATTGGTGTGTTGCGGTGGAGCTCCTCCCTGGCGCTTGGCTGCCGGCTAGTGCCCCTTGGCGTGAAAGACAGGAAATTTTGCTCAGGGGATTCTTTATCAGGCTTGAAGTTATTTTACGTGCCGTAAATCTACGACATGGGACCACCGGTTATACTTCCTTTCCGAAGGAAGCCTTGTTAAGGATTTTTACGCCCGAAAAAATCCATCGCCCTCCGCCGGGTTTGAATCCCTGACCTCGGGAACTAGAGGCTAGCATGGTACCCCTAAACCACGGAGGACGACAGACAACGGGAAGCTCTAGAGGAAATTAATACTATACAAAACAAATCTGAATATGTTCACCTTTCCGGAAACGCTTGAGAAAAAAAAACGTTTTCAGAAGAAAAGTCTTGTTTTGAAAATTCTGGCGCTTAGCATCTTCAAGAATTCAAGTTACCTAAGTGGGCCAATGCGGTTCTTTCATATTTCCATTCCCAAGGTGTACGGTCGCAATTCATTGCCTGTGGTATCTCGGAAAATATAATGGACGTTAAACGGTTTTAAAAACCTTGAAGAGCAGTGGGGCAATGTGAAAGGATAAACACGTTGCGCATCTGTTTCTTATATTCTAAAGAAATAAATTGCTTGGCGGTCTCTGTTCAGAATGTGTCTTAGCGTCCGTATAACTTTCGGTTTTGAAAACATTTTTCGAGCAGTATTTTCCGTTAATAAATTACGAATGGTCCATTTTTTTTTCTTTTCTTTCTTCTGAAGCGGCATATCGTAATTAGCACCTAGGATCAAAACACATTGACGGATTAAAATGAAGTTGCCATTCTGCGTAACTTTATACGGAGAATTCAATGCTGAGACAATTTTTCTTCAAAATCCGCTAAATCCCATTGAGAATATTATATTAAAATCATGGTTAATTTAATATAGCTAGATCCAACTAACTTTGCATCAATGTCAATTTCAAATGCCGCCAAGTCTATGTAAAACAATCAAGTATATAATTATTTAACCCGCTGGCTTAGATACCAGACATAAATTTAATTTCACCGCGTATTCTTTAAAGCATTGTACAATTATCCCGTTATAAATGTAATCTTGTACAGCCCCATGTTATTCTCAATAAAGGATGGAAAAATCCCCTGATATTCACGAAAATGGGAATGAAACATCGGCGGATGTTGTATTTCGATTTCTTCAAATTGCATCCCCCATTCCTACTGTTGTGGATAATGTGTATGCGTAAGTACGTTTTGGCTGTGAAACAATTATCAAAATAGTAGAGTAAGTTTTTAGACATTCACGACGCAGATGAAACTACAAACCTTTGTACTTCCTCTTTGGTCCCGTAATTTTTTAATGACAAAAGCTACGCAGTTTTCATACAATACAGAAGCCTCTAACATCGATGATACAACGGAATAGGGGGGAAACTGATGTATTTGAAGATTTCCAACTCCTAGCCTCTCAAGTTAGACATTTTGGAAGTGGTACATACTCTTAACAATTGAGAAAAGTAGTCGTCCTACTCGCGGATTATAAAATATAGGTTGACTAATTTCCGGTGTTAACGTTCGACATAGTTATCTATATTTATACCACCATTTAACATACATTGGTAAATAACTGCATTTCAACATATAGGAAATACAACCGTTTCTTATATAAGGGTATTAAAAATGTTTGGCATGTGTATGCCATACATCTCTTAAAGTTGTAAGCAGATTCGTGTGCCTTTTGTTTCTCTCCTCTTCTTATTCGTCAAATCGTGACCATCTGTGAACATTACTTGGAATGAAATATCCGTGACTTGTATCTTACTATTAAACGCATTCTCTGTGAAGTAACAAAATTAATTCTCAGCTCTATGACATTCCCAACTATAAGTCTAACCCTTCTTCGCAAGCATGTTATTTTATGTTATGTGGCTGGACACGGGTTAGGACGGGAGGGAAATCTATTCGGCCAAAGCCTCAAGTTCTGTCTGTAGTTCTAAGGGTGTAGAATGTCGGCGATGGTTCGACAAGAAAGAACTTGCTTTCTAGGTTTCTGCTTAATATTGTTGCTCTGGTTACTACGCAATTTTAGGACTAAGAGCGGAGGGGACTTAGCACGACCTACGAAAATCTGTTGTGCTTAAGCTCCTGACGGGGCGCACCCGGGAGAGAGGGGAGAGTTGAGAGGAGACGAGATAGAGGGCGGCAGAACCAGGAGGTACGACAGGATAGAGAGCCCTGCCTTTTTAAAGATTGAAGCTCCCCGGATGGCAGCTGGTACAACCGGCTCCCCTCCCCCCTGGAGGTTTGCACATTCCACTGGGGCGCCCGGGACTCGGAGACTGCCCCATTCCGGGGGACGAGGTGTTGCACGGAGGCATCCTTTTCTCCTGCCATGCAACGTCGAGACTCTCGCCGACACTTGCAACCCTGAAACAGCCAAGCAGATGAAAGGTGAAGTGATATGAGGATGGAGGTGAAATGGAGGGACAGGAAATTCGGGGCATGTAATTAACCTTCCGAGCATTCGCCTAGCGACCCAGGGAAACCCCGAAAAACCTCATGGGCCAGGAAGGTCGGCCGCGGGAATTAAACCCACGGCCTCCCAAATGCGAGCCACAGACGTTGCCGCCTGCGCCAAACCGCTCGGTTACGTAATTTTAAGTCGCGCCCGCTACCATTTCAGAACGTGCTCACGCAACTGACGCGATTTATCGAGACAGTAGTACCATCTCACCCTATTATTTACAGTTTACGACTACGTAGCTGCAGGTCTTTAGAGTTTAGTATAGGCTGATTATTTTTCGTCGTGACAGGCCTACCTGTATCCGCAGTAGCTGGACAAGTTCATTATCTTCTGGGAGGGGTATTGGGTCAGTAACAACAGAGCAACAGGCGCGTACACAACGTGAGATTAGGAGACTTCACGCGTTCCGAGTGAGTGTTTGTTCCACGCAAAGGGAATGCCGCCAGCCGTTCTTCCCCACACTAGACTACCTTCTCCTTAGCGTTTCTGGCTTTTCACGACCAAAAAAATCGACCTGTACATAGCAGATTGCTAAACAGTTGAACAGATAGTGTTTAACACTTGCTGACTTTCCGATAGCTCGCCTCACAGACAGTGATGTTACTATGAAAACGCGGACATCGGTACGACTGTCCTATCTACCACATCACATCTGTCTATCTTAACATTGGTAGTCTGAATTTCTGAATTTTGCGATAATTGGCTAATAAGCTGAAATCGGAGCGCCCACAACAGATTTCTCTGCTGGTTGGAATCATGAGAAGCATTTAAGATTCTCAATAAAGCACATATAGTTTTCGACCCTCTTTAGCCTAAGAACTGTGAGACACGTATTAGACATTTATAAGGAATATGTTTCCGACTTGCAGTCGCCAAACATCGTCCTGGAGGGGGGTTGAATAGTGAACCTTTCAGGGAAACGCTCTTGTATGCCAGGGTAACTGACCTGGTTGGAAAAGGTCTGACTGATAAAAAATTGCCTGGGTCGCATTTCCTCTGTTTGTGTCAATTTATTTTGCAACATTTTCATGTTTAAAAATTCTATACAAGGATTTAAAATTGCCTCGATTTTTCTGTTCTGAATATTACTCTATCTTTTTCGTCCATAACGTAACTTTTATTGTGTAATTTGATCAATGGTGGATTTGAGGACCGGTATCAATTCGTCTTTTAATGTCTGGGTCTTTCGGCTCACTTAGGAATTTGAATTACCTATTTTATAGCCTACATTAGTTTGACAGAAGAATACTTTTCAATAGTGAAAGGATCATCAAAACGGATTGACTGGTTTCCGAGATTACTCTACCAGATGGCCCACACAAGCCGTCCTTAATTGAGGTTAGTTTATACCGGAAAACATGGATGCCAGAGATTTGCCTAAGCAGAACTACAAAGGGTACTCCATACCGACAGAGGAGACTGCTAAATGAAAGACAAATGCTTGAAAAGGAACACTTTAACTACTATTATTGGTCCCAGAGCTCATTCGGTAGAGAAACTGCCTGCTATGAGATGTTCCCGGCTCGTTTCCCGGTTGGGCTCCAGTCCTCAAACATTTCACGGTTTGCGCAGAGGTGCGCGCGCGTGTGTACAAGGTTATCGGTTATTTAATAAGCAATTCGCTCATTAACAAGAATTAAAGATTGCCGCTTGACGCAAACCTGAACACACGTGTTAGTCAGTTAGTTCCATGACAGTTAATCTACAATCGATGCAACTATATGGCACCAATTGGTGCTGCAAAGTTAACAAGAGTAAACAAAATTCTGTTTTTATTATATTTATGTGCCCTTAAAGGTGCGTTAGAATTAGATTTTGTATTAGTGTATTATTCATAATCATGTGCAAAACCATGCCCGCCTTGGTGAACGAATTGATTTAAGGGCCTCTCCAGCCCACATTCTTAATATTATTTCCATACGTCCCAAAGAAAAGAAGGAAAAAAAACACAGATCGTAACCATATCTGTGTGTTCGTTATTGTTGAACGTTACCTTTTGTCTGAATGGCCTGGCTCGAACTGCAATCAGGCGACCACGCGACGCTCAGTACAAAACCACCACGTAAACACCTGCAGACAGCAGCACTACCTGTGACCTTTCGCTTTGTACCTGTACTGCGCCTTTGAACAGCAGTGATGGTGGCAACTTCTTTTGCACCGATGTATGCGGGAAACGACTGCAAAGGACGGCTTGTTTGGGCCACCTGGTGTATGTACACACGTCCACACAAATTTTCTCTTTATAATATTAGCATAGATTTCCCTTTACATTAGCATCATTAAACTCTTGCTCAGATATAATTAGCTTAGTTAAATGCAATCTTAATATATTATACAGTTAAGAGGTATAATTTTCGTGGTCACTTGAAAGCATGGGTAAATTGCAAAATGAGAGAATGCGGACAGAAAGTTAACAACTTCAATAGTTTTAAAATCTGATGTTACAGTTACATGACTTTCTCTTCACACTATCGTTGATTTTATATAGCCTTTACAAAGCATTTTTGCGAAAGCTCGTTTTTCTATTTGCTTCGTGTTCATCGAGATATAAATCGTTACAGAAATAGTTTCATTACCCCATTCGTTATAAAGGGAATAGAGAAAACCGATTCGATAGACGTTTAATAGCGAGTCACTATATGCTGGCGTTAAAATTCCATAGTCCTTCCATGACATAGCGAGAACTGAATAGGTGCCAACCTCCGTGGTGTGGGGGTAGAGTGTCTGCCTCACATTCAGGGGGTCCCGAGTTTGTCTCGGTTAGGGTGAGTTACACGGATAAGGTTTTTTCCGGGTTTTCCCTTATCCCGAAAATATGAATATCGGGTAACTCTAAGCTCTTTGGACCCGGTCTCATTTGAGCTTCATTTGATCCATTTCGTTCATCGTCCGATATGACCTACCGGGTTAAAGGACGACAGAACTTTAAAAAATGACCAAAGCATTGGAAAATTCAAACCAATTATAACGGATTTCTAAGAAATGACTGATGCCACAAATTGCGCTTTATTTATGGACGCTCTTTAACTTCTGTGGTCCTTAATGTCCCATTCTATATTGGGCGTGAAAGACCGGTAATTTTGCTCAGAGGCCTCTTTATCAGGCTTGAGGTTCTTTTATGTGCCGTAAATCTACGACACAAGACCACCGGCTTTACTTTCCTTCCGAAGGAAGCCATGCTAAGGATTTTTACGCCCGAAAAATTCCATCGCCCTCCGCCGGGTTTGAACCCGCGACCTCGGAACTAGAGGCTAGCATGGTAACCACTACACCACGGAGGACGACTGATGGCCCCCCCCCACACACAAAATATAAATATTTGAAATAAATCGCGTGCTTTAAAGGGATCTACATGTTTTGTGTAGTATATTTTTGCCTATTCTCATATGGTTCACTTATTAAAATTCCTTCCAAATGAAGACTTCAGACTATTCCAAAAAAATTCAGGTTATGCATTTTGTCATGTACCAAAACATCCTAAATATGTTTTAATCAAAATCGTAGAGCCATTTTTGAGAAAATTAAAACAAAAAAGTGTTCATGTGAAAGGTAGTTTGGGGTGAGGGGATCTTCTTGGAAGTCTTCGCGTCGCATCTTTGGAAGATACTGAACTGAAATATCAAGTATAGTATTTATCGAACATTTCGTTTTTAAGTTATGTACACGCGCGCACGGACCTTTTTCTAATTATGCACTTTTTGTTTATTCAAAGTGCCTCAAGGCATTCCCGGTAAATTCCCGACATCGAATTTTTGGATGGAATACAATAGATGTACTTCTGACTAATATGGTAGGTGGCAGAGAAAGTAAAAATGGGAGCCACTTCATATAATGATGTTCATCGAGTGCATTAAAACTGCTTAAAACTGCTGTATCAATGGGTCATATGATTAAAAAGCAAGTACTTTCTCAAAGTTTATACTCATGAGTTCGAACACTTTGTGATTATATACTCGTTTTCATAAGAATAAAAGCCTACTACCTCACGCGAGTATGTACTCATCCCCACAGCCATCTTGTTCACTTAAATGTAAGTATGTACTCGTGTTATCTACACTCTTTGACCATATACTATCTTTGTTGATTGTGTGGCGGTGTGCTGTTTGGTATTCCGAATTAGAGGGGTAGATTTTGTTGTATTTGGTTCTGTCACATCAAAAGTGCTCGGGAATTATGTGTTTATATAACAAGATTCAGCAGAAATGTTAGAGAAATATTAAGTTATTCAAGAAATGGAAAAATTAATTGAAGCAACACACACAAAAGCATAGCTGTAAATTAAATTAGCAAAACAAATAAAATGAAACAGGCAAAAGTCCATTGTCAATAAATCGGACAAAAAGAAAATATTCAATGATTCTAAAGTCATAATGATAAGGTGCCAGATGCACGTTCAAATCGGACCATTTCTAGAATCCTGGGATGTTTACACTATTTTTCTACGAAACAGTTTCGTTATAAGTAACCTAACTTCTTAAGCAACTGAATTTTGGGGTTAGGATTTTACATAGTAAGCTTAATTAATAAATCCAGCTTTCAATGATACTTCTAGGTTATGTTTTCATGAAGCAAAACAGGATTTTGAAATTACTTGAATGTTCATGGCAATGTTAGAAAAACCAAAAAAATAAAATGTTATAAGCAAAAAGAAAGGAATAATTGTGGATTGGAGAGTCATAACTCATAAGGTGCTGGATGAAGTCATCCGACTGTTTCTAGAAGCCCAGGATATTTACACTATTTGGATATACTATGAAACAGTTTTCTTATAAAGTTATGATGAGGTATCTGGATTTTCAAGTTAACACTTTACATAGTAAGCTGACTTTCAATGTTACTTCTGGGTTATATTTTTCTGAAACAATGTAGGATTTTGAAACTTCTTTAATGCCTATAGCTATGTTTGTAAGCTTTCCATGAGCACTATACAGCTCATAAATTGTGGCATTCTCTTCATATTTAGTTTTCAGTAAAAAAAAGATCAATATATACTCGGAAGTGAGTATGCATCTAACCATGCTCAATATGAGAGGAGAATGAACTCGTAAAACTGAGAATATACTAGTTTTTATTCATACCGAATATGAGTACATACACTTGTAAGATGGATACCGGAGTATGTTCTATTCTGCTTCCATTTCTTGAGTATGTAGATACTCGAAAGGTTTTATTCTTACCAAACTGAGTATTTAATTGAAAAAGTGAAGCATATACTAATACTCATTTTTATTCATGTAACCCAATAGGTTTTGCTTCAGAGAAGCCTACCATTCATACATTCTTGGATTCTTGGTTAAGTTGGTATGCTACCTGTTGGGGCAGGGGAGGCAACACAAGTGTGACATTTGCTTCAGCTATGACGAACTGCACCTGACCCAAGAGTCACTATTGCTCTCCTGTTATGGTCTGAGGGGAGTTAAGCTACGTAAGCATCAATAAAGCTCGAATTTGGCCTCGTAAACACTTTATAACATCTGAAGGCGTCACACAGCATAGATGTCTCTACCATTGCTATTCTGTGAACATAAACCTCAAGGTACCTCAACGTTCTGCAGTCAAATGTACCTTTAAAGTTTTAAGATCTTGAAAACTGTCTGTGCACTGAATTTCTATAAGGTAAATGTATGTTTTATCCATTTCTCAATATGTGCAGCAACCTTCAGCTGTAATTCCTTAAGTCAAGGTTGAGCAAACACCGGTTGCAATATAGGATTTGCAACTTGCAAGGTACCTTACCTACAAAGGAAAATGCTTGTAGGAATAATGAAGGTCAGTAATTGAGGCACTCATTCAATCCTCTTTAAGGCAGTGCACCATACTTTTAATTTGAGCTTTCTCAACATGGTGAATAATATAAAGGCGGTATACAAGATTTCGATGAGCTACGTGCATTTGCTTAAGGAATATTAAGTTATACGTGCTTGATTTAATCAATTTAATAAGTTGATTAAAATGATCCGTATATCAAACTGTTTATTAGAAATTAAACAGGACTGTAAAGAATCATCATAAAGAAAACCTCTTCAGAATTATTTTTAATATATGAAATAAAAGAAGCATTTTGAGTTTACATTTTTCTATATGAATATAAAATTATGAAATATTTAGTAAAAATAAAGCCATACTTTAAAAAAAATGAACACGTAAACCTTTCAGTAATTATTCCTTAACTTTTAGTGAAAATAAAAAGTAAATTGGTCCAAAAAACAAGTGGAGCATTTTAAGTAATAAAAGTTGCTGAGAAAAAAGGTTTCAAGAGACCTATAAAATTTGATTGTGCATCAGCAGCATTTACATCACTGCTTAGAACTTTAAATATTGTCGAAATTAGTAAATCTAAATGAAAGAATAAAGTACACACACACACACACACACACACACACACACACACACACACACACACACAGAGCTAAAAACACAATTTTTTTCAGCTTTCACCTAAATTCACATGTATTGGCCTAAAATAATAATACTACAACCCTGCATACTTGTGTTTGAATAGTGATTTTTCAAATGAGAGCTACTGTTACATGTAGGGATCCTTCACTTGTTTCTGTTATCACTGAATTGTGGCAGCATGTGTCCTTTAGGTTTCAGCTTATAAACAAGGTGTGGTGCTAAATAAGTACAGTAATTAAATTATTGATGGCCTTTCTTCATCGTAACATTTTAGTGTTATTGGTTGGCATTTTCAAACTAATAAAGCTGTGAAGGTGAACTTGTACAAAAATCATTGATTGCATTCCGTACAACGAGCTTAAAATAAATGTTTAGTTAATAACAAAAAATTGTTTTTATGTTGCAACTTTTTATAACATATCGGCCTTCAAAAACTCCCAAATATTCTATCCTTTGGTCTGAAGGTTTAGAAATTTGATTACCTTCGATATTGAACAGCATAGATTCCCTTAAGGTTTTTCTAGTACAGCACAGCCATTTCGTGTTTACTTCCCTTAGTACTAAGCACATTGATTTATCTTATCCAGTCATCAGGCTTTAGAGACCGATGCACTACAAATGACTTTTCTGCACTTATGATTTTTAAATGAAAGAGTGTTAAAGCAACAAATTGTATTTTAATACATATGTTACGTTTACAGCTTTGACAACTGCTTTAACCCTTTCTTATCAGGATTAACTTTAACCACCTGTTTGAAGCCTCCTAGAAATTCATGCAAGTAGTATCAGTCACATATCTACTGAGCAAAAAAAGGATTTGGTATATTTTGTGAGTGAAAATTAAAATGTAATCAGCCTGACCTTCATGTCATTTCTTTAGTCTTTACTGATTGCATTGCAATTTGGTCAAGTAGCGATTTCGTCTAAAAGTCCACTATTTCTTTCTAAAGTCTCGCTCCGTTCACCTCCCAGGGGGAGGGGGAGAGAGAGAAATATCATGGACAATCTAAGGGTTCTAAAAATATCTAAATGTGTGAAACTAATTTTTAGCTCTATTTTAATGTTTGTATTAAATCTCTGATATGTCGATTTTTGAGAACGATTCCAACCATTTTATAAACTGTTACTTTCTGTTAACTTTATTTTTGTATTTATCCTATTAATTGAAACGTTTTATTGATAAGAGCTCAATGCAAGGTCTGGAGAAAATAAAGTTTAACAGATGTTAATAAAATTCAACCAACTTTGTGTACATAAAAGAATGCACCGTCATTCATACCTAAAACAGATTATCAGGGCTATCCTCTAACTTCGTTGTTAGGAAGGCGACTACAATTATTTGTTAAGCTTAAAGAACCGCTCTTAACAAATGTGCCGTTATTTGGCATTCTGTAACTTTTTTGTTATTGCGAATTTTTTTTATCGCAGGTTGCTGGCTCACTGGAGTGACTAATCGAAAATTCGTGAGCTCGTGCTTTGTTTTCACCCTGTCACCAGCGCCAGAATACCGACTATCAAGTGTTTTTGTTACTTTTCCTTGTCAAGATGAAGACAAAGCGTGCTATGAAAACGTCACATGAAAAAATATTAAATATATGTGCATTTTTAAAATTTGCACCCATTGCTTAGAATAGTATGACATAATTTTTTTGGGACCCCAAATAATTAGATTTTTATGGAAAACTCGCCAAGCTGTTGAAGAGCTGTGGCAATGACCCTGTAAGATGGAGTTTAATTTTAGGTTGGGGAATGACAAACAAAAGAATTAGCAAATAATTTCGTATTGTTTTGATGAAGTTTCACTAATTCATATCAAATCGCAATTATTGCTTAATTTTCTTTATGTTTTTTTTTTTGCTTTTAATTATACTTTTTAAAGATACCAGCGGTCATGCAGATTTCTCTGAAATGTTAATGTATACCATTAAGCTTAAGTAGGTACTTATTCTTTTATTCGTGATTTGTCAACGTTCAGCTTTAGTTCAGTTCTGTGGACATTGTCTTCCATCTTAATCTTTGAATGAAAATCATTATTGGTATCTGATAATATCCATAATTTTTTAGGTGTTCGTTAAGTGGAAGGTCGTAGTGAAAAGAGGGGTTAGTTTCACTACTTGTGTTATCTGGGTGAATGTTACAGCTACAAGTATTCTATTTCGGATTATTTTTCATACACAAATTTACTACGTATAAATTATTTTATAACCCATCTCACTTATTATCCTCCTCTTCCAGCAGCTCAGTATAAATTAATTTTCTATGGTTACGAGAAACTCGTAAATAGCTTTCTGCTACACATTTTTTAGCAGATTGGAAATTACCTTAAGATAATTCTGGGAACGAAAACGTATCGCTGTACTATCCTACAGCTCTCAAGAGTGCTCAGTTCATAACCTTAACCTAAAAGTGACGAAATAAATTCGTGAACCATGTAAATAAACACAAGATTTATCACTTTTTGAACCTAAAATTCTTAAATCAATAACCATTAGTTTTTATTACGATACGAGATTACACATCATTTATTTTCCTATTAAAATTCGTCTCTTAAAATTATGTTGAGAGCATCGTTTACCAATGCCGTTACACGGAACTTTGCTTACTCAAGCGTAATCAGTCATATTTATATTTTGCGCTAAAGCGAATAAATAAACATTTGATAATTACAATAACAAGCTTCTATCGTACTTTTTCTCTAACAGTAGCATTAAAAGGACGTCTATGCGAATCTGTTGTGTAACAAACGCGTTAGCATGAGGGTCGCGGGGTTTGTTGCATTCAACAAACAAATCTTTATTCTTAACACAATTCTGTTTTGTTACGGATTTACAGAATGCCTATGAATTGGATAGCGGTTTTAATAGTTTAAGCCTTAACAAAACGTTACAGAATAGCCCTGTATGAAATGATTAGATAGGAAAATATTTTTGTAACGTCTGTTAACGCAAGTATAACTTAATAAAGATTACCATGAATCCGCTTTACACACTAGCTTTGCCGACAAAATCCTTAGGAGTGTGACATCATTAAGTTTCCGTTAGCTTATCTGTACCAACAAAGGGTGTAGTTCCCCTTTTCTGCTTCAGAATGGGTAAAAACTGACATCCTCCGCTCCGGGCGTGGGCTTATGACCTTTCGAAGCGACGAATGTGAAGTGTCGTGATAGTAGTTGGGAATACTTCTCGGATATCCACCTGAAAAGAAAGGGAAAAACATTGCCACGACATTTTACGCTGTCCAACTGATTTTACGATGTAGTTCGATGTATTTCAGTTTAAAAATACAATTGATGTAAAGATAAAAAATATATCACATCATTTTCTACAATTTAAGTGGAAGACGAAATGTCATTTCATACAGTCGTAAGCCATTCTCAAACTCGTTTCGCGTTTACCACAGAACAACAGCGTTCTAATCAATTATAATTCAGTGACCATGATGTCTTTCTGGTGGACCATCAGTCTAAGAATGATTCGTCTCACTGATTCGCAAGAAACGTCATTTTGAAGAATCTGCTCTATTAAAGCGGAAGCAACATCATTTTGACAAAAAAAAAATGATAAAGCGGTGTGATTACTTCGGTTTACTTTAGAATAAAATGCATGTGTGTTTGAATAAGAAATTCGTAATTTGTAGTGTGGTGATAAAATATACAAAATTTCTGTATATAAGAAGGCTATTTTAGCCCACAGCTTCACTCGCGTTACTGCTAATTAGGAGAGTAGCTCTCACTCTTAACTCTCCCACATTTTCTTTCTCTCCCTCTTTATTCTCTCCGTTACACGGACGTACATGTCATGTGATGATCGAAAACTAATAATGTAACGGCTTTTTCTAGTGTGTTTAAATTAAAACAAAAGATTTAACTAGGGATGGGACCTCGATACTCGGTGGGATCGAAGTATATCTAATACCTTAAGATAAACAAACATTCGATACGTTTAAATGTTTGGACGTTGTTACGTTTAAACGTTTTGCTAGATAAGGAATGAAAGAAGTCGAGACCTCAATGCTATTGCCTAGCAAGTGTCCCCAAGAGTTGCTGGACTATAGTTCTTGATAGACCGTGACTGCGTTTCCTGGGGTGAATAAATGCAACTTTCCATAGATTCTTTGTCTAAATGAAAACGTGCAAAACATTAGGGAAAGGAGTATAGGTACTTGTGTAACATGCAGCGCTGAGCTGTGAATGAAGCTGATTTACCTGACGCACTAAATCACGTTTCTGCAATAGCCTGGCTTGGTGACTCTCAGCCATTACATTTATCTACTCCGGGGACCAAAATCTGTGAATCCAGCAGAAACAAATAAGAACTTAAGACGTGATGTAATACAGTGCATGGAAATATTTGTTTAATTGTTTGAGTTTCATGAAAAGTATATATGTATTAATTTATATTTTCAAGATTGCAGAATGAACAATTACTAGCACCTATTTGTTTTTCTATGGGTAGAAAATCCTTTAAAAGAAAGTTTTCAGCACAAAATATAGTTGCCTGGAAAGGGAAGTAAAGAAAGTAATGATTTGACAGTATGCAAAGTTAAACGTGTTAAGTTTTTTATCCGAACTATGTTCACCACATAATTGGATTACATACACGAAAATATTCATCCTATCGAAGTTTTGTAAATAAAACTTGTCCGAATCATTATGCTTATAAACTTTATGTAGTATGTTTCATATCTCAGCTGTATTGAAATCTTTCGATTTCGTGGCCCATTAAACCCCCTTTAGGAGAAAATCATTGATATAGATCATACAGCCTATTCCCTTAAGGGAATCATTCAAAGTTTAACAACAAACGGTTCGGTCATTCTTGAAGAATAGGTAACCTAAACGCCTAAAATTTGATTCTTGACTTCAGGGTAGCATATTATACTGTTAGCAATCATTCACCCAAAATAGGACATTATCGGAATGATTTTTATTATATATATTGTCTATTCCATTCATACGTCGCGTATTTGATACCGATCAATAACGTTTACCAATGCCTGAGATATCGTTTTCTTATTATATGCTTGCAAGAAAGCAATTTTATTGGATAAAATGTAGAGTTCGTTACTGCGTAATGGAATCGGTCTGTAGTGATCGGTATACCACGCCATCCAATTGTGTTTTAATCAGCGCACATACAAATAGTGTCAGCATCCAAATAAATTGTGTTTTGAAAAATTGGCTTCATTGTGTTCTGATTTTACTTTTTTGAGATTAACAATTTTCTCATTGTCACTTGGTAGCATTTGCTAGTATTTCGTAATACATTCGAGTGTTCATTCTTTAGTAGGTATGCCGCGATCTGATAGCTGACACAGTGGTAATTATTTATATAATCTGTTACATTTGATTCATGGAATAGTGTTAATAAATCCCATTCGAGGTTAAGCGTTTCATTGGATAATACGTATGATAAAACTCATCGCTTTCCTCTTTCGTCACCAACAGGGCCGGCTCAAGGGGGGGGGGGTCGAGCCGTGCCACCGGGCGGCCGGTTTTAGGGTCGTCAAAATATTAAAAATGAACAAGATATTTGAAAATACGACGGAATTACAAATCATGCTTAAATTCTAGCGACTTTCATGAAACTGGTGCCAAGTGAAGCGGCCCTGTTGTATATCCTACAATAAAGATGATTATTAACCAGTGTAGTTGAATGTCAAGTGTACATGTTCTACATTTATTTAATCTCCTGATGAAGAATTAAACCCGAAATATTGAACGTTTTTATTTTGTGATGACGTGTGTTTTATCTTTCGCTCAGTCTTGTTCTTTCACCATATACGATATACTTTTGTTCCTCTCACGAGAATGCGTGTAGGGAATGTGTTGACATAAACAATTCTATCGCTGAGAAAGACTAGAGCTCTACTTTCAACATATTAAATGTAATTGAGCCCTCTTGAAGAACATAGTTACGCTCTTAGCGTAAGCTGAATAATCAGTTGCTTTTGTTTTCTTTCTGGTCACAGATCTTAACAGCGTTCAACCACTTCTCGGGCTTGACTCTGTGGAGTTCTTCCTTTCTTACTGGGTATTGTAAATAACTTTATAAATCACTAGAAAACACTTACACACTGTTCCAAGTGAAACACGTGGGGATATTAACGTTGCGCGATGTTTTTAATGTAGATAGAACTATTTGACATCCTCGTGAGCTGCCACGTGGTACTATCCCCCTCACTCCTCCGGAGAGCACAACACCCCGCAAACGTTTTCTCGGCAGAGGCCTACATTATCTCGTCTCGAGTTTTATGTAGCGATTACCCATGCAACTGTGTACGTTATGTGAGAATCAGCAGTCATGGAGGACCGACATTGCGGATAAAAATGAGGTTATGTCTGAAAGCGTGAGGGGGAGCGGCACTTGCAATTATCGCACGGGGCGGCAAAACTCCTGGAGCCGGCCCTGGTCACCAACTGCTGTGTGGCTCCCAAGTATCTCCAAAGTGGAAACTGCAATTTCTCTAAGTGTTATTGTATAGACGTATACGAGAATGTTTGCCGATCAAGGACAATTTTCAGCAAAAAAGGTGATGTTTCATCATGGACGTGAAAGTGAGGAAGTCTGGGGAAAGGCGCGCAGATTACAAGCGGATCTGGGACGAAGGCAAACAGGATGCTTTGGAAGTGTCATGCGTTTCCTTAACATGAACCAGACAGCTGATAAGAACCTGCCGTTTCGTAACCTATTCAGTTCTCAAACCCTCATTCTATCCAAACACCATTTGATTTTACGAAGATTTAACACGTGTACTTTGAGAACATATTCACCATGCATAAGGTAAAATGTTGCCGCTCAGCGGGATAGAATTAATAATAAGATAACCATCCAAGTTGCAGATTATTTGTACGTGTCCAATCTTGCTATATCTTAATATATATCGTGTGTTTAAACACTTCTGAATATTGGTAAGAGATGACTTTATTTTCAAGACCGCCAAACCTACCGCTATAAAGGTACTGACATTATAAAAGACACGATATGTTTGAAAAGGAGTTTCTATAATTATATATATACTGTGTACAATAATCAAATCAATTGCAGCCCACCAGTCTATGCTTTACTTTTGCATTTGCACAAATAAAGTAAAGCGCTAAAATTATGATTATGGAAGCTGTCAAGTTGAACCTTAAGCAGGAAAGAAAACTTTATGTTTATGCCACATTTTATAGAGAGAGACCAGAATGAAGAAGAGCAACAGTTTAATGAGAATCACAGCAGCAGAAATACGTTTTATGAGAGGAACTGCGGGTTTCACTAGATGGAATAATACCTCTTAGAACGAAATGTGGAATCTATCCTGTCACTTCTAAAACTTCAGCGGCAGAATCATGTTAACGGATAAGATTGAAGAGAAGCTCTCAAATCCTGCACTACGTACCTCGTGGCAGAAGATCTGTAGGACCACTGGCTGAACAATGGGATGAGTGCGCAATTCACAACATGTGGAGAGCCTGTTTTTTTGTCTACTATACTCGACAAATAAAATGCTATCGTTCTGTAAATTACTGACTACATTGCTTAGAGTTTGACAAAGACAGCCGTATACTGAGGTTTTGGTCAAAATTTCAATTTTTGTGGTATGCATTTTTTCATAATTTTGAGTATAACGTATACTATCCCACTTTTCGTTGTAATTATAACTAAGAAACCAAATATTCCACTTTTTTAGTACATAAGATCTCCACGTGATGCAAGTTTTCATCCATCTTTGAAACTCTACAACTAATTATAGCAAGTCAAAATAAAGAGCTCTGAATTGTCCGTTTATTAACCCACTAATGCACAGTGTTGCCATTTGGCAACAAGGATGTGTAGTAAAAGTTTAGAATATCTTGTTTTGTTATTTTCATATTGTGCTGGCATCTAACAATAAAAGTAGATATTTATAGTTGTTAGATATCGTAGTTTTCAGTATTATTGCATTTTTAAGAACAAAAAGCAAAATCCATTAAACTGCAGTCAAATATAACCCCGTCGTCGTCCTCCACGCGTGCCATCACACCGGTTATTTTAGGTGTGCCCTCCCCATCCTTTACCACAGGCACATCTTACTGCAGCCGCTGGGATTCGAACTCAACGTTAGGCTTTGAACGGATGGCCTGTCCATTTAATCTCGCCTTAACGACCATGGCTATTCGAATCGCTTACACTAAAATGCCTGTGACAGGATATCTAAACCGGTTTAGGAATCGGAAGAAGAGTGGCATATGTAGTAAAATAATGCATTAGAGCAGGCAGCCGCAACTTAATGCACTGTGGTGTCGCACCTTTTAGCCCCGATGCCCGTGCGTCTGGAAGCGGACAGACCAACAGTGGAAAGACAGGCAGTGGCGGCACAATTGTACGATTTGCAGTATCAGAAGATTTGAACTTTTATTGTCAGTATATTGTATTTTGACTGCGTATACGAATTGAAATAGAAATATTTCGCATTTCATTCGACTGGGTGCTTAATAAAGCAAATTAACATTACATTTCTCAGCTCCTCTGCCACTTTTATACCACTACTACATTTAATACTTACAATTGTATTAACTTCTGATTCAAACTTCGACCTTTTTGCACCCTTTTCCCCCTAATTATCTTTACAATACTTGGAGTAAAGGCGGCGCCGTGACCGAGTGGTTAGACCGCTCGCCCTCCACCGTGGGATTTGTGGTGGACGAAGCGGCGTCTAGGCGGGTTTTCTCCGGGTTCTCCGGTTTCCCCCGCCATTCATTCCACCAACTGCTCCATCATCACCTTTCCTTTCATCCATTTCACCAACATTTCGTTTCATCTACTTCCTTCATCCCATACCAGGCATCGGGCTGATCACCCATCCTGGATGCTCTGTCTGATCCATGAGTGTCTGCTCCTCGACGGGCCTCTGACCCCAGGCACCCGCTTGTAAGTCCTGGGAGGTGTAAGTTCTACATAGGAGGAGGGTAAACAGATAATGAATGAATACTTGGAGTGATTGCCTTTGTTGTACAAAGCCGGAGACTGCATTTCAAATTGTTGTCAGATAATTGGCTTCTGTGACCAGTTTTACAGTGTTTTATTAATGAAAAAAAAACCTTCTCACACAGGTAAGTACATCCAGACATGCCTAATATATGAGCAGTGTGTCTTGTAGCTGTGGAAATTTGGATTGAGGAAATTTTAGGCAAAAGTCAGTCAGGCTTGTTTTGAGAAGAAAGGACTCCATTTCCCGATCAGCCGATTGACTATTTTATGGTCCTGAGTTTCTCTGTAATCGTGTAACGTGCTACTTCTACTATAAGTAGCAAAATGCCTTAAGTTATACCTTTTAATTGTTTCAACAAGCTTGCCGCACACTAAACATTTCGCTGCACCACCTATGCCTATAAACAGATAGCGTTCTTCCCAAACAGAAAGAAAAGTATATGGGAATGATGGGTAGCCACGAATTGAGAAGTTGCCATTCCTATAACCCACAAGCTGAACCGTACACTAGGCAGCTGCTGCAGCACTCGAACCACTCTTGACACGATGCCCACTTGCTAGAACAGAATATGCTGCCCGTTTTTCCGTGAGTTGAGGCTACCTGCATTAGAGGGTTAAATATGTGAATGATAACACTAGAAATACCATGTTAATAATAGAATAACTGGACATTCTCTTGACATTTTTTTGTAGAATCGGTTTTCTGTAACTGTGTAATATTCATGGAAAACAAAGATAAATTTGAGTCCATTAATAATAATTTATGCTAGTTACAGGAAAAATGTAATTGTTAAAGCTCAGTGGGTTGATGCATAGGGAATTTTTATAATAAATAATGTTTGCCCTAAAATAATTAGTAGCTTTCATATTATTTGCAGCAGCAATAATATGAACTGCATGTGGTAAAAATTTCAAAGCAATTGGAAGTTCGAAGTTTCAGAAAAGGATAGCCTTAAACACACAGTTGAACGGAGCACCAGCAAAAGTGTCGAGAAAAATAGACCTTTTGGCATGTAGACATCCATTATATCTGCTTTTAAAGTAGGAGTGGCGAAAATGGGAACCCTTCTCGAGTTCACAGGATAGGCAACGTGCACATCACCGAGCCCTAGGCTAATAACAAACGGTCAAACTCTATTCGATGCATGTATCTCTTTTCCTGGCACAGGAGCAATAAAATGTCAAAATATCTTATAATAATGCAACCTCACCATTTAGCCAGTCAATTTTAATACCTTCATTCACTTTTGGGGAATTTCGACCATCGAGACAGTACTTCTGATGAAATAGCTCTTACTGTTGAACAACGAGAAGAAGGCGAGCGGGGCCTGAGGGGCGAGCGGGGTTCTGCTGTTCTGTTTATCTGCTCACGTACTGTCGATTGTTTACTACGTTTACTACGAAATGTGTTTGGGTGCAAATGAACCACCCATGCTGCTAGATCTGATACTAGTAGAACAGCAACCGCCGTAATAGGTGTTAACGCATTGGTTCTTGCCATGGGCGAGTACTTGACAACACTGTGTAGTCGTTTATAAGCACATGCTTATCGTATCCACATGGCGAGCGTAAATATGATACGGACGCAGGGAAGTGTTGATGTTACATATTCCTCTCGCTTGCCTTCTTCTCGTGGTCTATCAGTACTTGTTTTAAACTTGTTCTCCAAATCTCTGGTAATGTTAGGATACCCAAATATGGTCACTAACAGTAGCGTAACATAAAAAATTTTGGGTAGGCATTTTATACCTATTTGCACTGCTGCTGATGATGAATATCTTCTATAACCTCCCATTTTGTTTCAATGCTTGCCCACGAGGTTTCAGGCAAACATGATCAATCCTGCTTCTTCCTAACATAAAAAATCAGCGTCTTAAACGCGACCCTCCGTTCCCATATACTTAATTTCGGATTTTAAGACTTACTGGATTTCAACGTCTTCTCCGCAATAGTAACACGAAGAGTTTTCTTATTATTGAGACCACTACAGAGGCGTAGCCAGGGGGATTAGGACCCCCTTGCTAAAAAGTGTAAAAATTGATAGCAAAAACAGATCCGTTAAAATAATAGCACATTACTAGGTTGGTGGGAACTAGATACTTCCTAGTCGTATCGCTGGTAGCGCTATATTTACATCGCATGTCTTGGACAATATGACCAAAGTTGGCAGCAACAGAAATTGTATTTAGATGGCGCTGATCTAACCATGTTAAGATATCAGGGGCATGTTTTCGTTCTGGTGTTAAATTTGAGTGGTGTTTAAATTAGTGCAATATCTCCCGTTTAGAACATAACTATAAACCTGTTTTGTAGCGAAATAAAATGTCCTGCCGCGGTAATATAAAATACTTCACAATGGTCATTAATTCTCATGTTACAACTCATTTACCGCTTAGAATGCGCAAAGAATCCTATCTTAATTTTAATTTCAATTGCTGCACCTTAATCTGTGAATATAAAATCCATTTATTTAAATGTTTCAGCTCAGAAATAATTCATATTCATTAATTGAATTGGTACAAATTGTTTAAAAAGGACCCCTATACATAACCCCCTATTAATAATTTTCTGGCTGCGCCACTGGACCCTCTAAATCATCTGTGTTGGAGGCATCAATTACTTAGAAACTTTGTCGCTATTCATCTTTCTGAGAAGCATCTATTACGGGTCGAGATATTTATGTAGGTATTAAAAAATTTCCTTTTTTTCGAAGGTTAATGTTGATGTGTTATAAAAACAGAACAGCCGGAAGTTGCGTTGTTCTATTAAACTCACCACATCAATTCATATTAATTGTATAAATATATTACTTTAAACTCTCACGTGTACTAATAAATCTGCCACAAACAACACTCGCACAATCAGAAGAAAGATGACATTGCGCCAGTAGGTGATAATCAGGGTTAGGAAGTTCATGCTCTAAAAACTCTTGTAATATGCATGCAAATATGCCCTTAAAATGTGCGAAATATGCACCAAAATATGCCCTAAAAATTATTATATTTAAAGACAATGTGCGCATGTAAACTTACATATATTGCTGAGAAGTAGATGCACATGACTCCATATCCAAAATGAGGGATGAATTACAGGCTTTCCTTCAAGAAAGTCTCGTATTTTGGAGATTTGTTTATATCCAGGGTTTCTTAACAGAACATGGATTACTTTGACTTTTATGTTCTGCCCTACATTACCCGGAATTGACAC
Organism: Deroplatys truncata; assembly: GCA_030765065.1. Lineage (NCBI taxonomy): Eukaryota > Metazoa > Arthropoda > Insecta > Mantodea > Mantidae > Deroplatys > Deroplatys truncata. Next base: position 105,994,928 of record CM060990.1, on the reverse strand, counting down.
CAAACTAGAAATGGTAGTATCAAATACATTTAATGACTAATTTAAGGGAAGACCTGTTGTTACTAGGGATTTAATTGCTGCAGGCATGTTGGAAAAATGTGTTAATATAAAGGCAAAATTTCCTTCAAGCGCTTCATCTGAGAGAACATAACAGTTGGATCCTAGACGCAGTTTTAAGAAACACCTTTTTCACATTAGAGATTAACTTATCTACTTTAGGAAAAATAACCTAATTATTTCTGCAATGCGATGAAGGGCATGAGTAAGATAAGTTAAATGAATGCTCTTAGGAAAAATTTCTCTTAGTGTTTTCCCTGCTTTGATCATATAGCTTACTGCATCAGTTAAAAATAAAAATATATTGTCATATTTTATATCACCAGGTCATATTAATTTAAGAGAGTCAATCACAAGTTGACTCACTAATGCACTGTTAGTAACTTCTGAGAGCAAGTTAAGAGATAGGGCACACCTGCCTCTTGCTGATTTAGAACACCTACTATTACATTTGCAATTAAACGTCCTTCTACATCAGTTGTTTCATCTATTGAGATCCAGAGAATCTCATTTGCTAACTTAGTTTGCAAGGTAGACATTACATTGTTGTAACAACGAGGGATGTATGTTTTACGTAAGGTACTTTGGTCAGGCACATGTTTGGTGTACTTTTCTAAAACAATTACGCAAAATTGGGTTATTTATTTTCCATAAAGGTATGTCAGCTGCTAGGAATACTTCACAAAGGTCATATGAAAATTGTGTAACTCTACTTCCCGTACATTCGACTAGTAGACGTTTGGACACTTTCACTTCTATCACTTTTTTTCACAATCACTGTGCTTTGCAGTATTAATATGTTGAACGACCTGAAACAGTTTTTCACTCCCAAAATTTTTTTCACGTGCCTTACAGTATAAGACTACCATCTGTACTAATAAGATCACTAGAAAATTCAATTTGTAAACTCTTAGTCTGCTCGCATTACTTGGTTTCACCTTCGCCATTTTTAATTCTGTATGTATTCATAACCACCTTGTGAATTTCACAAACAAACAGGCTGTAGTGGCTGCTTGATCAACACACTGCCTTATTGCTTAATTTATTTCCCAGTACAGCTGAGATTTCCCTATCTTAAAGGCAAGCCATCACATGATTCTTATCAGAATTGCATCACTCACACTTCAGTGATTAATGATCATGAATCACTTGCATCAATGACATTGACAGAGGGTGAAACGGGATTCTTTTGTTAGCATCAGTTCACAGAAAAACAAGTTGACCATTTAACCAAAATAACACATTTTAAAAAACATTTCCCGTTTAAGTGCTAAAATATGCCGAGTAAATATTCTATTTACTAAATATGATGCAGTTACTTAAAACAGCATAAATATGCAATTATATGCCCAATAAAAATCGCTCAGAGCACTAGAAAATTCATAGTTCATGAAAATAATTTATCAGCATATCAATAACATGCTTTGAAAAAAATATGCAAATGAATGAACTTCCTAACCCTGGTGATAATACACACGCCACCTTGCACGGAGATGATCGCCAGTCAAAGATTGGCATCGAATATGAAGAATGTGTAACAGCATTTTGAGCACTGCTGAAGGTAGACACATGTGGCAAAGTGACTATACGAGAGGTACTAGAAGGCGGCTACGGAAGGAAAGTGAATGTAACGGTGCACCCCTATATCCATATTTTGTCGCTTTGCTTTAGCAGAAGTAGAGCAGAAACATAATCAAAGAGGGGTAGCTTTGAGTGGCAAAGCGAGCTCTCTTGCAGTGTGTAATGGCCAGGGTTAGGATTTTTAGCTGTAAATTTCAGAGGAATAAAGGAAGGGAAAATATGCTCAAATAAGGTGAAAAAAGGGACAATAAGGTGCTGGTTTATTTAAGGGGATGCACAACTGAAATTTCTATTTTCTAAACTATCCATTCAATTGGGCTGACACTTTAACCACATGTCAGTCTTCTTTATATATAGGTAATTGACTTATGAATTTTAATCCAAAATCTTAATTAGTTTTCAAGTTATTAATTTTCAAAATATAAAATTATGGGTATATGTAAAATGCAACACATGATGCATTTTTCAAAAAAAAAAATCTTATGTTGCTTCTATGTCAAGGAACTACAAATCTGTCATATTTTTTCTACCATTCTTAGTTTAAGAGAAAAAAAGCTTTGCAGTTTTGTATTTACATTTTTTTGTATACATTATCATCTTCAAAATTGTTAGCGCAAAAACTATACATTACACAGAAAAATTATGACAGTTTTATTTATTTGGGTTTTTGAAATAAGCATAAAAATGTCAATATGAATGGATGAAAACTACATCGTGTGGAATATTTTGAATATGCAGAAATGCTGAAAATAAGAAACGCCTTAAAATGAAGTTCTAAGAATGTAAACAGCTATCAATCAAATGCGCAAGGGATTTGAAAAGTCTCGTAACGATCCTGAAGCGTTCGCTAGGTCAAAACTAAAAGTGGATTTTAAAACTACAAGCAATGGAGAACTTTTTGGGAACTTTTTTTGTTATTTTTTTTCTTTCTTTCTTGATTTTGGGTTAAGTTTAGTTGTGCATTCCCTTAACTAATTCAACGATTTCTCTTTCCTCTATTTTAATTTATTGAACTGCAAACAAGTACATCAAATTATCATTCGTCAAAAGAAGGAAAAAACATGAAGCTGTTGTACTTCAAGACATTAAACATCTCCACATTTTTAAAAGTAAGTCTGTTTCTATTAGGAGATAGAATGTCTTTGTAGATGCTAAAGCTTCTTTCAACATCCACAGAAACCAGTGGAGCACACCTTGTATTCACTGGGAATGGCAACTCCACAGATGTGGCGAATTCCTCAATGTCTGGATTCTTCTGAAGACTAGATTCAAGTTTGTCTTTGGCAAAGCAATCTAACTGCTCCCTCACGGAAGTAAAAATATCCCACTGTTTTTCCTTTTCCAGACCTTGTTCTTCCAATCGTTTAATAGCTGCAGTCAGGTACTATGGACACAATATAGTTCTGTCTGCAATTTATGTATTTCAGTTGCTGTGCCTTGGAAATTGCACCTGCGTCGGATGGATCCAAAGAAAGCACAAACTCTCTAATTTTGTCAAAATTCTCGCACAACATAGCAGCACACCCAATCCAAGATCCCCAGCGAGTAATGACCGGGAATTTTGGAAGGGGCAGGCCAGTGATTTCCCTGTAGTAAACAACACGGCTCGGAGCTATCAGTAGAATCTTCAGGGCAGAGATGAATCGATTTGCGATGTCGTATTCCTTCCTTATGGATTCACAAACCCTGTGAAGGGCATGAGCCAATCATGTCACATGCTTCAAGTTAGGAAATAAAGGTTTCAATTGGTTAACAGCTGAAACCATGTATGGAGGCTGGTCCGTAACCACAAGAAGTTTTTCAAACTCGATACCAGTAGGCCAGAGTTTTTGGCAGAAGTCCATAATGGATTAACATTACTGTACTGGCATTGGCTTCTGCAGCTCGTACATTTTTAACAACATCGGCTTAACTTTTCTCCCCTGCTAAGGGAAAAACTAAAATGTTTAAAACATCGTTCCATTGAGTCTATGATTTCATCCACAATGATTCCCACATCGCAATCAGGCACTTTCTCCTTGATTCTTTCTATGGTTTCTTGGTAAACAGGCGCCATGTAGTTTTTTCTTGAAGTACCTACTCTCCATCGGGCATTGACATCTTTGTGTATTTTTCAAGAAATGCCTTGAAGGCTGGATGGTTCACCTTATTGAGTGGAATTCCCGCTTGTGTAAGAGCTGCACACAAATCAATGTTTAATTCCTTCAAATTTTGGCTTTTTGAAGAATTCTGTTGAAACGCATTTCGTAATAGAGGTTGCCGTGATTTGTTTGCTTGAGTCTTGTTTATTTGATGCTTAGAGCTGGAAATGTGTACTTGATGCGATTTCGCTGGTGTTTTTCATCTTACAAAATTCCTGAATCACAAATAGTACATCGCATAACAGTTCCATCACTGTCAATGAAATCTTGTTTGAATTCCTCAGCCAGAACAATAAATCGAGCACTGGAAACCTTTGGCATGGTAAAATCTAGTACTAGTACATTCGTTTGGAGAGCTAACACTAGTTCACTTGCTAACACAATGCGACTGTCACACAACTCACTCTTGCGCCCATTCGATGTCCACATTCTCTTATAACAGCGCGACAATTACCAGAATGTTCTCATTCATGCTGGAACTTCAGTCTCAGCAATTTCTAGTAATTTCGAGCAGAACCCAGTCTTAATAATTCTCGGAACTGCGCGGGTGAGGTTACTGCCGTCTCTGCGTGCCCAGCCTTCGCCTCCATGCAAACAGATGACGTCTCCCACAGTAACAAACTCACATTCACGAACAGCAGGCTACTGATTCTGGTGGGATAGAATCACTCATTGCCAATTGCATTATTGCGGGCTACTTTATAGCGGTAAAGCGAGAGAAAGAGGTTTTCGTCGAACACACAATTATTTTCCATTCTTGCGGGTGTGCTTTCAATTCCCGCGCGGCATTTACTGAAAGAGGTAGGCTTACTATTCGCATGTACACAGCAAGCTGAGGAGACGTTAATTGAAAGTTAAAGAACAAATTGGAATGAAACTTAAAAGAAAAAAGGGGGGAAGGGGATTATGGGCATGGTTGGGGGGGAAATGGGATAAAGGTGCCAAAAAGGGGTAAAGGTCCCAAAAAAGGGAAAAAGGTGCGAGAAAAAATGCCTCTTTTCGCAACTAGAACCAAAATTTCACACTGTGATATCTTTCCGCACAGCTTTAACTTACCCTAAGAAAAAAGGTGCGCACCTAAAAATCCTAAACCTGGTAATGACTAAGTGTATATAAATTACTTATTTACAACTAGACAGCAGCTTTATTTTAATGTGACGGGAATCTTTAAAAATAAGATAAACAATATGTCTCAATTTGGGGTGTTTATCTTGTCTCCCATGACGCTACGCTCCTGCTCACCAGATGGTTGAAAAGTTCATTCCGTGAACTACCATGGTAAAAATGGCAAACAATTGCCGTCGAAACTAGTTCGTAGCGCCTAGGTTCGAAAGTATGCACAGAAAATGAAAGCATGTGTTTGAAAATCTTGCTCAGCAAATGCAAAACGCTAACTGCTGTTTGCTGTAAAATTAATTATACTTCAACTAAGGTTAATACAAGAGTTAAAAAATGTTTCTAAAAGGTTGAATTGGGGTTTGTGCGGTATGCAGCTTACTAATTAAGGCATAGTAGATTTATATACATCTTCCTCTGCCACTTCCGTGTCTGAAGAAGTAAAAGCCACTCTGCATTACTTAGGTCGTATGGATAAAAGCGTTCTCATTTCTAACTGAAGAGTGCTTTGGAAGCTCTTGAAATGGTACTAGGTCACTATAAAACAAATACCAGCCGAGTTATCTTGCAGTGCTGTTGCTGTAGGATTCGTGCTGTCAGTAAGGAGATTTCACTAATTTCTATTGCCATCGCCAAGCCGAAAAACTGTTTTTGTCCGGCTAGATGTGAAAAACCGCACAATGTGAGGTAGTATATTAGACCAGGGGTTTTGCGAAACCTGCACCTCCGCTTTTTTGCGTTTTATCAGATGAGTGGAATTTCTGAAAATATAAAATGAAAACTGCCACGAACATGTACCTATTGAGAAACATACCGTGCCTGGAAGTCCTCGACCGCTTCTGTGTTTTACTCTGTTTGGTAACCAAATTCCAAATCTCGGTTCGAGCTAAGAGAAACTTTTTTCCGGTTTTTCCCTTAATTTCTACAAAGACGAAAGTGTGGCAGCCCTCAGCTCTTCGCTTACAGGATTCAGTTGAACAATGTTAATGTTTTCGTTTCTGTACACTGAGATGTTAAATAAGACATAGGATTCTCAAAAGGAAATGAAGCCCCTAAACTATGAATTTGCTTACTTCACGTTTCAAAATTGAATCGCCTAGTTAATGAAATTTCATTCAAAAGTTTTCTCATGAACCGGCATCCACAGCATTTGGCTTGAGGATGTATGAATATAAACCTTTTAATAAACTATTTTTTACAAACCCTCCTGTTTTCATACCCATCTGGTATTTACTATTTGCAAAATATTTTAGTTCTACTTTGTAAAGCGAATTCATATTTAGAATAGCGGTAGCAAAAGTGGTTATTTTTCAGTAATAGTTCCGACCGTTCCTAAATAAGTACCTTCACATTTACGCATAGGTGTAACAGCAACTTTAGCTACGCTGTTACTCGAGTTCTTTCGCATAAAGTCGTGATTCGTTCCAAAGTTAACAATGCCGAGTGTCAAGAAGACAATGCTGCTCCTTTGCTGTCTTCCTCCTGTCCTACATTCAGCAGGCGTGCGCACGCGCGAATTCGCATTGACGACGTACCCCTCTGCTACACTTGTGGTCTCCATTATCTGCCGATGAATCTGCTGCCGGGTGCTACAGTGGTGAGCGATGAGATACTTTTCCAAGGGTAAGCGTGGGTAGGGTGGGAATAGACAACACCAGTTAAATTGACTGAAATCTTATGTACCTGAGCTAATTCTTGAGCTATTGAAGCGAGTTGCCGACGACTTGAATGTGAAGAAATAAACTGATTCTGAATCTTATCACGAGAAGCTAACAATTGAATTATTATATCTGCTAACTTCTGAAGTATCAAATTTAAGTTTCAAATAACTGTTTCCGTTATAAAAACTAGAAGTGTAAGTTGCCGTGAATAGCTAAAATGCCATACTGCGATTTCCCTTTCAGCTACCGCTAAGTGTGATAACCGGGCGGACGCGCGCGGTCTTGAGGCACTACGGACTGCGGATAATTGATCACAGCAAAACACTAAATGAAAAACGAAAAATGAAAGATTCTAAATTTTGAGATGCTCACTTTTATTTAGTTAAGACCCGCTTACTTTACAACCACTCCCGCCAGTTCCTACGTTATACATCGTCAAATCTTACGCATCTGAAACATTTACTCTTTGACTAGCTAAATTCTAAGAATTCTTTCCCTTTCTAATTTTCGAAATTGGTCTACGTGCGCTTTCACACACCTCCTTGATTTCTTAACGTACCGAGTTCTAGCACCTGAACCTTGAGCTAATGGATTTCTCGTTGACAAGAGTTCGCCGGAACCTAATTTTCTTAGCTACTCTTGACTTCTACCTAATTGCTTTTCCTGAACACGTAATTTGCGTGCTAATGACTTCCTTATTCACTTACAAAATTGCAACCCTTTCTTCTTCCATTATGCACCGATTTAATATATTGAAATTATTTATGGGGGCGGCACCGTGGCAGAGTGGTAGACCGCTCGCCTCTCACCGAGGCGCCCCGGGTTCAATCCCAGGGACCCGCATGTGGGATTTGTGGTGGACAAAAGTCTGGGCGGGTTTTCTCCGGGTTCTCCGGTTTCCCCCGCCATTCATTCCACCAACTGCTCCATAATCACCTTTCCTTTCATCCATTTCACCATCATTTCATCTACTTCCTTCCTCCTATACCAGGCATCGGGCTGATCACCCATCCTGGATATTCTGTCTGATCCACGAGTGTCTGCTCCTCGACGGGCCTCTGACCCCAGGCATCCGCCTGTAAGTCCTGGGGGGTGTGTAAGTCTTACATATGAGGAGGTTAAACAGAGAAAGAAGAAGAAGAAACTATTCCCCTATTCCCCTATCATGTCTTTATAATGTTACTAATCATAAGAGTTAATAATTCCGGTATCAAATGTACTGTTTATACATTCAAATGCGTTTTATAATTACTACTCTTAACTCACGTTAAAGGAATTAACGCCCATCGTCCTATTAACCGTCTTGTAATAACTTCCTTGACGCTAATGATTATAGTGTTCCAAAGCGACATCTCGAATTGTAGTGTTTAGCATGTGTACCACAAGAGTTCAATAGCACAAGTAATTCGGATTAACGCGAAGATTTCTAGTGGGCGTTGCCCTTTATTAAAACCTGAAAATAGGGTAGGTTCCAAAGACTCCCATCATATAGATGCTTGTAACGTATCGCTATGAGCAGATGATTACTTTTGAAACTGGTTGCTAAACCACTCGAACGGTCATATTAGTTGGACTGTTATTTTGGAACTGTATAAATGGTTGAAACTGGTTGCAAAACCACTCGAACGACCATATTAGTTGGACTTATTTTGGAACTACGTATAAATGGACCTATTATATTTTTTTGGCAACATTCTAACCTCGGAGCTGTTGGGCGATTTTTCCCCCTACCTCTAATTTAGACGAGTGTGAAATAAATAAGATAATTTTAGTTGGTTAACTAAAGCCCAGCAACTAAAAGCACCTGCAACATTGTTAGGTGTGATATATCGAAGTAACAGATCGCTTAGGAGGTTCACTGGAAAACATGAACTAATGTGCATTCGTGTATGTTAGGTAGCTCAGCGATAGATCATCGCCGTGGAAAGAGATGTTAGTCCCGAGGTATAGGAATTTTTCAAACCTGTTTAATCTTCCAAGCTTAGCCTACACACAGCCAGTAACAGATTTATTTTATTTGCATTTGCTGTACGAGTTTGTGCTCTACAAGCAGGCATTTGGTCTCTTTGTAAAGCAAGTATTTTCAATAACTTTACTTCATGACGACCTAATTCATATACAGTTTGGGTGGTAGCTAAAAGTTAGGTTAGCTTCGAGGAATAATGTGCCGCGACTGCTGTACATTTAGACTTGGTTTAATTTTTGGTTGTTACCTAGAGCATGTTTCAAAAGTCGATGTGCAACAACCACACGACCTTCTCTATCCATTATCGTTTATATTCATAGTTGTTTCACGAATTATCCACTCAACTAATTTTTTCTGTTTCCTGTTAATCATTAAAAATATTTACCAGAAACTGTTTCAGTACAAATTCCGTATCGTTAGAAACGATTTTAATTAGCTACATGGGCTTGTACAGGAGTCAGCAACGTCAGTCAACTGTTTAGCCGCCAGGGTTGATATATAAACCTTATACGAGCTCGTGAACAAAAGAATGGTCACTTCACACTTCAAAATGCGTTCCATTCAGTAGAGTGGCGAAAATGGGACTCGCGTGTCATTTTGACTCGCAGGCTCCGCTCCCTCTCTGGCTTTCTATATTTTGTTGTTCACGTACTGCAGAGTTGTCTAGCGTGTGTTGCTTAATATTTCGTGACTCGCGGAAGGAAGGCATTTTCGTCACCTTTGCATTACAATATAGGGAAATTTAAACAGAAGCAGTTATTTCGGAAGCAGTTAGTACCACGAAAGAAGTTATTCAAATAAGCTGTGCTTTTTTAAGAGCTCTACGTTTTGACCTCTAACTTTTTCTGATCTGTAATGATTTCCCAAATATATGAAAATTCGACGAGGATAAAGGACTTCTTACTCTTTTTATAGATAATTCAATTTGTGCATCTTACTTGACGTGTGAATAACTCGAAAATAATATTAAACAAAATCAGTACCATTTTTAGAGAGAAAAAAGAATGTCTCCATTTTGAATTTTTTGTAGGAGTTTGAAAAGGTTTATTGTGTGTTCTCAAAAGGTACCCGACTGGACTACGGCGTTTGATATTCATTAAACATGTATTTTTGAGGTGTGCTATTCACACATTGACGTGCGTGCGCGGACGCTTCTGAAATTATTTTTTCGGATTAAGGTGACCTTAACTTGCATTTTTTGGGGGGATGGAATGCAGTACATAGGTATGTGGTATGAAGGTAAACACTATTGCGGCTACATATGCCAGTTTTATTTATTTATTTTTTCCAAAAGCATGGGGTTGTGAAACTGCTGCTGAGAAATTGTCTTCTTAAATCTGAGAGAATACCACTGCTAGTATGTTACACAGAATATTAAATGGCAAAGTAAACCATGTTCTGTTGCAGTTACAATTTATGGACATGAAACGCAATCCGCTAATAAGCGCAGTTTATTTCCAATTTTCTTCTAAATGCAATGGCCGCCGACCTTCACCTCCCATATCTTTGTCGTATCGATTATGACGTTAGGTGTGTCCCACTCCTCCAGTAAACAAGTGAAAGTATCTGCTTTTAAAGTTCTAAATATAGAGATGCCAATTTTACTTGTCACGCCATACATACATTTACTTCAATCGCACCTTGAATGCTTCTATAATAAGTTATTTGATAATGGGTAGGGATCCGGAAAATTCGTGAAAAATTTGAATACCACTAACAAAAAAAAATGTATAAAAAGCATTTGTACGGCAATAGTAGGTGATTGCTAATTTTGGAAAATGTGTCTCTTCGCGAAAGAATAATTTTCGAAAAATGTGTGCTATTAAAAATAAAGTTAATTACGAAGCAGATTGAGTTTCGTGGTCTTTGTATTGTGGTTTTTATACATAGAGGTTGGTAACACACTCGATTAATATGGAAAAATGTCAACGAACAGACAATAACACTACCACCTTCGGTTTTGGCATAGCCAGCATTCATCTTTTGTTGGAATTTTCAAAAGTATAAAAAAGGTTTTATTTGTACGTTTCATAGTGGTGAAAGATTGGGCTCAAGTAGTTCATAAATTAACATTGTCTAAATAATACTTTCCGTTTCCGTAAACTCCAGTGATATGAAAAATATATTGACAGATTGCTCTTTTAATCAGACAGCAGGTAACATATAAAACTTATTTTTCTTAGAACATTAATATCCTAAGCTGTTTAAAATAACATCAAGTGAATAGTGGCCTTTACTTCAAACTTTTATCAATTTTACTCGCACTTTGCAGTTTTAATCACGAAATTTCGCCATAGTTATTCAGGAATTTAGGGCAATCTAAAACTAATTTTCCGAATATGTAGTCAAGAGTATCGCCAGGATTTTCTAAGTGGGGCAAAAATAATATAATTTCAAACAAGATTTTTTTAGTTATTATTTTTGTGTTTAAAAACACATTAAATATAAAGTAGTGAAAAATTTATCTTAAAACCACAATTCGCGAAACTGAAGTCTGAAGGAAGTAGTATTTCATTAGTCACATAGAGGTTAAAATACCTTAAAGTTTTTTCTCTGTTTACCCCTTATTTTTGATCGCTAGCCGAAGCTAAAAAGCAAACTTGCTGAAGATTTCATCAATGAATTTGTGCGTCTGTGTTCACTCTTTTATGATGGACATTCTTCAGCAATTGGATGAAATGTGTTCAACATTTCGAGTAAACTAGGTATCAAAACTAGCGTTTAACGTAAGGTCTTCAGACAAGTTAGGAATTTGGAGGATCAATTCAGATGCTATGTGGTCCATCGCTGGAGTTTCTAGAACCTATCAGATTGTGGAAATCTTAAAACACGCCGCATGGACTTGTAGTTCTTTCGGGTTCAACATATGTTTTTTTTGCCAGATATTCTTCCCAGTTGGAGGCGGTGGTAGTATTCCCCAAGGAGTTCGTTGACTCTCAGCGTCCAAGAGCATTGAGGAAAATGTGACGACCATAAAAGGTAAAGATATATATCACGGAGGGGCTCCCAAAACCCGTACAGAGCACAGCACGTAGACCAATGTAGCCCTTTGTGCTTTGAACGTGACCCTTAGGAGGGAGGGAAGAGGGAGAAGTCCGAAAGGTGACCAGTTTCGGGAAACAAGCACAAGCATGGACGGAGTCTGTAACTATTCCAGATTTAATGCATCCGACACCGTTCAAGCCCGCCCAAAAGCCCCGAGGCCCCGGAGGTCCCTTAAGGAAAGCCGCTCACAGAAGGCGGGTCCGTCTGCAGTCCGACTGACGCCAGGGAGAAACCTTCACAAAACGCGCCACCACCGCCTAGCCGTAACACGCCGAACACCGTCGCCCGGTCCTTCAATCCTGAAACATGATGGGGCAGGTAAGTCGTGGTAGAAGAGGAATCGCCCCATCGTTCGCCCATCGTCCCGGGGAAAGCATGAAAAACCCATTGTCAGAATGGGCAGTCGCCAGCAATCGAACCAGGGACCTCCCGAATACGACCACGAAACCATCTCGCTGGATAAATGTGACCGTACTTGATCACAGAAGCAAAAATTAGATTGAGTTTTATTTATGGATGGTCTTTAACTGCTATGGTTCTTAGCGTCCCACTGTATATTGGGCGTGAAAGACCGGAAATTTTGCTCAGAGGCCTCTTTATCAAGCTTGAGATTCTTTTACATGCCGTAAATCTAAGACACTGGACTACCGGCTTTACATCCCTTCCGAAGGAAGTCATGCTAAGGATTTGTACGCCCGAAAAAATCCATCGCCCTCCGCTGGGTTGAATCCGCTACCTCGGAAACTAGAAGCTAGGATGGTATCCCTAGACCATGGAGAATGACGGATCACAGAAGCGGGCGGTTAAAACCGAAGCTGTTATATTCCGAAAATAATTTCACAGTAATAATGCTAATGATGGTGTTGACAATGAAATATTGAGAGTAATAATATACTATATTAGTGACGGGATTCTAGGGCTGTAGTGGTGAAAATGGCTTCCACCCGCGAGTCGCCAGATGTGCAACACGCGTTACACAACTCGTCAGTATGTGAAGAACAAATGAACAGCCAGGCAGAGAGGGAGTGACACCCACGAGTCCCGTTTTCGCCACTTCTGTTATAGGGCCATCTATCTCCCCTCAACATTTACAAGGCATTAGGTGCCTTGGTTAACCAAATAACTTTGTTTTAACCTTACTAAATTTAGACAAACCTTTTCAAATGAAGTTCGTCTTTGCATTTCTCTCCCCTTTTTCAGGAAACGGGGGGGGGGGGAATGCTTCTTTCCATTTTTGCACTCGTGCTACTTAATGGCTAATGTAAGTTCTGTACCTACATATTAAAACAATGTAATTGCGTGTTAATACTCCGTGTAAAAACAAAACCTATACTCTGTTTTAATATCGTGTGAAAGGTTCCTACTTGGAAGTATTTAGCACTCTTTGTCAGTTTGTTAATGTGAATAATTTTGAGAGCAACAAAATATATCGCACATGTTCTGGAAATGTCGCATGACCTGTAAATATCATTTAGCGATGAAAGGATTTTTTAAATGATAGCCATTTTTAGATAAATATATGAAATTCTAGATTTTTAACCTTCTCTTTGTCCTTAGTTATTTAATAACATAAAGGCTCCACAGTTTTCACATAAGAATCCCCTAGCATCAACACTCAAAGAAATAGGAGGCGAAACTTGGTAAATATGAAGATTTCTGCACCCCCAGGCCATCAATTTAAACATTTTGGAAGTGCATGTAGACAGTAACCGTCAACAAAAATAATCTCGGTTGTTAATTATAAATATGATTGAGGAATATCTAATGTTATGCTGGACACGATTTTCTATCTTTGTGTGCATTTCTTGCATAAGTGTTTTACATCCAGAAACTTCAAACGTCCATAGAATATTTTAATGCTAAATTCTGCACATATCTGTAGTATTGAATAAACTTTCTAGTAAATAAATATTGCATACATATCGTTACTGTAATAAGCAGCATCAGATTCCGTTTTGAGGTGTCCAGTGGCGTAGCCAGAAAAATATTGAAGGGTTATTTGTATAGGGATCCAATTTTTAAACAATTTGTACCAACTAAAATGATAAATATGAATTAATTCCAAGCTGAAATATGTAAATAAATCGATTTTATGTTCACAGATTAAGGTGCAGCAATTGGAATTAAAATTAGGATAGGATGTTTTGAATATTCTGAGCGGCAAATGTGTTGACTAGAGAATTAATGACCACTGCAAAGTATATTATATTTCCGCTGCAGACCATTTTGTTTCACTAGAAAATAGGGTTTCTATTATGTTCTAAACTGAGAGATATTGCAGCCATTTGGAAACCACTTAAATTTAGCACCGGAACGAAGACATGCCCCCGCTATCTTAACATGGTTGTACCAACGCCATCTAAAGTTCAGTATCTGTTGCTGTCACCGGCGATATGGTCTAAGACAGGCATGGCGAGACTGTAAGCCTGCCCCGAAGCACCTTGATGCAACCTGCATAGCAAAGCTATGGAAGGGGGAGAATTTGGAAGCCGGGCGGGGTAGTGGTAAAGAACGAACTGATTCAGTGGCGCCCTGTACTGTGTATTTAAAGTAAGTTAAGCTTCTCTGATGTCGTTTACAATGGGAGATTCGAAATTGGGAATTATGTTGTTTACAGCTAGCCGTAACTGGTCATGAAGATGTTCGTTCGTCTGTCGGGATCTGCATTTGCTTTTTACTAATTTAATCATGGAAAATAATTATTTACAGACGTACGTTGTACAAAACATTGCTTCCATGGAAATTGCATATGATCGAAGCTTCGGATATTTATTGTCGCATATGATTTTAAAACATTCCACTCCTATTAAATCCTTGCATCTGACTTTCATGATTTCGTCAGATTGTAAATGAATCAGCTCCTCTTGCGGATTGATTCTGGCCTTTCTTACGTCTATGTTTAATTGATAGACATACATTGGTATATCATATTAAAAACCCTGAAATCACGAAATCTGTAATCACAAAATTCACTTTTAAGTGTTAAGAGAATACTAGTGTAAATACTGAATTTGAGGAGAAATTTGTAAGGAGATTTAAACTGGAAAATAGTTCACCTGTCTCTCTTTCAAGTGATTTACCCAGAGTTAAAGTGTGTTTACGAACGCCTACACTGAACTATACTTATCAACAATATTTTTATTGCGTCGTTGAAATGTAGTATTCAGCTTGTTTAAGTGCGTACATATATCGCATAAGAAAGCTAAATCGCAGACCCAGACCTCGTTATTTAGTTCCTAAATTTCGATTCCCTAAAATAAGGAAACAATAAAATTACAATAAAATGACCTTAAAATATATGAGAATAAAGCTGAAATAAATTTTCTTTTCTTTCATGAAGCCGGGGAATTCATCTCTGAGGTCAAAGAACCGACGTAACATTGCACCTCTGCTAAGCCATCTAACATCTCACAAATACTTAATATCTTCAAATGATTCTCCCATATTTTTAAGTATACATATTTTGAAACTGTCGGTGTTTCAAAGCACTTCCTTTTATTTTGTTCACAACACAATCCATCACAATCTATCACTGACTTGGCACAAAGTGCTTCTTGGTGAAAAAGACAATACCAAGCATAAAAATTGCCCGAAACACCTTTATTACTGAAAACAATGTTTTAACCTGTCAATCAACCCACTTTTTCCCCAACCATGGCCTTTGCTCCGTCTAATGCTTATTTTGATCACTGTAAACAATATCTTTCAATACTATTTTTTAGAGCTTTAAATATCTCCTCGCCAGTAGTACTGCCTTTTAGTGGATCTAAATCGAGCAAATACTCTTCAACATTAGGTTCCTTATCAACACCTCGAATGAAAATGGCCAATTGAGGTGTCAGTTACATCTGTACTCTCGTCCAGTGCAAGAGAAAACTTCACAAAGTCAGCCATTTTCAAATCCATCTGCCTTATTAAGTCAGCAGAAAGCACTTCAACTTTCTTTGCAATGGTTTGTCGGAAAATATGCAAACACTCGAAATTATGGACCTGTTGAGGACATAAAATCCTAGCAATTTTTATTAAACATGTTTTAATAAATTCTCCTTCCTGAAATGCCTTAAGACCTTCGCAATTTCCCAGGTTACAATATAATTAGCGTGATTTCTTTCCTCTGCCATAGTTTGAGTCTTTGCCATGGTTTAGGTCCATTGTTTTCTATCAATTTCAAAGTTTCTTGCTTTCTTTCACGTACTGTGAACATATTGAAAATTAGCAATCTGACCCGTAGTTTAAATAAGAATCAAAGTCCCATTAAATAAAATGTTTAATAATAATAATAATTACAGACCCAACTTACCTTGTAACTTGGCATATTCGGAAGGATAAGCATTGTAAAGGCGTTTCATATTGAATTGCATTACTTCGCTTTGGGACATATTAAACATTTTGCATTGCCACCATCCTCAACGAAGAACTTCTCCAATTCCATGAAATGTTGTGCTCTGCGAACGTTGCTTGTCAAGCGGCATTGCTAGCCGCCACTGTTTTATATAGTACTGACCACGCTGACATGAGTAGGAGGAGAAGGGCCGGAGAAGCTACGGAGGGGTAGTGCGCGAGTCAACTGAAGCGCAAATCGACTCGCGAAGCACTGTTTCGCCATGGCTGGTCTAAGATATGCGTAAATATAGCGCTACCAGTGATGTGATTAGGAAGTATCTCATCCCGCAAACTAGAGACATGCTATTATTTTAACGATGCTATTTTTGCTATAAATTCTGAACTTTTCTTTTAGCAACCCCCCCTAAATCCCAAAAACCCCTCCCTAGCTACGCCTCTGGGTGGGTCTTCTGTATTCTTAATTGCTAACTCGCGGCTATCTATGCATATTGCATAGACAGCTTTTGCCATGGTTTTACTCGCATTTTCGGTGGAGTACAAGCAATAATAAGATTATTTTCTGCTCCATGTCATTCTCGACGAAAAATAAAGGCCATTTTAGTATGTTGTTTTCGAACACCAACATGATTGTGCATCAATATCCAGGCCGGTCAATCATTTTTAGTCTTTAGCCATTTAGGGAGTGAAATCTTAAAGGGTTTTATGGCCTATGTCTGTGGGAAAGAACGGCGCTTTCCAATGAAAGAAGAATCGAAATAGATTGAGTGGTTTCAGAGTTTGCTCCATAAACACGTAAGCAAACAGGCATTTTCTTTTTAATATAGTATAGATTAATTGAACGTTTGAATCATAACTTTCAAAACTTTTCCTTATATTATTCTCCAAAATTTTAAAGTGTACATAAAACCTCCTGCGTACGGAACCTTTTATTCAAAACAAGGTGTTAAAAATAGCTGAGATGAAATAGAATGGAAATGCACTCGCTCTCCTTCAAACCTGTTGCACATGTCTTTCAAAATGCTCCTCCGTGGGTTTTAAACACGGCCAGCATCTTAAGTGGTATCATTATCTGATGTAGAAATAATTGAAGTTTTTTAACGCAAAAAAACTAGAAATGTAATTTTGTGTTGTATAACGTATTTAAATGTGACTTTAATGTGTGTGTGGTGGAATATTTAATAACGGTTCTTTCACACTGCCTGCGTATAGGCTAAGGTTGAAAAGGAAGCTGAAGATCCGTGATTTTAAGTATCCGTCTTTGGCAGTGGATTTTGCGAATCTGATTAAGATTTCCACTTAAATTAGAAAAAGAAATGCGAGTCAATATAGATGAGAAACTTTCTAACAGAAAGGACTAAAAACAATCCTAGTTCCCTAGAAAGTAGCTTGGTGTAGTAGCATTAGAATGCGCTTTACATTAAAAGGTGGTGGTCACAAGGTTTCGGGCATTAAATCTCTTGTACTGTGTTTTATTGAACGTTTATTCATTACGAGTGCTCGCAAAAACGCGTTAACTTATTTATCAGAACAGAGAAAATACAACCTTTGCAAATGCCAATAAAACAAATCGTCCATAGACTCTAGCATACTGTGACTTTGTCCAGTTTCCACTATCACTTCACTAATGTAATCTAGTTCAATTTTCCCTATCACTTCACTTTTCTTCGCGACATAGCGGCGTAATGAAATACGCGCGAAACAGCCTCTTCTTCAAAAGGATCACTCGCTGGGAGTCGAACTCGAGACGTTTCCAGTAGCAGCACTCGCTGTACGTTACAACTGTCTTCACAGACGCACTCCTAGAACCGCACTTGATGTTGCATCAAACGTTCTCGCCAACTAACTCGCTTGGTCGCGAACATGTTGGCTCATATAGCCGTTGGAATTCTCCAGGTTTCTAGAATGTTCTGGAGTCGGGGAGAAGGGAAACTTCCAGAAGATTCTGGCTATCTCTTCATAGCGTTCTGCGTTTGCGCTGGACGAGAGCGCTACTTATCTCTTATCGACCGGTCGGTGTCAGCCAATTGATAGCTCGACACGTAGCTGCGCCACAATACATAGGAGTAAAATAGCAATACAGCCATTTTACGCACTGCGTGGTTCCCTGTGTAAAGTGTCAATTATTTATATATAGCAAAACAAAATGACATGTTTTCAATGAAATGTTATAAAATTTACAAGCTTTGTATCTTATGGCACACATTTTGTTGAGGTTAGCCAAACTTGTAAAGGATGAACTGCAGTTTCTGCAATGGATTGAAACATGTTACTTTTTTATTTTTTTAAATTGATGGTTAACCCTTGTTTTTTTTTTTTTTTTTTGCGAGCACCCATTCAATTCTTTGTTTTGGCTACACCTCCATAAATAGTGATAAAATGAGCTTCCATCGTTGTTTTTCATCAAAAACAATTTAAGTAACTTTTGTGTCTCTTCTTTCAAACCGAAATCCGTAGGGAATTACTCGATCTCACAACACGAAATGAAAATAGTAAAAAATGTTTCGCGCTTAAAATACACGCTTGAGGTTAGGCACCAAAATCTGCTACTTATTGCACATGTTACTTAGTCATGTGGTACATTGATGAACTCCTTTCACTATGAAGTTGAATGATATAAAAATAGCTTTCTCTCGTTCATCCCAGGTTGAAAGTGCAGCCCATTCTGTATTTACGTGCATCGGTTCAGCGCGTTCGTGTTTTGACGAACTTTGTGTACATGTTACAAAAAAGCTTTTAGATGTTCAGTGAAACGTGACAGCTTTCTGTTTACAATAGTTATAGCCAGTAATACCGATTAATATTTTTAAAAATTTAGTAGTTATTAACACACAAAATAAGTGTTTAAGAAAACTTAACTTATATATTTGGATAAACAGTTAAGAGTTAAATAAAATATGACAAATAGAACCTTTTCTTTAGTTCACTTGCATCATGGTTGAAATAAACGTACATACAAAATGTAAAAGGATTAAAAAATACACCTTGGTGTTTTGACTGTATTTTCTTGCTCCATAGATTTTAGAAAAGGAATGTTTGATCCAAATGAAGTACCTCCCCATCTTTTGTTTTATGAGAACGGTTATCAGACTCTTCGTGTTACGTTATGCAGGGTGGACCATTTAAGTTGAGACTGTACAATATCTCCAAAACTAAGCGTTGTAGAAAGAAATGTCTTGAATAAAAGTTACTTCATATTATAAGGGGAAAGTAAATGCCATTATTCGTGTTTTATTTGGAGGACATTGTGATCATTTTATGGTCAATTTAATTTTTGTAAATGGGAACCTACTTTATTTGTTTTTTCATTCCTCATAAAAAAAACTAGGCAACATTTGTAATAAAGCATTTTGCAATTGTTCTTACACCAACGTAAATAACAACGAAAATTCTGAATGGCTGTGTCAATGTCTCATTGCCTCCTCGCCTACTGTTATGGTGCACTGTGTGAATGGGTCTAACCATTCATTGCGCTGTTTGTACACAACCATTCAGAATTTTCGTTATTTACGTTGGTAAAACAATTGCAAGGTGTTTTATGCAAAAGTTAAGCTTTTTATTAGGAGTGAAAAAACAACATACAAAATGTACGTTCCCATTTTAAAAAATTAAATTGACCCTAAAATTACCATCATAACGTCCTCCAAAGAAAAAACTTTTAACAAAGACATTTCTTTCTACATGCTTAGTTTTCGAGATATTGTACGGTCTCAACTTAAATGGTCCACCCTGCATACAGCAAAATCAAAAGCCTACGGAGGTCAATCTACTATAGTGAGCATAATTGGCACGCGGAGAGTTGCGAATAAGAGGCATATTAACTTTATAACTAAGATACTTATAACTAGATAAATAAAAATAGAATGAAGAAGAAAGCAAAGAGCTAAGATTTTTAGCTCTTAAGCAATGATTGAGCTGATAAATGTGAGGAAACAAAAGAAAGGTATTTCTTTCAAGCTTTCAAACTACTTTATAGAGGCAAGGAACTAACAACGTACAGTGAAGCCCCGCTTAACCGAAAAAATACAGATGCTTAAATTCGCGCTGGTGACGTTGACCCTACGTCACATTTCAAGTAATATTGTAGTTGCAACAGTTTGTACATGCATTCAATTTTATTTTACTGTTGGTCCGTGTGGTTTATTTGTGCTTCGGATATCAGAAAAGAAAGTACTGTAGTAAGCATTGAACAGAAACTCGAAGGCGACAGTGGACAAGGGATTCAAACCATTACAGTTAAGAGACTACAAATTTGTATTCAAATCTTAACGAGAAATACTGAATTACGGTACTATCAGTAACACAAACTTTGTTTAGGCTGCCTTTCGTTTCGTGGAACAAAACAATAAATAAACATCAACATATATATATATATATATATATATATATATAATGCTTATTAAACGGTGGCGTGATATAGCTGCTCGCAAGTGTTGCGAGAAGAGAGGTCTGAAAGAAAAATCTGATTTTATTAAATATTCTTTGTAAATGTTGTAATGCATATTCTAGTACTTTATGCAGTAGTGACTTTTTATTCAACGTTATCACATGCATATGAATCACAATTATTTTCTTCCTTTCGCTGCTTAAAATCGTTGCCATCGGTTATCCGAAAAAAAAATGCATCCTAAACGGCCTCTTATTAAAAAGTAAGTCCAACTCTGCACTTACGCGATTGTTTTGAGTAGTTTTACTTTCTGTACCATGTATTGCATTCCACCCATGCGTTTTAACAGCATAACTCGAAAACGAAAAGTCGGATAAATACCAAACTTGGTGTTTACGTTCATTATCTTCCAAAGATGCGACACGAAGATTTTCAACAAAATCCCTCTACCCCAACTACGCATTACATGGAACATTCTTCGAAACTTTTTATTTTTTAAAAAATGGCTAACGATTTTGATTAAAACACCACATATTAAAGATATTTAAATGAGAAATAAAATGCATGTGTTAAATTTTCTGAGAATTTTCTGTAATCTACTTCATTCGGAAGGTATTTTGTATAATCTTGTGTAACTGATAAATCTTAAGCGATAGACGAAAGCGTACTACACAAAAATGTAGATTTCTTTAAAACATAACATTTACTTCATATAACTCTTTTGTGGCATAAGCCGTTTCCGAAACATTCGTTATTAATGTTTCGAATTGTTCAATACTTTTATTTTTGTCAAGTCCTGTCGATTTTCAGTTGTTTCTCGCGTTTGCATGGAAAGAGTACGGAAGTTTAAGGCCAGCATATAGCGTCCAGTTCTTATGCATTTGACTAGGCTATTCCCTTTGTATGTATTACGAAATGAATGTAGCTATTTCTGCAAAGGTTTATGTCGATTATAATGGAGTACATAGAAAAATAAGCTTTTGTAAAAATAGTTTGCATACCCGCTAATAAACGATGGAGGGTAGAGAAAGTCATGTGAATGTTACACAGGTTTTTACTTTCTCTACCACGTACATAGCAGGTGGAGAAGGTTTTGTATTCCACCCAAAAATTCGATACAGAGATTTCACCGGAAATGCATGTTTTGAGGCCCTCTGATCCAAAAAATCATTTTTAGAAAAAACTGAGGTAGAACAGCATAACTCAAAAAAGAAAAGTCGGATAAACACCAAATTTGGTATTGAAGATGCGACGTAAGGATTTTCAAGAAAATCCCCTCATCCCCAACTGCCCTTCATGTAGAATATTTTTCGAAATTTATTTTCTCAAAAATGGTTCTAATGATTTTGATTAAAATATATCTTAAAGATATGGCAAATAAAATGTAGAGGTATTACTGGCGCAAAACTTCTGGAATCGTGACCTTGATTGCCACCCCAGCTGCCGAGTCTATGAGTGGTTTATGTTTAGCTTAATCAACGAAAGCGATATGATACCTTTGCTTACTCACAGTGCGTAACACATACAGTCTGCATAGAAAGTGTCCGCATCTTGTAATTTCAGAGAGATCAGTACGTAAATAGTACTTATTTTATATTTGTAATATTTATAACCATGGCTCCTACTTTTCAAAGTTAAATGGTAAGGTATTACGTATTCAAAGCAGGGAAATAATTGCAAATGTCCTCGACTTCATGAAGCAAGAAGCAGAGATGAAGAAAGAAAATATATGTTTACCCGAGTTTCACAAAAGCCTTAAGAGAGTGAAAGAAAGAGTAGCCAAAGCAACTGTTGTTTCACTGAGTTCCGTTTCCAGATTTCTCAAAGACAAGAAGAACCATATGGATGAGAGAGTACCATTTGACACACCTGTGAAGAAACATAAGGCCCCTAAACGTATTACAGAAATAGACGATTTGGACAAATGCGTCATTCGGTGCACGATTCACAATTTCTATGTGGAAGAAAAAACTGTGCCAACAATAAGGAGATTGCTCATCAATCTGAAAGATGTCATAAATGTTCAAGGTGGTACTACAAGTCTCAAATCCCGGCTATGGCACTGAATTTTGCAGTCTGATACTAACTTTCCAAATGACTATAATTTTATATGTACTTATATCAGCATAAATTTTCAAGATGCTGCTACAAATCTCAGAAAAATTGTAAAAGATTTAGGGTTTAAGTGGAAGAAAACGAAACCAAATAGAGTTCTAATAGAAAAGCACGACATAAGATCTCAGCTGGAAGAGTACCTTACTCAGAGGTACAAATTAGAGGGTCAAACTATAGTGTATGAAGATGAGTCGTACATACACAGCAGTCATACATCTAAAAGTTGAAGTGACGATAGCGAAATAGATTTTCAGGCACCTGTTGCCAAAGGGCAAATACTTACTATCGTTCATGCTGTTCGTTCCAAATGCCCTTCTTTTACAAATCGCAACAAAAAACAGGAGATTTTCATCAAGAAATGAATACGGAAAATTACATGAAGTGGATCAACACCATGTTGATACCTAATATGCCTGCTGGGTCTATTCTGGTTATCGACAATGCTTCACAATGTGGTAACACTCAAATTGACAAACAACCTACCTCAAATTCTTTGAAAGAAGACATAAAAACCTGGTTGCTTAGGTATAATATAACTTTTGATGAAAGCATGAGTAAAACAAATATAACTTAGTTAAAGCCAAGAAATCCCTTCAGAAGTCATAACTCATAATACTTGGCCAGATATTAACAACATCGCCATAATGTACTTAGACTGCCACCGTATCACCCAGATCTAAACCCAATCGAATTAACCGGGGCTGACGTCAAAAACTGGGCGGCCTGCAGAGATATCACTTTTAAACTAAAAGATGTGGAGCAGTTATGTCGCCAGCGATTTGCAGAAATTGGAAGGCCAGAATGGGAAAATGTATATCGACATGTTGAATAAATTGAGAATCATTATTTCAAAAAATACGGAATTGCAGAAAATCAATTAGAAAAAATCTCATCCAGGATAATGGTGCAGAAAGTAGCGACAGCGGCAATGATGTGAGTGATTCCGCAGAAGAGGAAGGGCTGTCAGGTGTGGAAGAACTGGAGCAGATGGTTGACAGTGTTTTTATATTAAGGGCATTTTACAGCGGTGGATTTAAATATACTGTATATAACTATAAGTTTATCGTGTAGTGCAGTGCATAACCGGTGTGTGAATATTTGACAATGACTGTCCCACGCACTCCTGCAGCATGGACGACCGGTCACCTCTTGATCTGGTATGTAACTCGCTTCATAGCTGTCATTTTCACGTGTCTAGAACTGTTGCGCCAGTTATATCTTGAATTTTCTGGTAATAGCCTGTAAGGTCCTCTTCATTTGGAAGGAATTTAATACAATCTTGTATAACTGGTACTTAACGTTAAGCGAAAAACGAAAACGTACTACACAAAAAATGTAATCTCTTTAAAACATGCATATTTTAATTTTTTTGTGGCATCAGCCATTTCCGAGATATCCGTTATTAATGGTTCGAATTGTTCAGTATTTTGTCATTCTTTTCAATTCCTGTCCATCTTCCGTTTCTCGTGATTACATGGCAAGAGAAGAAATTTTAAGGCCAAGATACAGCATCCAGTTGTTTAACATTTGACTATCGCTATTCCCTTTTATCTATAAGGAAATGTGTAATGTAACTATTTCTGCAAAGGTTTATCTCGATTATAATAAAGTAGATAAATAAGCTTTCATAAGAATAGCTTGCATACTCAGTAATAAACGATAGAGGGTAGGAAAGTCGTGTGAATGTAACACATCAGATTTTTTTTATATAATGGCCTTCAACTTAGATCCATGATGACCAAGCTAGATCACAATGTCAATGTAAATACGAAGACTGGTGTCGAAAGTCAATACTCCCAAACATCTGGGCCTTGGATAATGCAAAATAAATACGAGGAATCTAACGAAGAATGGAAACTGCTGATGAGAGAAATTAAGAAAGCAAATCTTTGTACTCGCATTGCGTGGATCTGTTACCGCAACAATTTATTTGTCACTACCAAAGAAAACTAGTGAAGTTTGAAGCATACGTATACTCAGTTGGGTTCTGGGAAACACTTCTAATTAAACGTTACAAGTGATGCGACGACTGTTCTTCTATACACAATAGCTAATTCACGCTATAAACTGTATTTAGGAGTATCGCCAGGTCTTAATAGAATTATTGGCATTAAATGTCCTTTTAGCTCTGCCTTTTGTTTTAGCGCTAAATTATGCGTTAGAATGTTCAAAGCATTGCGATCTATACTTGACATTTTCACAAATTGTCACCCTTTACCAATTTTGTGTTCTCATAGTCCGAGCAACACACATTCCTCGTCATTATTCACGGATGTACGTTCATTCATTGTACTTGTACCCATGGATAGAGCCAGCACGTTTATCGGTGTTCACACTGTCTCAGAATCGCTTCAGAATGGTGTCTGATAAAATGTAATAAATGAAATGTTTATTTCTGTATTTCGTTCCCCTTTAAACAGAAGGAAGAAGTATGTTATAATCTTCATACAAGAAATGCATACTCTGATTTATTTATACTCATCGTTGGAATAGATAAAATTCGTTGTACGTTTTTATGATTCTCCTAACATGTTTTATTTTTTAAATTCTTATCTGTTAATTTATTGAAGAGAGTCTCTGTGGGAACATAGGGATCCTTATGCATTGCCTTCATCTTAAAAAGGTTTAATTTCAGAAGCTTACGTACGCTTGTGGTGTTCACAAGCACGAATTTCAATATTAGTTGTGTGTAATTGCTTCTTGAAAAGGGAATAAGCCAATAACACTTAAATGTTGTCAAACATTTTGTTTCGAGTTTCTGAGATTCCTCATAATTTAAATGTGACTCAAAAGTGAAAGATTGTGGATTTTGAGTTCTAAGAACTCTTTAAACATTTTAAGATAAATTTGAATGGGAATAATTTAAGTACATGTTTGAACTTCTTTTCAGGTTAAGGCTTAGGAGTTTATATTCCAGCTTTATATTTAAGATTGTTGACGTAATATGTACTTCTATTTTAATTCTTGTTTCACCCAATATAAAGTTTTTGTTGTTAAAATTAGATATTGTACTGTTGCGAATTTGAAACCGGCTGAAACGCAAGTGTTCATTAAAAACTATTGCTAATGACTGATAACCGTAGGAGAGGTGTCATGGGAATTGCAGAGCTCACAAATTAGAACGCCAGCTGGGAAAGTTTGGGAACCATTACCTCAAGCTCACGAACATGCATCATCGTGCACCAAACTTGATTACTACATTGCTGAGAACAGGGTTAGCAATTTTTGGAAAATGTTAGATGCGAATTTGCCTCTTCTGTAAACGGAAGTGACATGAGATACTCAAGTAGAGGATAGCTATCCCTCTCCCATGAGCTAAGTGGTATATAAAGGCGGTATTATTAAAGCCAACAATTCAGTCCCCTTCCTATGCACTTGATGAGTTGGTCGTCAGTTTCCTCTGCACCCTTCCCCTTGATACGAAATCCGGCTTAGGAATAATAGAATGCAGGTTCATATGAAGATAAATCAGTTACGCGCAGGAAAGTGAAGTAGACATTGTACGCTTTGTCCTTCGCCGCTCTAATGACGTTAGCGAATAACAATGTGGTTCCTTTCCTCACATGTAAACCTCAGTTGTGCAATATCTAAGGTTTTAGACTTTAAAATACCAGTTTTAAATACACAAACTAAGCTTAGCTATGACTGAGCGAGATCAGAGTGTAGCTAGGGAGGGGTTTTGGGGGTAAGAATCCCTCACCTTGCTAAAATAAATGTAAAATTTAATAACAAAACAGCCGTTTAAATAATAGTATCTTTCTAGGTTGGCGGGAACGAAACATAGGCTTAATTGTTTTCGTCCTGAACCCGCATATCTGTAGGCGCAGAGCTGGAAAAAAGTCCATTCATTATCTTCTGGGAGAGGTATTGGGTCAACAGAGCAGCAGACGCGTACACAAACTGAGATACGGTGACATCACCACGCGTTCCAAGTGCTTGTACAGTCGCGTGCATAATTGTTGTGATACTATGTAGTCAAAGCAAATTGGGTAGGAAGCGTAGCCAGGGGGTTGGAGGTTGGAACTTCCCCCTTGCTAAAAAAAAAAAAAAAAAAAAAAGGAAAAATTAATAGCAAAAATAACTCCGTTAAAATAATGGCACCTTTTTAGGTTGGCGGGAACGAGATACTTCCTGATCGTATCACTGGTAGCGCTATATTTACGTTGCATGTCTAGGACAATATGACCAAAGGTGGCAGCAACAGAAACTGTACTTAGATGGAACTGGTCCAACCATGTTATATCAGGGGTATGTTTTCGTTCCGGTTTTCAAATTAGTGCAATGTCTCCCAGTCTAGGACATGACTAGAAACGCTGCTTTGTAGCGAAATAAAATGGCCTGCAACGGTAATATAAAGTACTTCACAGTGGCCATTAATTTTCGTATCATAACACATTTGCCGCTTAGAATACGCAAAACTTTTATCCTAATTTTAATTCCGATTGCTCTGCCTTAAGCTTTGAAAACAATATCTATATTTAAATATTTCAACTCAAAATTAATTCAAATTTATCATTTGAATTGATACAAATTGTTTAAAAGATGGACTGGTATACATAACCCCCTTAATAATTTTCTGGCTCGCTACTGAATTGGGTGGAAGTAGAGTTCTGATTCCCAGACACGCGTAGTGATGTGCAATGTGTATAATTACTTTAAGAAGAATCTAGATCAAGGACAGTCGATTTACAAAGCAGTTGAACTTACCGGTGTGTCTATGAGCAATACAACTTTTGACACTATTGTACAAGTTTACATTTGTGCTTCGGTTGCAAACCTTACTCATTCCTGTCGTTCCACGCAAGAGGAATACTGCCAACCGTTCTCTTCCCCCCTCCACCCTTGACTGCCTTCTCCTCTGCGTTTCTGCAGGGCCAGGTCGAAAAAATCAGCCTGTACTTCCTAATCGTATCACTGGTAGCGCTGTATTTACGCTGCGTGTTCTGGACAACATTGCCAAAGGTAACAGCAACAGAAACTGTACCTACTTAACATGGCGTGGGTACAACCATGTTAAGATATATCTTGGGGCATATTTTCGCTCCGGTGTTAGGTTTGGGTGATTTGCAAATTAGTGCAATATCTCCCAGTTTAGAACATAAATAGAAACCGTATTTTGTAGTGAAATAAAATGGCCTGTAGTGGTATTATAAAATACTTTACAGTGGTTATTAATTCTCTTGTCACAACACATTTGCCGATTAGAACACGTAAAACATCCTATCCTTATTTTAATTTCATCTTCTGCACCTTAATCTGTGAATATAATATCGATTTGTTTAAATATTTCAACTCAGGATTAATTCATATTTATACATAACCCCCCTAATACTTTTCTGGCTATGCTACTGAGCGAGATGGCTCCGTGGTAACGTGAGAGACTCGCATACGGGAGGTCCCAGGTTCGATTCCATTCGACCGCCCACTCTGACCTTGGTTTTCTCGTGGTTTTTCGTGGTCATTGGGCGAATGCTGGGGTGGTTCCTCATCTACCACGATTTCCTTTCCATTATTTCCCCTTTCATTCCGTTTCCTTCTCATAATTCACTTATGCTTCTAGGTTTCGTGATGTATGGCGGTGCTGGACAAATGGCGCGGATACTTGCTCAAAGGAAAGAGACTACACGGCTGCTTGGTCGACGGGTCTTCATCGACCTCTCTAAAGTGTTTTCACTTAAAGGAGTTATAAACAAAATCACGTGACAAAATTGTATAACAATGTATAACACATTTATCTAGAGAAGTTAATGTTGCATGTACTATTACTGTTTTAAAATATTGTATTTTTCATTGTAATCACGTTCTGTATTCTAAAGTAGTCGCTATATGACTTTATAGTTGAGGCGTC
Source organism: Deroplatys truncata (assembly GCA_030765065.1). Lineage (NCBI taxonomy): Eukaryota > Metazoa > Arthropoda > Insecta > Mantodea > Mantidae > Deroplatys > Deroplatys truncata. Next base: position 105,966,670 of record CM060990.1, on the reverse strand, counting down.
AATAAAGAATGTAATATACCCGGTGAGTCAGCTGCGCCTATTTGTTTTTGAATTTATGCAACGTGCTAAGCCTCATGTGACTTACGCCTTTCTTGAATGCCATCTAATGGCTGATTTGCGTAACACTTTATAGAGGAGGGATACATAACTCGGTGCATAAGTGTTTTACGGGACAGAATGCAATTGCTATGTATGTTGATACAAAAAACATCCCAACCTGACACTGGGAGCTAGAGTAGCACTTTTAGCCAATTTGCAAACTTTTATTCTTTAGCATACATCCATGCACCCCTTTGAAAACACCCCTGAAAGAACAGCCTATTACATGCATCGGTTGACAAAACCATTTGAAAACAAAATGGCAGATCTACGCAGTGCGGCCAATTAGATTTAAGTCGTTAGTCAATGTACAGCCTTGTCAAAAAATGCTAAGTATTAGATAATTTCTCTTACTTCACAAACTATGGCGTATTTCAGATCCTACGGTAATTGTAATGACAGATGCAGTTTATTTGTTTGAATTAAAACTACCAAACCGAGCTCAAAACACTGCATGACGCTGCAAAATGCGTGTAAAGATTCGAGGTGGGGTCTAGTTCTGCGATTACTAATTCGTATAGGAACCTCAGCTCGCAAGGTAGCATTGGCCGAGTGTTATTATCATGGTACTTTAACACTGTACCACTTTAATTCGGGTTCAAATCCTTCGGGTGAATTTCAAACTTTTTATTGCCTTTTGTTTTATCTCTTTGGACTTCTAATTTGATATGATATAAATAACATTTTTATAACATTATAAGTGTGTACAAAATAGAATAATCGTCATATTATCCACCGCAAAGTCCTTATCATATACGGGCACACTCATACGTGAAGAATGCAGGCAGATTACACCGCGCATGTTACAGCATGCAAGAAGGTTTCTCCGGCAACGTACACAAATGTGCATTGATGAAGCGGGTCGTCATTTTGAACATTTACTTCCTTGATGAAATCCACGCTCTTTAACAATTTATTATTCTGTTTACCCGTGAACTTAACACATTTACAACTCCTTTGTCAATAGAAGAAGTAAAACATAAGGTTTAAACATGAAACAAAAACTGTTAATTTAATATCGTCGATATGCGCCCAAGAGAATGAAAGCTAACTACGTAACACGGTTTACAACACCAGATACGGTACAGATTATTAGGGTAAACATGATACACAATTATCTGATTATAATTCTTATTATGTGGCTCGCAAGAGAGCCAGGAACAAAAATAAATAAATTAGTACACTGAAATCCAGAAAATAAACATATGGGGAGAGAGAGAGAGAAAAAAGAACCAAAGCAATTTGATGTTTCTATCAGATACGAACCTCCGAAGTTAAACTTTGCTTCACCACGTTCCGGCAGCTAAACCACTCGGCCAGAACCAACGTAGTTTATCCTGCTCTTCGGGAAAACATTTCTGTATCTCCTTGCAAGCATTATATCCGCGAAACGCCGTCTTTTTTAAGGCTTTCGCAGCTCTTTGGTTCTCATTCAAGCCTTTAATCATTAATGTCAGTTGCGTATAGAGCCGAATAGAATGGCAGAGCTACAATAACAGTGTGTTTACTAAAAGGGTCAATGTTTTCACATTAAAATATAAATTGCTGGTTGCATAGATACGTTTACCTAGGGGCAGCTGACTCACCTGGTATATAGAAAGAGAGCACCTCATTGGGTGGTGGGCAAACTACATTATTTCCCGCGTAGTATGTCATCTCTTCCTCTACCAAAAAAAACAAAAAACAGTTCGGTTCAGATCGTAAGTTTTTTTCCCCCTTATTCTTTATCGCTTCAACTATAGTCATATCGCGAATACTTTAGAATACAGAATATGATTATAATGAAAATATAATATTTTAAACAGTATTAGTACATACAACATTAAATTCTTTAGATAGGTGTGCTATACAATTGTGTCGCTTTCATAAAGTTTAAAGTTGTTTACTGTGCTGAATTTAGGGCGTCTGGTAGGCTGTTTGGGGGGGCTGTCACGAAATGATGAACTGTGAGGTTGAATCTGCAGAGGTCGCACACAAGAGGAGGGTCACGGTTGAGATGTTTATGCGTTATAGAAGTATGTCCAATATGTAGTCGGGTTAAATACAACTTGGTCTTTGCTGTTGAAAAGATAGTGGTGAAATCTGGACTCGGAAATGTAGACATCTTTTAACTCGCTTCTAGATGTGGCTTCCTAGATCGTAACATTGTGGTTATTCTTGTGCAGAGAAATTTAAAAAAAACCAACAATATTATTGTAACAGTTCAATTTATGAAACAAAACGTGTTCGTTCAAATTCACCTGTAACCAAATGAACCGTTTTAACGGTTTAAGAGGCTATGCGTATGCGCTGCAGTTGTTTCCGGACAAGCCGCCAGTGTACCCTTTGCCACGTGTTGAGAAAATATTAATTTTGAGTGTGTCATGGCTGAGAATCCTCTGCCACTGAAAGACGTAAACGCGGACAATGGAAAGACAATTATTGTGTTAATTTTTTTTTAAAAAAAAAATCTGTGAGAAGTACCCACCTTTAATCTAAAATGGAATAGGGTTGCCTGTTGTGTAGCAATAATTGAACGCCTCTGTTGGTGATGCAGAATTGTTGCTTGGGTCGCGTTTTTTTTCTAATCTATAGCACTAATCATTTTCTCAACTCGTTGACTCATAAAAGATTAAAAAGCAAAGGTGGTATACTGATATTAGTCATTAAATGAATGATTTCTAAAACCGGAATTTCAGATCAGTGCAATCCAGTACCTTATCACAAATGAACTGTTAAGGTACCACTTTTGTCTACTCTTGGTATTGTGTTAGAAGTTTAGGATGTAAGACAAAATATAGGAATAAGATATAAAACGTTGAAAAGCTAATGATCCCCAAGCTGCGCAATGTACCGTATTCGCATTCTGTTTGAAGCAATTTCCTCTCGCGAGTACTTGGTTCCCATCATCCTTGTGCTCGGAGTGCTACATTAAGTTTTATTTACTCCTACTTTAAACTTGAAATGAAAAAGATATAGGCAGCTCAGCAGTGGGACGGGTCTTCGAGCCTGGAATTATTAGGGACTTCACGCGTCTCTGTGGACTGCCTGCCTGCGCCTATAGCCTCCTGTTGTTCCTTCACTTCATCCCGTCCTGGGAAGTGGTAGCCACAATGGATCTATCTAAGTGTGCGAGGTGCCCCCCCCTGCGTTACCTATAACCCTAGCGATCGATTTCTGAGTTTCTATCCACGGTTTTAAATGTCGAGTCTGTAAATAAAATCTTATACGCAGTCCTTTGAAAAGCTGCACCGTATTTGTAAACGATAGGGGCAAAAGTTAACCATTCCTGATTGGTTATAGTTGTAGTTAAGTGTTCTCCAGATGAAAATAAAATCCACGCTCGAACCAGGGCAAACTGGAAGATCTCAATTTTCAACCTCGGAGTGTTCAGTATTTAGAAGTCCAATCTTTGTAAGTAGATCGGTATTTAAAACTTAAGATGGAAACTGGAAACTTCGAGATGGAAATCCACCCTTAGTTCTTCAGAATCAGGAGAAACAACTGAATTCAAAAGTGAAATAGTTTGTGAACGTTTTGGAAATAAGGGTCGGTTTAATTACGTGAATATGCATAGAAGTTTTCAATAATTAGTGTTTTCTAATGAAACGCTCCTCTTCCACTCATTCATCACAAACACTGACAACAGAAGGATAAAACATCGCATTTTTTTACGATAATGTTGGTTGTTTTTACCCAGTTCCCGCTCACGTTATCCGTCTTGCTTTGCATTTTTACCGCAGGTGTTTCAGTAGTTAAATTTTACCATTTAAATCTTAGTCTTTACTTCCCTTTATTTGTTAACATTTACTTACAATTTAATTCATGCGACATTTAAATATAACATTCGGAGCAAGCAGCTATCTTGCCTTGAGTTGACTGGCTTGGTTAACCCTACCAGGGTGACTAATCGATCACCAGTTCTCAGAAGCTAACACTGTGCAACCTTGATACTGCTTTTGAACAGCTGACAATAATGAATTTGATTTTCGCGTAGATATATATTTATTTACCATCGTTGGAAAAAATAATAGTCCGCAATACACACGCGTTAAGTGCTTTGCAGAAAATCAAAGTGAAAATGCTCTACTTCATCTCGTATTTTCCAACTTCTTCCTCGTTCTGCGAAGATGCACTTACCGTACTTGTATCGCAATAGACTATTTCAGCACGCAGTGTACTGACGGCTCAATGTTTTCCGTTGGGCGAGAAGTTTGAGATATTTTTCAAACGTTAGCCTGTAAAACGGCTAACGCAAATAGTACTGGGAACAGCTCGAATAAAAACAAAGCATGATTCCAAATGTTCCTCCAACCGAGTCGCAAACTTTAACCAACGTTTGTAGTTTCTGAAACTTGGGTACTGTACCAATTGAAGACCAGGCTAGAATTTGGGGAGTGCTTTGAATCGCATCGCCAGGTACGCTTTAGTTCATTTCTTAAAAGCAATAAAATCAAACGGCTTTGATACTTCCAAATAGCATCCGCAAGGAGAAAAGTATTATTAGGATCCGTAAGCATCTCTGAAGACTATACAGAATGTAGATAATGTTCAGTCGATATCAGAGACAAGCATGTAGCCATTCATTACAGGACTCATTAGGATGTCCGCAGACAGTAAACATCTCGTAACTTTTGTAAATTTCATCTTGGCTCTTCTTAAGTAATGCATTCTGGGTAGTGACTTATTTTGTTTGAAAAGTCATTCCTAAGAATCGTTATTTTGTACATCTGTCCTTATTAGGCATTCATGATTCACAACTGTTTGTGAAGTGATAAGATTGAGAATGCTTCTAAGAATTATCAACTTTAGTGAATCTGCCTGTCATTACGTCATATGTTCAGAGAGTTTAAATAATAAAAGCACTGTTCTGTATATTTCGTGTTAGGCATGATAGCTTCTTACCACCATTAGATATGTCTAACAAATGGAACCATTCGCATTATTGCTCGTTATTGACCTCTGTATGTGCAGAACCAAACTTTCACTAACTAAGCTTCTATGCAACTATCTTGATAAACCTGTTAATTTGTCTATCTTTAATAGTGGGTTTACAAAACGTATGGAACATGACGCCCAATTTTATGAACTAACGTCGAGGGCAAAGCGAAAATTAAGAGTGTGCGCAGCCAAGATTCTACCACCAAATTACTGCAAAACCACGAAGCACGATGTACTGAAGTCTTCGTCATTCTGAACGACGCTTGCATAACTGGTAGACCCTAAGAGAGAGACAATATCTTATACACAAAAAGGTAGATCTGGTTAAAGCACACAATTTGTGTCAAGTAATTTTTTGTGGCATTAACAGTTTCCGAGATATTCTTTGTTAATGGTTTGAATCTTCAAATACTTAATTTTTCTAACAGCAAGATCGCCGTTAATTTTTTGTCGTGATCATGCTAGGAGAACGGAATTTCAAAGCTATCGCATAGAGACCCACTCTTTAAAAGATTTTAACTATCGCTTAAGCCTACTGTACCCCCTTGAACCTACAAGGAAATGTGCAATAAAACCATTTCTGTAAACTTTATCTGGATTGATATGAAAAATAAGCTTTTGTAATGATTGTTGAAGAATGGATGGAGACATTAATGTGAATGTAACAAGATTTTTAGCACTTGGCTGACGTTTCAGCCTCCTTTATACACCCGGAAACCTCCATTAAGGGGAGATTAAAAGCCCTATCCCGCCAATGTTAAATTTCATAACCTCATGACCCATTATCTCAAACCATTTAAGATATCGCACTAGAATCTTTACAGCATGTAGATGCATGCCTTCTAAGCTCGCTGATTTACTTTTATACAGTAAGTTTGTTTTTTGAGCAAGGTAAGATTGTTTCTCAAATGCATATTTCGTTGATTAATATTTCTAAAATATAACTAATGGAATTATTAACATCAAGTAGGTAACAGAATTGGGGTGTTCTTTTTATCATAAAGTTTTCACAGCGTACTTCCTGAGAAAACGGGTCATTTATATATGAAAATATAATTCAAAGAAAAATTAGTTCAAATTAAACATGGAGAAAAGAACGTATATATTTACAAAGAAAATATTTTCATTGTTTGGACATACGGAACGCTGTCATATTTAGCGATGGTACCAATTTGTAGAACAAACCTTCCCCTAAAAGATGAGCTAAAGTCTACCCCTCTACTCCAGGGCATAGGAGTTATGATTTTGTTTCTGTGCAGTAGTTCAAAATGGCAGATGCAGTACCATTTGAAGAAATACATTTAAAATATAAATATTTTGGCCACAGTGATAAAACAGATCAAGTTAAATATGAAATTCCAATTTATAAGGCTGCTTAAAAATCTAAAGATTATATTTTGGCAGTTTGGCCATCTAATCTCCCCTTAATTGTATTAGAACCATTCATTGTAATGTTTATAGTGAACAGAAAGCAGATAGAATAAATTTCTTCATGAATAGTTTATAGGAACAGTTATGCAACTAAATGGATAAAGAAAGTCGTGAAATCGTTACAAATTATATTTTTTAACTTTAAAGCATAAAATGCTGAATTATAATCCATTGAAAGTTATCATATTTAGTAGCTGACCGAGTAAAATGACGTTCGCTTCTGCAATTCCTTTAAAATATTTTTTCGACTCCTATACTTCAATGTGTTCATTTGCTGTAACAAATCTGTATCGAAATGAAGTCTATTTAGATAGAGATTTCATCAATGCAGGTTTTAATTTCATTTGTCGAAAATGTTTTTGCTTTTTCCCCCTCTGTTCCTTACCGATTTCTGTTTTAACAGGTAATAGAACTTTTTATACTTGGATATATCAGTTCATGTTTTACATTTAGAGTAGTCTTCAATACCGAATAATTTATCCACAAGGTTGGGGATTTCCTTGTTTTGACATTTCTTCTAAGTAAACTATGAGCATATTTTCTGAGAGTGAAGTTAAATTATTTGTTTGCTCCAAACCATGAACTTGTCATACACCTTTTCATACATTTTCTTTGATTTTTCAGGAAGTAAATCCTTGCTTACATTCCTCGTCTCCTCCAGGATATCAGGAGGTGTGAAACTAAATTCCACCTTTTCAAATTCACCAATAAAAATGTGTCTCCATCTTGTAAAACAATACCTGCGACCTTGAATCGATATTCACTTGTTATCGAAGTGCATCTAAAATACGTATCGAGAAATTGATTTCACATTTTTATTTTCTTTCGCATGCATCTAAATATTAAATATTTATTGTATATCTAAATGTCATAGAAAAACTATTGTATGCAACTCTCATATAATGGTTATTAGGACGCTCGTGAAGTTTTCGACGCTCGCTTCGGAAGTTACTTGTCACTCGCGTCTTAATAAATCCCATTATAGGATCGTTGCATAAATAATTAATCTTTGATCAGCGATCTTTATCAATTCATTATGGTTTTTTCACGCGCTTCCGGTGATATTTAATCGGATGTTTCAGCCAACAGTTTAGTAGTTCGGAAAATATGCTACCTCCGCGGTACGGGTACTACTATTTCCTATCTATATTTCCTTGCCAATACCCTCTGTGTTTGTTTAGTAGTGGTCTAGTTTCGCTTAGGATAAACATATCTAGATGAAATATTCCAGACCTCGCTAGAGGGCAAGGAGCGCTGGAGATGCAGAGGCGAGCTTGCGTAACTCCACACCTCTGAATGCTCGGTGGTGATGTCAGTCCGAATATAGAGGTGGGTTGAGAGCGATGTCCCACTTCCACAGCGTGGATCACACTAGGTGAGGAGCAAGAGAACAATCTCCTGGAATCTCCACCTTGTATCGCGTAACCTAGTCAAGATGGCTGCAGCCGTTTACTGTTACACACTTTATTTATGAATGACATGGGCTGATGGCTCAAACGTATAGCTGTTCGGTAGACTTGATTCACTTTTATGTAATGATACAATACGGTTTCTGCCCGTACTCATTCCTAAGGGAGGCAAGAAATGTCATATATTTGACATTTTCTGTGATGCGACCTCAATTAGAATTTTTTGGGGTACCGGAAGCATTTAACCATTTAAGGCAACGTATGTAACAATGTGCAAAATTTGGATTTTTTGTTTTTCTGTTTTTATTAGGCTTGTTTTGATGCCATTCAGTTAGGTTTTTTTAATATGAACACTTTTAAAGCCACAAATGGATATATAGTTGGTTCTGTACCATTTAAGTAAAGTTTTAACTGCATTTTACTCAATTCCCCCTTTTTCATAGTTTTTTTAAGTATTCAAAATGCTCCTTGGCCCACAGTTTATAACTTATTTGATAGAAATTTTCAGGATACTTCAGGAATTACAGATTTAAAAATTGAATGATTTTCTTTAACTCGCATTGAAAAAGTTGAATTCAATCTCTACAAAATTATTTTTTTCTCTTGAATTAATTAAAATTAAGAAATGCCTGCATAATTTATATGTGTACTAAGCTCAAAATTAATCTGGGAGCGATACGATAAACTGTAGGTTCCAAGGAGCATTTCATATTGTCATATCAAAAGTGATTAATTATGAATGGAAAAAATAAATATCTTAACAACTGTTTCACCTAGCTCGTTAAAATGTTGTGTGTTCTATGTATTATGTTCCGAGTATACCTATACGGTAAAGAAGCCAAAGCAATCAGAAGAAAGCTGTGGATATTTTAATTTTCATAGATAACATTGCCTTAAAAGGCGTAGTGTAAGACGTATTCAAATTCGTAAGCAGTGAATAAAATGGCACATTACAATTTTCCTTGTACTGCTAATATTTTAACATACGACACTGAAATTCCTGGCACGAGGGGCGTATCGGTACAAGGCTTGCCGCACAGCTGCTACATGCTTTGCCTCCTTCCAGGCAGAACATGAGCAGAGGCTGCTTCTCCCCCTTGTCGCCCTAGCGCGTTTCGAGCCCGGAAATCGGTACTTCACCGTAGTCTCTCCTTAATATGTCCCCCAGAACCCCGTACCAGATACCCAACGGGAACTTCCCATGATAGTACTGGGAATTGAACCCAGATCAACTCTTACAGCAAGCAGCAACCTATCACAACGGTCTCGTACGACATTAGTCACAATATACTTTACTTTGCTGCGCTACAAACTGAGATGGAAACCATTTCTCATCTAAACATTTTAATCTTCGAAGTTCTGGTGAAGAAATAAAGTATATGCATCACGAAACTGGTTTAGGTTTTATATTTTATTTGAGATGAAAACTTTTCTTTCCAAAGGCCTACAAATATGTCTTTTCATGGACTTCGCAGTATCAGATTTTTGTGTCGAATGCAATATTTAGTGAAATTTGGGAAAAAAATAAGCTTTGTTGGGGGAGGGGGACAAAGTATTGAACGGCTTGAGAATTTCCTAAATCGAACTACGCACGCATGAAACGTGGGCTTCATTTTCTAATGTACACACTCCATCCTCTTACAGAAAAACTAACGGAATTCTTATTAAGGTATCAACAGAACCCGCAGCTTCGCTCGCAATATTCCTTAACTGTAAAGATTCCGTCCTCTCAATGTCTTCTCTCTTCCTCTCCCCTCTTTTGGATAAAACATACAGGCAAGGCAATGTTTTGGAAACTGGTAAGAAAAGTGTTTTTTTCTGGGATATTGTTAACAAAACCCAAATAAAAGCTTTAAATAGATACAATCTTGCGACTTTTATTGATATTGAAAAGTATTGTTTCCTGTGATAATTAGAAAATTACAAGAGACGCAGAATTAGTGTGACTTATGTGCACACATACCTAACAATAAAACATACCGAAATGTTCATCCTAACGAAATTGAAAATACAAAATTTGTCAAATATTGTGCTTTAAACTTAAGTTAGAAATTTTTCACAAATTTCGTTAATAAACCATGTGTTTCGAATTTTTGACTTCGAGCCTCGTTAACAACTCTTTGTAAGCGGGACCGAACCTTATGTTTCTAAGCTTCATTCTGCCCTTCTGGAGTGAAAAACACTCGTCACTCACTTTAAAATCTGTTGGCTTCAGGGTGGGCCTCATAGTACGTTGTCAGCTGTTATTAAACAAAATCTAAAATTACTGCAACATTTAGGTTGCAGGTTTATATAATACCTATTGACTGCGACTCGTTCGTCTCCACTTCAAAAAAATTCTAGGAGCCAAATAAACGGAGGGAACATTCTAATTTTAGAGTTAGAACAAATGATGTTGCAGTTTAGATGTTCTGGCCGTTTTGAGAGTTTTAACTTTTAGTATTATCTTTTAAAATTACACCATTATTTTGGCCTTTTCATAGGTGGTGTTCACAAAATTACTTCATATGCATTTAGCAGAGCAATTTTTCATATACGTAAAATGTTACCGATATGTAATTTTAAAATGGTGGAAAAATAAATTTGAAGTAGTAAAAACCGAAGAAGTTCAGTAAAAAGGTTAATAATTTCAGAGGTGTGTGCGTGTGCGTGTGCGCGTGTGCGTGCGTGCGTGCGTGCGTGCGTGTGTGCGTGTGTGTGTGTGGTTTTTCTCCGTCACATCAAACCCATTTTCACAGCTATTTTAGGTATTACTCCAAAAAATTACTATATTAAATGAATGTGAAATAATTTTCTAAACACAATACACGAAAACTTTGAGGAATCGCTGAAGTTTTCAAAAAATTCTATAACCAGTGAAATGGGGGGGGGGGAAATCCAGAACAGTAAACTGTAATGTGCGTATTAAAATTAGAATTTTCTTTCCATTAATTTGACTACTCGAAGTTTTGAAAATGAAAGAATTCTTTCTGTATTAAATGTTGGAGAGGGAGGGGAGAACAGGATTTGCGATGGTATTTGGATTCATTGTGCCACTAATAAATCTGTCGGTGTGTGTCGCTTTTACTTGACCTGTTGCCAGTTGGTGTCATGTGTTGCGTATGGTGTTGATTTGGCCAAGAAATGCATTTCGCCGTCCCTAGGCACGAGAACTAGAAGCGACTGCCTGTGCTCTGGTGGTTAGCATACTAACCTCCAAATTCAGAGGTCCCAGGCTGGATTCCCGGCTGGAGGGTGGAAATTTTTCTTTAGCCAGGATTATTCCTTATCCTCCCTAGGGCCTAGAAGAAGGAATGACAGTGTAAATTTAATATAATAAACAAAAGTAAAAACCACCCAAATATTAACAACACTGCAAGCGAGCGAACATCATTGCCAAAAAGCAATAATTGTTCCAAAGATAAACTTTCGATATGACCCAAGATGTTAAGGATTACATATAAATGAAAAAAAAACTAGAAGTAACTTGTAATTACTACATGTCAAGCTTTCAGTACAGATTTTAGTACAGAGAAGACAGAGTAAACCCTCGTTAACACGAACTCGCTTATGACGAACAGTCTGTTACCACGAAAACAAATCTGAGGCTATGTTCACATGACTTTCTCTACCCATTATAGTTTATTTTTATAACTTCTGCACACTATTCCCACGAAAGCTTATTTTGCTGTTTACTTCATGTTCAGGCGAGGCATCTGTGAAAATTGGTCAAAAAGTGACAAAAATCCCAAATTTGGCATTTTGTGCTATAAAATAATTCGGACCTCGCGCTTCAGTTATATGAACTTCGTTTTGGTCTAGCGCCACTACAGAAAGCGTCACGTGAGGAATGTGGTGACCTTAGTCCTCAAAATAAATCCCGCATAATGGGAACATATGTACTTTTGTATTTCCTACAGCTGTTAAGTGAAGGATTGTATATATGTAATGTGACATTTCAGAATCCAATTCCACACCTGGTTAATTTTAGCTGGATAGCACGCCAGAAAATATACACACCTACTGTTTGACAAATCTTTAATCTTAATCGTAACAACAAATTCCTGATTGCGCATTTTGTCTGCAAACTGCAAAATACAAACGGGGGACGGTTCATATAAGAATTGTGAGTGAGAATAGGCGGCAGTCAAGCGGACGATTCATGATTGAAACGTACAACGTGCAGTGGGTTAGACCAGCAGGCAAGCAGACAAGGGTACGATTCATGAACGAATCGTGGTGGACACGATTCATGATTGAATCGTGCAGTGGGTTAGACCAGCAGGCAAGCGGACGATTCATGAACGAATCATGCACTAAGGCAGGCGAGCAGACAAGGGGACGATTCATGAATCGTGAACAAATCGTATGAATCGATTCATGACTCGTGAACGAATCGTATGAATCGATTACTGCAAAAGAATCGCTCGACCCAACCCTAAAATAAAGAATCGAATGGAATGCCTAATCATCGAAATGAATATAATAATAATAATAATAATAATAATAATAATAATAATAGTAATAATATCTTCATAATTACTTTGCATAATACCTTATGTAATCGTAACTTAAGTGGAATCACACAGGTTGATTTTTATGACAAATTCAGGAAACTCCAAGCGTATTATCCAAAATGACGCGGAAAGCGCTTTTACATACATTGTCTTTTATATGCCAAAGAAAAAGATCATAGCCCCCATCGTAACAAAAAAAAGTCCTGATTGCATATTTTGGCTGCAAATTGCAAAGTACAAACGGGGACGATTCATATAAGAATCGTGAGTGAGAATAGACGGCAGGCAAGGCGACGATTCATGAACGAATCGTGCACTAGGGCAGGCCAGCAGACAAAGGTAAGATTCAATCCGTGCAGTACGGTAGACAAGCAGACAAAGTGACGATTCATGAACGAATCGTGCGCTAGGAGAGACTAGCAAACAGGTAGCAAGAGGACGATTCATGAATCGTGAACGAATCGTATGAATCGATTCATGATCTGTGAACGAATCGCATGAATCGATTACTGCAAAAGAATCGCTCGACCCAACTCTAATAACCACCACACTTGAACTCAATTCCGAGAACTCCTTAAAAGCCACGTTCATATTACAAGGGAAGGCTACGACCAGATAAGGCGGGAATTCCGCGATGTGACAAATTATTGATAGGGTTAACAAACTTTCAAAACTGACTCTAGCACATATTACTTGGAAATATCATATCTGTAAGTCTAATATGAATATAAAATTAATGAAATGAAAATATATTTATAAAATATACATATATAAAGAAGCATAATTTGCAAACTGCTGAAATATTATGCTTATTAACAAAACAGGCAAAATATGCATTATATGCAACATAAAGTATTGCTTAATGTCTTGGAAATTTCGTAATTAACTCGCATACCTGGTTGAACATACCTTTGGACAGCAGAGAAGAAAAATGCATTTGCATTAAAATCCTGTCCATAGTTATCAGCAGAGCCCGGATTCTGATGACGTCACCTAATTGTTGCATCATAGACATTGCTAACCTGTAGTAAATCCTTATCATGGGTCCAAATTATGAAAATGCATATTTATTAGGTAATTTTATGCCATTTTCTATTTTGAGGAATCTTTTTCTATTTTACATTAATCATTTGCTTGCGTTTCAATTTAGTATATAAAGAAGCTTATATTGTTCACATCTTGCATAAAGATAGCTGAATAATTTGTGTACTCCATAATAAGCACTAGAGTAAAGAAAAAGTCATGTGAATGTATCAAATCAGATTTTCTGCTTGTATAGAAATTATACCCATGTATAAATTAATTTATAACTTTCTGTGCGCTAATTTTAATAAATGGAATAAACCTCCGTTTTGGGGTAATTTTTTGTTTTATCATTTTAAAGGTCCTTTTCAAAGTTTTAGGTCATAAAAATCGGACCCTGGTCACGAATTTGGTACCATTTCGATGAGAGAGCATGTTTTTGTCTCATTATCCAGGGCGATGGAATGTCGCATCACGCGTATAACGTCCTCCTTTCACATAGGAGATAGAGAGCGACAGCTTTCAAGCTTTTTATGTTGTTATTTTAGAGGTAAAGAGAGCAGAAAGAATTTTAATTAAGATCGAACATGCTCTATCAAATTATTTCCAGGCTGCTGATCTAGACCATGAGCATGCAATGGATGGGTGCTCATTGTTACCGAAGCCGATGCTCGTGTAAATGCCACAAACCGCAGCTCTTCAGTGAGAAAGCTGAATTCTATAAACTTAGGGCACTGAATTGTGACAGCCAAGTTTTCACCGAAAAAGCGCTTTGATATGAGCAGTTCTCTTACTTTTATTTGGATGTTTATGAAAATTTGAAGCTATGCTATGTGCTGTAACAGATTGAAACCATATCTGCTGCAACATATTTGGCATAGATGTTTAAAAAATCTTGTTTTCACGTTACTTTCTCTGCCTACTGTCATTTCTTTATCCAGCTTCTACAAACTTTTATTAGAGAAGCTTATTTTTCTTTCTACTTCATCGTAATCGAGCTAAAAGTGGTTTCATTACACATTTCGCTGATGCCAGAAAAGAGGTTATTTGAAATATCTAATTTTTTGTAGTCAGTTTTGGTGCATCTCTTATGGTTTAACTCGTTATTCAAGATTATACAAAATTGGTTCCGAATGAAGAGGACTTCAGGCTATTCCCAGAAAATTCAATATATACATTTTTTCATGTAAATATCTATTATTTTAATAAATTCTTAGGGCAATTTTTGAGAAAATGAAAAAATATTGACACATTTTTCCCTATCAAGGGTAGTTTGGGGTAGGGGCTTTCTTGATCTTTGTGTTGCATCTTTTGAAGAAAATGCTTTTTTTGGATTCAATCCATGGAGTCTCAAACATGAATTTCCAGCGTAATCTCGATATTTGTGTGGAATGCAATAGTTTCATTACGAAATAGGTACGTGGTAGTAAAAGTAAAAATGCTTTCTTTTGGATTCAGGGGGCCTCAAAACACGTATTTCTAGTGAAATCTCCACATCGTGTATTTTGTTGGAATACAATACTTCCTCTACCTACTAGGTACTTGATACAGAACATAAAAACTGATCAGTAAAACGTGTATTAAAGTATCTTCTCATTTAGGAAGCCTTCGTATATTACATCACGCGATTTTTGCCATTGTAACCCCCTCCTCGTGTCACGGTCTGTCACGTTTTATCTAAACCATAGGTCACACGTCACGCCAAGGGCTTTTATGTGCGTAAGCTACTGCGGAGCGCCTATTAGAATATGTTTGTCCGTCCGTATGTATGTTTGCCCCTATGCATAAAACAACTCGCGACTGGCCCCGAGCCCAGTCGGTAGAGCACCTGCCTGCTGTGCGAGGGGTCCGGGGTTCGATTCACTGCTGGGAGGGTGGAAATTTTCTCTAACCAAGATTATTCCCTAATCCCCCCCCCAGAGTCTGGTAGTATGAATGAGAGTGTGGATGTGTGTGTGTGTGTGTGTGTGTGTGTGTGTGTGTGTTCTAATGCTTAAAACCCATAAAGTGCAAAGAATCAAACGACAAGAGGAATAAGAGTCAACGCCATTGCCAATAGGCAATAAGTCCCAAAAGAAAGGTTGCCGATAAGACCAATGTAGTTAAAAGTGGGGTATAAATGGAAGTAAAGAAAAATAAAATTCGCCAACCGCTGCAAGTGATTTGAGATTTTACATATAGGGAGTTTGAAGAGCGTTGGTCGACACGTTTTAAATTTCGTTCAAAAAGTACAAAATTAATGGTGGTTTAGATGTAAATCCTCCCAGAAATTTTCAATTTTAGGGCGAACCACTACACGTATGGAATAGATATAGAAGAGTTTGAACGAAATTTATTAACACGCATAAAATTTTGTTGAAATCGCTACTTAAGGGTAGTTAAGATAACCTTCGAATCGAGGCTGCAGCTGAATATTTTTGATCTGAGGCTCAGGGCTTTGAAACTGCTATCTAAAGGAAATACTGAAATGAAACACACATGTGATTCACTGGAAACTAGTGCATACAGTTTTTTTAAATTTACTATCATTAGAAGCTGGATACAACTATAATGAAATCCAAAAACCTGTTTCAATTTATTTTAGCAGTGTTTAGGAAACGTTAAATAATTCCTTAAAGGTTAATCGAGACCTAAGTTAGACAGTGTAGAGGTCGATTCTGCACTGCAGAGAATATAGTAATATATTCAGAGTCTTGGATAAAAATTGTAGAGAGAAACCACCATTCTCTCGCCCCGACTAAAGCAGAACGGTGCTCCAGACCCAGGATGCAAAACAAAGGGAGGGTGTGTATTTCACCTGCGTCATATCTCCCCAAATTCCCTCTCATTAGTTTGTGGTTCTGCCGCTCTCGAGTAAAGAGCACTTAACTCCCGCGTCACGTGAGTCGTCTTACCCATTAGCATAAAAACATGGCGTATATCTGCTAGGTTAAGGAATTAACACAACTTCTGCTTCGCATGCTTTCGAGCACATTAAATAGGAATAGAAAACAGTTGAAATGAAGTATAATTCCATTACCATGAGCTTGTTGACATTTGTTTAATATCTGGCTAATTTTGCCAGTACATGTTTTATGTAACCCAATGGAAAAACAGTTGAGTAGAGGGTGTATTTATTGGTCTTAAACATTTTGCATATTGAGACCAGGGTGGTCATTTAAAAAATGTGAAGCGTAGTAGCAGCACACATTATGTGGTATACATACAATGGTAAGAATCCTTTTTTTTTTTTTTTTTTTTTAGTTCCATTTATACTCCGCCTTTCCTTTGAAACGTATTGCCTATTGGCAATGGTGTTAACTCGTGTAACGAGTTGTCGTTGGGTATATTTTTTTCTTTATCATCAGATCATACACTCTGTCATACTTTCAGACTCTGGGGAGGATAGGGATTAATCTTGGCTAGAAAAAATTCCCGGGAATCGAACCCGGGACCCCTCGCATAGCAGGCAGTTGCTCTACCGACTGAGCTACAGAGCCTAACAATTCCTACCTTACTTTATTAACTGATATTTAGCCGGTTCCTTTCTTGTTTCCGTGTTGATATCATTGAAAAGACACGTTCTGTGAGTGCATTACTGCAAGGAATGAAGATATAAGCTCTCTCTTCGGATTTGTTAAAGGAATCGGTTTTACTAAAAGGTTATGGTAACGTTCTTCACTGTGGAGATCTTTCATCTCAGGATTGTTTATAACCGCTTCTAAAACTGAATATTCTTATTAAAGCTCATCCATATCAACATCCTGCACACCAGAAGCACTGACTACAGTACTAAGGTGACAAAGTGTTTGCACTTGCTAGGCTTTACTTGAGACACTTACTTAGTTGTGAAAGTTGTTTTTAAAAAATCGTGCTTATATGGTATGAGTGTGGTAAAGTTAATAGTTTCGTGTAATTATTTTAAACATATAGTTAACTATATTCTGTAGTTAGCTGTTAACGGTGGTAATAATTCATTACATATATTTGTTTTACACGAAAGTATCCCATGTACAGCACCTTCACGGCTTCTCTACCATTACAAATTCCCTTAAATGTTATATAAAGTGAGTGAGTATTCGATATACGCTACGTTCTTCAGAAAGGCGATTGGAAAAAAATGATTCAATTTAACTAATGGTTTAGTTAAATACAACATGCGAATACAGCACTAAAGTATTCATATTACCTATAAGTCGCAGCAAGGAGGTGATGTGAGGGAAAATATTAAAGGTTAGAGATGCTCCTTCGGAAAATGTAAACATACAAGGAATACTTCGGAAACGGCTAACGCTACGAGAAACATAAAAACTTTGTTTTAATGAATTCTATAGGTAGGTTTTGTCGTTCATTTCCAAATAGCAAACAATTCAATAATGATGTTCTCAATTTGTAAACTGGAACCAAGCTAATAATCAAGGAGAGAACTTCATATTCTTGAGAGTTAAGAAAATGCATTTCAGCAGGCGACGGCTAACATAGTATTGTTGACAACTGTTTATTTCCTGTTAAAAATCTACGAAGAAAATAATATAATTTTAAGTTTCTACTGAGGAAGTAGATGTTGTGGCAGCTTTAAAAAGGTCAGATTTTTTAAATCGCAAAATAGATCATAGAATCAGCCATATAAACATTCTGCTTACAGTATTCTTACCAACTTAACTGTGTATATGTAACGGTTGGCTGACGGAGTTTCCCGCATTTGGTGTTTGATCACCGTAGGTAGTCCTGCCGGTGAAGTGATTATTATATTTAAGGATGTCCAAAACCCGTGAAAATGTGACGTAATATACATGTTAAAAGGGCTGTAACTTTTGGTACCGCAAAAATACCGGTTTTATCTATGGATATTTTACAAACGGTTGTATTATCTGCTGGTTTAAAGGAATGCATGACTGAAAATGCTATTTTCTGAAGTTTTCGGTCAATTTGATTGGAAATTTAATCTCAAGTTGGTCTTGGCTAAACAATGAACGGCTTTAAATTTTATTTCGATATATCGTTTAGTTTATATAAGTTACGGACTTTTAAAAAGTGACTTATTGCTCCACGCCATCTCTTTCTCACGATGAAATTTTAAAAATAATCCTGCTACAAATATCCATGTTGTTCAAATAGTTTTAGCGTAAAAAATGTTTTGCTATTTTTAGTCCAAGAGAGATTTTTTAAAACAGAATTGTAAATTTCTATTTTGTAAAATTCAGTTTAGCTTTAAAGTATAAATTACCTAAAAAGTCTTTGCAGTAGAAAAAATGTACACGATAGTATTGACTTGGTAGATTACACATGGAACGTTTCATAATTGGATGATATTGCATGGAATTGTTAAAGTAAACGTGCTGGAAAAAAAATTCTAAAAACTCAAATTTTAAAATTGAAAGATTTTATTTTTAGAGTGTTGCGCTGTTGCATATAAAGGTAACCATCCATAATATAAAGAGAAAATTAGTTTTGGAAAAGATAGCCTTAAATACTTTTTAATACACCTTTACTAAAACACCTGCTTGTCGCACTGTTAAACATAAAAAAAATAGTACGTTAGCGGCTTAGGCCGTTAAAGGCGTCATTGAAACCTTGAGCGGCATAATAAACAAAATACAGATGTCAGTGATCATTTTCTTTTAAATACAAAACAGTTTTAAGCATTGAGTATTTGGACCATAATGAGGATGCTTTCAGAGTCTTTGATTTTCCTGTAAATAAATCGGTATCACATCTTCGTTCACAAGAGAAACTCTGTATGCCTTGCACCAGTCTTTAATGTAATACAGAGAGAGCCAAAAAACTACGAACTGGCTGCGCGGCGTTTTCCTGTCCGTGTCCTCGGCGCTCGTTGTCTGCCGCTATCATAGAAAGGCGCGGATGAAACCATACAACATTTTTAAAACCACTTTTAAAGGCTTTACTTATCAACTTTATGAAAGATGATGCTGAAACTGGCCACCGTCGTTGTCCGTACATTTTTGGCACCTCGTTAGGAAACTATCCATCACTCGCCGTAGTTCACGTTGAGAAATGCTGGCAATTTCCTGGCGGATATTTTGTTTTAATTCTTCCAGCCATTTAAAAGCGTTGGTGTATTCGTCTCCGGTGCCCGACATTGAATCCCTTCAGAATCAAATCGTGGCAGTTTGTGAGGAACTACGCAATACTCCTCGAATTTGGGGTAGTGTTCGCACGGCCATAAGACGTCTATGTGAGGCCTATATTCAAGCAGGAGGCGGACACTTCGAATATCTTCTGTAAAGGAAACTGTCTGTGTTAAGAAATACGTTCCGGTAAATATCACTGTTTTGAAGGCCATAACTCAGAAACCAAGCATTTCCGAACACACATTGTAATGGCCCTTTTTTTATTGTCCACATATGGGGAAGGCATACCTGAAATTATGCTCTCTATTTTTGAAACACACTGTATAAACTCATTTGCTTCTACAGTAATTTACCTTTTCCATTCTAAGAAGTGTTCAGTGTCCATATTTTCACCTAGCATACAGACACAAGCTCGGTGGTTTAAAGCAGTGGGAAGCAAGGTAAGAATCCTTACGTAAAATGCTGACCTTCTGATTTATCATGAAAGTAAGGTTATCTCCCAGCATTCCTTCCGGAGGAGAATTGCGATGCTGTTGGGAGTTTCCACAATGGCGTACATAAAGCTAAAGTGAGAAATTAACTAGATACGTAGACAATGTTCAGTAAATTTGCTGGAGCTGGAGGAGCACATCTAAGAGGCGGTCTACGATTTGTCACTGGTAAGGCTGGATCTATGAACGGCAAAACATCACGTTTGGGGTGGAGTCCGTACTTCTGGGATACCAATGGCTTTTTCATTGTTAGAAGTTTTCTTTCCCCGTATGACGAGTATAGGAAATGATTTTCGATAGATTATTTCATGGTCATATGCTGCCCACTCCAAGAAGATTGTTTCCGCTTCACTTGAGGCGTTCCAGAGTTCATATCGACTGTGTTGCGTTGGCTTCATCTGGAAACTTCGATCACTTTCAATTATTTCCTGGGTAAGAGATTCTGCTGCAGATTGCTGACCATTTTGATTTGTGAATTTGTGATCGTAAATTATTTCATACTATGCAAGTTCATTGTTTTCCATTCTGATATAACACTTGACACACGTCATCCCCAGAGTTCATATACGCGCATCTGCTTTCGTTAAAAGATGTGATAAACTAATCTCATATTCAGATATTGGCTGCACCGTCCACAGAAAATTTTGTGTTCAGTTTCTACCTTTGGTTTATGTAACACAATCTGTAGCTCTTAATTTGGGTATATTATGAACACAAAACGGAAATTGGCTAAACTATTGGAAGAAAATTAATTTAAAAGCAAGTTTAATTTTTTATATACAGCTGAACTTCACTTATACGTTATTCACTTCTACGTTTTTCGCAGATATAGTTAAAATTTTTAGGTGCCAAAATTTATCCATTTAATATTTAGCTCAATTATACATTCTTTTCCAGTTATAAGTTTACTCATTAACGCGTTACATCTTCCTGGTACGCATGTACGAAATATATCAATTTACTTATTTATGTTATGTTTATGGTAAGATATATTATGCCAAGTTTCTGTATATAGCATCCATGCTATCGTAGCACAAAACAATGGGCATATTGGGTGAGGCATCAGTATTTTCGGAATGCATTATTAATGCTCACATGTTAACAATACAGTCAGGCAAGGTTATTCTTCCACAAGTTGTATCTGATACTGATGACGCTGATGAAGTAGGCCTAAATAATGAAAGCGTTTCCAGGTGCATGGGGAAGTTCAAACTATAGACATTACACAATCATTTCTATCATCACGAAGCCTGAATGATGATGATATTTCTGTGATTGGAACATAAAATCGACTACTGTATCTGCCTGGAAAAAATCAGAAAAGCAAAGAAACGTTTACCGTTTTTTTTATCATTAAAACATCAATACTCTAAAAATTATTTATTTCCTTCTTTTATTCAGGCTGGATAGCAAATGCGCAAAAGCGTAAAAGAAATTCCATAAAAATTAACGTTCATTCCCGGAAAAAATACTTTTTCAATATCGCTAAATTAAATACCTAATTACAAATTCCTACGTAAGTTTTGAAACTCCGCGTTTATTCTATCTCATCCTGCACACATAACTATTGCTGCTTGTAGATGGCGCTAGATCGAAGACTGTGTGTTGACTCTATGGCCACAGGCGAAAGATGGAGGTACACAAGATAGAAGGCTGTATGTTGTATTGGGTATCTCCATGTACACAGTCGAAAGTTACTGTAGATGGGGCTATAAAGGTAGAAGACTGTATGTTGGGTATCTCCATGTACACAGTCGAAATTACTGTAGATGGGGCTATATAAGGTAGAAAGCTGTATGTTGTGTTGGGTATCTCTGTGTTACACAGTCGAAAGTTTCTGCTTTACGTAGGTAGTGGGAACGAAGACTCGACAGTGATATCGAAGTGCATTTATCTTTTTCTCGTCACCTTAAGCGTTTAAACAAGAACTTCATAAAAACTATTACAAATCGTGGAGTGAATTGTGTTATTATAGCAATTTTAAATACAGAAAGCAGCGTAAAATGAGGACGGGTGACATTTCGTGGAGGTGCACGGAGAAGAATTGTCGCAACTTTACAAATTGATGCGGAAATGAGTGAAATAGTGTATTGAGACACCCATGATCATGAAAACAAAAGCGCTAGGGTTATTGAATCACATGTTATGCGGAATAATTGCAAAAGAAAAGCGTATGAAGAACGGACTTCACATCTTAGTAAAATAATACGAACAGAATTATCTAGACCAGCTAGCTATGAAATACAGAAAAAGGAGGCTAATTTTCGTTTATCATTATACAGAGCCCGAAGGAAACAGATGCTCGCTCATCCTCGTACTGCAAAGGAGGCATTAGAGCACTTAAGCAGTTTAGATATTTTAACAAATCGAGACGAACGGTTCTGCTTCGTAGACTTGGAAAATAATATAGTACTTTTCACTTGTGAACAAAATCTGCAACTTCTATGTAGTAATATGCATTCTGTATTAGCGGATGGGACATTTTACGTTTCACCAAAACACTTTCATCAGTTTTATACGTTAGATACATATACTATACCTTGGGGTATGTCCAAGTTGCGTTTTGTGTAATGTTATCAAAAACTATCAGCGTACGAATGCATGTGGAACGGTGTTCGTAAATTGTGCACAAAAAGCTTTAACCCCGAAACATTAATCTTAGATTTTGAAGTTGTAATTCATGTGGCGGCACAGAAAGTGTTTCCAAGCGTTAAAATTAAAGGCTGCAGTTTTCACTTAGGTCAGGCATGGTATCGAAAGATAGTCGAACTTGGACTTCGTTCTGAGTATACCAATCCTCAATCAGAGGTTGGAAAGTTTCTGAAATGTATGTTTGGTTTAAGATTTCTACTTCCAAGCACAGTCGGGGATGCGTTCGTAGAGTTGCATAGTATTGCTCCCAATCAGAATCAGTTAAATGTTTTCTAGACTATGTAAGCGATTCCCCCTAATTTATGGGCCAGCATACCAACAGATGAATTCAGAACTACAAATGGTGCGGAGTCGTTTCGTCGGCATTTAAAACAACAATTTTACAAACCCCATCCTTCTATCCACGAGTTTACGGAAGTTTTAAAGCAATTGCAAATGGAAACTTATCTGTGGTTTAACACAGTGCATTATAACCGAAAATCTGATGTGTTACACTCGCATGACTTTCTCTACTCTTATACGATCTATTTTACAAATATTTATTCTCCATGTTCATCGAGATAAAGATTTGCAGAAACTATCTTATTGCTAATCTTCTTGTAGGTGCAAGGGGAATATGCTAGGCTTTAAGCAGTAGTCAAATCTTTTAAGCGTTGGTTGCTATGCGGAGCATTTCATTCTCTCTGCAGCGAATAACGAATTCCCATGGTGTACGCGCACGCGCACGCGAAAAGTATGGCATATATTGTGCGTTTTAAGGAGATCTACATTTTTTTGTGTAAAAAAATTTTGTCTATCTCTTACGGTTTACCAGTTATGCAAAAGCCATTCAGAAAGATGAGGACTTTTGGGGACATTCCCAGAAAATTAAAGATATACATTTTATTTGTCATGAAAATATCTTAAATATGATATCAAAATCGTTAGTCATTTTTGAGAAAATAAAAATTTTCGAAAAATGTTTAATGTAAAGGGCAGTCTGGGGTGGGGGATTTTCTTGAAAATCTTCGTGTTGCATCTTTCAAAGATACTGAACCTAAATACCAATTTTGGTATTTATCCGACTTTTCACACACACACACACACACACACACACACACACGGACCTTTTTCTGAAATAGCCTTTTTTGGATTCAGGGGGCCTCAAAACATGTATTTCCGGTGAAATCTCGGTATCGAATTTTTGGGTGGAATGTGATACTTCCCCCACTTACTTTACGTAGTAGAGAAAGTAAAAAAAAAAAACAGACGTGACCGTGAAAATCATCGTGTCGTAACTGGATTGTGCGACAAATCGACAAGTGTTTCGCCCAAGCAGTGTGCTGAGCTTCCAGTTTTAAAGATAAGCTGTTGTACACTTTACACATACGGTAATGATTTCTAATATTTTGCGGTAAAGCTATGTGCAATTTTGCGGTAATGAAAAGGAAGTTTTGCGGTAAAAAGCTAGGCTGTTTGCGGAAATGCAATCCGCCGTTTATTCATAATTCAAACGGAGAGAAAGGAAGAGCACTGACATGGATACGAGTACTCTAAATAGTGTGTTACGTTTATTCTTTGTTTTATTTATTACTTTCTTATATTAAATACATAATTAGAGCAATAATCCAATAAAACAGTTCCAGCTCCATAAGAAAATTCACTTTTACTTTTTCTCATTTATGCTTTTATTTTAGCTGTCTCCCTTTGGAAGCGTATAACTGAGGTTAAATTTTTTGATCAATTTATTACTGTTGTAGATATGCACTTAATGCCCTTAATTTTTAATGACCTCCCAACCAAGTTTAAAATATTGTATTAACAACGAGGTGTTGAATACACACACACACACACACACACACACACACACACACACACACACACAGCCTTAACTCTTGTACTTTATAATTCAATGAATCTCTTGTAGGAGTGTCGCACACTTTTCCAGTACATAGGATCAAAATGCCCTTTTCTATGTTTAGGGCGTTTGTTTTTTTCGGTTTTACGTAATTATTTTGTCATTTTCTTGCTTTTGCATTGAGTATGTAAAGATTTTTATATTATCTACTGACACCTTACGGGAGGAAAAGTTTTCAAAACATCAGAAATGTCACTATTCAAGAGTACCTTTGTATATATCCTTCACTAACATTCATGGAAAAGAAATCATTCTTCCGTGATGGTTTTTCTGGAACGGGTTGCTTGTGGGTGGAGGAGTGGCTATTGTCAGAACAGGTATAATAATTCAGTTATGAATTCATGTCCCAAACTGGGGCTGACAAGTCAGTTTGCACGTTTTTGCGCTAATAAGTGCATGCAGTCAGGTTACTATTGCCCTTATCCTTGTGCCATGTCGTAGGCTGTGAAGTCATCTTCATTAGCAGTGAATTTTGTATAATCAGAGAACTGAAGGGTTAATGCTTCACTTTTGAAATACCTATTTCAAGAACAATTTTAATTTTCCTTGTAGATTCTTCATAGAAGAATATGGAACAAAAATCTTTTTTAATTAATTTTCTAAATTCTCATTGTATACCTACTTTTTCTGTTTGTATAACAGTTATATCCATGCATAAATTAATTTGTAACTCTATGTACCCTAACTTTAATAAATTAACTAATCTCAGTCTAAGGTAAATTTCAGGTTTTAAAAGTTTGTCATTTTACAGATAATTTTCCAAACACTTTAGGTCACCAAAATCCGGGCCCGAATTACAAGTAATTCATATAAAACACTCGTTTTCAATGGGAGAAATATTAAGTAATACGCCTGATGATCGGTGATAGCACCGATATTCACGCCAATGAAAGCATGAAACAGGAACTTCACGACTGCATTGTAAACCCTAGGAAGGAAAAACTTGTTTCAATCACACGATTTTCTCTGCCATCCATCGTTTATTATTGGGTATACAAACCATTCTTGCGAAATCATATTTTTCTATCTACTTCACTTTAATCGAGATAAGCGTTTGCAGAAACAGCTACACTACACATTTCTTATAGATACAAAGGGAATAGCGATAGGCAAATGCTTAAGAACTGGACGCTATATGCTGGCCTTAAAATTCCATTCTCTTTCCATGCAGTCACGAGGAACGAGTGAATATTGACAGGACTTTAAAAGAATGACAAAGTGTTGAACAGTTGCAACCATTAATAACCGATATGTGGCTTATGTCCAAAAAAAAAGTTATTTGAAATAAACTGTTTTAAAGAGATTACATTTTTCATGTTGTGCGTTTGCATCTATTCCTTAACGTTTATGTTTATGCAAGATTATAAAATATTTCCTTCCGAAGGAAGTGTACTTCACAGGCCACTACCAGAAAATCCAAGATATATTTAAATTTTATTCGTCATGTAAATGTCGCAAATATATGGTAATTTAAGCAAAATCGTTAGCCATCTTTGAGAGAATGAATTTCGCAAAATTTTCCATGTAAAGGGTAGTTTGGTGTGGGGGATTTCACTGAAAATTATGTTGCATTTTTAGAAGATAATAAATTTAAATATGCCAAGTTAGGTATTTATCCGACTTTTCGTTTTTGAGTTATGCTGTTCACACACACGCAGTTTTTTTTAATGTTTTAATTTTTTTTTATTCAGAGGGTATCAAAATATGTATTTCCGTTGAAATCTCGGCATCGAACTTGTGGGTGGAATACATGCATCCTCCTACCTACCATGGGTAGGTGGCAGAGAAAGTAAAATACCCCTCTTGGCTGAAGAGGGAAGAAACTCTAAACAGCTTGTGTTTGTTTTTTATTTGAGACTACGCACTGTGTCTGTGTACAACATAAACATGCATAGAGATTGTGGATGATACCAAAAGTGTCACGAAATATTTTGACTTGCTGAGTGAAGTATTGGAAACTTCTGATGTTAGCCGAAACAAAGCAAGAGCAACGCGACAATAATTGCGATTGAGGTTTTTCTATAAGATGTTTTAATTGAACCAGACATGTAACACCTCATGAAACCAGTACAACCATTTACCGTAGTTAGACTGGTTTTGTGACTAATAAATTTAAATTCTTGCACGACTCTCTTAACTCGCGTATAACGTGTTTCTGAAGGTATTGTGAAAGGTGATTTATTCGATACCACGTTCGATAACAGCTTGTCGAGACACATGTATTCTTGAAATATTCTACAAAGTAATGAGCGTTTGCGTAGTTCGCTGTGAATATTGCGGCTGTTGGTTCTGAAAGTAAGCTGCTACTGCAGGTAGTGACCCAGAAAGTATTAATCTCCACTTTAAAAGAAGTGTCTACCCACCAAATTAACGCAAAGAAAATTCCAGAGGTTTTTCCTTCATGTTTTATATATATATATATTGAAAATCGCATAGATTTTTTTCAACTTTTTATGTAATTTTTAAAAAAAAATTATACATGCGTTTAAAAAAAATGTAATATTTCCTGGTATAATACCTGAAATTGCTGTGAAAATCTGTTTTTCATAACGGAGGAAAAATAAAGTCGGAATTCCGGAACTGTCAACCTTTTAACTGAGATCCCCATTAACGCCTCCAGATTTTAGGACTTCACAGATGTGTCAGTTCAACTCGTATGCCGATGGCAGTTCCGGGGATTATTAAAAAAATGTTCTCTACTAGAGGTATATAAATAAATTTTGCAAACACCACACATAAGAGTTGAAAAAATCGGTGTAATTCTCAAAAAATTATGCAGCTAATGAAATGAAAAACATAGGAAAACGTAAACTGTAAGTTCCATTTATATCCTGCCTTTACTACATTGGTCTTATCGGCGGCCTTTCCTTTGGAACTAATTGTCTAATGGCAATGGTGTTAACTTTTGTCGTTGGGTTTCTTGCACTTTGGTTTTTTTAATCATTAGACCATACACTCTCATTCATACTTCCAGACTCTGGGGAGGATAAAGATTAATCTTGGCTAGAGAAAAATTCCCACCCCCCTCCAGCCGGGAATCGAACCCAGGACTCCTCGCACAGCAGGCAGTTGCTCTACCGACTGAGCTACGGGGCCAGCCATTTGTTTTTGTGCCCATTAAAAACGAGATTTTATCTCCTTTGCTTGCTGGTACTTTTAAAGTGGGGAAGACTTCTTTCTGCAGCCACTGCAACTGTGTAGCGGTTCTTGAATGATATCCCCATTTCACAATTTAAAACTCCAATAAGTGAATGGGAATTAGTAATATTACAGATCCAAAAAGAGTAAGTACATGCTTCCTCCAGCTTCTGAATTATGCTACTATCGAATGTCCTATTATAAAGGAATTGTTATTGTTAGAATTAAAACATGCGAGTGCACAGCACTTCTTAAATACTGAGCGAAATCTGGCTTCTCAATATGGGTTATAGAACATGCTTTGTCTTCTCCTTTAGAAATTTAAAATTTCTGCAACTCTTTGGTAGACACGCATTTGGTTTTGGCATTTTTATCTCGTAGACTCGAACTACAGTAGAATGAAATATTCCGATCCAAATCGTTAATGAACAGATGCCTTCTGGTACACTGATAAGTGAAACGCCTCTGCATATACATATTTCCACTAACAGGCTTTCTCTGTCTTTCACAAGGTTCCACTTGAAAACAAGATATTTACGAATACTGCATAATTGTTTTAAAATTTAATACAGATTCAGAAATGCTGTGCAGTAAGACAATCTTTAAAGATTACTAATTCATACAATGCAGTTTTGACAGTTTTTGACTGGACACACAGTAAATTATGGGACATAGTTTTTCTTCCGAATTATAAAGAAAAATCTGTGTTACATTCACAATGACCACCTCTGCCTACTATCCTTTATTTTTATATTGATTCCACAAAATGTTCATACGAAATTTTATTTTTCTATCTACTTCATATTAATTGCTATAAACCTTTGCAGAAGTGGTTCCATTACACATTTCGTTGAAGGTACAAGGGGAATAGAGAAAACCAAATCGACAGTCAAATGTTTAAAAGCTAGCCGCTATATATTGGCTTAGAAATTCTATATTCTTTCCACGACATCTTGAGAAACAACTAGACGACAGCAGGTACTTGTATTGAACAATTCAAACCAATGTACAGGGCGGGCCATTTAAGTTGAGACTGTACAATATCTCCAAAACTAAGCGCTGTAGAATGAAATGTCTTGAATAAAAGTTGCTTGATATTACGGGGGAAAGTAAATGCTATTAGTCGTGTTTTATTTGGAGGACGCTGTGATGGTCATTTTAGGGTAATTTAATTTTTTTTATGGGAACCTACCCTTATGTTTTCTCACTCCTCATAAAAAACTACATCATTTGTATAAATCACTTTGCACTTGTTCTTACAACAACGAAAATTCTGAATGACCGTGCACGAAGAGCGCAATGAATGGTTGAACCATCCATGGATGGTCATTGAGGGCAAGTCAAGTTTTGTATTTGGGAACTAACACTTTTTATTTTGTTTCCTTATCACAAACTAAACAGCTGTTTATAAACCATTTTCTAATGAGAAAACAACATACCTATAGTTCCCGAGAAGGAGTTTTTCGGACGTAAAAACCCTTAGCATGGTTTCCTTCGGAAGGGAAGTAAAGCCGGTGGTCCCGTGTCGTAGATTGACGCCAAGTAAAGGAACCTGAAGCCTGATAGAGGCAAAATTTCCGGTCTTTCACGCCCAATATAGAATGGGACGCTAAGGACCATAGTAGTTAAACAGCGTCCATAAATAAAAATTCAGTTCATATCACACACACGGACCGTTTTCTAAACGCTATTTTGGGATTCAGGGGCCTAAAAACGTGTATTTCCGGTGAAATCTCGACGTCGAATTTTTGGGCGAAATATAATACTTCCGCTACCTACCAAGTACGCAATAGAGAAAGTAAAGAGGACAGTAGACTCCATTACGCAACTGTCCCACAAAAGATGGACGGATGGTCATCCTAAGCATAGACGACACTCGGGAAAGAATTTTTCTAAAATAATTGTGATTAAGTTGATATAGAAGTCCTCAGCATTCAATTTGGCAATTTTCCGAATGAAAAGGCTCAAGTACAATTTTCTACTTTACAGCATACATACCTGTTCATCTTCTCCATGCTGTACAAGCAAGAGTCATCGCGGAAAAAAGAGGACTGAAGTTTATTAAAAGTTTTATGTTGCCAACATTTAATGTAATAGCTACACTAACGGCTCTGTTATGGATAATAACCCGCGATGGAACTTAACGCTGTCGTTCAGTGTGGTGGTAGGGTAAATGCAATGCAAATATAATTACACCAAGAGAGGATCCAAAGTTAATCTAAAACCCTCGAAACAGAAAAAGGATTCTGTAGCGATAAAGTTCAAGATCTGGTTAACAAAACAAGGGAGTAGAGTAACTAGAACTTTGAGTTAATAAACATTAACACGTTTATAAACGTGTTGTGAACAAATACTCCTCATCTTTACAAAAGATTTAGTATCTCAATAAAAGGAATTGTTAACCTATGAAGGATTTTACTTGTGTGTGTGCTGCATCACAATATAAATCGCATACTGATGACCAGGCATAGGGATTTCTAAGCATTAAAGCCAGGACGGAAGGAAATAGGTTTCTAAGTGTTACTGGGCCATAAGCAGAGACGTCGCAGTTAACAAACCACCCCCATCCCTACCGAGCGGAATGGCTCAGGCGGTTACGTCTGTGGCCCGCATTGGAGCTCCTGGGATCAGTCCCCGGTGACCGCCCACTCTGGCCCATGGGTTTTTCGTGGTTTCCCCGTGTCTCCAGACGCACGCTGGTGTGGTTCACCTTCTACCACGACTCTCCTACCTCTCATTTCCTGTACCTGGTTATCTGTTTCAGGGTTGTAGGATCAGGCGACGGTGTTCGGCGAGTTGCGGCTGGACGGTGGCTTGGGCTCCGCAAAGTTTTCTTCTGATGTCGCTGCGGTCAGTTAGGTCTCCTCAGCGTGGGGCTCCGCTCCGGGGGACCCTGGATTGTGGGCAGGGACCGTGCGGCGTAAGATGCGTTCTATCTGGAAACGTTAGGGACCCCGCCCATGTTTGCGCCCGTCGCATTCGGATCTGGTCGCCCTTCGGGTCTCTCCCCTCATCCTTCCCTCCCAGGGGTCACGTTGGAAGCACAATGGGCCTACTGTCCTACGTGCGGTACTCTGCCCCGGTTCTGGGGCCCCTCCGTGATACGTACCTTTACCCCATCCCTCGTACAGTCTTTTGACATTTGCAGACAGCATTCAGACCGGTTTTTACCTGTCTGCCAGTGACCCTTACGTTTTCTGTAGTGATAATGGTTTGAGTATATAACAAATACAATAACTGCTTAAGACCTACCATGCCTGCTGATGCATGTTTTACAAAGCCTGCTAGCTTCCATTTTCGAAACAAAGCTGTGTGGCCAGAGGAGAATACTAATTGAGAACAATTTGTTAAAAACTTCATTTTGTGTAATTTTTAAAACTTTAAAGTGTTAAATAACATAAAACCTGAGAATCTCTTCTACATTACCACACACCGTTTTGTATAGCATTCACCATTAACCTTAATGTAAGCCTAAGACACAATTGTCGCACACAAACCATTTCTATTTCCCGACGAAGAGGTGATGAATTTCCTTCCAGCGTTCACCAGTTTATTTCGTGATCTAATCAATCATTGTTGTTTCGATGTTGGCAGTACGTTTAAATAAGCACGCATTCTTGGGTGTAATGCGTATTTATTATGGGTTTCCCCTTCTAAGGCAAAGTCAGATCGTTATGGCTTTGTGTGAATGCACCATTGTGTAGTGACTGATACAAAGAATTGCGTTAGTGCATTTCGGTTAAGTCAGTTTTAGGGTATCACTTAGTTTTAAATATCATTTTACACATAGTAGGCGTTTCTTGTCAAAATGTGTACGATTATAATTGAACAACATTAAATGTAGACGCAGCACTATCAGTAAAGCTTGTATATCATTGTCTTGTGAGTAATAAAATGATTTTTTAAAATATATAATAGTTACAGGAAAAATCCAAATGTTGGTGTGATGCTTTGCTATTTTAAGGTAAGCAACCCTGTCGTAAGGGCTATGCTACGCGCTCAACACAATAGCTCTGGTGTTTCAGCGTTATCAGACACTGCAATGTAACATCAGTTACATTTAGATAAATGCCTGGAGATGGACCGAATATAGATATATTTTGTTCCTTTCGACGAGTTCCGTTAGCAAGCTAAAAGGTGAACGTCTATATCTTTTCCACCTTGTATTGCTAGTCCACTTTTACATTTAATGGCACAGTTAGTATGTTTTGTGTTACAGTGTAAGAAAATGTCGCCATTCTTTAGATGTTTGTGGAATTATTTTGTAACTGTATAGGTATTACTTGCACGGAATGGGAAGTTCTTAGCACCATTAATTGGAACAGGCTGTTCAGCCTTCGCTTCACAGAGGTATTGTATTATTTGCCAATTCATCAAGGGAGCTAGAAGGAATGCTGGCAGATTTAAGACGTCAGAAGCAAGGAAATGGGTTTGAAAATGTAGGAGTTAGAGCAGTCAGACGGAGGGGCCTCCAGTAACTGGAGCACAGCACGTGTCATTGTTGGGCCTTAGTGCTTCTAACGTGACCCCTGGGAGGAAGGGATGAAAGGGACACCCGAAGGCCGACCAGATGCGGACGACGAAGTGCGCTAGCAAGGATGGAGTCCCTAACGTTCCCAACGTGACACCAATCCTGAAGCCGGCTAAGCCATCCGCAACCTGAGATTCCCGGGAATAGGAGAGAACTCCCAGGAAGAAAGGAGAGCCACAGGAGTCCCGCCAAGCGCCAGGGAAAAATTATCCAGAACGCAAATTCCACCGTCGCCTGATTCTACAACCCTGAAACAATGAGGTGAAACTGTTGAGAGGAAGTGCTGGGGACAGAAAATGGACAAGAATTTCGTGGTAGAAGGGGAATCACTCCAGCATTCGCTTACCGAACCGGAGAAACCACGAAAAAACCTATGATTAGAATTGGCGGCCCGACGGGAATCGAACCTCGCACGTTACCGCGGATCAATCTCACTCGGTCCTGAAAATGTATCAAGACTGAATTTAGTACTTAGAGGTCAGCGCCAAAAAGGTGCGAAATCCTAAACCCCTGCGTCATTCTCAGTATTTTTTTTAACTCGTGCCAATCTTGGCCGCCGACGAAAGCCCAGACTAAGATGATTCAGTTATGCCAGCGAGAATGGAAAGAAAGATACCGGACATTAATGCCAGAGATAGAATCCAGAATACGGAGGTGAGAAGAAGCGGCATGGAGTTTGCCGCCACAAGCAGCGTTTCAAATGTATTGTAGAGGGAAGCCACATAGAATGAACTAAGCTGGATGGGCATACGCAGCAACGGTTTGGTTTCAAGAACGGGATCAAGAAGCAAAGAATGTTCGAGACGAAGGTGCTTGCCGAAGTTCAAATCAGCGGTGGGCACAACTGGACCGGAAGTGCAAGACTTAAGAGTTAGTAACGACTAAAAATAGAAGCGAATACAAGCAGAAATAATGTGAACAAAGTCTGCGAAACCTGCAATTTCTCACAAATTCAAGATCAGAAGTAGGCAACGTCGCCGAGATTGTGAATCCCACGGAGCCAGCCACATCACCAGAAGATGGTAAGCGCCTGACCTTGGCTTTAAAATTGTGAGATTTTACAAACAGAAGTGTATTGGAGAACGTTTAGATATAAGTGCTGGCTGAAATGTGGTTGGAAGCTCGAATTGAGTAAACAATTCTGCATTCACAAAGTAGGAAAGAGAAAGTGTAAAAAGGTGGATATGAATATAAGGGGTAAGGGTTCAATGGGCTGCATGTTTAAATTGCCTGAATTAAGAATCTGGAACTAAGACAGTTTTTTCATATGGAACAATAAATAATTAAGATAAAGCATCTGTGGAATTTAACAAAAAATTATGAAAAGTGAAAAAAAAAATATTTTTTTCCATAATAAAATGTGAATTCTAAACTTTAAGAAAACTATGTTTTTCCACTTGGCGAATAGGAAACACCAATTAATTGATTCTATAAATTGGCAGGCGCATGATTATTAATAGATGCTTCAACTTTAATTCTTGTTCTCTCGCAAACGCGTTTTCAACATTTTTCCATACTTAAATGCTCCACGCGATACATTCTTTTACTAATTTGTTTCAGAATTCTTGTACTGCCTCTCTAAAGTACAAAAAGTAATAGTTCTCTACAACAATTAGGATTGTTTTTTTTAAAAAAAAAAAGACTAATTTACTGTAAAGCCTGAGTTTCTGATGCGAATATTTTTAAAAATGCATCGTGTTGAGCATTTTTATTAAAACAATGCATTTACATAACAAGTAATATTTAAGTAACAATGCAAGCCAGAATTTTGAAGCATGGCGAAAATGTGACTTGTTATTGTGTAATTGGCATAACTTTCAACAAGCTATCTTGCATATTGTGCAAATGCATCGTCTTAGTGAAATAAAATTCGTGGCAAAAGCTAGACATTAATGGTAAAAGTTACAGATTCTGTTAAGAAGACAGCTAAATTTAAAATTGGTAGATATTTGAATGTTTTTCTTAAATGTTGAAAGTATCACCTCAGAGAAAGAATATCAATATCTGCTGTAGTTTTATAGTCAGGACTTAAACATCATCTTGTCGGCAATTTCCCAAGCTACATTTTATGAAATGGTTTCCCTGAGAACTCGAACTCCTGTTGAGTGTGTGTACCGAATTCTATGAGCATGGTTTTTGTTGCACAACATAAGACACTAACAAATTTAACTACTGTGATCATAGCTTCACTGTACACTTCTTTTGTTTGAATGTTTCTTCAAAACCATTCATAAATACTTTATATAGTAAATACCGGGCGTGCTATCAGGAGATAACTAGAACATTCTGGAAGTTTTCTCTTTCCCTTCCTCCAGAAAGAGAGTCGAAATAGTTCTAGAAGGTTCCACTGCCTATATAAGCGAGCGCTCGTGAGGGCAATTAGTCGGTGCGTGTCGAGTTGCGAGTTCTCCATTTCTTCTTTAACTTTCCTTGAGGGTAGGTTGCCTCTTATTGACCGGTGTGCTTGGTTGTCATGGGCATACAGTCACGTTGCTTTGCCTGTGTTGGTGGTTATAAGTAATGCCAATTTCGCGAAAAATGTCAAAAGTGTTGACATTTAGACTTCAATTCTCCATCGCGATTTTCATTTCTGTTCCCATCTTGTCAATTCCGGTATTTATTTCCTCCATTTCGCTCTTTTCTTCTTCCTTAGCACTTTTCAGTTCCGTTCCCACCTTATCCATTCCAGATTCCATTTTTGTCTAAATCTTCATTTCAGTCTTCACTTCTGTTCCCATCTTGGCTTTTTAATCCCACTCCTGACACCGGTGTGACTGTCCAGTTTTTCAACTGCTGTTCAGTTCTCAGTCACTGTCACTGTTTCGTTTTTATGTAGATCACTTTCACTGGGAGTCTCCTCGTTCACACTATCACTTCACTAGGGTGAACTAGTTCATTCCTGACACCTTCTTCCTTCACGACGGACGATTCCCTTACATGGGAGTCGAACACAAGTCCTCCACAACCGCCGTTTCACCGTAATACTCGCTGCACATCACAACACTAGTTGCCGGCTCGCTCGGAGAATCGCTCTTGATGTTGCACCAGAAACGCAGTCGCTAACTCGCTCGCACTCGACACGCACCGAGTGTCGTCTTTTTTTTTTTTTTTTTATTTTATTTTATTAAGGGGCGGCCCCACACCCGCCGCCCCTGGTGACGATCATCCTCAGAGGCTACTCCACGAGAGCGCTCCCTTATATAGGCAGTGAAATCTCTCTCGGAAGGTTCTCGAACTTCTAGAACTATTTCGACACATTTACTGGAGGAAGGGAGAGAGAAAGCTTACAGACTAGTTATCTCCCATAGCGAGCCTGTGTTTACGCTTGCAAGCGGCGTTATCGTTGTTAGCGCTCGGCGCCGTCCTCCCGATAACCTTGGGCCATAGCCGCTGCGTCACAATACATTTATGTATGGTTTTAGTACATTTTGAAGCTGATATATTTTTCATTACCTATTTTAAAACATTATTTCAGAATCTTTTCAGAAAACTAATCAGAATGACACTAGAATAGGAACATCAATCCACTCAAATGAATCGTGTAAAAACGAAGACACCAAATCGTTCGAAATTATAGCACGGTAAATTCTACGTCAGCTCTTGGCGCAGGGCTTTGTATAAAAAACATTAATGCCACAACCTCAGCTTTCTAGAACATAAGGAGGGTGATAGGGGCTAAATAAGTGAAGAATGTATCTAGTGTTTTTAATTCCGTCGAAGGGTGAGTAAAGCAGTACCTTCGTCGTTGAATACCTTCTAATTCCGATTTAGGCAAACAAATGTTAGATGTGGAATTAATTGTTCTTCCACACAAGCCATGTGTTGGACAGGGTTGGAAAGGTAGAATCAGGCGACTGAAAAATTCAATGCCATAGCCGGGATTTGAATTTTTCAGTCGCCTGATTCTACCTTTCCAAATGTTCGATGTATCTGATGGTCGCTTATAGTTTAAAGGTTCTGCATATTTTATACAGTTCCTTTAAGCGAAGCACCAGTTTGGTTTTCTGGTTGTTTTGTGTTGTAAATATGTTTGCAAATTTTAGAAACTGTTGAAGCCATTGTAAGTCCCTCTTGGGGGACTGCTTTTCTCTTGCTTCCTGTTAGGAATGCAGTATCCTTGGCGATGTTTTTCTACAAGGGTAAATTCAGTGACAGAGGTACATTAAGGGTGCCCATAGGTGAAAATTAAAAAT
The DNA here is from genome assembly GCA_030765065.1 of Deroplatys truncata. Classification (NCBI taxonomy): domain Eukaryota; kingdom Metazoa; phylum Arthropoda; class Insecta; order Mantodea; family Mantidae; genus Deroplatys; species Deroplatys truncata. The sequence goes on along the minus strand of CM060990.1, from coordinate 105,930,319 downwards.
CTTGCGACATGAAGATATCTTTAACATTTTTGAGAAGTGTTTTATGTAATTAATAGGTGTTCTACATGATACGGAAATCGTAATTTTGGAAAAATAAAAATACTACCTTGTAATTTAAATATTATACATAAAATGACCAAAGATTTCAGAAAAAATTTAAGCTTTTAAATATTTTTGTAACAATTTATCCTCGGTGATCGAATTACATGTGTCATCTTGAGCAATTTAAAAGTGTAGCAACCATAAAATTTTTAAGGTTCATTCTTTCTGAGTTTCTGCTGAAGGTTTGAAGATTGGTTCCAAACTAAATCGTATGGAAAAATTTTTAATGCTCAAAAGTGTAAGAAAATCGAAGTTGAATAAGAGGCATTGAAGTAAATACAGGTCATAAGGCGTGCGCTCTTGGATGTTAAATGTTCACATGTTGAAGCTTTAGAAGCCTATGAGAGCCCATAGTATGTACTTAAGTTTCAAAGTGTTTTTGGACATAACACATTTTTGAACTTCGAAAATTTTGAGCATATTTTAGCTATGGATTTCCTTAAAATAAGATGAAGGAATAAAACGCACTCTCTTTAACGTTTCGTACGATATTAAAACAGTTGCTGGAGATGAAGGAATTGTGTATGTAAAAGCTTACTAATACAATAACTGACTACGCATTACTTCCATGAAGCTGGTTGTTGCCGAGTATCCTCTTCTAAACCAAGGCACCAACATAAGGGTTTTACATTTAAGTACGCAGTTGATGCCTCGCCCAAGCATTCATTTAGACTTAGCTGTAGATTCTGAAGGTCGTAACAGTTTCTGCAGTGCTCATTTGAAATGCCGATAGTCCACGCTTGTGTTAACATGTCACGCCTTCACGTGTACTTGCAGTAGTACGCGTTCTGGTTCTGCAATCACGTCTGCGCCTGTTGGCACTGATAGTTCACTAAATAGCGAGCATGATTTAACATCGTCAGCACCGATGGCGATTCTTTTCCAGCTAGAGTGCCAGTTGAAAGTAAAGTTAATTACTTTTAATTATCTTTTTACGTTCTCTACAACATACATAGGCAAGAAGTATTGTGTTCCACCCAAAAATTTGGATATCGAGATTTCGCAGTAAATGCGTGTTTTGAGATCCTCTGAACCGAAAGAAACTATTAAAAATGGGGAAGGGGAGAGAGACAGACGGAGCTTAATTCAAGAACGAAATGTCCGATAACTGCCAAATTACGTATTCAACTTCAGCATTCTCCGAAAAGTGACATGGTCTTCAAGAAAGTAGTCCTGTCTCAAAATATATTTATAGGAAAAATTGTTCGTTCTTTTGTAAAAAATGACGAAAGATTTTGATCAATATACCGTATGTTTAAGATACTTTGACGAATAAACTGTGTATATTCAATTTTCAGCCAATAGCCTATGAAATCGCATTCATTCTGCATTATTACTTGTATAATTCTGCAATACTGATAAATCACATGGTGTAGACAAAAGCTTACTCCACAAAAAATGTAAAATATGTTGTTAAAACACACACAACACACGCATTTTGTGGCATTATATAATGTTTCCAAAATATATAATATTCCCAAAATATTCATTATTGGTTTGATTTTCCAATACTTTGTTTTTTGAAGTACTTGATCATTCACTTCTAGCGATGTTGCAAGAAGAGCATGGAATTTCAAAGCCAGTATATATATACCCATTTTAATTGCTATCAGATCAGCCTTGTACCTACAAGGAAATGTGTAATGTAACCACTTTTGCAAAATTTTATCTCGATTAACAAGAAGTAGATAGTAAAATAAGCTTTCTGTAAAAAATAGAGATATAACTAGATATAAACAGTGGGTAGAGAGTCATGTGATTCTAGCAACAGACTTTTTTGTAAGCAGTCTTCAGGAAATCATCCTTTGACTTTCAAGTTAACAATACGTATTGTTGATTAAAGAAATTGCAGCACCTGTAAATGCACTGAACTGCTCGTTCTGTAATTTCATTTTGTAGATACCGCAGAATTTGCGTGTAAAAGTTCTTATGGGTTCAAAAAGATATATTTTACTGTAACGCAATATAATTTGTAAAACTAAAAATGTATAGTTAATTGTAACCCAATTATGAAATTTTCTTCTGTATTTGCAAATGAAATGCCCCTCTACATTAAATATACGAGATACTACTGACTTCAAACACGGGTAACAAAGTTTTGCTCTTATTTTTTTACGTAATTTTATGTTCCGGTTTCCACAAGTCTTAAAAAGTCAGTCAGTATTCTTGGTTAGTTTGCTTTTCAGCAGCGAAAACATGCTTAAATTAAGCGCATGCGCGAAATGGCAGCTTTCGAGATCCAGTAAACAGTTCCTTGAGTAAGACATGCACTGCTTGATTGTCTATGCTTGTACTAGAATATTACGAGACGTGCACGACAAATATACATAAAATAAAATTGAGTACAGTGGTGTATTTATTGGTCTTAAACATTTTACATGTTCAAACTCGTACATTACACGGGTCAGATAGACCGCACGTGCTTATATAGGTAATGCACTGTAGTTCATATTTTTCAGACTGTATTCATCACACTGAAATTTAAAGTTAATGATGTTTACAAGAAATGAAAAGAAAAGAAAAAAAGGAAAAACAGATAAACTAACAACAAAAATCACACAAACAAAGAAGAAGAAAAAACCTGCTCACAAGCATACGCTATTGTTTACAAAGCTAACAAATAATCCGCCCTTAAGCTACTAACCCTCCCTCTCCCACCCTTGACCCTCTTCCTTGCAGTCCGACCTGAGCTGCATAACCTTTTGTAAAAATGTACAATTGCTCCCCCTTCCCAGCCAGCAAGGTCCAATAAGCTCGTAACCCTCTCCTTGAGTTCACAAAGGAACCTGGCAGATACTTTCTCCTCAACTCTTCTTAGTACAATGCGCCAAAATATGAATCCAAGTTTCTCCTTCTCTACACCAGGGACAGATTCTTATTCCTTCTTCGTTAATAAATTTGATCGCTCGTCATGATCCCAGTCTGAGCCAAGCAAGACCTTGTTTGCTGACTCTAAATAGGTGTGTTATGTGACGCTGTCAGATTCGCAATTCCAGTTCTAGAGCAGGGATTGCCAAACTTCTCATAAAGATGGCCACATTAACCATCAGAGAATGAATCGCGGGCCACATAAGTTTAAGATAGGAACCATAAACTCTCAGACACGAGGCGCACAGATCACATCAGCTTTCAATCACAGTGTTTTGTTGAACTAAAATCCACACTTTTGGATTAATAACTGGTGTAATTAAATACTTGATAAATGATCAGTTTTTCATTCTCAGTCTCGTGTCAATGTAACTCGGAGGTATATGTATATACGCCTGTTGCATTAAGTAGTACTATAACAGTAATTCGTATTCAATGAGAAGAATGAAACAGCTTTCTGTGCTATAATTGCTAACATTTGTGCTTCTAATGTTGTTGCCTATCATCGAAACGGACTCTGTTCATCTGTTATAGCAGACCTATATTTTGATGTGACATACTATATTGTTGAAAATGTGTTTACAGATATACGTTGATGCCAACACCGATATCAGTCTTCTTTCTTCTTTCAAGTAAGGATGTGTGTCCTTCGGCAGACACTTGTAAGAGTCCACCAAAGCAACTTGTGTTTGTCCTTCAGTAGGTCATTACAGTGTTTATAAATTAAAAATCTGGACGCTTAATGTATTTAATAGTTTGAAATTCGTGAATAAATGAATGCAATACAGGCGCACCGTTTCTTTTTATTACTTTCTCTACTACATGTAGTAAGTAGGGGAGGTATTGCATTCCAACCAAACAATTCTATATTGAAATTTCACCGGAAAAACATGTTTTGAGGCCCTCTGAATCCACGAAAAGTATTTTTAGACAAAAGCGCGCGCGCGCGTGTGTGTGTGTGTGTGGGGGGGGGGGGGTTTGGATGAGTCTGAACAGCGTAATTCAAAGACTAAAAGTCCGATAAATACCAAACTTAGTATTTGTGTTTCTAATCTTTCAAAGATTAGACACGAAGATTTTCAAGAAAATCCCCTCGCCCCAAACTATCCTTTACATGGAACATTTTTCGAAAATTTTGATTTTCTCAAAAATGGCTCAAACGATTTTGATTAAAATATCATATGTTTAAGATACTTTCATGGAAAAAGTGGTAAACCGTTAGAGAGCCAACATTTTACTACACACAAAATTTGTCATATGCATTGCTTTTGTCCATTGAACCATTTCCGAGATATTCCTTGTTATTTGTTTGAATTTTCCAAAAACATTTTTCTCAAATGGGAATTCGTTATTCGTTTTATGTCCTGGACATGCAAAGAGAACGGAATGCTTCACATAGCTACTAGCTCTTATTGACTATTGCTTAAAGCCTACCATATTCCCCCTGCACCTATAAGAAAATTAACAATACGATAGTTCCTGCAAATTTTTATATCGATTAACATGAAGTAGGTGGAGAATAAGTATATATATTTTAAGTTTGTAGACGGGCCAAAGAAATGCAGCTGGCGGGCCGTAGTTTGGCAAACCCTGTACTAGGAAGAGCAACTTTGGCGAAGATTTGCAGGTATATTGGGACTGTCTTGCACATCCGGACGTTACTTGAATCCTTCAACAGATAGTGCGAATACGTTAACACCGCACCCAGAAACCCGGTCAAAAATAAAATTTCTAAACAAACTAAAGCTACACAGCATAAGAGCAAATTCTTTTCACATGCACTTCAATAAATTTGCATCTGCTTTTAAACTGAAACGGCTTCATATTGATTGATCCAGATTCTGCGATAGTCTCATAGCGTAGTGAGATTTACAGAACAGTTTAGGTAAAGTCGGTGTGACATGCACATTCCTGCGGTTCTCGTTCAGAAAGTTGATAGCCCAGCATGAAGAAACTTGAAGCACCAGACAATGTACAACCCGCCAGTTTTCCTATATTTTCTGCGAATGGGGCTGCACGGCCTCTCCTTCTGAAGTAGCAACTGTGGCTGAGAAATTAGTTGTGCGTTAGTACGTGGTCTAATGAAGTTTTTCTCACAAACAACTTTCACGTGTAATTAAGACGGAGTAATAAGACGGAGCTGTTCACATTAGCGTCTTAGCCTTGAAGATAACATTTGGATCACCTTGTCCTTCAATTTCAAGTGTACTAAAAGATGTTCATGTGGCTCAACGTGTTTTGCGATTAATTTACTTTCGACTTGTTTATAATAAAGTTCGATTCCGCTTATTTCCCAAATATCCTCAATCGTTGGAATTGGCGTTTAACTATGCGGATTACTTCTAGATGCTTACACACAAAAATGTGTGCATACTATAATAAAACTGTAACCGTAAATTTTCTGGTAGTCATAGATGTTGGATGACAGTGTTTACCCCATCCTGAAACTAAAAATCCCGTTTTTAGATTTTTGTACGCTGTCCTAACCTTGCTGCCGTTCGCGGCCACGGAGTGCGCCTGGCTTCGAGCCCAAGTGTAGGATTAGCGCCACTTAGCATTGTGAGGAATACGAGAAGTTATAATCGCTCCAATCTTAGAACCCAACGATGCAAACACATGACATCATTTACCAGTCCGCGATACGCGGAAAACCAAAGCACGCTAAAACACACAGTACCACTTGGGACATATAGGAATAACTACTAGTCGGCCACGATATGAGTGCACTTGGAGGGCGCCATTGTTTTTGCTGATATGCCTAACGTTATCAAGTCGAGATCAGAGGGGAGTGTGTGGCAATGCGATAGGGGGGAATGTACAATTGCACATTGAAAACAGTACATTTGCAGGCCTCAGCCTTGCTAGTAAATGTAGCTCGGAACTGTGGATGTTTTCTTTACCTGACTGTCCTTATGACCCGCCCACCTGTTCCGTAAAGTTAACTGTTTATATCCTCTTCCCACCGAACGCACCCATATCGTGGCCGACTAGTATCTTTAGCGTTGTTTACTTGCGGCCAACGCATCCGCTATCCCTGTTGTGTATAACGAGTTAGGCTATTTGAATGTGAACACGAAACAGCGCCACCAAACCCACACTATTCCTAAATGTCCCGAGTACCTACTAACACGGATAGCGTTGGCCGCAAGTAAACAACCCTAAAGATGTATCCTGAGTTGTATCTTAAAAATGCGCCACTATATGTGGCTTTCCAAGAAGTTTGTTAATCAGTTTGCAACTTTTGTTTAATATAAATAGATAGCGTAGGGTATACAACGGAGGGGAACACCTCGCGGGAGATTTAATGCGGCTATCACCCCCCCCCCAGGAGGAAGGAATGAAGTGAAGCCCAGGAGGCCGCAAGCAGACATGCCAGAGAGGCGCAGAAGTCCATAACAGTTCCTAGCTAGAAGACCCGTCCCACTACTGGAGCTACTCGGAGAGGGCGATGAACGATCCGTCCAACCAAGCGTCCTCTAATTTCCACGGAAAATACTCTTTCCTTTGAGCAAGCATCCGCACCATCTGCCTAGCACCGTCACACGCCACGAAACCTAGAAGCACACCTGAAACATGAAGGAAACTGAATGAAAGGGAGATGAGGGAAAGGAAACCGTGGTAGATGAGAAGACGACCCCAGCATTTGCCTACCGACCAAGGAAAACCACGAAAACCCAAGGTCAGAGTGGGCGGTCGACGGGAATCGAACCCGGATCTCCTGAATGCGAGCCTACCGAGAAGCCATTTCGCTCAGTAAATTGGTAGTAAATAGTATGAATAGTAAAGCTAAAAAAGGTTGTGTACTCCGTTTAATTCTGTATGGTGTCGTTCACCTCTCTTCTGCATGCATAAGATGAGCAGTTTGTTCTTCACAGCTGATAACACGAGGATAACGTGGAGGGATACAAAATTATTTGTTTACATCAAGTCCTGTTCTAAGCTGGATCGACTACAGGATTAGTAGCGATCTCTCTAGTCACGAAAACAAACATTCCGGCTGGGGAACGCGTGACGCTGACCACATACCGGTTTGATGTTCGCCCACCTGTTTTGTGAATGTGTGGTCCTTTTGCCCGCCATGGATTTTCGTGCCACAGACTAATTGTATGTTAACTTTTCACTCAAGAACGACCTAACCAATTATGAGTCGGTACATATGGCATACCTTGCGATCCTACTTAAAAGAATAGCGATATTGTATATAGAAATCCATTGTCCAAAAGGGGGGGGGTTCTAATGGGGTGCGAGGTCAATCAGTGTGTCAATCGAGTTTTCCGAACAGTGTTGCACGTAAGGTATATAAGTATATGTTTCTCAAACGTTGTTTCCTAAATGTTGATAGAATGAATATTTAAGAAGTTATACCAGTACTTCTGTCAGTGTTATTCATTTACGTGCACCGGTTACCACGTGAAACATAGTTCAGTCTTAAAACAAGCAGGTTAGTTTGTTATGAAACCTCATATTTACGTTTTAATTTCTATTAACGTCCTGAAAAAAACAGTTTTAGTACCGGTTTTCAAAATACCAAGGCGTACGTTGCATAGAGTGGTGGGGGAGGAAGAGGAAAGAATGCTGGCGTAAATGCGGGTTTGGCTAGTACTTCCTGAAAATAGGATTGTAAAATGTATAAATTTTTGCTACGTTCACTTAACTTGGACACTCAGCGGGGAAAATAAAAGCTATGTTACATTCGCCTGTTTAAAAGTAGCTGAGGATTTAATGTTAGAAAGCATAAATGTCTGCAATACGTTCAGCGCTTAACATTACCCAGCTATACACACTTCCGGAACAGCGAAGGGCGAGAAGGAGGTTAGAGACCACTAGAGAGGCATCTGGGAATGAAATAAAGTTAAAGCACCTTGAACCGGGCGAAGATGACGTCATTGGTTCTAAAATCGATCTCGCCTCTTAAAGCCTTCCTAAATGCTTCACCTACCCAGCGAATTTTAATCATGAATGAATGCCTCTCTTGAGACATTCAAGTAGTTAAAATAAAAGATTTCGAGGATCCAAGTAAGTACAGAAGTCAATCCTTAATGCTTTATTTTACTGCAACTATGCAGATCCCTAAAAACAAGCAGCCTTCCTGGTTAGTCGAAGCTGAAACAGACGCTGCTATACCTACTATAGATGGAACGTATGCGTGTGCGTGTGCAAAATGTGTGTGTTCTTATGGAATTCAACAGATAAACTTTCAGGGATTTGAGGCGGGAACCCTTTCGGTTACCTCTGGCTGAAGTCTGCATCGGAAGGGCTGGCTGGCTGGCTCGCTCGGCGCGTCACTCTGGTTCGAAGCCCGCTGGTTTCATAGAAGAGCCCCTCCTCGACATGGCATCTGCTTCGGCTTCTAATCTCTGTCGAATTCGGGTGTTATCATAACAACAAAATAAAGGCTTGCCGGCTAGGTATACATCAGCGGAGAGACAAGAATATTTGCTTATAGGAATGATAAACGCCAAAGATGATCTCAATGCATGGACAGGAAGCTGGAAGAAGTGATAAAACAAACACACGTACTAGTTGAATCTAAGTTTTATTTTCCTTAAACACTTTATGAATCTAAAGCCCAATCATTTCCTTTGAACACTTCACCTCCCGCAGCTTATGTTCCTGTGAACTTTTCTTCACGATCGAGCACGGAATTTCACAGTTATTAATTCACGCGTATAATTCTGATTTACACGACACTGTTTCTTATTTACTGCGTGCGATAATACTCGGCACATTCGCGGTTTCAAACTAATTACGCCGGAATGTATACGTCGGCAGTTAAAGTATCCGCGGAATATTTTATTAACCTTTTGCGCGAACTTTTTCTCGCATAGCGGCATGGTTTCAACGTGCGTTACATGAAAAGACAGCACTGACAAGAAATACACAAGACTACCACACGCGTGAACCATAACTTGGTTCTAATTCCTGATTGGCTAAAATTTCGCGCCGTTGCCAGCGTCGGTTTATAATGACGAAATTAGGCTTCTCGTTGGCTTAGGTGCAATCACATGACTCTTTACATTACGTCACACGGGACTTTACCTATTTCCTTCAATATTTCGTCTACTACGCCACCTAATGTACCTTTCGAGCGCTAATAATAGAATAGAGAACTTTTCCCCCACGATAAAATACAAAAGGCTTGCGAGCTGGTGCTACTAGAAAATTACACCTATACGTCTAAAGGACATGTTTTCAAGACATCCTAAAGCAAAAGAACTAGGAACACTTTAACAGGGGCGAATATTACAAACATGTAAAATTAACAATTCTGGTTGTTCCTTTACAATAGCATATTATTTTATATACAGGATGAAACATTTAAGTTAAGACTGTACAATATCTCCAAAACTAAGCGTTGTAGAAAGAGATGTCTTGGATAAAAGTTGTTTGATATTTTGGGGGAAAGTAAAAGCCATTAGTCGTGTTTTATTTGGAGGACGCTGTAATGGTCATTTTAAGGCCAATTTAAATTGGCCCTAATTGTAGGTTTCCATTTAAAAAATTAAATTGAACCTAAAATGACCATTATAACGTCCTACAAACAAAAAAGACTAATGGTATTTACTTTCCCCCATAATATCAAGCAAAATTTTTAAAGACATTTCTTTCTACAACGCTTAGTTTTGGAGATATTGTACAGCCTCAACTTAAATGGTCCATCCTGTATATAAATGATCTTACAATAAAATACATATTATAAAATTATTTACATGGTGGTAAAATACGGTTTCAGGTTATAGAGGAGTGCTAGGCGAGCACATCGATATAGAACACTTAAGTCTTGGAGTTCAAGGTTGTTTGCAATAAATCAAAATCGGTAACGAGCCAATACGCCACTGATAAAATTTCCCTGAGCTGCTGCTATTCTTTATGCAGAGTCTTTTGGGATAGGGGAAGATAGAAAACCAGTTGTTTGTGCCCAGTTCGGCTACGTGTGGGGGCTCTTTGTGATAGCTGCTGCACCGGCCGCACGACGTTCTTAGCTCCCCCTTCCAATCCCATACGGCATTCGCCTGTTTGAAGGGAAAAAAAAGGTCAAAAGCTTGTATAGGTTTTAACTCGGCACCACCAGATTGACAGCCGTGCACGCTAATGACTGGACTGCTGCTGCTACCGATTGGAAATTTTGCTCAGGGGCTTCTTTTACATTAGGCTTGTTCTTTTAAGTGCCATAAATCTACCACATGGGACCACCAGCTTTACTTCCCTTTAGAAGGAAGCCATGCTAGGGGATTTTACGTCCGAGTCCTATGAAGGTGTTCCTATACCATCCCATTGATGTGCATAGCCTTAAGAACGCAAGGCTGGGAAGCAACAAATACAGGTCCAGAACGGTCACAAAAGATAGCTGACATACAGACTAAAACGCAGACAAACGCTATACATCAGGCCATAAAGCCCTTCTTTAGGCAAAGAGAAACGTAAACGTGCTTACCTTTATATATTATAATATGTGTTTTGCTATATAATTCACACTTTGACACCCACGATTTTTTTAAAAGTCCACCCTATACAACATGAACGGCAAACTTGAGGGTTAATTGAACGTTTTTCCCGAAAAACGAAAATTATTGCAGAATTTAGAAACTCGACCATTTAACCTGGGTGGTGCACAGCTCTTTAAGCTTGATATTCTCTGACAGAGGTTGCGGGTTTGACCCTTATGTGCGTTATATAAGGAAATTGGTTCGATTATTTTAAAATTAAAAAATTCAATTTGATTCTATTCCTTTGACAGTTAAACTGTTAATTCAATTGTATGTTCTGAGAGAAGCGTATACATAGCTTTTAAATGTCGTTGCACTATTTAAGGAACAGAAAAATACATTTTATATCCAATTTTGATGTGTTAAGTTTTCATCTCGGTGAATGGAAAAAAAAAACACTTGAATACACCTTTTCCACATATACGTTGCTACTTTTAAATCTTAAGTTTTAAAAATTGGTTCAACACGCAATTTCACATTCAGAATATTTTAGTAACAGAAACTTACCATGAATTTCTCAATGTAAATAAGCTCTTAACAGACAAGAGCATTTGTGATATTTTTTCTGCCTCAAAACCAGTGCACATGGAACATTTGTTTGGTGAATTTGATTTTTAAATGTAACAATACTTTAACTCAGTGCTAGGTGAATATAATTATTTTTTCACTTTATTGGCATGATGTCAACCTAACTTAGGGTATAGGGTAGGGACAACCAACTTACAAGCACGCCGTGTCTGTACTGTGCGCACGGTGCTGAAAGTCGCTGGCCTGTGCCGGCGAGAAATACGGATTTGAGTCGATCACTACTTCACGCAGTGGCGTCCGGTAATCTGTAGCTGCGTTACCACTGAAAATTAAAGATAGGATAGTAGAGAAGGAATATCACAGTGTGTTATGCATGGTTTAATATTCCTCTTGTGCTTGGTATTAAATTATAGACAAAACAACCCAATGCAAATCAATTATAGCAAGTCCTATATAACCAAATGATAGCAAATGCATGCAATGCCTTTTATTATAAGAACGAAACAGTATTTTGTTATGATGCAGTAATTTGTATCACAAATTATTTAAATGTAAAGAGTGATTATAGTATGAATATGCATTATTATGTGACATTGATTTGAGATGTTTGTTGATTGTAATTATTGTTGGGAAGTAAGTTTATACTGCCTTACTGAAACTGACAATAATAGCGTGCAATAATGCAGCGAGGGGGTGAGCTGTTTATCATTATTGGAAACGAGGAAGTTACGTAATGTTGGCGCGTTTTCCTTTAGAATCTTCTGGAACATTTCCCTAGAGCATATGTATTCATAATTTTCATTGGATATAAAAATAGACGCTAATGTTGGCGCGTTTTATTAGCCAATTGCAGCTCAGTTATAATCTTTAGGCATATCGGGGTGTATGAGTATAAAAGAGCTAGGTTAGAGGTAGAGTCCGTCAGTTCATCAAAATTCTTTGTACACTACACGCCTTCAGTCCGTTAGTTCGTCGAAAATATTTGTATGATACACGTCGCCTTCAGTCCAGCAGAAATATTACACGTCGGCTATCGATTCGCAAGTTACGCGTATAAGAGTTATGAAAAATCTCAAGTATGGTAAAGTTAATTATACAAAAGGTTGAAGTACGTGAATTAAAAGTGATCAGTAAGAAGTTGTTATAACAGTTTCAGTTTGGCGAGTGTCTAGATCAATGTGTAAATGTGATAGTGACTGTGTTCGACAATAAAAGTGTAAAACAAATTCCTTCATCAGTGTTATCTTTGGATAAAAGATTCCTTTCCGTTTACACAACCTGTATAAAGAGAAGTGCTCGACCCAAAAAGATCATAGCTAGCCGGAGGACAGTGAAACAAAATTAAATAAAATAAAAGTAGCATTCTTTCAAACAAAAACTAATACTGCCGCAAATTGCTAACACCAGATGGAGCTACAAACCTAACAAAGAATCACGTCACAAAATGGCTTCACCACGTTGAGTAAACACATACACAAATAACATAAATTTACCATCGCAAATTGGCTCCCAAACGTGGGGCTCAACAAATTAAATATAAATATTACAAGTATACCACCGCATTTAGTGGAAATTAGCAGAATTTGATTCTGGAAAAGTTCACGAATATAAAATTTACAGAATAAAACTTAATATACAGTGACAATATTACAAAAAGGACTTCAAATTAAACGAATATAATATCTGTGTAGTGAATATATGTTTCAAGTAAGAATTTGGCACATTCAGTTCTCGGTAGACACTCTTGCTTTCTGACACCTTTTGGTTTCCAAAATATTCGCCACATTTGGGGACAGTGAAACACAACTCTGAATCTTTAATGCACACCAAGTTATGATCACTAATGTTGGCTCTCTGAGGGTCTTAATTGCGTTTCATAGTTGAAATCAAGGCTTCACTTACATAGGTCGAACCAAACATTGCAATCATAGATGGCGCACGCATCTGTACTGACCAACACAGCTGCGGGGGACGGACCGATCTCTCCCACTGCGCAACACGCACTGAGGCAGCACAGTGCCGTATTCAAGCACATGCACCGCGGCAAGCTGGTTGGTTGTGGCTGGTATAATGTATACAATGGGGGGGGAGCACCTCGCGCACTGCTACCTCTGTGAGATTTATGCGGCTACCACCGCCCAGGAGGAAGGGATAAAGTGAAGGAACCACAGGAAGCCACGGGTCGCAGGAAAACAGGCCATAGAGACGCGCGGAAGTCCTTTAAGATTTCCTAGTCCGAAGACTTGTCCCATTGCTGGAGCTGCGGAGAGAAGGCGATGAACTATCCCTTCAACCAAGCAGCGCTCTAGTGCCACGGGGAATGTTCTTTCCTTGGAGCAAGCACCCGTGCCATCTGTCCGACACTATCATACATAGCTGAAAGATGAGAAGAAAACGGAAACAAAGGGAGGTGAGGGGAAAGAGAATGATGGTAGTTGAGAAACCACCCCAGCATTCGCCTACCGACCAGCGAAAACTACGAAAAATCAAAGATCAGAGTGGGAGGTCGGCGAGAATCAAATCCGGGACCTCCCGAAAGCGAATCTCGCACGTTGCCGCGTAGCCATGTCGTTTCGTGACTTAAATTAGCAATTAAAATGTCAGATAAATTTGAATGGTTTCTAAGATTTGCGGGGACGAGATGGTGATTTATAAATGTTCAGATGAGACGAAGATTAAAAAATCGGAGTCCTTTCAGGGCAAAGAAAACCTCACAAAAGCCTAAATCCAGACAGTTTTTCTGAATCCGGGATTCGAATTTACATCCTCTGATTTAATAGAGAAATGCTGTCCATTACACCACCGAGGTGGACATAAAATTGTATCTACATTTTTGCTTTCTCTACCACGTACATAGTGGGTAGAGGAGGTATCCCATTCCGCCCAAACATTCGATATCGAAATTTCATCAGAAATACCGGTTTTGAGGCCCCTGAATCCAAAAGACATTTTTGGAGAGAGAGAGAGAGAGAGAGAGAGAGAGAGAGAGAGAAAGAGAGAACAGCTTAACTCAAAAACGAAATGTCGAATAAATACCAAATTACCAAACTTGGTATTTAAGTTCAGCATCTTCCAAGGATGGACACGAAGATTTTCAAGAAAATCCCCCACCCCACAATACCCTTTACATGAGCATTTTCCAAATTTTTTATTTTCTGAAAAATGACTAACAATTTTGATTAAAATATTATATATTAAAGGTATGTGCATGCTAAAATGTACCTCTTGAATTTTCTGGGAATAGCTTGGGAAGTCCTCTTCATTCGGAAGGTAATCGACATAATCTTGTATAACTGTTAAACGTTAAACGATAGACGAAAACGTACTACAGAAAAAAATGTAAATCTCTTTAAAACCACAATTTATTTCAAATAACTTATTTATTTTTGCATTAGCCATTTCCACGTTATCTGTTATTGATGATTCGAATTGTTCAATACTCATTCTTTTCAAGTCCTGTCGATTTTCAGCTGTTTCTCGCGATGTCGTGGAAAGAGCATGGAATTTTAAGACCAGCGTATAGAGTCCAGCACTAAAACATTTGACTATCGCTATTCGCTTTGCATCTATAACGAAATCTGTAATGTAGCTATTTCTGCAAAGATTTATCTCTTAAAATGCAGTAGATAGGAAAATAAGCCTTCGTAAGAATGTGTATACCCACTAGTAAGCGATACAGGACGGAGAAAGCCGTGTGAATGTAAGGCTTTGTATTTTTTTAAATATACAGTCCAAGTTTATGGTTAAACACAACGCCCCCTTGTTGGTGGATTTGTGGGATGTCTTAAAGAGCTGTGGGGAAAAAACTCCGACAACGCTGACATCACCTTGCCGGTTACAACTTACAATGTCGTTATGCCTTTTATTGGAGGAACATAAAGATGTCGATCCTTACTGACGATAGTGCTTCCCAAGTGCAGACCCGGAATCGATTCCTATTTCTATCAAGTTGCCCATCTGAAAATGTGTTTCCCTCGGCTTTGTAATATCCTGAAAATATGAACGCCCAGAAACACTGTTTATCTACTGACGCTAATCAACTATTTTATCTGCCGCGTTAAAAATATCGGATCGGTCATCAAACGCTAATTCTGTTTTATTTATATCGGCAGGCGTTACTAATCAGTCCCTTCAAGTCGTCCCCCGTGGTGTAGTGGTTACCATGCTAGCCTCTAGTTCCCGAGGTCGCGGGTTAAAACCCGGCGGTCTTGTAGATTTACTGCACGTAATAGAACTTGAAGCCTGATAAAGAGGCCTCTGAGCAAAATTACCGGTCTTTCACGCCCAATATAGAATGGGACGCTAAGGACCACAGCAGTTAAAGAGCGTCCATAAATAAAGCTCGATTCAATTCACTCCCTTCAACTTATTGTCAGGACCCGCGGGTTCTGATGACATGTCTTAATTGTTGCTTCTAGGCATTCTTAGCGTGTACGTAAATCCTTATCGTGGATCCCAGATTATGAAAATCCGTATTTATTAATAATTTTTTGTTTATTTTATGCCGTTTTCTGTTTAAGGGCATTTCTCGACTTTAAGCCATTATTGTGTCATTTTCTTGCGTCTTTAGTCATTTTCTTACAGTTACATTGAGTGCATAAAAAGTTTTATATTACTGACACTCTATATAAGGATAACTTTTCAAATATAAGAAGTTTCACTATTTAGCTGAGAAATAAAAGTAACTTTGTACATCTTTACTCGCATTCTTGGTGAAAAAATCAAATTCCTATTTAATGTTTAGACTGGAAAGGGTTACTTGCGAGTAGAGGGGTGGCTATTATCAGGGGAGCAGGTATAATTAGTTGCGAAGTCCCAAACTAGGAATGAGATAGGTCAGTTTTCCCTTTTTCGCGTTAATTAGTACGTAGTCAGGTTGCTATTGTCCTTATCCTTATGTCGCGTTATCGGCTGTGAAGTCTCCTTCATTAGATATAAATTTTGTATAATCTAAGTACTCGAGAGTTAATGCTGGAGTTTTATAATACCTGCTTCAAAAACAATTTTCTTTTCAGA
This sequence comes from Deroplatys truncata, assembly GCA_030765065.1. Taxonomy (NCBI): domain Eukaryota; kingdom Metazoa; phylum Arthropoda; class Insecta; order Mantodea; family Mantidae; genus Deroplatys; species Deroplatys truncata. Next base: position 105,914,318 of record CM060990.1, on the reverse strand, counting down.
TTTTTCAAACAATAATATGGAACAAATATATATTTGTTTAATTACTATCTAATTTCTCATTTACACCTTTTTCTGCTTGTATGTCATTGTCATTTTTTATTTTCTGTGCCACGTACGTAGTAGATAGCGAAGGCGTTGCATTCCACCCAGAAACTCGATATTGAAATTTTAACGTAAATACTTGTTTTGAAGCCGCTGAATCCCAAAATAAAAATTTTTAAATGGGTGTGTGTTAGAGAGAGAGAGAGAGAGAGAACAGCATAACTCAAACGTAAAGTCAGATAAGACAAATACCAAGCTTGGTATTTAGGTTCAGTACCTTCCTAAGATGCGATACGAAGATTTTCAAGAACCCCCCCACCCCAAACTACCGTTTACATGGAAGAATTTTTTTAAAAAAAATTATTTTCTAAAAAATGGTTCTAGATTTTGATTAAATAGCATACATTAAAGCTATTTACATGTCAAATAAAATGTATATCTAGAATTTTCTGCGAATAGACTGAAGTCCTGTATATTGCGAAGGAATTTTGTATAATCTTGTTTAACTGCTAGACGTTGAGCAATAGACGAAAACGTACTACACAAAAAAATGTAGATCTCTTTAAAGCACACAATTTACTTCAAATACCATTTTTGTGGCATAAGCCATTTCCAAGGTGTCTGTTATTAAATGGTTAGAATTGTTCAATACTTTGTCATCCTATTCAAGTCCTGTCGATTTTCAGTTTCTCGCATACTTTGGGTGGAAACAGTATGAAATTTTAAGGCCAACATGTAGCGTTCAGTCTTAAAACACTTGACTGTCGCTGTTGCCTTTGCAAAAATAGCTACATTTACACATTTCGTTATACATACAAAGGTTTATCTCGATTATAATGAAGTAGATAGAAAATAAGCTTTCGTAAAAATACTTTGCATACCCACCAATAAACCATAGAGGTAGAGAAAGTCATGTGGATGTAACACAGATTGTTTTATAAATATGTTATTTGTTTTTTATTTTTGTCATTTTATACGCACTTTCTCAAACATTTTTCGTCGGAATCCGGACCCTGGTTATAATGTTAATTCATTGATTGTTCTCCTGAGCATCTGGTTTCTGCCAGAAGTATATTTACGTGTCATCGCACGTCATGGTATCATCTTGAGGGGAGTGGCACACTGCAATATTGAGCTGTATGATGCCCAATGGATTAAAAAGCACGCAGGGCTCGGATGTGTAACTAGCGCTTTGTGATAGGCGTCGGTGGAGAGGGCACGGCTAAAGGAAAAAACATTCGATATTTTTAGCACCCACTCATTCAAACCAGGAGTGCTACGTCAATAACGTATACCGTTCGCTGCGCGGAATTATTCCATGCCAGTGGCACCATCAAGAACTGATTTTTTACGACGACGCTGTATATTTTTGGATACCCTGGTATGGCCATTCTGCCCTCCCGCCGTATATACGATTTGTGCCGAAAATATACCATGCAGCTGGAGGAATGAACTGGAAATTCTCCCACTGAGTTTAGGGCAAAAAACGCACATGACAGCCGGGCAAATTAAATGCTGCATTATGCGTGTTAAAAATAACCCGTCTTTGTAGAAAGACGAAAGTTTGCTTAATATTGTGAAAATGAGCAGCAAGCGCGAAAGTGGAAAAAATTCGGACAATAGTAATTTTAATTATCAGTACTTGCATCATCACTGGTACACGCAAGCCTGTTTCCACAGGAAACAGCATAGTTCCGATTTCATTCCGAACTTAAGCGAAGCAAGCTTAACCTTTTACGTATGCTTTAATTTGTGTTAATACACCCAGAAAAACCAGCTTCTTGCAGTCTTCAAAACATTACATGCCATATAATTTCCACAGACAGGAGGGAATACTGCGAGGGTGAGATGAAGATGTAGAGAGAGAGAGAGAGAGAGAGAGGGAGCGGGAGGGAGGGGGAGGGGATCTTGGCCTTTAACGCAATAACGCGAGCAGAGCTGCGGGTTCTGCTAATTTATATATTATAATAAAACTACAAAAACATGTTTCTGTAGGTTTAGTTTCTGTATGAATTACCTATTCTTACTAACGTGTATTATGGTCCATCCTGAAGCCAGAAACAGCAGGGGGAGGGGGGGAGAGAGAGAGGGGCTTTTCATGCAACAATGGCTGAGCGGATTGTTACGAAACTTTGCCCAAAGGGGTATCTTAACAGTGGGCGCCAAATCATAAAATCGTGTAAAGTTTGTTAAAAAAAATTGCTACAACACAAAAATTTGCCATCATAATGTTTCTAAAGGGTTTTGCTGCTTATAAAATATAGATAGGATAAATATTTAAGAAGTTAAAATTTTTCGTTATTAATATTTGTGTACGTAAATCAAATATAGTAGAACCCCCCGGAAAACCGAATTAATTGGGGCTATGTTCTGTTCGGATTATCCGAAAACGGTATGTACAGTACAGTATACAATTAAAATATTAAGCTAGGTTTTGTCTTGCGGTTTTCCATACACATACAGAATAGACCTACAATACTGTGTAAAATTGCTTACAGTGCAGTATTTGTCATTTCCATTTTAAGCTTAACTTCTATTTCAGCTGCTGTATACTGTACTAGAATGTAATTAACAACATAGACCTGTTGTACATCATTTGGTTTCTAGTGCGCTAAATACTGGTTTGAGAATCATTTTTAAGTGCAGTACTGTGATTAATACTTTCGTTACATTGCAAGCGAAAATTTAATTTTTTCCCTCTATCGATAATTCTGTAAGGGTTATCCAGAATTTCGGGTATGCAAGGCTCAGTTATCCGGGATTCTACTGTACAATGGGAAACAGTATAGTTTCGATCGTATTGCAAGCATAAGGAAGAGGCACACGTAGCATACGTTAAACCTTTTACTTAACCGTTATTAACACCCCAGAAAAAGTAGCTGTGTTGCCGGTTTTCAAAAATCACATGGCATTTAAGTTGCACAGGGCGATGAAGGGGCATAGAGGTAGAAAGAGGAAGATGTTGCAGGAAAAGAGGGAAATGTAGGGAGAGGGAGAAGCGGAGAAAGGAGGATATTCTGATAATTTAGCGCGAATGGAGCTGCAGATTCTGCCAGTTAATATAATGAATAAATACACATGGTCCTGTAAGGCACTTCGTACATGCAGTCAATACAGCTTGTCATGGTGCCATTTAAACACTCCTCACAAACAAGTTTTGCTTTTCCTACGGGGACAAGTTCCTAGGTCAGTGATTGCGAACCTTTTGCTACTGTGACAACCTAGGTCAGATGTATTACAAACGGTCTGGCTTGTCATCTTTTGTTTACCTTCAGACAATCCTGATGAAACGTAATTTGTCTTTCAGTTTATGAATTTAATTTGCTATTCAGTCAGATTGCATCTCGTATAAATTACATTAGAGTGCTTGTTCTCCGATAATATTTTGCCAACAGGGCAGTGACAAAAAACTCGGTGCTTTATTTGGTGCATTTTGCTTTGAGTTAGCAAAACTTCTAAGAATAGTAAGACCATAAAATTAATGCCAACACACTTGTTTAATCATGTTAGAAACTAAACAACGAAGTAACATTACTAGGGTGCGTTGCAAAATAAGACCAACTGAGGAAACTCGTGTATAGAGAAAAACTAAAATCAAATATTTTTATTTACGCACATAAAATTATATAACTTTTATGGTGTGATTAGTTACAAACAAAAGCATTCCTTTCACACATTGGTGAATAAAATAACAATTCTGTTGCAAAATGACAAGACCACTAGACTTAAATATCCTATAAATTAACTCTTTCAGAACTAAATGAAACACACGAGTTTCTGCTCTCTACAAGTTTCTGTAACACTGACATTTCAAGTTCATTCCCTGCAGATATTACAGAGGTCTTTAATTCCAATTTCACATTGGCATATTTCTTTCCATCACGATAAACTGATCTGTATAAGATTCCCAATACGTTCTCCATAGGGCTTAGGTCAGAAGAAATGGCGGGCCATTCCATAACACTTAAACACCTTTGCAACGAAACCAATTCCTTGTGGATTCTTGCACTGTTCTGCTGAAATATTCAATCAACTGTTCCAATCCTCTGTGCAACTGATAAAAGGCGCTTTTCAAGCAATGTCTGATAGTGTATGGTTTAAATGCGACCTGCAGGGAATCCAAGAGTGCTTTCCCTCCGTATCCGAATCCACCCCATACCATTGGAGACTTTCCCCCTTGCTGCCTCGTTGAAAACACTTCCTCTTCTTTTCTGAGGTCATGCCAGCAGTTTCCCAGTCATCAGGGCCGTCCAAGTTGAATTTCTTTTCATCACTGAAGACGTATTACACGCTTCCATTCTTCCTTCCAGGTGACATTTCCCTTAGCCCAGTCAACAAGTTCCTGTTTATGGCGGACTGTCAAACGGGGTTGCGTTTTCCGTTCCGTGTATTTCAACGTTTGTCTGACTAGCCCGTACAACATCGATTTGTGAACATTGACGGTGTGGTCACGATCAAATTGTCCCGGCGATGAGTCGCCAGCACTGAGTCTTCTGATTACTTGCCTCTTCTGTCGAGGCTAAGTTTTGAAGTCTTCCAGACAACCTTTTTGTTCCATAATTATTCCCTCGCTTCAGGAAGTTATTTATCACGTATGGTGACCTGCCAAGCTTCTTGCTATTTCCCAAGACGTATATCCTCCTTTTTAGGGCTTTAATTTAACCTTGCTCGAAGCTGAACAATCCTGCCTTCCTACTCATACTTACTTCAACAGTCACCGTGCACTCTTCACAAACACAACTCGCATGAAGCTACTCTTTCCGTAGCTGCAGCATAGCGTATGAGTACGAAGGTCACGGAATATTCAGCCTGGTTTATCATTTTGCAACAACAGGACTATTTTCGGTCTTCCAACCTGTGTACAATGAATGCGTTTGTTTGTAACTGACCCTACGATGCAGGTAATATAATTTTATGTACATAAGTACAAATATATTTGATTTTAGTTTTTCTCTATACATGACGAGTTTCATCAGTTGGTTTTATTTTGCAACTCACCTTAGTCACTTGAGGTGAAATATGTTGCCGAGTTTTAACACCATCGTTATTTGCATAACTCTTAAAGAAAGGTTTTGGGCGTTCTTTTCGTTGGAATGATAGAATCGGGCTGAAAAATTAAATGTCTGACATTTGAACCACGGATCTTTTGGCTTTCCGTCCCGCTGCTCTAACCAGTGAGCTACCATGACAACATACCGGCACTACATTAAATTCTCAAACTGACTCACATTTTTTCCGGTATACTAAAGGCACTATAATAGTTATTTACCTAGCTCTACAGGAAAAAGAGCTTTTCTTTTTTCAGGAGAGTAAGATGTTTACGGCCGAACGAAGTGGAGGTCGAAACGAGTCCGAAAAAAAAACTTGCCTGCAGTTAGGTACAATATTTTATTTCATACTATGTCGAAATTCTTTAATATTGGTTAAATCTTGCACTGCATATTATGTTGGACATGGACGCATTCATGTGCTCATTGCAGGATCAAAGTATTCATATGTTGGTGTTGGAGTACGGAAAGCGACTGAACGGAAAAGTTCATTTTGACGTGCTGGTTTGGAAACGAAAAAACGAGAAATCCCAGATAGTATGAAACAAAATTCATTTTGAGAATACGTACCCCAAAGGCGACTTGCAATCTCGTAAGTGCTATAAGTCCCGGGCTTCATTGCTAATCACTATTAGGTCAATCTATGACAATTATTCTTTCACACATGCTTAAAGTGATGGTCATGCCCAAGTTGTCCAAAAGATTTTCATTAATTTGGGGAAGGATTGAGCCTATCCTAGTTGACTGCCGCTCGTCCACTGATCTTGAAATTTCGACGACTACTCGATTTTTCGTCACCGAAACATGTAAGCAAACTTCCCAGTAAAGTGTTTAATTACGCACTAAGTATACATAAAATGTTAGCTATCTTTACCACAGCAAACCCGCAATGTTAATCACCTGAAGATATACACGTGTGCAGAATGATGATGCATCATTCATTGTTCCAAGAGATTATAGCAGGAGCGCAGGGTCCATAGTGTGGGCGGGCTCATGTCGTTTGTAGGCCCATGAAATATAGACCGCAAATATGATTTTTATCTTATTCAGAATAAATGCTGTCACAATCGGTCTAAATAAATGCTGAATAGTAATTTTGTAATTCAGATCTCTCCCTGTGCGCGCTGTCGTATCGCCCAGTGTATTGTCAGCACACGGGGCCTATATCCCATCACCGTCATACAAGGGTGGCTGATTAGTGAATTACTGTCCCATTATTTAGAATGTTTTAATTCCATTGATATACTTAACGTATAATAACAGACTTGCTTACTTTTATTGACTTATATACATTTAATGAGAAGCGAACATGAAAAAAAAAGTCTATTAAAAAGAGAGTCCTGTTTTATCACTTACAGGAAGCCCGTTTACATTTTGGTTACGCAATTGGATTAAGACGCATAGAACAGCGTGAACAGAATATGGCGGTGGTACCTTATCCATATTTTCAAATATTAAGCAGAACCAGTGGCGGCTCGTAGCGTAGAAAACGGGTGAAAAATGATGTATGTAAAAAGAAAAGTTATTAAAAAATTAAAATAAAAAATAAAATAGTGCCCACTAAAATGCAATAACTATTAATATTACTCAATCTACAAAAAGTAGATTTTCAATCGTCCTGTCCTTTAAGGAAGCAAAGTTACCTATTATTTGAAGGTATACAATAGCGGATAAGCAACAAAATTCAGAAAACCTAAAATCTTTAAATTTTATAGTATAAGACTTCCAGAGCTTTTAATTTGTTTATGAAAATTTGCAATGAATGAATTGGCCGCCTAGTAATTAAAAGGTCTTACCTGTCCACATCATTCCTCGTATTAAACGAATTTCTAACTAAATACGCTCAACGTAATATATTGGAAATAAACAACCAATCAAAAAGAGGCACAATTTAATTTTATTCAGTATTCGCACGCCCGCACTACTTGCTGACTACTCGTAAGTACATACGACATAGTATTTTATTTTGTTGAAAACATTAAAATACAAAAGTTGTTTCATATTCAGTGTTCACACGCTCACACCTACTCACTGACTGACTCTAAAGCTCTTGTGTAACAATCTACCAGCTGCTACCTGAGGGTACAAAAGAAATACTTCAGTGTCAAAACAGGAGTTCTTCACTTCCATAGCTAGACAAGCAATAATGACGTCGCGTTACCATGGCAACCTTCCCAAAATGAGAAATACTGAACCCGAAGTGCCGAAATATTTCTCTTGCTGTAGGGTTGAGCTGTTGTGGCATCCCCTCCCCTCAGGAGAGACAGGTCCCTGGCTTGCCTTCGAAGTCGGTATACAACTTCAACGTCTACATACCTGGACTAAACATTTCACAACTATTGGCAAGTTTCATTGTATTAAATACTGCATTTGAAGAAAATTAAGAAATGGTGTAAGCAGAAAATTTTAGATGAGAAGTTCTTACCTGCTTCACTTGGCCGGACGCTCTGATCAGGACAGGAATAACCCTAATTAAAGAAATTCCTGCTTCCATCCACGCGACCTCTGGATTTAGAGGCTAGCGTGCTAGACACTAGACCGCAAACAATATAAGCACACTTAACTCAAATGAAAGAGCTAAAGAAAACATGTTTTAAATATTACGTTTAAAGTAAAAAAGCAAACGGGTGCATAGTCTGTAACAATCGGATACAGAAAATATAAATCGTTGAGCTTGCCTAAGCATTGAGAACTCGGAACATCAAAATTGATATATTTAGGTAGCAAAGGGAAACACAACAAAATAAAGTAAATGACTTAATACGACGGAACAAACCCATACTATCTTATTTTCGTGTTCAGCAAATGAATAAAAAGGATGTGCATTATTGGCAACGTTGTTATAGCGCATGATACCAGCAGCTGTCTGTGGGGAGGGGTGTGGCGATCTGAAACATTTTAACTCCAACATTAATTACGAACTATACAAAAATAAAATTATTGTACTAAATGAGGAACTTAAGAAAGTTGATATAAAAAAAACTGTAGAACTGCTGTCCTATCAACTAACATATCTCTAAGGCTTGTGTTATTAAGTTTCAAGTTTGAATTATGCCACCAAAGAGTGTGAAACTCGATTTTCATACGTTTGTATGCACAGAAGTATAGTTTACATTTTATTCGTATTTTTTTTTCTTTTACCTTAGTAGAAATGTGTTATAGGGATAACAAGCTTACTTATAGAGAGGAATCTAATGTTTATCGGTTTCATCATATATTTTTAGTAAAATGTTATTCCAAAAAGAGCCTTAAAATACTGTGAAGAGATTAAAAGTGGAAAAATCTCGTATGGGCAAAGAACACGGCATAGGATGGATGCAGTCAGTGCATCTCGAAATATCGTAAATGAAGAACAGTCGCTACAAGTCTTGTTGGAATATTCGCGATATGCTAGTTGCTATCTTGTCTCTGATGTTCCCACATGACCTGGAATCCAACAAAGGATCACATAACATCCTGCTCTGCTGGACAGAATGGCTCTTACTTGTAAAGGAAATGAATTAATGATGGTGCAATTAAGTCTGTAATTCTCTACCATTTTAGAACGACGAAACTCCAACGGACAAGAATAACTCACTTTCAACAAGGGATAGAACTCGGGTCCGCTGTTCAGTAAATAGACCTTTAGTGTATGTTGGGTGTACTTCAAGGGGCAAGGGGCCGGGAGAGTGTATTGCGAGCACTTACAGGCTGGTGCCTCTGTACAGGAAGGGCTATAAATGTGGGTTTAGGTATGTTAGACAGGGCTACGCTGTAATCCTAAACTCGCGAATAGTTTCATAACTATGTTTCGAGCAGAGAGTTCTCATAATTTGCAACAAGAAATAAAATTGCTTAATCCAACTGGCAGTTTTTTAAAAAAGCTAGGAAATTCCTTCCTTAACAGAAGTTTAAGTCAGGTTGTTATTAAGGAGTTTACGAATGGTTTTCGAAGTGAAATCTAATTAAAATGAGCTTCACCGAAAAGCTAATTCACCTTTCACTTTCTACAATCTTATTAATTTTCAGTCTTCTAATTCTTATTCAATACATCAAAGTATGTTACATTTTATATATTTCACACCATATTTATGGTATTGTTTTGCTAATAAACTGAAATTGTGCCTAATTTGTAGATTTGCGGTTAAACTACGAGCGCTTGTCTCGTGTAATTATACCTACAAGAAAGGTGACATCGCGAATAGTATTTGCAAAGACTGTTTATTGAACAGAATTCCATAAACTGGACTAACACTTTCCCTGTATTAGCTGTCTGCTTAAGTTTCATCTCCAATTTCATACATAGAAACACCTTCAGTTCATTTTATATCGGCAAATACAAACAAGCGAAAATCGGGTGCGACAGGAACAGATTCAGACGGTTGCGCGCCAGGTGCGGTAATGTAAATCTAATAGAGTATACAAGGAGAGACTGCCGTGTTTCGGCCGAAATTGAAGGCAATATACTCCATCCAGCTCAAGAAAAGGTGTAAAGAAATGCACGTGCCACCGCCGCAGCATACCTTTCAAGCGAATGAAAATAGTTCATTGCTGCACTGCATATATTATCACCCATATTGTACTTAAAATGAATGCCAGTATTTTAATAGAAGTTTCATTTAAACATAACTCAAATAACTAGCTTCCACTTATGGCCTGGGAGACATCGGTATTCTTGCGTTTATTGGAGAGGAGCAACGGTCGTGCTAATCGGTATTACGTTGTGATCCTGGCGGTGTGTATAGCAGGTCAGGGTGTAATTAAATCTAAAACTGGCAAAGCCCTTAGAAGTAATGCAAAACGACTGTTTCGAATGTGTTCGGCCTTTTGTTTGAGCGTTATGACACCCTTGCTGCAAACGATGTAATTAAATTAACATTGGAAGCAACTGGTGTGTCTGTGAATGCTATGTAACAAAGTTGTACAGAGTGAGCAAAAGACTCCGCGTTTTTCCTGTCCGCGTCCTCGGCGCTCGTTGCCGTCTGCCGCTATCATAGAAAGGCGCGGATGAAACCATACAACATTTTTAAAACTACTTTTAAAGGCTTTGCTTACCAACTTTACAAAAGGAGATGCTGAAACTGGCCACCGTCGTCCATATATTTTTGGCACCTCTTTAGGAAACTATCCAACACCCGCCGTAGTTCACGTTGAGAAATTTCCTGGCGGATATTTTGTTTTAATTCTTCCAGGGTGTGTGGATTTGTCTTGTACACCTTATGTGTTAAGTTACTCCGGAGGGGTATTTTATGAACAGTATTACCGGCTGCGCGGTTTTTTTCCACTGGGCGTGTGGAAATATGATAAAAACATTATAACGCACTGCTGCTTATAAACAAAGTCACGCTGTTGAGATTTTGCTGTGCAGTGTGAAGTGCAGTTTTGAGTTGACGGTGATGTGATGTAGTTCAGTTATTACGAGTTATTTATTATTTTGTCCTGTACTTAGTCACAAAGTATATTATGGCTCAGTATATGTTTTCTACTGCACACCGTGTATTTATTTATGATTCGTATGTGTTAACTAGGTCAACTTGCCAAGTGAAAGTACGATCTGCAGAAAGATTTCCAGGTGTAAAAGTTCCAGGCCGTACAACAATCCATGAACTTTACAGTAAATTTCAGGCCACAGGAAGTGTTCAGGCTAAGAAATCTAAAAGACTGCGTTCGGTTCTTACTGAAGAAACAGACGACATCGGTTATCGTTTGGAAAATTCCCCCCAAAAATTCCATAATGGATAGTTTCCTAAAGAGGTACCAAAAATGTACGGACGACGTGGCCAGTTTCAGCATTTCCTTTCATAAAGTTGGCAAATAAAGCCTTTAAAAGTAGTTTTAAAAATGTTGTATGTTTTCTTCCGCGCCTTTCTATGATAGCAGCAGACGGCAACGGGCGCCGAGGACGCGGGCAGGAAAAACACCGCAGGCGGTTCGGAGTCTCTTAGCTCACCTGTAGTAAGCTGTTTATAAACCTGGATGACGATTCGAGTGATATCACTTATTATTCCCAGCTCGGTGTCACGGTATTACCTCAGGACTCCCATTAACTTGCAAGTTTTTTTACTGATAAAAGATATTTCATAACATTTTTCACACATTTTTGAATTAGTACATATAGTTTAAACAAGTATAGACGTAGGCATTTTTTAATACTCAGTGCTGGTGCAGGGAAAAATAACACGTGGTTAAGATAACATTGTGAGGTAACGATGGCAAATTATTGAACTCCCGAAAGTAAACAACTCAGCAGATGTTGAGGGCAAGGAGAGGAAGCTCCACCATGCGTCCATGAGAAGTCAAGTGCGAGTGATACTACGTGCGTTATTTGTTAGGAACCATTCTCGGACCGGAAGGATTGTACACTCGCTTGCAACCTTCTCAGGGGGCATCTATTTAAGTATAATTAATTTATACAATAACAATAAAAAAATTAAAAAACCCTGAATAAATTATGTACCCAACACTGAAGTACTTGCAATGGGCAGGTCGCCGCTAAGTTTGTCATCTCGATGGAGATTCCTTGTTAGGTATGTTTGGGAAACAATCTGAGTCAATTGGGGAATTCAATGTTGTCACAGTAGCTCAATGGTTAGAGCAACCGCACGGAGAGCGGGAGAACCGTGTTCAAATCCCGGCTGAGGCGTTGAATTTTTCAGTTGGCTCTACATTAAATACTTCCCTTACTTGCTATACGTAGTAGAGAAAGTAAAAATTGTAGCGGTAAAAGTCGATGTGTGTCATTTCAATATCACCATTACCCACGATCATGAGATGAGTTACCCCAAGGCAAACGACAAATGACACACAATGTTCGACTACGCAGCTATTTTCTGCAAATACTTTGTCCTCTTTATCTTACGGAATCTTCCATATCTGGGAAATTATAAGAGATGGAAGAAACTTGCTGCAGGAAAGACGTAGATCTAGAAAACATTATAATTGACGTGGAAATGAAAACGTCTGTAAGATTATGCATCTACGGCATATTCGCTAAGTACTAAGTCAGTCTCTTGTTTTTTGGGACCTGTTTTTGTTCAGTATCAAGGTCAGCATATATAGCTATCTACTTTTTACTTTCTCTAACATCCTACCTAGCAAACAGAAGTATTGCTTTCAAACCACCCAAACATTGAATACCGAGATTGTTTTGAGGCCCCCTGAATAAAACACACATTTTGAGAGAGAGAGAGAGAGAGAGAGAGAGAGCATAAATCAAACGAAATGTTGAATAAATACAAAACTGAGTATTTAAGTTCAGTATTATTTTCCGCAGATGCTATACGAACTAAAAGTAATCCCATCCCAAACCACCCTTTCCATGGACAATCTTTCATTATTTTTGATTTACGCAGAAATGGCTGTAACAACTTTGATTAACATAGCACATGTTTATGATATTTACATGGCAAATAAAATGCATGAGTATCTTGAATTTTCTGGGGATAGCTGCGAAGTCCACTTCATTCGGGAGGAATTTTGTATAATTTGCAAACCATAAGAGAGAAAAACACAATTTAAAATCTCTTCTGTGGCATCAGCAATTTCCGAGATATCCGTTATTAGCAAGTGCTGCCACCATTGTTGTTCCTCGTGATATGGAAAGAGTGAAATTTCTACGCCAGCGTATAACGATCCTCTTCTAAACATTTGACTACCTCTTAGATCTCTGTATCCCCTTTACAATGAAATGTTTAGTGTTTATTTCTGCAAACGTTTATCCCGATTAACATGAAATAGATAGAAAAAAGCTGATATGATACATTCATAAGACCACCTCTATCCTCTAGCTTTTATTAATGGGTATACAAATTGTTCTTACCAGAGCTTATTTTTCTACCTACTTCATTTTAATCCAAATAAAACTTTGTAGAGATTACAAATTTCATTACAGATACACAGGGAATAGCAATAGTCAAATGTTTTAAGAACTGGACGCTATATGCTGGCCTTAAAAGTCCATACTGTTTCCATGCAAACGCGAGAGACAGCTGAATGTTTACAGGACTTAAAAAAATAATGACAATTAATGAACAGTTCCAACCATTAATAACGGATATTTCGGAAATGCTTATGCCACAAAAAAATAGTTATTTGAAATAAATTGTGTGTTTTAAGGAATCTACATTTTTTGTGTAGTAAGTTTTCGTTTATCGCTTAATCTTTGCCTGTTATATAAGATTATACAAAACTCCTTCATAATTAAGAGGACTTCATAGGCTATTCCCAGAAAATTCAAGATATAAATGTTATTTGTCATCTAAATATCTTTAATATATGGTATTTTAATCAAAATTGTTAGCTTTGTTTTAGAAAGTAAGAAATTACGAAAAGTGTTCTATGTAAAAGGATAGTTGTGATGGGGGGATTTTCTTGAAAAAGTTCGTGTCGCATCTTTGGACGATATTGAACTTAAATACCAAGTTTGGTATTTATCAGACTTTCCGTTTTTGAGTTACGTTGTTCACACACGGACCTTTCTTGCTTTCTTGGGGTTCAAGAGGCCTCGAAACATATTTCGGTGAAACACTCGACATCGAATTTTTAGGGCGGAATACAATACTTCCCCAGCATACTGTTCTACATAATAGGGAAAGTAATAAACTTTATAACAATCTTTTGTAAAAGCTATATGTATAAAAGTAAAAGGGTACCTACAGAAATTCATGTGAAAAATGGCACACCAGATTCTTTTGCCAACATTTCTCATCAAGGCCCGGATTCTGATGACATAAGTAATATTGTAATTGTTGCATCTTAGACATTGCTAACCTGTACATAAATTCACCTTATCCTGTGTCCCAGATATGGAAAATATGTTTAATAGGACCTTGTGTACTCATTTTATTCCGTTTTCTATTTTAGGGCAATTTTTCCATCTTACGCCGTTATTTCGCCATTTTCTTGTCATTTGTCTTCATTTAGTAATTTTCTTGCATTTACATTCACGATATAAGTAGTTTATATTGACATTTTGTATAAGGTTAAGTTTCCAAGCTAACATTTAACTATTTAACTGAGAAATAAGAGTAACTTTGTATGACCTGGGCTCGTTAATAGAGAAAAGAATCCTATTAATGGTTATTCTGGAAAGGGTTGCTTATGGGTGGAGGGGTGGCTGTTGTCAGGGGAGCAGGTATAAATTGCTGTTATGAATTCATGCCCCAAACTAGGGATGTGGCAGGTTTGGTTTTCCAACTTTCGCGTTAATGATTGCATACAGTCAAGTTGCTATTCTCCTTGCCTTTGTGTCACGTCGTAGGCTGTGAAGTCGTCTTCGTTTCAAATTTTGTATAATTTGAAAACTGGAGAGTTAATGCTATAGTTCTGTAAGACTTGCTTCAAAGGCAATTTTCCTTGCAGATTCTTCAAGCAAGAACATGGAACAAATATATTTTTAATTAATTTTAATATCTCAGCCTTGTACCTACTTTGTACTTTCTCTACTGCGTAGAGTAAGTAGGGGAAGTATTGCATCCCACCCAAAAATTCGATCTCGAGATTTCATCGGAAATACAAAATGTTTTGAGGCACCTTAAATCCAAAAAAAAAGCATTTATAGAAAAAAGGTTGTGTGTGTGTGTGTGTGTGTGTGTGTGTGTGTGTGTGTGTGTGTGTGTGTGTGTGTGTGGACAGTTTAACTAAAAAACGAAAAGTCTGATAAATACCGAACTTGGTATTTAGGTTCAGTATCTTTCAAAGATGCGACACGAATTTTCAGAAAAATCCCCCACCCCAACTACCCTTTACATGGAATATTTTTCGACAATTTTTATTTTCTCAAAGATGGCTCTAACAATTTTGATTAAACGATTCTGTTTGTTTGAATTTTCCAATACTTGTGCTTTTTCTGAAATGGTAATTCGTGTTTTTATGTCCTGGACATGCCAAGAGAATATAATGCTCCAAATACCCTACGTGATCAAAAGTATCCGGACACCTGGCTGAAAATGACGTACAAGTTCGTGGCGTCCTCCATCGGTAATGCTGGAAGTCAATATGGTGTTGGCCCACCCTTAGCCTTGATGACAGCGTTCACTCTCGCAGGCATACTTTCAATCAGGTGCTGGAAGGTTTCTTGGGGAATGGCAGCCCATTCTTCACGGAGTGCGGAACTGAGGAGAGGTATTGATGTAGGTCGGTGAGGCCTGGCACGAAGTCGGCGTTCCAAAACATCCCAAAGGTGTTCTATAGGATTCAAGTCAGGACTCTGTGCAGACCAGTCCATTACAGGGATTTTATTGTGTAACCACTCCGCCACATCCCGTGCAGTATGAAGAGGGGCTCGATCGTGTTGAAAGATGCAATCGCCATCCCCGAATTGCTCTCAACAGTGGGAAGCAAGAAGGTGCTTAAAATATCAATGTAGGTCTGCGCTGTGATCGTGCCATGCAAAACAACAAGGGGTGTAAGCCCCCTCCAGGAAAAACACGACCACACCTTAACACCACCACCTCCGAATTTCACTGTTGGCACTACACACGCTGGCAGATGACGTTCACCGGGTATTCGCCATACCCACACCCTGCCATCGGATCGCCACATTGTGTGCCGTGATTCGTCACTCCACACAACGTTTTGCCACTGTTCAATCGTGTAACGTTGACGCTCCTTGCACCAAGCGAGGCGTCGTTTGGCATTTTCCTGCGTGATGTGCGGCTTATGAGCAGCCGCTCGACCATGGAATCAAATGTTTCTCACCTCACGCCTAACTGTCATAGTACTTGGAGTGGATCCTGATGCAGTTTGGAATTCCTGTGTGATGGTGTGGATAGATGTCTGCATATTACTCTTTACGACCCTCTTCAAATGTCGGCGGTCTGTGTCAGTCAACAGACGAGGTCGGCCTGTACGCTTTTGTGCTATACATGTCCCTTGACGTTTCCACTTCACTATCACATCAGAAACAGTGGACCTAGGGATGTTTAGGAGTGTGGAAATCTCGCGTACAGACTTCAGACACAAGTGACACCCAATCACCTGACCACCTTCGAAGTCCGTGAGTTCCACCGAGCGTCCCGTTCTGCTGTTTCACAATGTCTAATGACTACTGAGGTCGCGGATAATGAGTACCAGGCAGTAGGTGGCAGCACGATGCACCTAAGATGAAAAACGTATGTTTGTGGGGTGTCCGGATACTTTTGATCACATAGTGTAGCAACCGTCTCTTAAAAGATTTGACTATCGTTTAAAACCTGCCATATTCCCCTTGCACGTAAGTTTCTGCAAATGTTTATCTCAATTAACATGAAGTAGATGGAGAATAAGCGTTTGTAAAAATAGTTTGTACAAGAGTAGAGAAAGTCATGCGAGTCCAACACATCAGATTTTTCTTCTTTTATAGCCTTAATAATAATGTATAAATTCATTTAACTTTTTACACTAATTTTAATAAATTAAATATTCGTTTTATTTAGTTTTTCATAACTCATTTTTACAACCTTTTAGTTACTTCATAGGTCATTTGTCAAACATTTTTAGGTCATCGAAAACCAAGCCCTGCTCATAATTAACAAGTAGATAATACCCGCTATATGAATAATTTGTACAAGAGAGACAAATATGAATGGGTAGAGAAAGTTGTGTGAATGTAATGCATATGCACACCGCCATCGCTGAATGCCCCGCTCCATTTTGCTGTGCCTTATCAGTGTATTCTGTTGGTATCCTGCTGACTCAGATTTTACGCAAGGGTCAGCAAGTTGCTGCGTTGTTGTATTGCTTCAACTAGAATGCAGTTCACGTTTTCAGATTACGACCTAGAAGCCTTTGCAGCTAAGAACCTTGTAGACTAAAGCCTATCAGCAAGCTCCGGGTGGTAATAAAGAGAAAATAAATTATGTTCAGAATTTTACTAGTATATAATAGTTAACAATAGTCTTTTTAGTATTTAGAATGTTGAAACCTTTGCCATTTTACACTTACTAACATTAGCCATGAATGAAGACTGCCTGCCTCTAAGGTGTATCTTTAAGAAAAATCTGTGTTACATTCACATGACTTTCTCGATCTTGTATTATTTATTAATGGGTATAAAACTTATCTTGTAAAAGCTTACTTTTCTGTCTGCTTCATTTCAATCGAGACAAACTGTTGCAGAAATTCCTACATTACACATTTCATTATAAATGCAAAGGGAATAACGATTTGTCTAATGTTTCAGAATTGGACATTCTATGCTGGCCTCATACCATAAAAAAGTTGTTTTAAATAAAATGTGTGTTTCAGAGAGACCTAAATTTTTTGTGTAGTGCGTTTTCGTACATCGCTTAACGTTTATCAGTTATACAAGATGACACAAAATTCCTCTCCAATGTAGAGGGTTTCACAGGCTATTCCCAGAAAATTGAAGATATTAATTCTGTAATGTAAATATCTTTAATATGTCGTTTCTAACGCTTCCCAAATGGCCTGTGACCTTTGAGGGATAAGTCATTCCACCAAGCGATGACTGAACCCATTTCTGAGGTGGAGTCACCCAGCGGGCGGAATCCGTTACCTCCGATGTTAGGTTGATGAGAATCGCGGTGGAATGAGAGGACCTACAACTTTTACCGTGGACTCCGAACCACGTTGGGCATTGGAGATACTTCACATGAGCAATTCAGAGGTGAGGGCGTGGATGGGGCCGACTTAAAATCGTCTCCCCAGAGCCGGGAATTGAATTCCAGACCCTGGTACGAGAGCCGGAAACGAAACCACCGCGCTATCCCGGCGCCTCATATCTTTAATATGTTATTTTAATCAAAATCATTAGCCATTTTTCAGAAAATAAATTTCGAAAAATGCTCCATGTAAAGGGTGGTTGGGGATGGGGGATTTTCTTAAAAATCGTGTTGTATCTTTGGAAGGTACTGGACTTAAATACCAAGTTTGGTATTTATTCGACTTTTCATTTTTGAGTTATGCTGTACACGCACGCGCGCGCGGACCTTTTTCTAACAATGCTTTTTATGGATTTAGGGTGCCTCGAAACATATTTCCAGCGAAATCTCGGTATAGAATTTTTGGGTGGAATAAGATACTTCACCTACGTACCAGAGAAAATAAAAGGTAGCTAAAATTTACCAAGAAAACAATATGCAAGACGTTTGAAGAAAAAGATAATTCAATACTTAAATAATAATTGCCAATGCAGGCTATGTGCATAACAAACTTTTAAGCACAATGTTGAAGGATTCAGACAGTTTTGAAACATTATGTTTTTTAATATGAGAAGTATTAAGCTATTTTGTCACATCCATTTTATGTTTCAGGACGACATTTATAAACACACTCCATCCTTGCAGAATTAATTTGTTGACAGATCTACACAATCATTAGACACTGCCAAACTAATTGTTGCTAATATCCTGTTTATATGCATTAACGTGTTCACGATGTGCTAAGTGCTGAAAAAATCAAAACTAATTGGCTCACTAGGCATTTCAAAGACTAACCTGACCTAATATAGCATCATTATGAACACCAAATTTTTAAATCATCTCAAATCATTTGTCACACAGGCATAGGCGTCGACTTAGGTAAGCAAGGCACTTTCTGCCCCCCCCTAACTTACAAAGCCACCCCACAGCAATTTTACTGAAGGGTAAATTCCAACATGGATCTCTCCTTAAACAAACAAAACCAATTTCAATAGACCGGAGTTAAAAAGGATTATTTTAATTTTATTTGCAGAGTTCAGTTATTGCTAAACAAAAGTAATGATGATGCAACCTAGGTTTCAGTTAACATAGAATCAGATAGACAATATGAGGGTCTAGCCTAGACTCAAGGCTGTTCCTCTGAGACCAGTGATGTCTAATGCTATTGTATACTCAATGCAAGACTGACAGTATTATCGCTGCACGTGCTGCTGACAGAAGCGAGTCAATCAAAGATGGAGCGTGCAGACTACTTGCCATGCAAATTGCCGTCTTTCTGAGCACAACTTCTATAGACCTGCTTGCGTGAGAAATGTGATTGCACAATAGAGGTACTTTCTGGTTTATTTTCTTCTCCAAAGAATCATTTATACCTCTGGTACATTAATTTTACCCATGCGCAATATTTCCGTAGTTAAATGATACTGTATTACCATTGTGAAAGAATGGAGATTGTCCACATGAAGTATTTAATTGAAACAAATCCATCGCCTGCATAGCTACTCTTGTGCGTAATAATACTGTTGGAAACGAGCTCTAACTCACGCTTATGCAAAATAAATAAACGTTCACTGTTTGAAGCTGCGCGTAAACAAAACACGAAATCTGTATCCTTCTCAATGTCTGGATTGGAGGATAAACAAGTGGGGTGGGGTGCCTTAGGTTGATGCATGAAACGCAGTAGTAATTTAGAAGTGTAGGCTTTGGTCATTGCTGTATCATTAAACAATGTGGAATTAATTATAAATCTTTGTTTTGAAGGATAAACTGGCTTCTAAACTAAGCATGTCGCATGAAGTATAAAGTTTTAGACATCTCAACTATTCGAACGAAAATATATTAACTATGTAACATTGTAATGACTAACATTTATGAGGGACTTCTGTTAACACCTGTAAATCTTCACTTGTACATAATATATTTACAGCAAATATACATTTGAAAATTAAATTGGGTTTTTTATTTATGGACGCTATTTAAATACTATGGTCCTTAGCGTCCCATTCTACATTGGGCATGAAAGACCGGAGATTATTTTGCTCAGAGGCTCTTTTTATCAGGCTTGAGGTTCTTTCACATGCCGTAAATCTACGACACGGGACCAACAGCTTTACTTCCCTTCTGAAGGAAGCCTTGCTAAGGATTTATACCCCCGAAAAAAAATCCATCGCCCTCCGCCGGGTTTGAACCCGCGACCTCTGAAACTACAGGCTAGCATGATACCCCTAGACAACCGAGGGCGATATATATATATATATATATATATATATATATATATATATATATATATCTTGCACATCAGCTCGGTTTCAAGAAGATAAAAAGATTACTTATAAATGTTGCTTTTTTTATGTTCAAGAATATAGTTAAATTGAAGCAGTGCTATTTAAACGCCATAAAGGAAACTACGACATGCATAATTGATGAATAACTTACATAAAAATGTAAATTTTCGACGTAACTCGTGGACAGGGATATATTTCAAATGCATTTGCTTCAAATGTCGGTGCAAAATTTTCATTCAGGAATTTAGAAAATGAATAAACTTGGCTAGCATTGAATGAGGTAGCGAAAACACTGTTCCTAACGACCAAGTATAGGAATTTCTAAACGTATAGTCTTTTGGCATGTGCAGATATCACTTGGCCGGTTTTTACCTACCTGACAGTGAATCTTGGGCTCTGTTTTGCATTGTTCGAGTGTAAAATGAAATTGAGTTTTATTTATGGACGCTCTTAACTACTATGGTTCTTAGCGTCCCATTCCATATTGGGCGTGAAAGACCGGTAATTTTGCTCAGAGGCCTCTTTATCAGGCTTGAGGTTCTTTTACGTGCCGTAAATGTACGACACGGGACCACCGGCTTTACTTTCCAGATAACTTGAAGCCAACTACTTTAGAATTCCTATGCATGCTAATAACCCTGCAACGCTGCGCTTGTTTAAAATAAGCTATCATATACATAGGAGAATTGAGCTGTCTAGATGCAAAACCGCCACCGGGGAAAAACCCCATCATAAACGTGATTATCTCATCACGCAATTACTAATGGTGGCACCTGCATGCTCTTTGGTATTCGCACACTTGGAAATGACTCATTGTAACCCCACTAAAAGTAGAAAACACGTTATTCTACTTGACTTCAACACGACGCTCACCAGCAGTAATTCTGAAATTCTGTTTTAAAACTTGGGAACCTGTAGTAGTACAAGGAAATGCGCAATTAAGAGACTTGAGAGTTTTAACTTTGCGTTCATTGCTACCAACTGACATACTGCTTATTTAGGCTTCACGCAGTAGGCACGTGGAATAGTTATAAATGTGACTTAGACATTAAATACCTATCTGCTGGCGGATAGAAGGGATAGCGACATCAGCAGATACGGTCTACCGCAAGGATGTGCACAGTGGGACTAAAAATAATTATCCCCCTCAACTCGACTTTTTTTGTGTGATTTTTGGCTTTGGGGACAAATGAGTTCGTGATATTTAAAATAAAAAATGTCGAATAAAATTAAAATTCTATATTAATGCTGATTCTATAAACGAAAGCTATTTAGAGTTAACTAGACAGCATATTTCTCAAAAAACGCATGTATCTTTTCTACTTCTAAACTTGGTAAAATTTATAGATCACCTGCTTTTAAAAATGTGATCCTCCTAATTTTTCTGCAGACGTCCTTCCTTTATATCTAATGCTTGCTTTAGAAAAGGTTTTCCAGACAACTCTTGCATATTGGCGGGGCCAACCGTAATGGGGATTGGCCAAATAAAAGTAACTGCCAAAATTAAAGCCTGCACATAACTTTTTTCACCTATTCTGTGTCTTGTATTGAATAATAAGAATATTGGTGCTTGATGGATTTCACAGAATACTGACCCATATTGCTACCGATGTATTAACTTTTGTCTTATTTACGTAAATGTTTGCGTGCATGTTCAGTTTAGTTACGGATGTAAACGATTCTAGTACGTGAAGTCGTCGCGCTCTAGTAGAGTTGAAACTTGGAGCCATAGGCATGCCGCGACAAAATTGCGAGTAAACCTATCATCATTAGGTGCGTTTGCTGCTGCACGCCATCTATTAACTTCGCTTTATTAAAACAAACTAGAAGCTTAATCAGAATGTTGTACACGGCTTATTACTGCAGAAGGAACTTGATCACCAGGGATTACTACAATTGATTTGTTGAATTCTCAGAAAAGATATAAGGAATTTTTGACTTCTTGGAGGGTGGTTAATATTGATCTTAACACGCCAGCAAAAAGTTTCAAACTTACAGCATTATTGAACAATTGTATTTCAAATGCTGATGCCAAGTTTCATTACATTATCTTAAAAACTGAAAGTTATGGATGATTCTTTGCAACCATGCATTCTCACCTAGCTCTTAAGATGGTGTACCTTTAAGGGTAAAATAATAGCATGTTACTTTAATATTTTTCTCTTAATAGAATGGGATTTGCTCTTTAGGGCCCCCCCAAAAAACTTAAGAATTACAGAGATTTATTCATAATTATCACAAATGTCATTAGCTGGTTTTTTTTTAAATTAAATTTCAGTAACTGTCATTTTTAAGAAGTTTTGTAATAACCTCAAATATTAATGAAACAAGAATGAAATCTTGCATACTCATTTATATTGTGAATTTGGATCATACAAATTACAATCTTATTTATGGACTAGTTTCATTTAAAATTTAAGAGTTTTTTTTAAAAAAGTAACATAGTAACAATTAATAAAAAAATTAGAAATACTTGGAAGCAATTCAGTGCAAGAGTCGTGCAAATATTCAATTATTTGAGGAATCTCTTTGTTGTAAATCCCATCTGGCTGCATAAAAACATAGCCGCATTTCAAAAGTTTAATCCTAGGTAACGGCTAGCGCATTTAAAGAAAGTTTGGTATCGTGTAAATAATATGTATTACCCATAAAACTTATGTCTCCTTAGCAGTTACGGATGCTGAATTGTAGGAATGGCCAAAAAACAAATAGCGTAACGGTTAATTGTAACGGTTATCAAGGTAACGAATACAAAGTAACTAGTTACCCAGTAACGGTTAAGTAACGATTATATAGTAGTTACACAGTAACAGTTACCAAAGTAATGAATGCAGAGTAATTAGTTGACCAGTAACAGTTGCCAAAGTAACTAGTTACTCAATAACGGTTACCAAAGTAACGAGACAACTAGTTATCGCGTTAAGGTTCATGGAGACTGCAACCGAGCCTGGGTGTCATCATTGACTGCATGTGCGTTGAAATCGCTCATCGAGAACTAGTTACCTTATGTCGTTTACAACTTGAGTCATCCTCGCACGGAATTGCAACTACATTTTTGTTCATTACAGTGCGTTACTTATTGCTTCGAATATAGGTCATAGGCCACAAGTAAATCAATACTCAGGCTGCAAACCTGCATACATTGCATTAAGATGGTTATTCATATACGATTATAGGTGCACGAATTTTTATACATCGCGGGTTATGTGGGTATGAATGAACAATTAATGCTGTTTAGTAGCAAAATATGCGCGGGCCGTTAACCTCAAACAACGGTACATACATTTTAACAATGGTGATTTGAGATCCAGAGTTAAACAATTTTATGAAGTCTACTCTCAAGCTAGCTTTAAAAACGTGAAATTTCTCAGACTATCGACTTCGAAAAGCACGTGTGAAAGGCGTGTTTCCGCTCTTTTGGATTTTTTTTTATGGATGTTTAGACCTTTAACCTTGCTGGCAAAGAAGAATAAAAGGCCGACAGATATACGACAGGATTAAATCAGTATTGTCGAATCAAACCTCGAAGTTGAAAGGGTTGTCCCATTACCAAACGCACCATAATTGTAAGTTTAATATTATTTATTAATATTGCACAACTGTATACTTCCGACCTCGATTTGCATGAATATATGTAATGATTTTTTTACTCGTGGATGTTCATGTTCCCATCTGCACGTGCTAAGAAAGGCGCACTTACGGCGCGAATGGCTTAGCTAACAGGGAAAAGGCATCGCGGAAGAATACACGCACGCGCGCGCGCGCAGGAATGTAGACGTGGGAATGCATTTTGCGTTTTTATAACTCATCGTAGTACTAAGTGTTGACACAGAGAAACTTCTTTTTAAATTGTATCAAATAACAAAGTAAGCGTGTATTAACATCGTTCATATTAAAATGTAAGTAATCTAATCGTTACTGGTAACCATTAATGGGCAGAGGAAAGAAAACACTAAATTTAAACATAATACGGTTTAAATAAAACAGATTATGAGAATATACCCCCTCCAAAAGAGGGAAAGAACAGGAAGTGCATAGAATATTAAGAGCAATAAGCCCACGGACATGTTAAATATAAATATGTTTGATTACAATTAGTATGCCATATCCTTAACACTCCCCCTTAATTAAATATTGTCTTCCGTGGTAATGGTTTAGTGCCAGAGGTCGCGGGTTCAAATCCGGCGGAGGGCGATGGATTTATTTTTTTTGGGGGGGGGGGGGTAAACATCCTTAGCATGGCTTCCTTCGGAAGGGAAGTAAAACCGGTGGTCCCATGTCGTAGATTTACGGCACGTAAAAGAACCTCAAGCCTAATAGACACCTCTGAGCAAAATTTCCTGTATTTCACGCCCAATATAGAACGGGACGCTAAGAACCATAGAGTTAATGAGCGTCCATAAATAAAGTACAATTTAATTTTAATCGATATCTTTGCAAATTAAGCAAAATAATAACAAAAGCAAACTTATGCTTCAGCTTAAACTGCTTTAAAGCAAAGGTTTTTCACAAATTCTAAATATTTAGGGCTTAGGAGCGATTTGGTCAATACATCACCAATCCACCTTTTCGGTAGGAATATACTTATCTAATTAGCAGAAACCGGGAAGTTTAGGCATTATAAATCATTAAAATAGGTGGACAAAAAGGCATTATAAATAGCTAAAATAGGCAATAAAAGGCAATATAGAAAAACCTTTCATTATGCCTATTTATTCGGTTGCATTATTCAGACAATTGCACAATCATAGGTGCGCGTGCGCGTGCGTGTGTGCGCGCGCGTGCGTTTTTTTATATTTTTTAAAGTTTTAAACAAAATGCTAATTGTACTTGACAGAAAAATGAAAATGTTTCTTGAAGGCCTATGCATTTCAATGCCTTATCAGCTTATTGGTTGCACATGGCAACTAAATGCTTTTTTAAATTTTCTCGAGTCATGTTGATGTCGGATACATACATTTTTCATCTGAGAAAATGAACTCGAACATCTACAGAAGTAATTGGAGCAAATCTAAAACATTGAACTATTGTTGGGTCCATTTCTACTGCAATGGAATTGTCACCTTTTAGAAATTTTGAAATGAACTAATGAACCCCACTTTCCTGGCACACTCTCCAATCTTTGCACTGCATCATCCACAATTTTCACTTCGTCAAAGGTTGCCGTGTTTCTTGAAGCTGGCAGATCATTTGTGGCCAAAAAAAACAAAAAACAAACAAAAAAAAACAACCGAACTCAGCCGCAATGAAAGTTAAGCCATTTCTCACTTCCGAAGATTCGAGAAGTTTCTTTGCTGCTACAATTGAAGATGCTTCATCCTCCAGAGCGGCGACTACCTTAGTTATACTCGGGAAGTTTGACGTGTAGTAAACTGCTGCTGAAATTCATGTGCCCATCTCGTTACCATAGGTTCAAGGGACAGAGGTATATCCCGCACAATGTTTTTAAATGTCTGGATGGTTGACGGGGCTTTCACAAAGATCATCTTAATATTGGAAATCAGATTTTCGACATCGTAAACAAGCTTCGTACCTCTTCTGACACCCTGTGAAAATCATGTGCTACGCATGTTTAGGAATAGCAACTTTTAAAGTTGTCCTATCCGTTTTCATGTATGGTGCAGCGTCTGAGATGAAAAGTAATACATTGTGGTATTGAATATCTTCAGGCCACAGTAACTAATTAATTGATAAATAACTGTACGATAGTTGAATTGTTAACTTTTCCCAGACACACTGTTGTAAGCAAGAATACTATTATTTATTCAATTTCTGAAGGATCTAATGGTCCAACAATGACATCGGCAATAAAACGACCGGTAGGATTAGTTGACTTGTTGAATGAAATCCAGATCTTTTTATTCTTTAGTGATTTCATATTCAATGGTTTCCATACATCATCGTAGCATTCACTTAAGTAACGTTTTCGCAAACTTGACTCACTGGGCACAGATTTGTCGTACGCTTCTCCAAAAACTGTCTTAATGTAGGATTCTGCAGTTTCCACAAAGGGATTCCGGCATCAATAAAAGCTTTACGTAAATCGAATGCCAATTACTATTTTCGACTCGATGTTGCAATTGCTGTTGGAAGCAAAGAAATCTTCAATCTTCTCAGTAGCCTTGGAAAGTGCATTTTTGCTTGTTGTACTGATATGTTGAGAAATGAAATATTTCTTTTTGTAGTTCACCGATTGCTCACATTTTGCACAGAAGTATTTTACCGTCAGTAATACGTCGGATCCGAAAGTATTAATGTAACTTTCCTTTACTGCGTAAAGGAACTCTGAATATCGGCATGTTACTATAAGGTGACAAGATGCCCCATATTAGCCGAGACAGTCCCTTTTTTAGTCTCTGTCCCGTCTTTTTTTAAGGTAGAAACGGGACGCCAAAATGTCCCTTTTTTGTGGCAATGACTTGTCGGCATAAAACGCCCTTAACCATAAGTTCTAATTCAAAATGTCCTGTGTTGCATCAGTTTGATGAAACATTTAAAGATACTAACAACAGACAAAGCAGGGCGCTGTTTATATTATGGGCCCAAAATACATATACACCTGAAACCGTGTGGAGACTTCGCTTGGAGAAGTACAGTTGCGGACAATTGAACTGTGCCGATCTGCGCTATCAACAAACAAACAAATCATCATAACTTGTTTGATGTGAATGCCGCCAACAATAACGCAAACTGTAAACGCACATGCTCGAGTCAAAAGAAATGCATTACAGTTGACTTTGGTAGAAGACAATACTGTGTTCCGCATTTGTGAAATAATAAAATATAGTGAAATTTTGTAAACTGCGAGTGCTAAAACGTTTGAAATTAATAATATGCCACCGCCGAGAAGGTAGTGCTTTTAATAGTGACCTACAAAAGGAATATCCATACATTAAACAAAAAAAAAAATCTGACTCGGATGTTCGGTGCAATAAGGTTGCATCTACTTTCAGTATAAGCCTGGGGGACGATGGCATATATCGCAGTATATAAACAGTGAAAAAGATAAAAGAATGGTGCGTGCAGTTGCTTCTACAGGGCGAGCCAAGAGATTCCGAACCGCCTGCGCGGTGTTTTTCCTGTCCGCGCCCTCGGCGCTCGTTGCCGTCTGGTATCATAGAATGGCGCGGATGAAACCATACAACATTTTTAAAACTACTTTTAAAGGCTTTGCTTACCAACTTTATGAAAGGAAATGCTGAAGCTGGCCACCGTCGTTGTCCATACATTTTTGGCACCTCTTTAGGTAACTATCCATCATGAAATTTTTGGGGGAAATTTTCCAAACGATGACCGATGTCTTCTAATGTTTCTTCGGTAAGAACCGAACGCCGTCTTTTAGATTTCTTGGTCTGAACACTTCCTGTGGCCTGAAATTTACTGTAAAGTTCATGAATTGTTGTATGGCCTGGAACTTTTACACCTGAAAATCTTTCTGCAAATCGTACTGTCACTTGGCTCGCTGAGCGAGTTAACACATACGAATCATAAATAAATACACGCTGTGCAGTAGAAAACACATACTGAGCCATAATATACGTTGTGACTAAGTACAGGACAAAATAATAAATAACTCGTAATAACTGAACTACATCACATCACCGTCAACTCAAAACTGCACTTCATACTACAGAACAAAACCACAACAGCGTGACTTTGTTTATAGCAGTAGTGCATTATCATGTATTATCATATTTCCACACGCCCAGTGGAAAAACACCGCGCAGCCGGTAACATTGTTCATAAAATACCCCTCCGGGGTAACTTAAAACATAAAGTGGACAAGACAAATCCACACACCCTGGAAGAATTAAAACAAAATATCCGCCAGGAAATTTCTCAACGTGAACTACGGCGTGTGATGGATAGATTCCTAAAGAGGTGCCAAAAATGTATGGACAACGACGGTGGCCAGTTTCAGCATCTCCTTTCGTAAATTGGTAAGTAAAGCCTTTAAAAGTATTTTTAAAAATGTTGTATGGTTTCATCCGCGTCTTTCTATGATAGCGGCAGACTGCAACGAGCGCCGAGGACGCGGACAGGAAAAACACCGCGCAGGCGGTTCGGAGTCTTTTGCCTCACTCTTTAGTACCGTATTGGCAAATTTTCTAAAAGGGAAAGTTTTGGTGTTAAAGATAAGAAATTAGCGCTTTGAAGGAGCGTTCGCTTTACCATACTGTCAACACTACAACCAATCTTTCAGATCAATGGACTGTACTTCTAAACTTATCCAATGTATGGGGAATGACTCCTGCACTAATAATTCTACAGGAGTGTTTAGCTGGAATGAATTCAGAGCTACTATACATGTAAGTTACACATTATTAATTAATTAATTTATTATTAGTTTCGAAACCTTTGTATTTATGACGAAACAATTGTATGCATTCTCTTTTGTACCTTGTTTCACCGAAAAAAAAATTAAAATGTCCCGTTTTCTTGTTTAAAAAATATGGTCACCTTATGTTACTCGCACTAAAACGTCGCAATGAAAACTTGAAGAAAGAGGAATTGAAAACAATAAAGAAACCACGGTTTAGGTCTTTCACTCATTGTTGCTATAGAAGAATGTATGTTCCTTTAGGAAGCAAAGTAAACCCAAGCGATAATTAAAACCCTTACCTACCGTTACCTTTTTTTATGGCTTGTAAAGAGAATATGAACTGACTGGAAGGCAATACATAACATAGTTTCGGTGCAGTCACATTCATTGTAGCGGTTACAGAAATAATTTATGTACACATGTAGGCAATGTTTAATAATAAAGTAATACTTAAATAATAATCAAAAGGCATTTATTTCGAAAATTAGGCATTTGTGTAAAAAAAAAAAAGGCGGGAAAAGGCAACAAAACTGCGGCGTTTCAATCACAAAGATGTAAATCGTACAGATTCACTTTCAAATTGAAGTCAGAGTGAACACATTTAAAAAGGCATTCTGCCAAATTTCGGTCTCTGTTAATTATTAGGATACATTTTTGAACAGCTTCTCTAACAAAATGTTGCCTGATATCAATATGTTTGGTACGATTATGTGCCTTTTTATTGGAAATAAACATTTGAGCACTTTGTTGTTATACACTTCAACTGGACGAGATTCAGTTAAGCCAACAGCTTCATTTAGGATATTTCTCACAAAACCCACTTCTTTCATAGTATCGCATATAGCCAAATATTCTACTGGAAAGAGCAACTGTACGCTGTCTTTCGTGATTCCCATGAAACTGCACAGCCTCCAATTCTCATGACGAATCCAGTTGTTGATATACGATCTGTCACATCTACTCTCCAGTGTGCATCCACGAAAACCCGTAAATCAAAGCATTTCGAAGTCTTCGTAAAGGCGAGAGCGTACTCAAGCGTACCCACTAGATAGCAAAGCATCTGTTTTGCTGCTATCCTATGTTTCTCGTCACGACAGGCGTTAAATTGACTTAGATAATTGGTTTCATAGGCTAGATCAGGTCATGTAGTACTACAAATACAAAAACCCTCTTAATCAAATCTTTAAAAGGATAGGTAGATGTTTCTTGATCTTTAGCCTTTTCAAGTTTCAGGATTTCACTGATTTTAGCTTTTGGCATACCAAAGTGTTCTAACAGTTCCTTGACATATCCACTCTGACAATGTGATAACACCTGTTTTTTGTGACTTTCATACCAAGCCAGTACTGGTCCAAGAAACTTTGCTTCAAAATTGTCTTCTAAAGCTATATTAGTTTTTTCTTCTTTATCGTTAGTGAAAGCCTCCCCCCCAAAAAAAAAATCGTAAATGTACAGAGAAATTACAGTTACACAGTTTTTGCTGTTTTTAGTGCATACACATGGTTCATATTTTGACAAGTTTGTAACCAGTACTTGTCAGCACTTTATCGACAGTTTTATTCTATGATCTGCTAGCCTGTTTTAGTTCATAAAAACCCTTATTTAAGAGAAACTTTGTTCCATTTTTTTTTCAAAATCTGTTGGATGCTCCATATAAATAGTTTCGTCCAAAGAACCATGTAAAAAAGCTATTTTTATATAATTATGGTAAATGTCTAAATTTAGTTCATTTACAACTGAGAACAATAGTCGCATTGTTGAATAACGCACTACTGGTGAAAAAGTTCCTCTGTACTTAGCACCATACTCTTGAGCAAAGCCTCTATCTACAAGGCGCGCTTTGAACTTATCAAGATTGCCATCCACAAGTTCATCCACTTTATGACAGTTTCATCTTTTGGGCGATCAACAATTTCCCATACACTGTTCTTGATTAGCGAGTTGTATTCTGAATTCATTGCTTCTATCCATTCTCCTTTGAATTCACTGTTCATAGCTTGTGACGTGTGTGGTTCGACAAAATCGGCTATTGCAGGTTAAACATAATCTTGCCTCCATTTATGCTTCGTCACTTCACGAACAGTTTTTCTGTTTTCAACTCTTGAATTTCAACGTCAACATCTTCGTTTATAGTGTGATCTTGTAATGACAGTTGTTTTTCAACTGGAACAATACTGCCATCCATCGATACAATGTTGCCAAATACTGGTTCATCTATACTAGAGTCCATTTTGCAAATAGGTGACTCGTTTACACTGCCTTCAATAAATATAACATCACGTGCTTTGACAACCTATGTAGGCTTCATAGGGTAAATCAATCTGTAGCCTTTGGTGTGATCACAATAACCAACCATAATGTATGGATAAAGTTTCTTTCGAAATGTTTCGGTATGTGAACATGCGCTTTACAACCAAACACACGTGTTTTTAATTCACTCCATTCCAGAATACTTCTGGCGTTGCATTCTTAAGAGCTACCGTAGGACTTCTATTTTTTTCTTCAAATAAATAGCTATGAAGATGCCCGCCCCCCCCCCCAGAAACGTTTATCTAATCCAGGATCTTGAAGGAGACATCCTGTCTTTTCTAAAAGTGTGCGGTTTACTCTTTGACTACATTTTGTTGTGTATAAGGAACCGTTGTTTCATTAACAATACCATTCTCTCGAAGAAAACTTGCAAACTGTTGGTTTCCATATTCACCTTTACTATTATCACTTCTTAAGCGTTTTATTTGAAGACCACTTTGTTCTCCACTTCCATTTTAAATCCTTTGAATTTATTTAACACTTCATTCTTATCTTTCAGCAGATAACAAAATGTTTTTCTTGACAATCATCAGTAAATGGTAATAAATAACTTTAAACAGCCCAGGTTTTTACTCACATTGGTCCACAAAGATCAGAATGTAAAAGTTCCAATAAGGCAGTAGCTCGTCTACTTTGCTCTTTAGGAAATGGTTTTCTGTTATCTTGCCTTTTACACAAGAAACACAGCTTTTTTTTCTTCTGTTTTAGAAAAATTAATACCATCAGCTAGACCATATTTTAATTTAAGTCTTAAATGTCCTAACCTTCTGCTAAATGTCTAACCTGCCAAATATCTTGAGACACAGTGACAGCTGCAAAATCCTGACATATACAGGCTTGTCGTTAGTAGGCTTGTCAACCTTTTCCATTACTTTTGCTCATAGAAGGTTGGGATGTACATTGTGATTCAATAAGTTTTGCATTTACTTAACTTAAAGACTCTATTTATAGTAAGTGCAATTTTTTTCTGACTTTCCACCAACTTTACGTCATTTTCAGAGTAAATCTTGCAGGACTTCTCAAAAACAGCATTACATTTTTAAGCAATTTTACCATCTGATAATTTATTAGATAGGTTAGGAACGTACAGCACATCCTTTACATCCTTATCTGTGAATTTTTCAACAAAAGCTAAACATCAGCTCCGACATTTACGGGTTTTAAGTAATTGGCTATGGTAACTTGCGTCCCGAACTTTTCTTATTGTGAATTATTTTGTTGGTCATAGGAGTGCTACAGCCACTCTCTAAAAGCCAATCATTTGGTCCTATGTCACACGCAGAATGACCCTCCTTAGGACTAGGCCTAGATTGTGATAAAGTTCTCAAAAAGTAGTATCACCTTTACTTTCTTTGACATAGCTTTTCTTTTTCGAATTTTGGTTTTAATTAGGCTTAGAACTATTAGTGTTAAGATTTGCACATTGGGACCTAATGTATCCTTCTTCCATACGGTTATGACAGATAATATTTCTGAAAGACTTATTTTTTGAGTTTTTACTCCTACGTAGGTCAGGCCTATTAGCTGCTAACGCAGATTCATTCTCGTTATACAAGGTGTCTGTTCTTCGAAAATCCTCTTGGTCTAGTTTTTACCATGTCAGTTTATAGATGTATGAGCAGTCTCAATTCCCATGACGAGTGGTTCATACTCGCCAGGTAATCCCACTAATAGTAACACTACTTCTTCGATGCTACATGATCGATGTCTGCCAGTTGAACTAACGCCATTACACCATTTACATATTCTGTCACTGAAGAAAAATCTTCCAATTTAGTCCTTAATAATCTTCTCAAAAGACTTAACCTTCTCACTAAACTTTTGTTTTCAATGCCCTTTGAAGATTTTCCCAGACTTCTCTTAATGTTTTAGCGTCACGAACACGAAAACAGCAGGGATATACATTTAAACAAATTTTCGCCAAAGCTCGTTGATCTCTCTTTACATCCTTTGCGTCACTTCTGACATAATCTTGTAAACCACTGATCAAAGCCATTTTCATCGTGAGTTTCCAATTATAATTGGATGCACCTTCCAATCGTTCTATGGCATTGCTGCTCCCTGCTATGCTTACAAAGGTCATTGTGGCGATTGTAGTCGTCATATTAGAAGTAGTTACCATATTTTCAGTGGGTGTAGTCATTTTAGGCCGTTATCAAATAAGTAGTTACTTGAAATATGAAGACCAAGACACTAGGCACATACCATTATCAGTAATCAAAACACGCAAATTAAACCCACTGCATACAAACTCCGTCACAATCCGTAATAACTTACTGAACTTTAAATTACGGCACTGGGACGATGACCTGTTTTATTTAAACCACGTTATCGTGAGAAGATTATAACAAAAAAGAGAGGGAAAAAGAACAGGAGGTGCATAGAATATTAAGAGCAATAAGCCCACGGACATGTAAAATATAAAGAGTTTGATTACAATTAAGTATGCCATATCCTTAACCATTAGTGGAATGTAACTGTGAACGTGATAACATGAAGACAAATAACTTAATCGTTACTGGTAACCGTTAACGCATTGTAACTGCGACTGCTACAACCGTTACTCGACAATATTGTTTGTCACATCCCTACTGAGTTGTAAAACATTGGCTCTTTATATTAATGTATCTTCCACCTTAAGTGAAATGCAGCCTAATATTCTGCGATTAGCACTCTTGCATACTCGGGAACAGTGGGACGTAGCTCCTACCGCTGATACGTAGTTAGGAACACAGGCTGAAACCTGGAGCCAAGTCTCGGTCGTTGTCAGGACTGGCCTATCAGCCAGGAGTGCGGTTAGCGCCGAATATGGACAGGTTTCCTCCGAACACTTCGCTTCCCTTTGTCATTCTCTCCGTACATGGAGCCCAAATTGGAGCACAGGAGGATGAGTAAATCCACCATGTAACGTGCTCGTAAGACCTTAGTCTACAGGACTTTTTAATACCGTTTTTGTTAGTGGCAGATTTGGTGATAGCATTAATAGTTGGAAAAAATATTGTTAATTTTTTTTTGTCCCATCGAGGGTTTTTTTTTTTTTTATTATTTTTTTTTAACGTCTTTCCGATTATATTTATGCAGAAGAAAACTTAAAAATTCAATACACGAATTCGTTTCCAAGGAAACCCATATCCACCAATATAAATTTTGTGGCTATAACAACGCACTAGGGCGGTAAGTAAAATACATTTGAAGCCATCATTAACATCTTTTTAATAATCAGTAATAACTAAGGGGTGGTGATTTTTGGCACTTTGAACCCTGAAATTTTACGTTTTGGTTTATACATTTAGCATTTTGTAGCGTTTATACATTTTCAATTTAGCATTTTATAGCATTTTGGAGAAAAGCAGATAATGCCTTTTGACACTGTTAATGTAAAATTAAAATCAAATTTGTAAAGAATTAATAGTGAAATAAAAATGCATTAAGGAAATTGCGCAGTTTTAAAAGTTAATATAATAAAACAGAGGAAAACAGAATTGATACAGGCTAAAACATTACACACAAAGGGATTGTGATGCAAAACCAGAATAATAAAATGACAATACATAAAATTAAATAGTGCAAGTTCATAAATCAGTAACACTATTTTGAATGAAATCGTAGAACATACCCCAACATGTTCTATCATTCCTGTTCTCTCATTACAGTTAATTGTACTTAGTGAAATGTCTACGCTATCTGTAGGATCCCATACACATTCCAGAACTGCTTAAGCCAAAGTTGGGTATTTAAGCTTAACAGTCGACAGCATTTGCAGATAGCCTCCATCTTTATTTTTCTGCAAAATTTGTACTACCTTTTGGGAATTAATTTTATATGCCCCCCTTCCCAAAAGGCTTCATATTAATAGCTCCTTAAAAATGGGAATTCACTTAAATCTTCAAATCTATTGACAATACTCGACCACGGTTGCACGGATTAAAGCTTATCAACCTCTTGGGGGAGAAAAAAAATTTTTTTTCGCATTCCTTTCATGCGACTGCTCAACCTTTTGTTACACTTAAACGTTCCATAAACATGTTTTCATTTTGTTTTCTATATTTTCATTTGAAAGAGTTTATGAATTACAACACATTTCGCATTTTGGTATTATTTCACATTTTATCGCATTATCAAAACACATTAAACAGTGGTTTACGGGTCATAAAAATGAAAACACAAGAAGCCTTTATGAGCAAATCGCACTATATCGCATTTGCGAAAAATCAACATCCCTACTAACACGTTACAGTGAATGACACTATTCGAACAGAATTACGTATGTCATTCCAAACATTGAAAACTAATTAACTGTAATCATACCTCATTGTAGATCAGTGATGCCAACCTTAAGCGAAACAGGGGAGGGCGGATTTACCCCCACGCATTGCTCGCGGAGCTATGGCGTATTCAGCCGTCAGTCAGCGAGTTGAAGGGGGAAATGCTTCATAACACAAAACACGAGAGTTGGGGCAAGGCGACCATGTGACGCCATTAGCCCATAATGGACAAGGTTGGGCTTCACTGTTCTAAGATTCTTCAGGAATCAATTATATTTCCTATGTCCCTTAAAAATCTGCATCTTCATAATCCACGTCTCCGACTAAAAATGCTTGAAATGCTGAATCTCTGTTAACGTTCATTTTATAATTTTCATACAACCCGCTTTGAGTCTCGGCAACAATCATCAAATAATTGACTCAAAGCCTCTTAAACTGTAGTACCTTACTATGCCGTCGTTTTAGTTATAGATTTTGAATTGGCAGCTTTGCGTTACCGGAAATCCCAGGTGACGATGGGCAAGTTCATTAGAATTCTTTCCTGATTAATAATTTATTAAAAATGATAAAAACGAAGATTGTGCAAAAAATGGTGTGCGATGCATGTATGTGAAATGCAGAACAGAATCTCGGAAATAGAAGAGACTTTCATTTTGACTTTTCAAACTATTCCTCGACTTTATAATAACATTTAGAATCGGAAGTTCGGACTTCGTGTGCCTAAGCGGCGGATATTCAATGTGAACAAACCCGTACCAACATAAGAGGTAGTCACTGAGTACACGTCGTGTTAGCTTTAAGTTATACCTGTAATCTTAGTTGATCGCAAGGCACACCGGGTCTCAAGTTCCGAGCCTTAATAATAATGCACTTCCCAGATTCATATAACAGCATGCTATTGTGCGAACTAAAACGTTCAGGCACGCAAAAGAACAGTTGAGTTGCGTTCGGCGGTGTGCATACAGCTGCCTCCAGTTTAAAAACAATTCTAGCAGCCAAATTGATGGAGAGGAGATTCTAATTTTTAATACGCAGGATGAACAACTATCATTACAGTTGGCGTTTCGGTTTTTTTCCCATTTTATTAGGTCTGAAAGGTTTTGGAAGTTGCACCGATTTTTCGACCCTTTAATGTGCGATGTACGAATAAATAAACCTTGCAGTATCATAGACATATGTATTAAACTGAAGGGGAAATAAACTTGTGAAGCAAAAACTGAGGTGTTAATGAACAATTTCAGTAAATACGTTGACAATTCCCGACTTTGGCCATTTTTTCTTCTTTGAGTTCG
The DNA here is from genome assembly GCA_030765065.1 of Deroplatys truncata. Taxonomy (NCBI): domain Eukaryota; kingdom Metazoa; phylum Arthropoda; class Insecta; order Mantodea; family Mantidae; genus Deroplatys; species Deroplatys truncata. The sequence continues at coordinate 105,878,133 of CM060990.1, read as the reverse complement.
AAACACATTTTCACAGCAAATTCATGTATTAAAAATAAATAAAAAATGGTTAAATCAACAGGACTATCTCAACAAAATATTCTTACAAAAGCTTACTCTTCCATCTACTTCTTATTCATCGAGATAAACATTTGTAGAACTGGTTTTATTACATATTTATATTTTTATATACCCTTGTAGATATGATGGGAATACAGTAGTTTTAAGCGATAGTTAAATGTTTTAAGAGCTGGTCGCTATGCGATGGCTTTGAAATTCCGTTCTTTGCATGATCCGGAGGATTTCTCGTTGGTAAAAGGTATTTAAATATTTAAACCAATAACAGGGAATATCTCGGAAATGGTTAACTCCGCAAAAATAATCGTTGGTCATAAATTGTGTATTTTAACAAGATTTACATTTTTGTACAGTAAAGTTTTGTCTATCTCTTACGGTTTACCAGTGATGCTCTGTCGTCCAGAATGAAGAGGACCTCACAGGCTCTTCCTAGAAAATTCAAGATAATTTCATTTGTGAAGAAAATATAAACATATGGTGTTTAATCAAAATCGCTGGATTTTTTTTTTTAAGAAAATCAAAATTTTTCGAAAGATGTTCCATGTAAAGAGGTAATGTTTGGGGTGGGGGATTTTCTTGAAAATCTTCGTAACGCGTCCTTGGAAAATGCTGACTTTTCGTTTTTGAGTTACGCTGTTCACACACACACGTGCGCGAGCACCGGACTTTTTTCTAGCAATTTGTTTTGAGATCAGAGGACCTTAAAACGTACACTTCCATTGAAATCTCGACATCGAATTTTTGGGTGGAATACAATACCTCCCCTACTTGCTATACGCAGTAGGGAAAGTAAAAAAATTGCTCATTAGTAACAAAAATTGACTTAATATTGCAGGTGAACTTTGTTTTCGCATCACGCAGTAACAAACGTTCGTATTGTCTACTTTGAAACTATTTGAAGGGAAACATTTATCAGGATTAAGGTGAAGCGGAGAGAAGAATCGCTAGTTCCCGAAGTCGCAGGTTCAAACTCAGAGGAGGGTGATGGGCTTTTTTCGGGCGTAAAAATCCTTAGTATGCACTCCTTCCGAAGGGAAACAAAGCCGGTGGTCCCGTGTCGTGGATTTACGACACGTAAAAGAACCTCAAGCCTGATAGAGACCTCTGAAAAAAATTTACGGTCTTTCGCCCAATACAGAATGGGACGCTAAGAACCATAGCCGTTAAAGAACGTCCATAAATAAAAAGAAAAGTAAGAAAAACAAAAAGAAAAGAATCGCTTCAAGGGATATCTGCGAGTTGGTAATTGATATGAAAGTTTCAAATGCTAACAATACATTTTGTTCGTTTTTATCAAAGTTTACCTGTGATAAGGCAATGATTTTTAACTGGAGCATTTAACTAGTGTATATACAGTTGAAAACTAAAGAGCTGAGGGCTTAAAATGGATATATATTTAATAAAATGGTTGGTTTGTAAAGCTCTTTCAATAATAACTGTTTTCTTCGCACTATGTTTTCATTATAATTGAAGAAGGTTTCAGGAAGGATTAATAAAATATTTAACATTTGGAAAAGATCTAACTGCTATGTATGAACTTGCCAAGCGAGCTCATGATCCAACAATATTTAATTACATATAAGCGAGAACATATCCTAAGTGTTGTAACATATATAGCTTAGTGCCGATATTCAATAACGGCAGCCTAGTGAGGTCGCAAAAGTGTTTCAGGTGCGCTTCTTTTGGCATCCATTTCTCTGCTACACGATAACGGCGGTTCCCCTTTAAAGCAGAGCCCCAAATTCCTTGCCGTATATCCTCCTACACTACTTTCATTATCCGTTTCAAATACGATCGTAAGTACGATATCTTTCCCGACGGCAGTGAGGCCTGCAGCACACCGTCCGCGTCGTGAAGAGTGGATGCAGAGCTGTAGAAAATGCACGGTCCTTTACATTCCTTAGTTTATAATGCTGCTCTTTTCATGTCAACGTTTCAGAATACTCCTATTAATGTAAAGAGCAGGCTAATAACAGTTGCCGTTGAACGCCCTTTATACCTAAGACTACCCGGCTTTGCGCAGTTGGATTTTAAAAGTGTTTATTTTTTCCCTTTCTTTAGTTTTTTTTTTAACTACATAGATTTAACCCCTTGCAGGTTTTAGGCTTAGAATCTAAGTTCAGTTGTGTAAATTCTTGTTGAACTCCCCATTTCTCCATTTCATAAAGTTCCTATCAACAGATCAAACATGAAAATGGAAGAAAATTAGACGAATATTGTATTTCTGAATTCCACAACCGCCCCCAAATATCTTTAGGGTTTGAAGACATCGTGTAGCCCATGAATATCTTTAACATCGAGTAATCTATAAGTTTACTAAGTGAACTTTGACAGCCTTGGACTCCGTAGCTATTTTAATACCGTTAAAGGCTCAGGGTTTACTCTTAAGGGAGAAAAATAATATTAATATTATGCAGCATAGCAAATCTGCTTCTTGCATAACACATGAGCATTGGTATCAAACTGTGATAATGCTAATCAAACTGTGTTAATGCTAACTGGAGGAAAAAAGAGTATATCACTGTTTCGTATATTTGGACTCCTCGTACATTTTAATGGACATAACTTTAAGATCACTTGTCACAAAATAAATTACGAGAAATTTAGCTTTCGAATATTTTCCATCTTTGTGGCTACATATTTCAGTGGTTTGCTTAAATTTATTGCTGCAAGTATAGCTCAAAATAAAGTGAAATTGAAAAGTTGATTATTACATTTTTAATTGCCATGCAAAAAGTGTGTTGCACACGGTGCTGCCGATGTCCCATAACATTTACATATGTCAATTATCTACTGTTTATTTTCCGTGAGCTCACTCTATCCTTAATATAGATTTGCTAACACCACGGTGAGGAATATGTTACCTCAGACGTTGAAATCTTGAAGTGATGTTCAATGCTTCACCTAATTCAGCTAGGCATCGAGAGCTAAGATAGCAATAGATCCTAGCGGCACAAAATTTACGAATTACCGTAGGTTGTTAAAGCAAGGCCCAGTGAACGAGAGGTCTGCGGTTCAAATCCCGTCAGGACTGTCCTCCCTGACTGAGGCTTTTTCCAAGTTTCACTTAGTCCTCGTATTGGAAAATGCCGGGGAGGTACCTTAAACTTAGGCCTGGAACATTTCCTTCTCCAGTTGTTTAATTTCATGCATCAGTGTCCGCATCCTGTGGTGCCGTTTGCATTGAGAACGGGGGTTAAACACTATAAAACAAGGAATATTTTGAAAAAACGGGTTGGGTTGAAAATAAACCAGGTGTGAAAGGGTCAATGCTGATTTCCATGCAGCAAACCTAAATCGCGTCAAATTGCATTTGGTTCCGATACAAAAATAGGCTTCAGATATGACGGCCTTTTCAAATTGTATTACCTCTTTTTGTATTTTTCAAGCGCGTCAAGTCCCTTTTAACAACTCAACCCTTTAGAGACTGAAGGAAACGCGTGAAATGCTACTCGGACTCCACTGAGCTTAATTACTCAACATTTGTTGAGGACAAAACTCTCAGAAAAATACCATATCGAGCAACTCGCACTAGCCGAGATTGGAGTTGCGGTTGTTCAGTTTTGAAGGTAGAAGCACTACCCTTACACCACGGAGGTGAACATAAGCCCATGTGTGTCATCGGTGGTGCAAATCGTCCATTACAACACACCCGCTGTAAGAAACTAATTCTGTTTGTTACACTGAATGAAGACGTGATCACGCTAATTGAACTCACGTGGTGTTAATTGAACAGTGACGACATAGTTCGTGCTATACCAATAGTCAAAGGTGCTGTTTGCAGTGTTGTGCGTTAGCAGTTTTAAACAGAAACCCTGTCATGATGCCAATGGTTTACTTCGTCAATAAAAATACGCCTGAAGTTGATCGTAATGCTTATGGCCTCATAAAGCCTCTGCCTATACTATTCCCATAAAGCTAGCTGAATGGATGGTAATAGTAAATAAAAGATAATATAAAAGGGGTAAAAGTAGGGTTATATTTTGCGAGCAGGAATGTTTGCAAAACGAAGGCTGTTTCGCAATCCTACGAGTAAAATAAAACCACTTTTAGCATGTGTGGCATATACTATTTTTAGACAGCGCTCGAATTTATAAAATATCGATAATATATTGGTTATTGAAACTAACAGATCAGTTTAGAACGCGGTTCTTGAAACAAGAGAAATTACGTAAAAAAGAAAGAAAGAAGAAAAAAAAAAGCAGCGAGATGTCGGATGTTCTGATTTGCTAACAGTCTTTTGTAGTGAAACTATTTTTAACATGTTTTGCCCTGCGCCAGTCAATGAAGCGATTAAATGCTATATCATATTACTTTTTGGGATTTTTTTTCGTAAGTACTTCTAGTGTTATTCTTTCTGCTGCTTCTGTAATTTCACCTGGCTCTTCCGTTTCAGTTTCTTCTGAATTCATAATTTCCACCATTAATGTTTATGTAGGTTATACTAGATAAAAGAACGTTTTAGATCAAAGAAAGCAGAAGACTGTCAATATAACGTATAGGTTAACTCTACAACGAATTGCGATAAATTGAAGTATGCCGATTTGTATGTGAACAGATAATGTAAGCGCCATGAGAAATTAATCTTGTAAAAAGACACAATGAAAAGTAAAACCTAATCAAACCAAGTCGAGTTATTAAGCATGTGCAAATACAAAGGGTAATTGCCATGTGATTGAACTTAAAACAAAGTTGGTCACAATGAAGATTATCGCACTAGTGGGATAATCTAAAGCCCATGTCCTTTGTGTTTGAAGTTCTACTTTTAGGCCATGCTGTCCAACTAGTTGCTTTTATTCTTCTCCTTTAACACGACCGATCTAAATAAAACAAATAGGATAACCTTTTGCTTGAATTAAACTTGCTTAATGGAGTACTGGTTTAACATTAGGTGTGTATGAAGTTGTTTCCAAATTATGATACAACTATCAAGAATTTTCCCAAAAATGCCACTTATGATTGCTTTTTTTTATATTTGGCCATGAGCTGCAATATTTAGTCCGTGACTAAAGGAATGTACTACAAATCAATGTCGCACAGGGAACACGCTGTTTTACATTTTACTCTTTTTGTATATTCTTTGTGTGTTAAAGCTTGTGCGCAAATATTGAACTTGCCGACTCAGTGAAATATACCATGCCCGTGGTGTAGTGGTTACCATGTTATCCTCTAGTTCCCGAGGTCGCGGGTTCAAATCCGGCGGAGGGCGATTGGTTTTTTCGGGCGTAAAAATCCGTAGCAGGCTTCCTTCGGAAGGGAAGTAAAGCCGGTGGTCCCGTGTCGTAGATTTACGGCGCATCAAAGAACCTCAAAGCCTGATAAAGAGGCCTCTGAGCAAAATTACCGCTCTTTCACGCCCAATATAGAATGGGACGCTGAGGATCACAATGTTAAACAGCGTCCATAAATAAAACAAACAAAAAAACTTAGAACAAATATTACTAGTATGTTTAAATTGATATATAATATATATATTGGGAACCGTCCGGAAGAAGAGGCTACGTCGTACGTATTTCATTACGTCGCGAAGAAAGTGAAGTGACAGTGAAAATCGGAACGAACTAGATCAAACTATTGAGTGATAGGTGAAAAGTTGAAGTAAATCACAGCGAAGGGATTATGAGAACTTCGTGAGATGACAGTGAAAACTCGACAAAGTTGCAATACTCTGCAATGCGCCAACATGAATCCTGACTTACGTAGGTGTACGCCTAATTAGCACAGCATTAGTTCTTTCTGCGAAGTAGGTTCGCAGATGCCACCTCTCTTTGGTCGCAACAAATGGCGTAATTGCATTGTGGTATAACTTTCCTCGTGTAAACGTCTATTTTTGTAACAACAGAAGACCATTTTCTCTTCAGCCCTTGATTTCGTGATAATTTTATCTCCGCTGATGCACTTATTTAACCAGGTACAGTGCCGTATTTAGAGGGGGGTTTAGGATTCAACCCCCCCCGAAATTTCGGATAGTTTTATTTATTTAAATTCATATCAAGCCAATATGGGAAAACTTCGTTACATAACAGTAGGGCTGCTGCTAGTAGCACATTTATAAGGATTGTTTTCTGGGTCCGGACTTGCGCAGGTATGTTTGATCCATTGTCACAAAACTATTTCTTAACGCCAGTCTAACCTCTGAAGAGAAGTGTCTTAACATTTCATGCCGAAATGTGTCATCCTCCCTGGTCTGGTGTACCATGCCATCCTCTAGTTACCAAGATTGCGGGTTCAAATCCGGCGGAGGGCGATTGTTTTTTCGGGCGCAAAAATCCTTAGCACGACTTCCTTCGGAAGCGAAGCAAAAAAGGTGGTCCCGTGTCGTGGATTTACGGCACGTAAAAGAACCTCAAGCCTGAGCAAAAGGCTTCTGAGCAAAATTACCGGTCTTTCACGCCCAACATAGAATGTATGCTAAGAGCCATTGCAGTTAGAGCGTCCATAAATAAAACTCGATTAAATGTTACTTTGAAATTCCTGTGAGAGAAACCATATGGGATAAGGCCAAACCCAAAATATTATTTGCCGGTTTCAGCTGCATGATACCGAAATCTGTGTTAGAATAGTCCCCTAACGGCAGATTCCTGTTTCAAGCGGAGAAGAGTGTTCATCTAAAGCTTGCCTCAACCTTAAAAGACAGTGTGAAGGTAAATGGGATATGTTTGTCTCTTATCTAACGCATACATGTTGCCATTAGCTTCACCCTTTTCTACTCTTGCGCTGTCGCCAAGTTGCTAATAAGTAACATAATGTAAATATTCAGCTTTCGTATAAATTTCAGCTTTGAACACATCCTATGCAAAATATTTTTCTCTATCAGATTATATCATTTTTAGGGCATTTATAGATTTCAGTGGGCGCAAATTTCTAAAGAAGTTTTTTTCAGTAAAAGACGAACATTTGCTGTCTGTATGCTTATCACGCAGTAACTAACAAACTAAAGGGTAGAACGCAACGTTTTTTTTTCTTAGGGTAAACTAGCGTGTTGGTACCTACCTAGTTTGAATTCTCCACCTTTAATAAAATAAGCGGTATAATTTTTAAATTAAGTATTTTCGGAAAATTCTATACCTATGCAGGAAAAAAGTTAGCCAGCGAGAAACTTTTTTGTTATTGGGTTTACAACGGGGTTTTGGGAGGGAAAATGTTGAGGACAGTTACAAATAGCTGTTAAAAGAAACTGGAATCCTATAACACCTTGTATTCATTGTGTATGTCAAGTCACCCGTCCGTTCAGCTAACTGCCAGGTGCAGGCAGAAGGAAGTAGGTATAGGCTAACATCAGTTGTAAGGAAGTGTGTAGGTTTGTAGTAAGTGGAACACTGAAGTGTTATGTAGAGTATTTATTTAGCATTTTATATAAATACTTGTGGTTATAGAGGGAGAAGCTAGGAAGAGAAGTATTGGTAAACTAAGAAGAAACGCAAAGAAATAATGAGTTAATTATTTTTCAAGTAAAATGAGTGCTAGTAAGGCAGTAAAAGAAACAGCTAAGGTTACCCGGGTGTACAGAAACAGTAGTGTATAGGATAAAAAAGGAACGAAGGAACCATAAAAAGAATGCAAAAAAATGACGGGGAAAACAAAAAATACACTAGGTTACCGCAAAATAATGGAACAGCGCAAATCGTTCATTATTTGCTGTTTTAAAACATTCCACCCACGTTGAATGGGATTTTGTCTCAAGGGTAAACAGTGATATCTTACTAAATTATAGCTTTTGTCATTTTGTCTCTCCATATTTCTTTGATAAAATATATTTTATGCCTCTACTTCGAAGTACTTCGAAGAAGATATAAAGTGCAGGTGAAAATTAAATGTCTTATAATTGTGATAACTTGTAATGCAGATATTTCACTGTTTGGTGATGTATCATTGAAAAGATGACATTAAATTGGTAGGCCGATCGCCAACGTACGTTGAGTATTTATGGCAACAGTGCTCCCCAATTAACCTGCACTCTCTGAAGTGTGAGACGCGATGTAATATAGGTACTAGAGGTTACGAAACGAGTGAGCGGGGCATCGGAAGACAGTCGAGTAAAGAAAGCATCCGCAGTTCCGAGTTGCGTTTACTAGCGAGGCTGAAACCTGCAAATGTACTGTTTTCATTGTACGACTGTACATTTCCCTATCGCCTTGCCCCTTGCTCCCCTCTGGTCCCTAGCCTTGATTGTCAAAAACAGTGGCGCCCTCCACCAAGCGCATTCATATCATGGCGCATTCACTCTTCTGGTTCCCAACGCGACATTAGAGCAAGTAATCCAGATCCTGCAATTGTAGTCAGTAACGCGTAGTTTGCTGATAATGCATATGAGTAATTTGGCGCTCAATTTCGGAACCTTGCTACTAATCTTGTGGCGAAATTTTTTTGCTTACATTGTTTGTTTTTGTAACAAATCGCTTCTGTAACCGAAATTCCAAGTTAGATTTCAGCTTGAAGAGTTTCATGCTTCTGTTTCTAGAACCAAAATAAAATAAAAACGTTTGTTTTATGAAACATTTGATCACGGAGCATGTTTGCGGATATGTTTTAGCAATGACCAAATTCATAGCTTAAGGGGAAACTAAATTGTTGAGATTGCGAAAAAAAGGACATTTTTAGTTTTTCTATGCATTTTTTCTGAATTGCATTTACTTTTTAATTATACATACTTGCCATTGTAGGTACCATACTTAAATAGTTTTAAAAACGGTACTGCACCTACCATTTTCTACAACGAATTCCGCACTTCACAGGGAAAAAAATCGTAAATTCTACACACTTTGGAGTAGATAGATAAACTTTAGCCCATCTTTTAGGGGAAGCTTTGCTCAACAGAAGTACTAATTTGTAAAGTATAGCAGCCTGTGTATTATCAAGCCATCTGGTTTTCTCTGTTTGCAATATATGCGAATTTGTTTTCTCAATTTTTGCTTTAAACAGATTTTTCTGAGAATGACATTTTTTGGCATACACCCGTGTTCTTGGTAACTATTGAAGGTAGCTAAATTAAATTGTAGGATCATAAAGACAACCTGTAAGTGATATGGACCTATTTTGGTGTTAATAAGATGGTTATTTAACACAGAGTTATCTCTGGTCAATTTAATCAAAAGATGATATAATTGAGAAAAAATCCTATCTTCATAACCAAACTTAGTAGATAAAAATAGATTAGTGAACTTAGAAGGCATTCATCGGATTCCTGTAAAAATTTCATTCGGATATCATAAACAGTTTGTGAGACATTGGGCCATGAAATTCGCAGATTTAACATGTGCGGGATAGGACTTTCAATCTCCGCTTAAATACCCATGAACGCAAAAGCACAGATACTCTTAAGCTAACAATCTGTGGAATTTGATTACATAAAATCGATTGGATTTTGGGCATTGCATACAGTTTTCTGCTGCAAGTACAAGCAGAGGAACAGTAGTAAATGCTGTCACTGTTAACCTTTAATCTGCGAGTAAAGAACAATTCGACCGTGACACGCCTAGGAGGGTGCAAAACTTGTCCTAAGATAGCGAAAATTCCTGGCAAGTAGATTTACCTAATCTGAACTTGGAACAGCAAAAAGCAATGCAGCTTCTGAACCACACAGGTACTAGGTTCAAGCTCAATCGATCCGCCAAGGACCCCAAGTCCACTCGAAGTCCAGTAGAAATATTATTGCTGGAAAATGAGACAGGTGAGGGTAGTTTCCATCAGAGGTCATCCAAAGCACTGCCCAAGTCTCGGAATAAAGTCCTCCAACGCATTGCGATTCATATTCCTAATAAAAAATGCGAAAACTTGAAACCAATCCTCGCGTTCAGCTACAAAATGGGTTTTCCTGACCTTTTAAACCGGCAAAAATGTTCCATGTATGCACGAAATTAATTCAAGGGTAGAAGTGGGTCAATCAATGTACACGCTTGTCGTTGGTCGGGAACCAAGACGGCTGGCGGCTAGCCGAGGTCGACCCGGGTCAGGATCGTGCCTGTACTTCGGCAACCTCTTGTCTCACTTACCGCAGAACTTTAGAAATAAAACTGTCTCGAGCAATAGCCAGCATTGTACAGAACAATGTTTATACGTCAAATATAAATGTATCGCGTTGTCTCTTCATCACCTCTGTCTTTCTTTTTTTCATCACACATATCGCTCGTTTGATTCCAATTGTTTTGCATCTTTGAAGTTGTCTCCAATGATAGTCCTGAACGTAGTATTCTACAACATGCTCGAAACAATGTGCAGTCAAATAGAATAGCTAGAAGGTAGAATCCAACTCTAAAAACACTCGGTGCCACGACCGGGACTCGCAAGCATAATCTTCTGGACGTGGCAGAGGTATGTGGTACCAGAGCATTTTTAATGGGGTACTATAGTAGAGGAATATCAACACTGCGCTGTTAAGCTTCTCAAAGTTTTCTTGCAAATGTGCATCTTCTTTTATTGAAGTTTTACATCCTTTAACCGGGTAGATTAAAGCGAGATGTAACGTGCGAGGCTCGCATTCGGAAAGCCTTGGGTCGTTTCCTGGGGCCGGCCACTCAGACCACGAGTTTTCCGTTTTCCCTGGTTGACAAGGCGAATGCTGTGTTAGTTTCTCCTATACCAAGAATTTCAGGGAGGCTTAGGGTCTGTGCAGTGTCTGTCGGTGTCAGACAGATTGCGCAGATGCTTGCTCTTGGAAAGTTCTTCTCGACCCTGTTGATAACAGCCTTCTCTGAGCCGACTCCGGTGGGTCGAGTTCCCGGTGTGGCCGGGTCACCAAGCTTGGAATCGTTATGGACCTCTGCGCGTCTCAGCCGGCCTGTATGCGGCCTATAGCCTCCTGCGGTTCCTTCACCTCATCTGTTCCTCGTGTGGGTGGAGGTGTGAGGTGTCCCCTTAGACAGGTTAATCGACCAAGTCATATCGGACGGTGAATTAACGAAATGGTTGAAATGGTACTAAGATGGGCCCGTGGTCCCTAGAGCTTCAGAATTACCCGACATTCATCTTCTCAGGATAAGGGAAAACCTTTGGAACTTACTTCCTATTGGCGATTGTGTTAACTTGTATTCTCTCTCTCTCTCTCTCTCTCTCTCTCTGTCTCTCTCTCTTTGGGGGGCGGCTTTAATCATTAGATCACACACACACTCGTTCATGCTTACGGACTCTGGGGAGGATAGGGAATAATCTTGGCTTGAGAAAAATTCCCTGGCACAGTAGGCAGGTCCTCTACCGACTGAGCTACGGGGCCAGCCAGAGTAGGACATCTTAGAGCATAGTAGAGGCATTTCAAAAAGCGAAATTACATGCACATTAGAACATTAAAATACTATGGGAATCACATTTACATACAACTCAGTCAAGTTCAACTGAAGCCAGCTGAGCTCTAAGGAACATGTACACCGATAATCTCCTGAGAAAGAAATGTAGACTCCACTACCCTCACTGAAAAAAGGTCTGGTACACAGCTTTGCCCCTCGTTGCTCTAATAAAGGGTCAACTGTAACGAAACTTACGGTTGATATTTTCGTGCTTCCTGTCTCGTGGAATGAAGCACTGTTTTCTTTAATTACAAATATAGGCTATTTTCACTTACAGAAATTAATATGCAGGTTTCTTGCATTTTTTCAAACTTACGTTATTAGTTCAACATTTTCAATTTTTAAAACATGATTTAACGGCACGACAACGCGGTGAGCACATAAAATTAAATGATATTTATAAAAAGAAATTTTAAGAAGGGAAGCGTTCGAGGCCAAAGTTTAGGGTAGGTAACCCCTCCCCCCCACCCGGCATTTGCGTTTTGAGGACTAGGAAGGCCTGGACAAAACTTAAGTTAGGGTGGACGGTCCTGGCAGGATTTTTCGGTTGAATTAACACCCAATAGTTTATCTGTATCTATACTAATAGTTTAGAAAACGAATAGAGTGCGTGTTCTTATACACTGAAAACACATTTTTCCAAACGGACCTACAGTGCTGTCATGGAGGCCATATGGGGGCATACGGCGTTTGGGAACCTTAAATTTGATTGAAAGAGTGTGCGAGAAAGAGAAAACTTCTGCCCACACGGTGATGTACACTTTGTTTTTTCTTTCTTGTTTTGACACTCCACGACTCCAAAACCGCAACTTCCGCATCACCGCCAAACCGTAAGACACGTGTCCTTGTTTGGTGCTGTTCTCGTCGTGTGAAGTGTGTGGTTACAACTGGAAGTATGTATACTATATATCACACTTAATGTTAATACACATAAATGGTCCACCTCTGCAAGGCTGGAAACCTGAGCCATATATTAAAGAATGGCTGAAAGGTTATCGAAGTACCATGGCGCTCCATGGTTCATCCGGACAGAAGTCACCTATGTATGAAAAATCCACTTGGAACACTCTTTAATAATCTTGTGTTAATAAATGGTAGCACAGCAAACTATAATTTCATAACTATCAATTGAAATTTTAGCACAACCCATATTGTAGCCATTTCTGTGGTGTGGGGATAGCATGTCTGATAAACATTCAGAGGTCTAGAGTTTGAATCTCATTTGGGGCGAGTTATCTACACAAGCTTCCCCCCCCCCCCCCCGAGATTTTCCCTTATCCGGAGAAGACGAATGTCGGGTAACTTTAAGCCCTAGGGACCCTGGGCCCATTTGAGCGTCGTTTCAACCATTTCGTTCATTCACCGTTCGATATGACGTAATCCGGTTAAAGGATCTTAAACTTCAAGTGAAAATAAATATATTACAAAACGTTGCATTATAAGATTGGTTCACAACAATATCTTAAAGATCATTAAGTTACTGTGAATAAACTTGGAGTCGTTTAATGATGTTTCGGTAAAGTTTAAATTTTCCATAAGATTTCAATTGCCTTAAAGACATATTTGAGAACAAAGGTTTTTATTAGGAATGGGAGAGTATGGCTGAGAAACAAATTACAATGACAGTACTGATAAAAGCGATGTAATATTTCCAAACATTTGGGTTTCAGAGATTTTCATATTTATGTCGCCCAATTTCAATCCCGTTTAGTTGAATGTGAAATGTATAAAATGCTTTTACAGCGAATATTGCAAATATTAAGTTATTTCTAGCCCAAAGGATTGAAAGGGGAAGTTAGAAATATTTCAAATTTCGGTTATTGGATTGGTCGGGGGCAGCTAAACATTATTTTCATATCGCCAAGTTACCCTCTAAGCATTACCAATAAGTTATTTTGGTATGATATTGACAAAATTGTACACTTGAATTTATAATCTGTTAAGAGTTGCTCAAAATCTTTAAAAACTTCCCCATGGCGCTGCGGTCCATGCAGGGTCTTGGCCTGCCAACCCGACTGCCGGCCTCACGCCCCCATATGAATGGCAGAGGTGGGTGATCCAACCCATACAGGGAGATGTGGCCAGCAGTACGCATCCCCCAGCCGGAATGTTGGCTCTCGAGTTCGGGGTCGCTACCTATCGCAGCTCCTCACTTTCCTCACGATGCTGAGTGGACACCGGTCCTATATCTGGGACCACGGTCCAGCCCCCTGCGCTACAGCGCAGGACTTTTGACCTATCTCGACAAAACGACTAAAACCAAAGAAAGCTACAAGTTACCTTACAATTCTCAAACCATTCCCTACTGTATTTTAACCCCAGGTATATATGTGCACTTTTGAACCCATTTGGTCAAAATATTGTAAAACTAGACTATAGAACCTAGCCAAACTACCCCAGCCCTCATTTTCAATCCTGTAGTACCTTAAATTTTTACAAACTATTCACTTATGTAAAACAGGTGCACCGACTATCCAATCTGGACAGCACTTAATGCACATAAGACTAATATCGGCGAAAATATAGGCTATATTAAGCATTTTAATCCCTTGTGTACAAATCTGACCAATATGGACCAAATACGGTATGGTATACAACGGAGGACACCTCGCGGACTACGGCCTACGTGAGATCCATTACAGCTATAACCCCCCCCCCCTCGGATGAAGTGAAAGAATTGCAGGAGGCCGCAGGCAGACAGGCCACAGAGACGTGCGTAACTCTCCAACATTTCGAAGACCCGACTCACTACTGGAGCTGTCCAGAGATGGCGATGAACAATCCGTTCAACCAGGCTGCCTTCTACTGTCCACGGGGAATACTTTCTTCTTGAGCAAACATCCGTGCCATCTGTCAGAAACCGCCTCACGTCACGAAACCCAGAAGCATACTTGAAACAGAGACAATGATAAGGAAATAAGGGGAATGGAATCGTGGTAGATGAGAAATCATCTTAGCATTCGTCTACCGACCAGGAAAACCACGAGAAATCAAAGTTCAGAGTGGGCGGTTGACGGGAATCGAACCCGGCACCTCCCAATGAGAGCCTCACGCGTTACCGCAGAGCCAACTCGCTCGGTAACGTGGGACATTTACATCTAAGGTCTTGGGAGAAATAATAGGCTACTCGCGGCCTTGAAAAGCTAGTCCTATCCTTATTTTCACCCCCGTACATTTAGAAAATCCATGCAACGCTAATATTTTGGTATAGGCGAGTTTAAGCTACATCTGCAATGAGGTAGATGAAGTTGAAAGATATCCAGTTTTATTTTCGTCCTCCGTGGTCTATGGCTACCATGCTAGACTCTAGTTCCCGAGATCCAGGGTTCAAACCCGGCGGAGGGCGATGGATTTTTGTTTTTTTTCGGGCGTAAAAATCCTTAGCATGGTTTCCTTCGGAAGGAAAGTAAAGCCGGAGGTACTGCGTCTTAGATTTACAACACGTAAAGGAACCTCAAGCCTGATGGAGGCTTCTGAACAAAATTTCCGGTCTTTCATGCCCAATATAGAATGAGATGTTAAGGAACACGGTAGTTCAAGAGCGTCCATAAATAAAATAAGAATACTTTTATTGGTCGCCGCGTGATTTTGACTGAGATACATTAACAAGACGTGATTATAACGTCGAATATGAAAATTGAAGTTTCTGGTATGAATCCTATTGGGCTCGTGTTGCATGTCCTTTCATTCCTTCATGCCAATACAGGTGTAAATAAATATGTTAAAAGGCTTGGTAGGTGGATGGATACCATGTGTTCATATTTTACTAAAACCTTGTTCAGAAACGCTTTGCTTACGTGCTAGGTTCTCTGAAATATGGAGGACGACGTTGGCAGTACGAATCACAAAATACAGGAAAGAATTTAAAAAGAAACCTGAAATGCTGTAAATAAGCAGATACGTACATTTTAATCAACTACTGAAGATGCTCAAAATGGTGTCGCCAACTTCGATACATTTTGTGTATCGCCTGGTTATATTATATCGAAGTCTTGTCACTGATGTACGCCGTGCCCGCGCACGTCCACAGGGGTGTTTCTTAGGAGGTAAGCCGCCTGTTTCACTTAACGTCTCTCCAATCTTAGAAAAATAATGTGGGTTGGACGACACCTGTTGGTGTAACGTTGTTGATAGAACCGTAAGCCTATTTTGTATTTCTTCTGGTTTTCCCGTAGATGCTGAAGCATCTCGGTGTGCCTTGCAATTGTATACAAGGCCGCCATTGTCTATTCCCACTTGACGATAACCATACAATGAATACTTAAAGTATGAAACTACTAAACAGAATAAATAATACCGTGAACACTACTGTTGTAGGTATAGTGAAGGACTCCGTGCATGACGTAACAGCTGATGCAGTACTACTGGTGAATAACTTAACTAAGGATTGCGACGTCTACTGCTGCCTCAGTCTACGCTTTTTCTGCGTCATTTCTCTTCTCGTTTCGGAGGCTCTAGCGCGTTAACAGTGTGTTTCTGCCCATGGAATTATAGACAGAAATACGATCACAATCTACACATCCATCACCAAGCCTTGTAACATGTTTTAACATCCTGTGCATTATTTCTAATGGTTTAAATATCACTAGCGAAACACCTTTCTAGGACCGTACATGGTGTTTCTAACTCTCATGCTAACTGCGGAATTAATGTCACTCTTAAGAGGCCAGTAGGAAGCAACGCAGTGGCACTGGTTCAAAAAGGATGCAGCAAGCCTTGCCCAATTCAAACTGTCGAGAGTTAAATCATTTGCGTTGATTGCATGGCGCTGAGCACAATTAAGTCTTAACGAGAAATAAACGCTGCGTAACGAAACTGTGCCGCAGGATATTGAAATAATCTAATTAGCTGAAGTAGAGGAGGGATGAAAGATTTGAAGGACTTGATCATCTCTACTCACGACAATTGTCTTCTGTGGCTACTTCATATTAAACTGTATTTACAGTGTTTCTGTATTAAACGCTGAAATACGTATTTTAAACGCAAATAAGTTTCGGCCGGCATCGCTATGAAAGGCTTGTCGCTTACTGTCGGACTTTGGCTTTGTGAGAAAGTGCGTTCAGGGGGGCCAGGAAAGCTAAATGGAATTAACGTTACTTTATGGGAGTATTTTATCCCCTTGGCAAAAGAAATTGTGTTTTATTTATGGACGCTATTTAACTGCTGTGGTACTTTGTGTCCCATGCCATATAGGGCGTAAAAGACCGGAAAGTTTGCTCAGAGGCCTCTTTATCAGGCTTGAGGTTCTTTTACGTGCCATAAATGTACGATATGGGACCAAGGCTTTAGTTTCCAAATGGAATTTCTTCCAGGTTTCCTTCAGGACAAGTTAATTTCCGTTCCGAGGTGTAAGAGATTAAAATGTTGCTTCCTAGACTGCCTGTTGCTTAGGTATAAATATAGTTGTGGCAGCATACTCAGAAGCAAACAGTAGCTGAATATTTTAACATCTACGTTCAACTAGATATATCTATGTAATATAGTTGTCCATCATACGTATTACATTAAACATTTAGTTTACACTCGTAAAACTATAAAGTTAAGTATTAGTTTAGCGTTAGTTTCAGCTATGGTAAAAAGAAGTTCTCTTAATAGAATTAAAAATATTAACTCGTGTCTTCTATTTATCAGTTTGCGTGTGAAAATATTACCTTGATGTAGCCCGTAATAGTGTATTGCGATAGAAGTGTGGTGCGTGCATCATTAGGGAATGAGGACAAAAAAAATCTCTTTAAAACACAAGATTTATTTCGAATAACTTTTTTGTAGCATCAGCCATTTCCGATATCTGTTATTAATGGCTCGAACTGTTTAATACTTAGCCATTATTTTTAAGTCTTGCTGATTTTCAGTTGTTTCTCGCGATGTCATAGAGTATGGAATTATAAGATCAGCGTATAGCCTCCAGTTATAAAACTTTAGACTATCGCTATTCTCTTTGTATCTATAAGGAAATGTGTAATGTAACTATTTCTGTAAAGGTTTAACACGATTCAAATGAAGTAGTTAGGGAAATGAACTTTCGTAAGAATAATCTATTTACACACTAATAAGTGATGGAGGGTAGAGAAAGTCATGCGAATGTAATTTTTTTTATTCCATTTATATGCCGCCTTTAATAGCTCGGGTCATATCGGCGGCTTTTTACCTTTGGAACGATTGGGTCATCAGTAATGATCACTTTGCGTGGTATTACTTTAGTAATTACATTAAATTCACTCGCACACACTCTCTCCCCCCTCTTTCATTCGTACTTTCACACTCTAGGGAGATGGAATGATCTTAAAGAAAAATTCCCACTTTCCAGCCGAGAATCGAACCGACGACATCTGGATTTAAAGGCTAGGATACTAACCACCAGATTCCAGAGGCAGTCCAAACTACAATTAATTTGCCTTTAGCGTGAGCAATGTAGGAGTAGCAATAACGAATGCGTAGTGGAGCAAATTTTACGATTACCGCGTGCTTATAGGAGAGAGAAAAACACTGGTTATCAAGGAACATTATATTTTTGCAGTACGATAACTTCTTGTATGTGCTCTCCGAATGATCACAACTTTACGACGGGCACTAGTGGAAAACTCTTAGATCGAACTGTCTTCCTTTGCAGTAGCCCATTCCTGCGTACATGGGACGCTGTAGGTGATCACGTAAGTAGGTTCCACTACATTAGTATACAAGGCGTAATGGGCGCCTATTAGGACAACTCCATTAAAAGTGGCCACGTAATGTGTATTAATTACACTTAGAAACGGAACAGCATTCACAGCTAGTGCTCCAGTAACATTCGGAGAAGAGCTGTTCTCATTCCAAATTATACCCATGATCTAATACGGCAATAGGCCAAAATGTAGTAGTGCGGGGCAAAAGTACGCGGCGGGTAAGAGTACGCACAAGGGATATTTATATGAAGACGGCCGTGCAATTGGCAGTACTGTATGCTGTTGGAAGAATTACATGGCCGATAGCCTCTCTACATAGTTTCGTTGTGCTGGTGTGTTTCGTCTTTAAACTATGAGGTAAGATTGAAAATCATTCATCTTGATGTTATTTTTCGTGGTTTTGGAAACGTGATTGAGCTATTAGGAATGTGGAACAGGTATTTTAGCATTATGTCATTTCTCAGACAAATTTCTGTAATAACGTGTGGTGGCTTGGCCATTGTGTGAAACTGGCCACAGATGGCAGTACGGTCTGGGAAATGTTAAAGACGACAACGGGGCCAGAGTACGAACTGTGGAGTGGGGCAAAAGTACGCGCTAAACAGCATGCGAAGGAATTGGCAGAGCTTTGCAGACTCCTTGACTCTCACTTGTATAGTTTAACATTGAAGGATTTGCGTAGAACTGGCATTTTAGTTTGCTGACATTAACAAGGTAATCCATCCATTTAACAAGGACCGCAAATTAGCTGGCAGAGACTGGGCACTAAAATTTATGAAACTGCACAAACTATCACTCCGTGTTTCCACCAAAACAAGTCTTGCTCGAGTTATGGGCTTTAATAAAGCTCAAGTTTCTTTGTTTTTTGATAATCTTGAACAAATGATGGATCAATACAAGTTCTGTCTATCAGGAATGTATAATATGGATGAATCAGAATAAGCACTGTCCCTAGTAAGACTCCTAAGGTTGTATCACCTACTGGTAAGAAAGCAGTTGGAACAATTGTTTTTACAGAAAGAGGAAATTTAACAACTGTTGTTTGGCAGTCAGCGCAGTGGAAATTATATTCCCCCAGCCATAATATTTGCAAGAAAAAGAGCTAAACAAGAACTCATGCACGGAACTCCACCAGGTTCAATCATGATGTGCTCAGACAGTGACTACTACATCAACAGTGAGCTATTTTCTGAGTGGCTGAAGCATTTTCAGAAGCATGTAAGAGGAAGCATGGAGAATCCAATACTTCTGGTGCTAGATAACCACATATCCCATATAAACTTGGAAGCAATTGTCTACTGCAGACACAATGGTATTCATCTATTATCGATTCCTCCCGATACTTCACATAGGTTGCAGCCCCTTGACAGATCATTTTTCAAGCCGTTAAAAGATCTATATTCTGCAATGTGTGACAAACGGTTACTAAATAACCCAGGACGTGTAATAACACAATTTCAATTGCAGAGGAAAGAAGTAAGAGAAGTAAAACATTGGAAGTACTGACTAGCTCACCCTTTAAAAGAAGATTGGAAATGAATCAAGCCTTAAATCATCCAGTGCTTCAAAACACGTCAAGCGAGATGTATCAAAATATGCACAAAACGATATGAGACCCCAAAGGACCAAATGCCATTCAGTCCTACCCAAAGCGTCAACTTCAACTTCAAATGAGAAAATCCACTGTCCAGGATGCGACGGGGAGTATGTTGAACCACCAGAAGAAGTGCCAAAAGTGTGCAGAATGGTGGCATGTAGCTTGTTCCACCCATGAGGGAGGCAGCAAATTTATCTGCGACTATTGTTAAAAATGACAGACAATGAGAATATTTCAATCTTTTATTTATTCAAATATTTTTATATTTAGGTTATCATCTTATTCTTAGAATGATGTTCAATATTAGTCAGACTAAGGTCCTTGGTGTATTCTTATAATGTAATAAAAGTTACAGCAGCAAGCATTAAAATTAAACATTTGTGATTTCTGCGTACT
This sequence comes from Deroplatys truncata, assembly GCA_030765065.1. Taxonomy (NCBI): domain Eukaryota; kingdom Metazoa; phylum Arthropoda; class Insecta; order Mantodea; family Mantidae; genus Deroplatys; species Deroplatys truncata. Next base: position 105,858,142 of record CM060990.1, on the reverse strand, counting down.
TTTACCCCACCTTATGCGTACTCTTACCCCCATCTATGGGGCAAAAGTTCGCATGGGTCACATTTTAATTGAACATTTATAAAACTATTTTTCGCATGTAAAAATAGGTTTTAACCACTGTTTGTGATGAACAATAGAATAAAGATTGCATAATAAAAAGTTCAGATATACTGGTTGAATAGATACCGTTGCAGAGGTCTTGAAAGTTTAAGTGCGTACACTTGCCCCACGCTACTCTACTACAAAAAAAAAAGAAGTAGTAATCTCTTTAAAATGCACAAATTTATTCCAAATAGCTTCTTTTCTGTTGCACAAGCCATTTACGAGATATCTATCATCAATGGATCGAAGTATTCAATATTTTGTGTCATTCTGTCGATATTCAGTTGTTTCTCGCGATTCCATGGAAAGCGTATGAAATTTTAAGGCCAACGTTGTAGCATCCAGTTCTTAAACATTTCACTATCGCTGTTCCCTGTTTATCCTAACGAAATGTGTAATGTAGCTATTTCTGCAAAGGTTTAACTAGATAAAAATAAAGTTTTGTAAGAATAGTTTACCCATTAATAAACGATAGAGTTAGAGAAAGTAATGTGAATATAACACAAAGATTTTTATGTAAATTGGGGCGGTACGTACTTACCAATAGGTAAATAAATACATGAAATACCTTGGATTTCAAATGGCACACATAGTAGTCGGCCACGGTATAAGTGCGTTCAGTGGGAAGAGGAACTAAACAGTTATGGAACAAGTGACCGGGACCTGGAAGATCAGAGGTAAAGAAAGCATCGGCCATATATGCCGACTAGTACACCGAAGCATCAATGTATCTACAAAACCATGAAGCGCATCTATATTGAGCTTAAGTATAGCATCCTTTTCTTCTAACCCAGCCTTCTCCATTCTTCCGTCGAATTTGAAATTGAATGTGCAATATGTCCCATACCAACACAGTTACATGTACCAGTCGTTTGCAATGAAAACTGTTAGTTCGTTATCGTACTCAACTGTTGGTTTAGTTTGTTCTATAAATATATCTCGTATCATAATTGCATTGTAAAACATTACCAATATTGTTTTGTACCAGGGTTGTTGGGGAGAAACAATGTTAGCGAATTTTGCCACCCATGCGATTGTACACTGTAGAGGGAAAAGGGTGCAACAGCCCCGTTATGCAGCTGCAAGTGCGTTGCTTCTATTGATCCACCACCGGCTCCATTAATTTTATGGCTTTGTAAATTCAGTTAGAGACGGTGTAAACTGCCCAGACCTACACTGTTTAGCAAGCAAATCAAACATATTTCCAGCGATCGTTAATGTTCTCTTCAATAGCTTTACCAGATATTGGTTAATAATAATAGAACTATGAGATAAATATGCGGTAAGTGCATCATTGGAAAACGAGGAAGAGTTTGGAAAATGCGAGGCGAAGTCCAGTATTTTCTACTTCTGAGATTGCCCAATGCACTTAACGCATGTGTATTGCATAGGTACTATTTTTTCGACGATAGTGAATAAAAGAAGCAGTACTTACGCGAAAATACAATGAATAACTACCAGCTGTTTAGTATGGTTTCAGTGGCAAGATCAACATTAACCTTGATAGTGAACTGGTGATCGGTTATCCAAACCGGGTTGTTGAACCAAAAAGAAATCAATAACTTGCTCATGCTTAGCTGCTGCATAAACTAAATCGTAAGTAAAGATTTAAATGTAAAGTTAAACTGTCAAATATGATTATATTCCATGTCTGCAATTCCAAAGATGTAAGAAGTATAAGGATTTAGAGTAGTTCATGCACATAACTGCTGCTGAGAGCCACTTTAACGAGAATTCATACCTAAACAATATCTAAGTGGACGCCGGAGTAGATGTAGTGGTTTCGTTTCCGGCTGTCGTACTGAGGTTCCGGGGTTTGATTCTCGTCTCTGGGGTGGCGATTTTAAGTCGGCCCTATCCACGCCTTCACCTCTGACTTACTCGTGTGAAGTATTCCAAGCCCAACGTCGTTCGGAGTCCACGATAAAAGCTGTAGGTCCTCTCATTCCACCGCTATCATGGAGGCAACGGATTTCGCCCGCTGGGTGCCTCCACTTCAGAAATGGATCGTCTTCGCTTGGTGGAATGAGGTATCCCCCGAAGGTAATCGGCCATATGGGGAGCATTAGAAATGACAATATCTAGCTTTAGCATTGTGGCTAGAATTGCTAAAATGTGTTAAGACTATTTCAGAAAAAAGGTCCTGAAAATCGCAAACTTTTGAAAGTTATACCACAAAAACTGTCACTACCTTTCCACGATTTCAATCAAACTTGAAACGTGATTGACAAGATGTTCTTCAAACTATGATAAAAATGTTAACTTCTTAAAATAGATGTAGCAATTTGCGAGTTGCTTTATGCGTACAGTGAAGGAAAGAATAGATGAGCTGCTCTAGTATTTTTGTCGAAAAAATTTCGCACTGCGCATGCCCCAAGCCTCTAAAGTTTCATTCTTCAATGTGGACACTACTCCATCATATCTGCTGAAGAGTACTTGAAACACGACAAGCTATTTCAAATATATATGCAAATAAAGCAACGTAAGGTGCAATAGTTAGTGCAGAGCACCAGGACGAATTGTGTTACACTATTGTAGTAAGAAGCCGAACAGTCGAGAGGTATACTACGTACTAGTCGGCCACGATATTAGTGCACTTAGAGGAGAGCGCCACTATTTTACTGACAATGCATAACGTCAAGGCTAGGGATGTAAAGGGGGCTGAGGGTCTAGGCGATAGTGGGAAGGTACAGTTGATGAAAACGGTAATACATTTGCACGCCTCAGCCTCGCTAGTAGTACAATGGAACTCCAACTGCGGACGTTTTCTTTACCTGACTATCCGTCCGATGTCCCGCCCTTTTTCCATACCTTTTAGTTTGTCTTCCCACCGAACGCACTCATATCGTGGCCGACTAGTATTGACTCCAGAGCCGAAAATCCGGAGTGCACATAATAATAATAATAATAATAATAATAATAATAATAATAATAATAATAATAATAATAATAATGTCCATGGTCTGGGGGTACCCGAATTCGCGGGTTCAAACCGAACGGAAGGCGATGTACTTTTTCGGGCGCAAAAATCCTAGCATGGCTTCCTTCAGAAGGGAAGTAAAGCCGGTGGTCCCGTGTCGTAGATTTACAGCACCTCGAGCCTGATAAAAAGACCTCCGAGCAAAATTTCAGTGTTTACTCCCAATATAGAATGGGAGGCTAATAAAGTTAAAGGGCGTCCATAAATAAAACACAGTTTAATTTAATATTCTAATAATAAAACCTATTTTTGTGTGTTTTTAATGAATGAATATATAATACAGCTAACCTTTATCTTGCTTGGGTGCAGAAAACAATGTGCAGAAAATTGTAGAGTAAAAAGGCAGTATCAAAATAAGCATTTCGAGAATAGGAACATGGGGCCTTAGATGCAGTATAACAGGAGCCCTGCATGAACACAGGGAATCTGACTTTATGAAACATTTTCATTTACCAATCAGTCAAAATGAAATGTAACTCTCACAGCAGATGGGTACGTACTGTCTCAACTGAAGAGTACTGGTACTGGTACACAATGAGATACTAACCATTACATGCACGTGCTGTACTGTACAACACGTCTTAAAAATGCTGAATGGAGAAAATAAAATGTTTGTGCATACTGTAATTATAATGTTTAAAAAGCTTCTAGGACACCTTGTTCCTGTTCTCAAATTATTTCGTTGCTGCCTTTCTGCTCTAAATTTTCTGCATATTGTTTTTCCCTACCTAGTATACTTCTCTTGTAACATTACGTCGATTAAAATCTCGGATTTTGTCTACCTTCCCACTCTAATAGTCTCCTTCAGTTTATTTCCGGACAGGTATTTCTACAATATTTACATTACGGAATTAGCTGGCTTGGAGTTTATTTGTGAATCAGTTAATCAAAGTAGAAATGTATATGATATACCTTAAGCATTTTAAAACCATAAAAGATAGGTGATATTTTCGAAATATTTTTGCTTTGAGATACGCAGCAAACTAAACCATTCTACTTCGTATTCCAAACGTGTCGGTTCCCCCCTCCCCATATTTCAGATTTGTCTTTTTCCACAAATTATCGCACTTAAAGTTAGTATCTATACTAATATTAAAAAGAGGAAAAGTTTGTATGTGAGGGGGGGATCTAATAAAGCACTCAACCGATTTTTATAATTCTTTCACCATCCAAAAGCCCTATTCCTACATATGTCGCAGGTTATATGATGTTTCCAAAAGTTTGAAAACATGGGTAGTTAGGGTTTTTTTTTTTCAAATTCACGTTGTCAAATTTCAATCCCGTTTTGTTGAATATGGATATCGAGGCTACGTTTAGCACTTTGTTGCAAAAACGGTAGATTTTTAATTACTTCGAGCCCAAAGGGTTAAATTGGGAAGCTTAAATATTTTAAAGCAAAGTTAATTTAGGGGGGATTGTACAGGGTGGGCTATTTAAGTTGACTGCACAATATCTTCAAAACTAAGCGTTGTAGAAAGAAATGTCTTTCATAAAAGTTTCTTGATATTATGGGAAAAGTAAATGCCATTGGTCGTGTTTTGTTTGGTGAACTTTAGGATAGCCATTTTAGGGTCAATTTAACTTTTTTAAATGGGATTTTGTGTGCTGTTTTCTCATTAGAAAATGGTTTATAAAAGGCTGTTTATTTTGTGATGAGGAATAAGGAAACAAAATAAAAAATGTTGGTTCCCAATTACGAAACGTAATTTGACCCTCAAATGACCATCCAGCCATTCATTGCACTCTTCGTACACAGCCATTCAGAATTTTCGTTGTTATTTGCGTTGGTGTAAGAACAATTGCAAATGCTTTATACAAATGTTGTTTAGTTTTTTGAGGAGTGAGAAAAAACATATAAAAAGGTAGGTTCTCGTTAAAAAAAATTGAATGAACACCCTAAAATCATTACAACGTCCTCCAATTAAAACACGACTAATGACCTTTACTTTTCCCCATAATATCAAGCAACTTTTATTCAGGATGTTTCTTTCTACAACGCTTAGTTTTGGAGGTATTGTACAGTCTCAACTTAAATGGTCCCACCCTGTATATCGTTCATATAACCACATTTCCCTCATATTTCACTTATGTTTTATGAAGTAATATTTTTGGTATAATTCTGAAAAAACTGGGTATAACTGGATTCTAGAAACTGACAAATGATAAGCTACCCTTACATTCAATCCCTATTTTCAAACCCTGACATACAAATCGACATTCTTTGGTATGTCTAGATGAAACTTCGTAGACTTATACTATAGGACCCAACGAAAGCTATAAACCACCGTGCAAATCTTAAAAACTACCCATACCATTTCGATCCCTTATTTATAAATCTGAATGGCTTAAACCATATGGTCAAAATATTGCACAATTATGCACTAAGGATTTGACAAAAATCATAGGTTACGTTACAACTTCCAAATACCACATAATCTTTATTTTTAATTGTATAGTGCTTCAAATTTTTAAAAGCTACGCTTACTTTATTTTCAGTTCCCTTGTAGATAAACCTAAACCTGCTGCTTGGTCAGCCAGGGCACAAGCTTGCGCACTTGGTCTATAGGACTTGGCGAGAATTATAGAATACCATACAACTTCAAAAAGTTACCCATAGTTATATTTTTCAACCCCGTATGTACAAATTGTCACTATTTGATCAGTCTGGACAAAACTTTGGACACACTTTAGGTCCAAGTACATCCTATTAGACCACTTACGGTTTTGAAAAATCATCCATATCCTTATTTTTAATCCCGTACTTACAGAATATTCCAATGCGATGCCCTCCGTCTTATCGTACATGAAGTGCATTTCTGACAGCTCCTGATTGGAGTACACGTCGCTCAGATGAACACAACTCAAATGCACCCTTCGTCTCGGATTGAAGTGTTTAGTGTCCTGTTAATATCTTCTGTCACGGCAACTACCTGCGAGAAGAAAAACGTTCCGGTGAATGTCACTGTTTTGAAGGCTCTAACTCAGAAACCAAGGATTTCCGGACACTTGTAATGGACTTTTTTATTGTCTACATATGGGGAATGTTGTATAGGTACACGGAGCTGCAATAATGCTGCCCCTTATACCATTTCACTTTCTCTCGTGGAGAGAATTTGCAGACACGTTTTAGTTTCTCTTGTGCATAGCAGAGCATGTAAATAGAAATGACAATGGTTCTCCTTTCATAGTCCACGCGCTGTCTATGACGTCCTTTTTACGTAAACAAGCAAATGGAAAATTGCCAACTTTGAATTATACACTTTTCATCGGGGAGGGACGAGCTTGAGTTAACGTCATTTGGCTTCAGACACACATAACTTCATGCCTGTAGTAGGATCTCGCTTTTTCAAAACAATCGAGTTGGAAGTCATTTTGGATAAATACCTTTTTACATAAACCGTAGTTCCAGAGACAACTATACGGGCGAGTCAGAAGTCGGAAGACGTCTTATTTTGGAAACGAAGGGGGCAAAAAAAAAATAGCTTTTGGTTAGGGGACAAAGGCTGTTTTACTGGTATGTCAACATTGGCGCTATCCTGAAAATAATGAGGTGTCCTGGGACTTTTGACTTGCCTGTATTTGTAGGCTTGAATTCGGAAGGTATCAGGTTGAAAACTCGAAATGACAGACAATCCTGATTAAGGATTTTATCGTTTTGTCTAGTTAATGCTGATGAATCCTTACGTACCTTCATTTTGTCTCATTTCAATCACCTATTCGTCTTTCAAACTTGAGGACCAGAAGGAGTGGACACTGCCGTGCAGAGTATGCGGTGGTTGTCCTTAGAGGAGAGAACTGTTTCTACTCTGGCATCGATACCTTCGACCTGCACCTGTCCTTAGGGATAGGGATGGTATTGGAGCGAGCTCTGTGGGGATGCAAGATCCGGAAACGTTGGAGGCCCGCTGCCGTCAGATCTGGCAGCCATAGTACTCCACTTCATCTCTTACTCCCAAAATGGACCTAGTGGCCGCAGTGCTGAAATTTTCCTGCGTAAAATCCTATAAGTAAAGCACTTTTAGCATTCTACACGTTTGAGAATTAGATTAAAATAATACATTTTGTTTGTTTTCGCTGTTACATCTTGAGCTGCCTTCAGCTATTGTCACCACACGTTTAGTTTGCTCGACTTCGCTTCCAAATTAAACAAACTTGTATATTTCGAAGTAAGGTTTCAGCCCTCATTTAAACCAGTTCCCATTGGATTCCGCATTAAATTAATGTAGTTTGCTTATTGGCGCGTGACGGAAGAAAGATGCGTGTCATTTTCACGGAAGTATTTCAGATTTAAATGTTTTTGCAAAAATCTGAAGTATAGCTGGTTACAAGGAGGTTAATCTTAAAGGAAAACGGAATTGTTAATCTATGATCTTTACAAACATTTCAAAATATCGGAAATGACAAATGTATTTGTATGCTCTAAAAACACATCCAGGTGTGCATTTCTTTTATACTAAAACTGATTTGATTAGACAAGGAATATTGTATAGAAGCGATACGCCTTCATAGGCGGAAGTAAACATCACATTTGGTTGTGCTGATGGTAGCTTCTGTCTGGAGGAAGCATCAGGAAGCGTTTCCTGTCGGAAGAGCAGGCAGCAACTAATAAGACCCTCCCTTTCCAAAGATATACATACATGTGACCAGAAATTAAGGCAGCATTGCATCTTGAAGCGCATTTCTTTACATGTATCAAAACTGCCTCGCCTTGTAAATTTCAGTTTCTTTAAATGAAATTTCAGCTGTTTATTAGTGTAACATTTCGATTCAAATCCGCTCTCGTTTTGTTTTTCCTGATATAACGTACCCACCCAATATATCAAGCTTGTAATAATTTTCAAGCTTTCGGTATGTAAATATTCCTCCACTGCTTCAAGTGGTGTTAAACCTATTCCCTTAACGTGTATATCGCTTATGTCGGATATTTTGAAATAAAACGTGAACGAAAAGCCAGAGACTCGCAAATAAACCTTCATTCTTCCCTTTTTTCGCCGCTTTCTCATTTATTTGCGCGTATGAACTATTTATTTGTATCTACCCTCTAGTATCTTCTGCCGCGAACCTTTTTCTCATTCACTATTACTTCCAGTGCATATCTTAACAAGCAGTTTCTTCTCGTCCGATCCCTAAGCCAGTTTCTTTTCTCTATGACGAGTTTCAGCACTGTTCTTCCTTCCCGGAACTCTCTAAGCTTTTCTCAGCCGCGTGTTCCATTTCTCCCACATATATATTTCACATGCTTCCAATTGATTCCATTCCACCTCGCCATCGAATTTTCTTCACTATACTATACGACAATGCACAGAAAGCCCCCCTCGCTATCATCTTCCTTGGTTCTTGCCACAGATTTTTTTCCTTTTCAGTTAAACGTTATTAATTTTGATGCATTCTAAGTACATTCTACACACATTCTAAAGTCTTTTACTTGCTTCCTTATCTCAACTCGAATTCGCAAGGGCATTTCTTCCGAAGATCGTGGTCTTTGTATTTTTAACTACATCCCCTATTACTCAACGCTGTCACTAACACTAGAATGCTACTCAGGATCTCTCCTTTTGCCAGCAATACCATACCATCAGCAAATCTTGCGTATTTCATTCCTTCTCTACCTACTACCATTCTGCCCTTGTTCTGGAAACAGTTCACCAAATTCTCATGTAGACATTGAACAAAGAGGGGTAAATGACTAAAGCTTTATGAAAACTTATGTTGAAGTGTTGAGCCCTTTTCGGACAAATTGTTACAGAAGGATAATCACGAACCCCAAAAATACTTCTACAGCTCAAATTGCAAAAGCAGCCTGGCTTTCACATATTAATTTCTTCTGTTGTAGACCATAAAAGGATTTTAGAAGTTTTCCACTATATTAAATTCTATCTCGTGTTGATGGCCTATTTTTCAGAGGATAAGCAGAAGCCTATGGCATTAATTCCACAAACTAGTCGAGATTGTCAAAGTATGAATGTATATGATAATCAGTTTAGTAATTTATGAATGATGAAGTTGCGGCGAATTGTTGATGTGATTAAGTGATTAACCAGATCTTCTTGGTTGTAGAAAATGTACAGACAGAAATCGGATAACATAGATACGAAAACAGATTTACCAATATGAAAAGAATAGTTTCTTTTGATCAGGAATAATGGATACCAAACAGGCCATAGTCATGCTGAAGGCTTTAACAAATTATTTCAGTTTTTCTGTTGGGCGTATAACGATGCAAATGTGGAGCATTTGTTGTGGAATGCGCCATTAAATGCTTAGTGTAAGGAAGCTGTCATAAGTCTAGGGCCCGGATTTTGACGACCTAAAAACGTTTGAAAAATTACCTATAAAATGACTAATTTTATAAAATTATTACAAACATTGTTCTAAAGCTGAGGTTATGTATAGTTTATTAAAATTACAGTGCAAAAGCTTATAAATTAATTTATACATGGGGTATAACTGCTACACAAGTAGAAAAAATGTGTATAAGAATTACGAACCGATTTAGAAAATTAAAGTATTTGTCTCTTGTTCTTGTTTGAAAAAAAAAACTTTACTAAGCAAGTCTTTCGAAAGTGTAGTATTAACTGGTTTGTGTTTTCAGATTATACAAAGTTCGTTGCAAATCAAGAGTACTTCACAGCCTATGACGTGACACAAAGATACGGACTAAACCTCCTCCCCTGACAACAGCCAACTCTTCAAGTACAAGCAATCCTCTCCAGACTAATCATTAAATAGGAATGTGATTTTTTTTCCTCAAAAATGCTATGCGTGAAGGTTACTATTATTTCTCAGTTGAATAGTGAAAGTTCTAATATTGTAAAAGTTATCCTTATATAAAGTGTAATTAATATAACTCTTTACATACTGAATGCAAATGCAAAAATTACTCAAAGACGCAAGGGGTAAAAACAATTACAAAATAATGAGCTAAAATCGAAAAAATGCCCTAAAATTAGAAAATGTCACAAATTATAAAAAAAATTACCTAATATGATTATGCATTTTCATGACCTGGGACCCGTGATAAGGGTTTATGTACATGTTGACAATGCCTATGATGCAACAGTTGAAAGATGACGTCATCAGCATCCGGGACCTGATAATAACATACTAAAAGTGGATTAGGGGCTTTTGAAAAACTAATCTCTTTCTACGTCATCAGCAGGTATCTACTAGAGAAGAAGGAATCGACATGCGCATCGAACTTCTAGTTCACGTACAGAAACCCCCAAATATGCATACCCTCAGAGCAAATCTTGCGCTCCATATACTCTTTGATGTTGTATATAGTCCTTTTCCTTCACACTGTGGCCACCGCATGGCGCGGCCGCAGCTCAGATTCCCGTCGAAGCAGTTAAAATATCCCCGCAATCGCTCGCGTTCTCATAGTTACAATTGCAATGATAATAAGTACATACCTTATCATAAGAGATGTTGAAAATTTGGTCCTTCTCCTTCCACACATTTCTGGCATTTTCTCAGGAGATTTTTATTCACACTGGAGAGTTTAGTATCCGAAATTGAGTGCATTTTTCGCCTGATGAGGCTACGCCTTTTTTTTGTTCTTACAGTGTTTGGGGGTTTGTTTCATACACCTTATTTTTCATGTGATCATCAGAGGCGGGGAAATTTCTGAATTGGGTTTTGAGAAATGGAGTATTTGATCCACGCTTAACACTCTTTTCTGACGAAGGTCATTTCTTTTATATGGCTACGTTTCGTCGCAAAATAAGATACTTGAATACAGAGAAATCAGATTTTACACACGAAATTCCTTTGCATGACGCGAAAATTGGTGTGCAGTAAATGCATACAACATAATAGGACGTATATTCTTTGAACAAACAAATTCAGAAAGGTACAGGAATGACTTGGTTACTCTCACTTTTTTTTTTACTCTCAATTTTTTGGGGGAGAGGGGGGGGGAAACAGCTGACTGACGTTGAATGTAAGTCTGAATTTTTGCAACAAGACTTTGCTACTACGCCTACAGCTAAAATTAAATTGAGTTTTATTTATGAACGCTCTTTAATCGCTGTGGTCCTTGGCGTTGCATTCTATATTGGGCGTGAAAGACCGGTAATTTTGCTAAGAGTTCTCTTTATCAGGCTTGAGGTTCTTTTATGTGCCGTACATCTACACACGGGACCACCGGCTTTGCTTCCCTTCCGAAGGAAGCCATGCTAAGGATTTTTACGCCCGAAAAAATCCATCGCCCTCCGCCAGTTGAACCCGCAACCTCGGGAATTAGAGGCTAACGTGGTAACCACTACACCACGGAGGACGAAACTTCTACAGCTCATGAGTCATTAAATTTAATTAAGGAAATTTGAAGATAGGGTAATCTGTAAAGAATTATTTCCCTCGGGATCGCCATTTTTTAACTTGTGATTTTTATCTGTAGGAGAACTTGAAAAATTAGTTGTGTATGTGTGGGGGGGGGAGGAACACACACATTGAAAGAACTAAAAGAACGCATCAGGCAAGAAAATGATTAATTTTGAATACTGAATTTTTCAATGTGAAAAATAATTTCCCGAAATGTGAGATCTTGAAGCGGTTGCGGGGATGTTAAAACTGTTTTGGCGGGAGTCCGAGCTGCGAGCCGCCGTGCTAGGAAAGTGTACTGCGTGCGTGTGCGTGTGCCGAGTGGGATGGCTCAGGCATAATGCATTTGGCTCGCATTCGGGAGGTCCGGTGTTGAAATCCCGTGGGCCGACCAATCTGACGGGTTTTTTTTCTTTCTTTCTATCTTTCTTTTTCTTCGGTGGTTTCCCTCAGTCGCCAAGGTAAATAGGATTGGATATTTAATATCACGACTCAAAGTTCCACCTTAAGTACAAAAAAAAAGTAATAGATGGTAATAGCAAATGCTCTGCCATTTATCAAAGATAATGGAAAGCAGGTGGACTGGACGGCATCCTAATGCCATATACCCGGCACGTGTAGAAGCAGAGATACAGTTGTCTAACACTTAAGACTTCCGTGGACACGTGTAGAAGCTGAGGTATGGTGCGTAGCCCTAAGATATCCGGGCACATGTCGAAGCTGTCATCTGCCCGGCACGTGTAGAAGCAAGAGGTACAGTTGCCTACCGCTAAGGCCTCTGTAGACCGTGACGAAGCAAGATGGTGTGGTACAGGGATGAGACCTAGAAGGATAACGTCCCCCACACAACGAGTCACGAGGTATCTCCTAACAGATTCCTCGTGATATGACCACGTATTTAATGCAACGTAAATGCTTTATACACACACGGAGAGAGAGCGGGTATAATTAACTGACGAAACTCTTAGAGTGCGGCTGTATACAGTGAAATGCGATGACTAAATAATAAAGGAAAGTAAAGCAGTTTAGAATATTTAGCCGTTAATAGTTTTAGAAATTTAATTCCGAAAAAATTCCTGTAGGTTTGTAATCGTTCTCCAGTTGAAACTTCAGTTCATTCAATTCAGTGAAGTGGTGCTTGTATATGGTGAAGGGCTTGTTTTGTGTAATCATGCCAAAAGTAAAAGTGCGCGGCAAAGCTAGGTTACAGGGATATATCCTAGCTCTTCAATATTAAAGACAAATTTTGATGGTTTCATATGGTTTCCACAATATTTTTATTCACGGAGGGATGACATAAAATTGCCTTAAATTTTTAATTATGTCAATATGATGTAATAGTTGTATATGTGCATATTATGGAAGTTTTTAATGTATAAATGATACATATGAAAGGTATTATTAGATCATAAAATGCGTGCCCCTACTAGTAACTACCTACTTGATGCCTAAGAGCAGAGTGTGGCCATACACAGCTCCCTCAACACGATGAGCGGACGAAAACGGTTTGCTCATCACTAGTACATACCTACCAACATAAAAGATTTGTAATGCACGCTCCATTAACAAATCCTTTGCTGTATACATGCAATAAAAGAACTATTTACTGCGCGCTTCTGTAATTAAGGAAATGTGCACTCTTGTTTTCTCACTTTCTAAAATGTTCGTGTGAAAACTGCTTTGATGTGGCCTTTCAAAGCGGTGGAACATTTACACATGTGGATAACTTGTGCTAGGTAAATGCAAAACGATCAATTCTTTTTGTTACCCGCCAAAGCGGTATTGATTGATGAATTTCATTTTAGAATTCTTTCATTCGTCTCTTACAAAATAAATAAGACCTAAAACTATGCTGATAATAAAACTATAGCTCAGCCTGTGAATTTTAAAGATAAGTATTTATATTTACATGTCTTTGTTGCAGATTCGACGACGGACATGATGGATTTCTGGACCTCGGCGAGCTGAAGAGAATGATGGAGAAGCTTGGAGCACCACAAACCCACTTGGGACTAAAGGCCATGATCAAGGAAGTAGACGAAGACGGCGATAACAAGATCAGTTTTCGGGAAGTATGTGCCTTTTGTGTGTGCCTTGTGTGCGTGTGCGTGCGTGTGCGTGCGTGCGTGCCTTTTGTGTGTGTGAAAACACTATAGTTCTTAACTTGATTTGCATCCCCATGACACTCGCATATCGGTCATAATTACCCTGCTGAAGGAAAAAATACCGGCCAATTAATCGTCTTTGTAGACATTCTAGAAGAAGGGACACTTTTACACACTTCGAAGACGAAACAAAGTTTTTAGGATTGATATTTGGCGGAAAGTTATGTTGGTCGCCGCATATAATTGCATTTGAGAGCACGTTGTGATCATTTTCTTTGTATTTTACGGGTTGTAAGTAGCACAGCTTAGGAAGCTGATCGGGCCGTTCCTTTGCGCTTTTATCGATCACCAGTGCGCTCAAAGTTAGACTACGGATACAGAGTATCAGCACGGCTGTCCATCCGTCGCCTTTGCTCTGAGCATCATTGAGGCATCAGGATAGCAATAGGCGCCTTTCCAACCAGTCCAATTGTAAGCCTGTATGCGACCGAACATCCGCTTTCCTTTCGTGGTATAAGCAACACAGCCTTATTCAGGTTACCTAAAAACAAAATGGCTGATGCCGTATGTCATGGTGGCCAATATTTTAACTTGACTCACTAGATATATAACCAGAGAAATTACCAAACCTATTTACAAAAGACGTACTATTTCGATTTACTTCTAGTATTACGATCCATTGTCATGTTTCATGTTATTGCGTTAAATATACAAGGTGGACCATTTAAGTTGAGACTGTACAATATCTCAAAAACTAAGCGTTGTAGAAAGAAATGTCTTGAATAGAAGTTGCTTGATATTGTGGAGGAAAGTAAATGCCATTAGTCGTGTTTTATTTGGAGGACGTTGTGATGGTTATTTTAGGATAAATTTAATTTGACCCTAATTGTAGGTTCTCACTTAAAAAAATTAAATTGACCCTAAAATTATTATCATAACGTCCGCCAAACAAAACACGATTAATTGCATTTACTTTCCCCCATAATATCAAGCAACTTTTACTCAAGACATTTCTTTCTACAACGCTTGGTTTTGGAGATATTGTACAGTCTAAACTTAAAGGTCCACTTTGTATAATTTTAATAGATTCTTTGGTATATCTGTATTAAAAAAATCCTTTTTGCCGTGATTTTTTAGAGCATGACTTTAGGCACATTTTTAATCTTTATGGCTGCATACATGTCGGTTTATGCCAGAGAAATGACCTTAGTTCTGAAGCCTCCTCCATGTGCCATTTGCTGGAATAACCTGAAAATGGGCGAAGGTTGCATAGTCGATTATGTGTGCCATATGTTATACTGCCATTAGTTTCCTAGGAGTGGCGAAACTTTGGGTCTTGGCACTGAATTATCCAGTTCCATGCTTACTTGAAACTATAAACAGAAATCAAGCAGATTGGCCGGTATACGGGAATTGAACCCGAGACCTTCCGAATGCGAGCTAAAGGCGCTACCTACTTAAAAAAAAACTAGGGCAAGGGGCATCAACGAATTGGTCTCTTGCACGGCCAGTTCTTTGATTTGGAATTTATCTCCAATTGTATAAAGTTAACAGATAAATACATACAACGCTATTCTAGTGCAAAATTGATTGGTCCTGTAACCTCCTCTACCTAAAATTGATTTGGAAAATTGAGATATAGTATAGGGCAGGTGCGTATTTGAGGAAGAGTTGCCGGTTATGAATGGAACCTAACAACTCGAATATCACTAGATTCTAGTGACTTATCCCATAATGTTGGAAAAATGACAGTTGTACTTTAGTAACCTTCCTTAAAATATATCCAGTATATGACTAGGATTACGATTACGCTACCGAAGAAAAAAACTGAGTTTTATTTATGGACGCTCTTTAGCTGCTGTCGTCCTTGCGTCTCATTCTATATTGGGGTGAAACACCGGTAATTTTGCTCAGAGGCCTCTTTATCAGGCATGAGGTTCTTTTACGTGCCGTAAATCTACGACACGGGACCACCGGCTTTACTTCCCTTCCGAAGGAAGCGATACTAAGGACTTTTACGCCCGAAAAAATTCATCGCCCTCCGCCGGGTTTGAACCCGCGACCTCGGGAATTAGAGGATAGCATGGTAACCTAGCACCTCGACCCACACAGGGATCTTTGTGCATACATCTCCGGGAGGAACGGATGAGATGAAGGAACCGCAGGTGACATTGGTCTGCAGGACCGGTCGACGCGCAGAGGTCCCTAATAGTTAAAAGCTTGACCACCCAGCCGGAGGCCGCTCAAGGCAGACCTCTCAAGCCATCGGAGGGTGGCTCATAGGCTAACCTCCAGCGGAGACTAGAGCGGCCTCCATCTGACGGGCCAAGCAGTTCCAACACGCAAGCCATCTGCGCCATCCGTCCGCTGTCGTCCGACACACAGCCCCGAAGTCAATCTGTAACGTGAAAGAGGAAGATGAAATGAGAGGGAATGAGGGAGGAGAAATTCGGGGGAGACAATGAGCGTTCCAGCATTCGCCTAGTGACCCATGGGTGAGGAAGGTCGGCCGCTGGAATCGAACCCACGACCTCCCGAGTGCGGATCACAGACGCAACCTCCGAGCCATCCCGCCCAGTCAACCAGTATAACATTCTACTTTCTAGCTATGTTTGTCAATCTCACGTCGTCGCCCATCTTTCACTTGTTTTCCTATAATTCACTGTATCGTAGGTAGGTACGTGAATAGCCCCCAAGCTCTGCTCTCTACCGGGTCCCTTTCCCTTGTTTATTCGGAACTTGGCTGTCGCTTTGCCTGCTACCTTCGCCAGAGGGCTAACTTGTTTTCCACTTTGGCTATGCATAGAGCCTAATCTCCATGTCTATTAGAAAGTCCACGATACCTAATTCAGTCGTTTCTTTCCGCATTTGCTGAACTGAAATAGCGTTTTTCATACTGTGGGGAATATCTAAAGATAAAGTTTATGCAAAAAATCCCGATACGCTCTATGAATTAGAAGACAGTTCTGTCGCGCGTTTTCCAATATTTCAGCTACAGGAAATGTGTTCAACAGATACGAGCCAGGTTTGTATCGACGCAGAGGGGTAGCATTTCGAAAACGTCTTATAACGGAAGGTAAGCGTAACATACTCGTAGTGTTTCGCTTCGTACGAGTGTTATATCTACTTCGTAGTAATAGGAGGGAAACGGCGGCGGCGCGGCGCCCGGGTTTGCGCTATTGCCCGAACGGGTTCCTATAGAGTGCCGTGGGTACGGCTGGCTACCAATCGTATCATTAAAGACAAAATCTGATATTAATAGACTGTAATATTAATCGCCACAGAACGAATATAAATTTAGTTTATATATTACTTATCATATACAGAGTGGGACATTAAGTTGATACTGTACAATATCTCCAAAACTAAGCGTTGTAAAAAGAAATGTCTTGAATAAAAGTTGCTCGATATTATGGGGGGAAAGTAAATTCCATTAGTCGTGTTTTATTTGGAGGACGTTGTGATGGTCAGTTCAGGGTCAATTTAAATTGACTCTAATTGTAGGTTCCCATTTAAAAAAAATTAAGGTGTTTAAGTTCAACACTTTCCAAGAATGCGACACTGAGATTTTAAAGAAAATCCTCCACTCCAAACTACTCTTTACATTGGACATTTTTCGAAATTTTTTATTCCTTCAAAAATGACTCTTAAGGATTTTGATTAAAATACATATGTTTAAGCTATTTTCATGATAAAAAGAATGTATATCTTTTATTTTCTAGGAATAGTCTGTAAATTAGTCTTTATGTCAATGACTTTTGATAATTAGTAAATCGTAAGAGAGAGAGAGAGAGAGAGAGGGGGGGGGAGGGAGACACCGCACAACAACTGTAGATCTTGTTAAAGCACAAAATTTATATCAAATAATATTTTTATTTTATGTCAAAAAACTTTTATATTTTATCTATTCTGAAAGTTTCTTTGTTATTAGTTTAAATTTTCAAATACTTTATACTTCCCTCAACTGCAAATAGCTATTGTCTTCATTTTTTCTTTCTTTTTTTCTTTCTTTCTTTCTCGTGTTCATACAAAGAACAGAATTTCAAAGCTATCACGTCTGTGGCTCACATTTGGGAGGTCGTGGGTTGGATTCTTCTGGCCGACCTTCCTGACCCATGGGATTTTTCATGGGGTTTTCCCGGGTCGCCAGGCGAGTGCTGGGAAAGATTCTCACATCCCCTAATTTCCAGACCTCCATTTCATCTCCATTCTAATTTCCCCTTCATCTTTCATCCGTTGGTCTCTTTCAGGGTTGGAGGTTTCGGCGATGGTGTTTCGGTGCAGTGTGCAGGGGAAAAGAATGTTTTTGTGACTTTCTCCGTCCCTCAACTTTCGACTGCCTGTCGGGAGTATCCTAACTTCTTTGAGGAGCGTTGGACACCCTCTGTGCTGGGTGGAGTCCCCGGTCTGCCTGTACGTCTGACGGGGAGTCTCTATCTGAAAACTTACGGACCCTGCCATTCCTGTGCCATTTTTCCTGGTTCCGGACGCCCGGTGTCTTGTCTAGCCTCATCCTGCCTCCCGGAGACGCTCCCTTGTGGGGCGTAGGCACAATATCCACTATGTAGATCAGTGCCGAGTACCCTCCGTAGCCAACCAATCCAAAGTTATCACGTAGCGATCAGCTTTCAGGGATTGGCTATCGCTTTAGCTTAATATGTTCTGGTTATACCTACAACGAATTGTGAAAATAAGTGATGAAGGTTTATGGGTATTAACATGGCATAGGTGCAAAATAAACTTTGTAAGAAGAGTGAATAGAGAAAATCATGCGAATGCAACACATCATATTTTAGGGCAAAACCTCCATATGCCTGCGTCTCTGTGAACAACATAAATCCAAAGCGAAAAGTCGGTTAACTACCAAACTTGATATTTAAGTTCAGCATCTTTCAAAGTTGTGACAAGGATTTTCAAGAAAATGTCCCCATCCTGAACAACCCTTTACATGGAAAAATTTTCGAAATTTATTTTCTTAAAACTGGCTCTAATGATTTTGATTAAAATACTCACTGTTTAAAATATTTTCATGACAAACGAAATATATATTTTGAACTGACTGAGAAGAGCCTCTAAAGCCTTCTTCATTCTGAATAACTTTTGTATAATTGGTAAACTCTAAAAGGTTGGACAAAGTTTTGATACACAAGAAATGCAGACCCCGTTAAAGCACGCAGTTCTTTATATATATATATATATATATATATATATATATATATATGAGATTAACTAATTCCCAGATATTTGTTATTGGTTTGAATATCTTTTGTAACTGAGAAGTCGCTATTCGTTTTGTTTTTGTCGCGGTCATATAAACAGCATGGAATTTCAAAGCATCACTTAGCGACATGCTTTTTGAAAATGTGACTCGCTTTATCTACATATACTACAACGAAACGTGTAAATGTGAAGTTTTTCTTTTGGTATTTAATTAAAGTCCTTTAATCGGGTAGGCCATTGCGGACGGTGAATGAACGAAATGGTTAAAATGATGCTCAAATGGGACCGAGGTCACTAGAAATTAAAATCAAGCATTCATCTTCTCAGGATAAGAGGAAACCCTGGAAAAAACTTTACCTAGGTATTTCACTTCAACCGAGATTCTAACTCTGGACCTCTTGAATGTGAAGCAGACCCCCACACCACACAGATGAGCTAAATGTGTATTTGCAAGTTTATCTGGATTATAAGAAGTAGACAGAAAAATGAGATTTAGAAAAAAAAATTGTAGAATGGTGAGAAGAGAAAGTTATTTGAATGCAACACGTTAGTTTGTTCAATTTAAAATAATAATTTAATCTATATTTAAATATAATTCTTCCTAATCATAATTCTCGTGGTAATACAAAGAGCGTGGAGTTTCAAAGACACCGCATAAAAATCTGACTATCGTTTCGAGCTACTGCATTCTTCTTATACTTACAACGAAGTTTGTGATGGCAGTTCATTTCAATTAACAAGAAGACTCTTTCACTCAAGCCGTGTGTAGGACAAGGTTGGAAAGATAGAATCAGATTGAAAAATTCAATGTCATAGCCGAGATTTGAACTACGGATCTTCCAGTTTACGTCCAGGTGACGCCGCGGTAACGCGTGCGACTCGCATTCGAGAGATCCCTAGTTCGCTTCCCGGCTACCGCCCAATCTGACCCACGGTTTTTATTTTTCGAGAGTTTTCCTGGGTCGTCAGGCGAATGCTGATATGATTTCTCTCAGCCCCCAAATATCGTTCCATTCCTCATTTCATTCATCCTTAACCCCGTTAGGTATGTTTCAGGATTGGAAGTGTCGGCGATGGTATTCCGGTGCGGCGTGGCACAGAAAAAGGATTCTCTCTGTGGAACCTTATCCGTCTCTCGGTCTTCGGCTGGTTGCCAGGGTATAAGGACCGCTTCTTGGGGGGCGTTGGACCCTCTGGGGTGGGGTCCCTGGTTTGCGTGCCCAACTGTCAGGGCGTCTCAATCTGGAAATTTTAGGAACTTTGTCATTACTGTGCCGTCAATGCTGGTTCCGGCCGCTCGGTGTCTCTCACCTCGTCCCTCCCTCCCGGGAGCGCACCCTCGAGGGTCACAAGCACAATATCCTCATTCACTGCATCGGGGTCGAGTCCCCTCCGTTACACATTCCATTCTACACCGAGAAGAGAAGAATTTTAAGAATTCAGAACGTGAATCGCAATACAAAGCCTTTTTGGGGGGGGGGCATTTTCATATTTGTAACTTGAAAGCAATTTAGTTTTCAGATTAGAGTGCTTTCAAATGAATCAATTGCAACAAAAGCACATCAACCTATCTGCATTAACACTTCGGGTCACTATTTTGAAAATTTAGCTTACATGTTATCCTAAAGGAATAAAACAGCTATATACAAACTGCATATTTTGGGCTAAAGGTTGTTTCCTTGCATCTATTAACACTTTGCATGCAATATCTAAATAGGCGTTTTTACTCTACGTCCACTATACGACTGGCTCGGTTTTTCTTCTTTTCACTTGTGAGTGTGCATATAAGGGGAATTATGTTTCAAATGAAACAATCTTTATTCGTTTTTCAGTAACAAACGCAAAATATATCTCATTTTGAAGAAAATTTAATGTTATACTTAATTGTTTCCAAGCTGCTTCAACACTTTGACATTAATATTACTTTTGCTGCCATATTTTTAAAACATTACTTGAATATTAACAGAACTGAATGTGCCAACTGTATGGAACTAAACACTTTGCGTTAAACGTTGTGATCGATATCTATGACAATTAAAAAGCAAAACGAACTTATATTCAAGGTAATAAATACCCTCGGAGCATGCGTAGAACGTTCTATTTGTAATAATTATGAAATTATTATTATTATTATTTATTACTAGCAAGTAACGTTAAAAACAAGATATACATTATGCGAACCTTGTTTCTCAAGAAAATTACTGAATCTTAAACTTGTGTAGCACCCGCATAAAGAGTGCAATATTTGATTTTTAAACAACATATTATGCAAAGAATATGTTAATTTATTTCGCTTGAATAGTTCTAGTAAAGAGAGAAGTATTTGGTTTCGTCTTCTTTCTTCTTAGAGTCAGGTCGCTGAATGCATACACAGAAGTAAATGTGACCTTTGAGACGATACCGGCACGCTGGCTATAGCCAGGATGACTAGTCGAGAAGAAATTTCTTCCCCCTCTTCCTGTATACCCCTTGGCCCATCGGAAAACATTTGAAGCCCACTGTACAGTCTCAACTTAAATTGATCCACCCTGTTTGATGACTGAGAATCGAGTGAACGCAAAATACTACTATATTTGCTTTATTCTGTAATTTCGTTCGCACTTATAGGTTATTGCAAGGCTCTTAATGTAGAAATTTTATCTTTATAACACCGCAGTTGATTTTGCACTTTTCTAGGAAATTGGTCAAGATTTTTCTTGCAGTATTAGGTAAATAATTCGCGTTAATTTTCTGTTCTGTAACTGTGTATTAAAGAGAGACCTCACACATATGTTCACAGGTTAGTCTTATTCTTATTGTGAACCCCCTTGACGCTCATGCATGTAAAACAAATAAGCAACCTTGGTACTAGTACCAGGAGAACTTCCTATCACCTCAAAATTGAGGGTAATATCGTGTTGCGCCATGGTTAATTTGTCCCCGGACCCTGACCCTTTTCCCAATAATGTCATTAGAACCTTGATGTGCGAGGGGTTGCTAATTACTTTCTTAATAGGTACTGATATTGCGTCGACGATCAAGACGTTCTCACGTCATATTGCACTTTATACTGTGTTTACTAGTGAATATATTCCATGTACAGCAAACGGAACCGCCAGTTGCGAGTTATTGAAAATTTCAAATATAAAGTGCAGCTTACACTGGCCGGTCAGAAATAGCGGTGTATACGTAAAAATTGCAACGCGCATTTCTTCTCAGGTGGATAACGACGTGAATTACAGACTTGTTGGGGAACATAATCACGATCCGAACCAAACAATTGCTAAGAAATATATTTTTAACAGCTTACATATTTTCTGACCACTTAAATTAAGCTTTCAGCAAAAGTTGGGAACTTTTACGAAGTTAACATACCCGTTTTTACTTCCTCTACATGGTAGGTAATAAAGTATTGTATTCCAACCAAACTTTGCATTGCTCATGCATATTATAGTATTCATCTCAAAAGTGATGCTTCAAATCCTGCTTTAATAATGCTCAAAATGTTCGGCTAGAAATGATTTCAAATGAAGCTACACGACTTTGCTATATTTATTTCTCCATGTTCTTGCTTATGCAAGAAAGTCAGCTTGCTTTCTCTACAGCCTGCCTAAGGCGAGTTTTCACTGGAAATGCGCGTTTTGAGGTCCCCTGAATCAATCAAGTTCTACGTCTTACATGGTTGCGACATGAAGATTTTCACGAAATCCCACCACCCCAAACTACTTTTTATATGGAAGAATTTCGGTTATTTTTCATTTTGTTAAAAACTGATCTTGGCGATTTTGATTAAAATACGAGGTACCATATTTATGTATATTACAAAACTGCATTTAACTGAGAAACCATTAGAGATAGGCAAAAACATATTTCAGAAAAAACGTAGAGCTCATTAAAATACATACAAACTCAATTTAATTTTTTTGCCTAAAATAACTTTTTTCCTAGTGTCAACCGTTTTGGAAATATTTCATGCTATAATACATTTATATTTTGTTAAGTACATTTGACAGAAATAGATTAAATTTTTTACCTCCATGATCTGATCTCATGAGAGAGAGGGTGAAGCGGAAGCGGGAGGGGGAGGGAGAGAGATTTTGTTTTTTGTAACAGCTCACTGCCTTCAGTATGAGCATGTAGAAATTATTAATTCCGCTAAACTTGAAATAATTTCCACCGAAATATTTTATCATAGTGAACGTAAGGAAACAGATTTGCATTTTGCATGTATAGTAAATACTTGTGAAATTGTAAGGAATGGGAAAATCATGTGAGTGTACCGCACCATATTTCTTGTTTTAATAAGATTATGCGGGTGGAAAAAAAACAAGAATCGCATACCTTTAAAGGATCCCTGTTTATATATGTATACTTAGATGTGGGAACTGTAAACATACGACGCGAAATATTTCTATAATCTTAGGAAAAAAAATATTTTGAACATTTTCTTGATTACATTTTTTGTATACTAGGATTTTGCCTATTCCTCGTGGTTTTTTAAGTTACATGAAATTCACATAGAGTAAAGATGGTTTTGTAGGCTGTTCCTAGAAAATTCAAAACATACATTTTTATTTACCATTCTAATATCTGAAACATTTGATGAGCCGTTTTTATGAAAAAAAAAATAGGTAGCCTACAGAGAAAGTAAAAATGTCGCATTGACATGCTGCATCGTAAGGAGCATTTTAGTGCCGAAAAATTCTAAATTAACATTTCTGAGAACATTGTTTTTAAGTTGTTTATTTCCATAAACAGTAATACATGCAAACAGGAAACTTTGCAACATTTTTTTTAGCAAATGCGGGATAGATGAGTAGAGATTTCGAGAAACATGCAAATTCCCTACCACGTCTCTCGGTAACATCATCACAGATGTTTGAGATTATTTCAAATTCATTGAGATAACAAATTGTTTTACACAAAACTGTGCCTAAAGAATAAGTATCAATATTTAACTAAAACAAATTGAATCTTTCACTATCTTCCCCAATTTCCCCTTGCATGTACTCTTTGCGTTGGTATGTATGTACGTGTATAAGGCATAACATTATTATTATTACACAAATATATAGTTACACTAATGTTTTTTGAAGATTTCTTTAATCCTTCCTTCCTTCCTTCCTTCCTTCCTTCCTTCCTTCCTTCCTGCCTTGTATCTGTGGTCTTAGTTGTCTAACCGGGTAACTTTTCCTTAAACCGCATTGATCGACAGCTCCTTCCTAATGGCCCTCATTAGCCGTGTCGCTAATGGAAAGTGGCTATCGGCGCGGGCATACGAATACACCGAAAATTGAAAGCATTTCTTTTTATATATATTTAATAGCATAGAAAGTTTTAGTAGTACAGAGCCTTCGGTTTGGCACTTGGCCGCATTATGAGAAACACTGCTTGACCTGCACTGCGCTGTTTCTAACCGGCTAATAAGCTTATGCGAAGTCTTTGTACATACATACATAGATTGATAAGTTTTGGGCTCGCGTGTTTCAGTTATGTTATAATGCCAAAAGGTGCGTATACTTAGCACACAGAATCTTCGTGTACGATTCCTATGCGATAACAAACCCATTCAGATAAGTGAGAAGGCGATTTATAGACAGATTCCCTGCTGTTCGTCCGCCTCAGAGACACGGTACGTGAATGTGTAAATAGATTTAGGGGAAACGGGATCTTTTCTTGATAAGAAGCCGAAAGTGCATCGTATTGTTCTTACAGAGGGTATGATATAGGAGTGGAAAGTTAGAACGAAGTCCAAAGAAATCTCTTGAGAAAGCTTGCACAGGAATCAAGAATTTTGCAAACCTCGGCTCGGAATGACACTAAACTTTTAAAAGTACAGCCCTAAAGGATTACTGTAGTTCAGTAATTGCGACCACGCAATGTGAATAGTTTCTGCACTAGGGTGTTGGATAATGTTAATGATCACTCAATTGGACAGCGTTTAATTTATTTTACGGACGAAGCATGATTTTATTTACATGGCCATGAGGAATTAGGGTGTTAATGCAAACTTTCTTAAAAGGTGCGAGTTGTGCGACGGCGCAAGGATATTTGCAATATCTATTAGAAGATATGAGGCTATTGTAGTTATAACTTGCATGAGAAATCGATGTACTTGAATTTAAGGGGCTGTGAATATCCGACTCCGCCGGCAAACAGCGTGCTTGCCCGTGTCAAGAAAATTCCCTTTTGGCCGGCCACGCGTCCAAACGAAGGCTCTGTCGTGATAAAGCACAAATGAAGCACGTCTGCTCTGGAGATTGACACACACACACACACACACACACACACACACACACACACACACACACACACACCGCAACCTGTTGTGCAACACTTGCATCTCTTACCATTAAGAGTTCATATCTGGGTGTGAGGAAAAAACAATATGCAGAAAATTGTAGAGTAGAAAGGCAGTACGAAAATAAGTATTTTGAGGATAGGAAAAAAGGGTCTCGGAAGCTCTTTTACTGCGCTACATGCGTAAGCAATAAATCTGTCATGTTACAGTCTTCGATTAAGAAACCTGTTTGCAGTGTGTCAGATTTAAACAAAATGCGCTCTTGCGCAGCAGGATGTATTCATAGGAGGGGGACACCTCGTACACTGTGACCATTTTGATCTATTGCGGCTACACCCCCGGGTGCAGGGTTGAGGTGGAGGAGCCGTAGGAGGTCCCAGGTCCGGAGGCAGACAGGCCCACAGAGACGCGCATAAATCCCTAACACTTCCAGTTCGAGCACCCGCGCAAGTAGGATATATAGGAGAGAGCTGGGCCACTTTTTTGCGTTTATATGGGAAAGGATAGGGAAAACGAGGGTAGATGCGACGGTTCAAGGAGGAAAATGCGTTTATATGGGCGAGATAGGCAATACCAGGGCTGATGCTAGGCTAGACAGTGGTAGAAGGAGGGAGGGCTATGCTTTATACGAGAGAGATAGGGAATACAAGGAAAGATGTTATGCTAAACAGGACTTGAAGGGTAGAATATGAGCGATATAGCGAACCGAGGAGAGGTATTAGGCTAGGAGTTTTGAATGATAGAGTAGGCGTTTATATGCGAGAGATAGGGAATACGAGGGTCGATGCTAGGCTAGACGGGTTGAAGGAAGGAATGCATCTTATATATGAGAGAGGTAGGGGAATATGAGGAGAAGTGCTAGGCTAGTCAGGAAGGTCTGAATGACAGAGTATGCGTTTATATGGGAAAAGATAGGGAAAACGGAGAGATCTTATGCTAGAATAGACAGATGTTGAAGGTAGAATGTGTTTTATATATGTTAGATAGGAAACCAAGGAGATACTCAGCTAGACAGGGGGCAGTAGGGTAATACGCTTTATGAGAGTCATAGGTAAACGAGAGAGACGTTAGGCTAGACAGAGCTAGAGGAGTAGAGTATGGTTTATATGAGAGGTATAGGAACAGGAGGAGAGGTGTTAGGCTAGATAGATACTAAAGGAGTAGCAATATGGGTTTATATACAGGAGAGATAGGGAATAGGAGGTGCTAGACTTGAAAGCGACTTTAAGCGAGAACTTCATGAAAATATGTTTCATGTCAATGTTCTAGACATGCCCATCACGTAACCTATTCAGGGAAAAAGGTGGCCCACAAAGGGAAAAAGTTGACTAGCAAAGGGAACAACGTGACCAGCAAAGGGAAAAAGGTGACCAGTAAAGGGAAAAATGTAACCAGCAAAGGGAAAAAAGGTGACCAGCAAAGGGAAAAAGGTGACCATCAAAGGGAAATATGTGACCATCAAAGGGAAATATGTGACCAGCAAAGGGAAATATGTGACCAGCAAAGGGAAAAAGGTGAGCCATAAAGGGAAAAAGGTGACCTGCAACGGGAAAAGCTAACCCACTAACACTAACAGGCAAGTAATTCAGCTAGTATTGCAAGAGGCTGACTGGATCATAGCAGTGTATGATTTCACAGGTAATTCAGCTAGTATCGTATGTATTTAGGCTAATTCGTCTAGTAACACAGGATAGATTCCAGATGCTAACTGCATCATGGCTCTGCATGATATCACAGGTAATTCAGCTAGTATCGTAGGTATTTAGGCTAATTCAGCTAGTATCACGAGAGGATAGATTCTAGGGTTGGGTATAGCTTAGTGTCGTATTTCACAGGTAATTCAGGGAGTATCGTAGGTATTTAGGTTAATTCAAGTATCACAGACGTTTAGAGTAATTCAGCTAGCATTACAGGAGGGTAGGTTCCAGGGGTTGGTTATAACATAGCTTCGTATTTCACAGATAGTTCAGGTAATATCGTAAGTATTTGAGGTAATCGACATAGCTTCACAGATATTATTGATAATTTCGATCAGAGATTTGTATCACAGCTATTTAAGGTAAATGCAGGTGATTCAGGTTGTATCAATGGTATTTGAGTCATTTTAACAGGTAATTCATCTAGTATCATTGGTATTTAAGGCAAACCAGATAGTATCACAGGTGCTCGTGCTAATTTAGAGCAGGAATTCGTATCAGAGCTAGTTAAGGTAATTTCACATGATTCGGGTAGTATCACAAGTATTTAAGTCATTTTCACAGGCAATTCAGCTAGTATCGTGAGCATTTAAGCCAATTCAGCTAGTATCACAGGAGGCTAGATTCCAGAGGCTAACTGCATCATAGCTATGCATGATTTCACAGCTAATTCAGCTATTATCGTAGGTATTTAGGCTAATTCAGCTAGTATCACAGGAGGCTAGATTCCAGGGTTGGGTATAGCATAGTTTCATATTTCACAGGTAATTCAGAGGGTATCGTAGGTATTTAGGATAATTCAAGTAACATAGGTGTTTAGAGTAATTAAGCAAGCATTACAGGAGGGTAGGTTCCAGGGGTTGGTTATAACGTAGTTTCGTATTTTACAGATAGTTCAGGTAATATCGTAAGTATTTAGGTAATCAGCATAGTTTCACAGATGCTCGTAATAATTTCGATCAGAGATTTGTATCACAGCTATTTAAGGTAAATGCAGGTATTCAGGTTGTATCAATGGTATTTGTGTCATTTTAACAGGTAATTCAGATAGTGTCTAGGTATTTGGACGATTCAAGCATCATAGGTGTTTAGAGTAACTCAGCTAGTATCACAGGAGGCTAGATTCAATGATCAGGGTTTCGTATCAGAGCTAGTTAAGGTAATTTCACATGATTCGGGTAGTATCACAGGTATTTAAGTCATTTTAACGGGCAATTCAACTAGTATCACAGGTACTCATGGTAATATAGAGAGTAATTAAATTATAAAACATTTCTCATCCAACGTTACATCACTTTATATACTTTTTTCTAAATCTTACAAACTTATTATATGTTAAACAGTTATTGTACGATGCGGAGAGGGATAAACTGCATATTGGTTCACAAATTGAAAAGCTTTACGTCAACATACCTTTATTTTAGTTCGTTGTAGATGTCTCTCCCCTTTTATCTAGGCTTGAGACTAGCACTAGGATTGCTCCTAATGGCAGGGTTACCACCTTCCCTTCCATCTTCTTCTTTCTTCATCAGGCGTCAGCTATCTGCATATACAGCACACAGATAACCTTCTTTTTAAGATTTTAGACTCACGAGAAAATCTTTATCTTTAACTTACATTCTTTTAAGCACTGTTTGTAATGGCGTAATGTCCATACGCATATGTCGTTATCCCGTCCTCAGCAATAATTCTTTTATCATCAAACGGAGTCAATGCAATTTTATTCACTTGCACTGTAGCAAGAGCATGCTTTCGTGATAGGATCAGATTCATACGTGTTCTGATGATTTCACTGGTTTTAAGACAGTCTGTGTAGCTGTCAAACGAAATGTACTGCTTAATAGCGCTACGTTTTATACCTTTAATCTTTTTTATCATTGACCCTTGAATATCTAAGGCATACATCTTAGGACGTAGTCCAACAAAGCGTAGGATGATTTTGCTATTAGCCTCATCTTTAAATTTTCCCAATACCTTCTTGTTCTGAGTAGAGTAACATATATGGTTGGCAGGGTAATCAGCTGTATCGAGATGCTCAAGAAAACGTAGCTTGTCCTGGTACACATCTTCAGTTGTTACACGATGAATGAACGAATCAGTGTCCATATACATAAGCTTCAGGTTTTCAGCTCCATAATAAGGCAACAAAACGTCGTAATGATAGTTATACATTAATGTCTTGGAGATGTCCAACACACTCATACCAATGTATATAGGCTTGTTGAATACAATCTGACGAGAGGCCATATGTACAGCAGCTAGATTATCAGCATATATCGTCCTGTCGATAAACGTAGGCTTGGCGATCAGCTTCTCTAGAGTTTTTCATTGGTCACCAGTCGTATATTCATACGGTTACGCAGGTTCTCCATAGTTTTTCCAAACATAGCGTTGTTAAAGAGTTTGTAGAGATCCTTCTCGAAATCATTTGCAGCTTGTTGTCGTAGCCTGTTGTTAAATTTCACATAAGGTTTCAACCACTGAGACTGTAGGAATTGTAGCACACGATGGATTTTTGTTAGTCGTAGTCCATGACTAAGAGCTTGCTTCAAAGCCATGTAATGCACTACATACTTCTTTCGAGGTCCAAGATGAGGTATCAGTTTCATTGTAGATGATTCCAGTGGTTTCATACACTCTGGCAGGAAAGGCAGATCGTTGTGTAGATCGTGAAGTTCAGCAGGATACTCGATGTCGACTTCTAATATGTACCCATGAGGATCATCTTCTTGGAGTGTTTCTAAGTTGATTTCTTCAGGTGACACCCACTGAAATCCACCAAAAGGAAGGGCGTGACACATTGCCCACCCATATTGGTTATTAGCGTCCTCGTATGTGATAAATTGGGTTGGTCTCGACGGATCAAACTTATCCATATAAGTGTTATTAGCCTCAGCATACCGATGGGAAACTTGGCATAAACCTCCTCTTATACCTGATTCCACCATGAGTAGTTGATCATAATCTTGTAACAGCTCCAGCTTAATTCCAGTATACAGTAACATGGCGTCCCATGTAAGTCCTGGAGAGGTAAAATAATGGGCAGGATCAACTTTGTGTTTTGAGGGTTTGCTCTCTGAACGTCTCAAAGACATCAGCTAGGAGAAGTACATCCGAAGTTAAGTAGAGATCGCTGTACTCTCCCAGGTTTCTCACATTAAACAGCTCCCATACATTTCTAGCATGATCGTAGTCAGTATCAGTAATTTCTTCTTCATTTAATCTATTGTAGAAGGAGTCCTTAGGAGGCAAGCAGGTCTCGTTCAGGACATCCCATGACGTAACAAAATCATATGGAAATACACCCTTACGGGTCATCAACTTCAATTTGTCTTCTCCAAAGTACTTTAACGTTTCAGGATACGAGGTTAGATTTTTTACCAACTTATCCAAGCTTGTACTGAGGAATCGGAAGCTATCCACAAATCGAAGCTTTATATCTCCTACATACTTGGTGAATGAGATATAGCTTTCGTCAGAGTTAGGAATTTCCTCCACACGTTCACTTGTGCAACCCAGCTCCTTAACAATGAAATGAGTCATATCCGCTAAGGTTATGCATGAAGACTGGTATATATTTAGGTGTTTTACAGGCTAAATTACATTCATTATGAAGACTTCCACGATATTCACCGCTGATGTGATCATGGTCGCGTACTTTGTAGTTTTCTCCTGTAAAGCCTGTTCCACACAAGTAGCATGCCGTAGAAGTCTCAAAATCCTTTTGCTGTTGATCCGTAAGTTTCATAGGCTTAGCAGATTTGTATATGTCATCAATCATTTTTGCAAGAGATGTCAGGTACAGCATAAACTTCTGAGCAGCATCAGCACCACGATACACATAGGGTTGCTTAGGAAGACCAGTTTCGAGATGTTCAACACTGGATGTAGGCTTCACGTAAACACAGAAGCTCATTGGTGTGTGCTCTTGATAAGGGGTTGTATAGGAAGTTCAAGGATTGGGTATACACGTATGGCATGGAGTGAGAATACTCTCAAAATCAGCATAGATGACATAAGGTAATTTCAGCATCCTCTCAACATTTTTAAACTGAACAATTGATTTCTCCTTGGAAGGCATAACTACCCTCGCAACACCATGTTGGTTACAGATTGATGTATGTTCTTGTAGTTTTTCGTGTCCACTTCGTCCATATCGATCATCAAAATGTGTAAAGCAGCGCTTACAAGTATAAACCCGTCCATTATGGTTAGTTTTCTGGCGTCGAATGAGTTTCTCAAAATTCTTTATATATACGTAGTGATGTTTTCCACTACTATCACTCAATAGTAGCAGGTCGCAGTGTTCAGGTAGTTCAATATCAACAACCTTTATCGGATACACTTCTTGCTTCTCATCTAGCCCGAAAACGTTAATAGATATCTTGTTAAACTTCTCAAATTTAGGTATTTGAGAAAGTGGAGTAGGATAGGAAACACAGCTGAAGTCGTACTTATCTTGAAGCTGCCTGTATTTGCTGACGCGTTGAGGCTTGGTGCTCACGAATTTAGCTAATACGGAGTACATGAAACATTTCTCGTCGCTAAAACTCTGAATGTTTATACATGCTTTCCTTGCTTCAACAGCTGACGGTAGTGGTATGTAGCTACTTCCTCGCAACGGATTGTACTTGTTGATACGAAGTCGAAGTCCTTCCACTGCAAGCAAAGCCCAGTTGCTACCCTTAAGCTGAGACTCCTCCATTTCAGTCACCAATTTCTTGAATTTCACTTCCATCGCTGACTCCAGATCAGTTTCCAGGAAAACAGCTTGATTCCGTGTTTTAAATGTTTTGTCACAGGTTTCACCAATACTGTTAACAAATCGACACTCAGCCAGCAGATTAATTTTAACACACTTATGAATGCTAAGCTCTTTATGCACAGCCTGGATTATCCGTTGTTTTGCCTCTTGCAGATACATATTCAGGTCCTTAGGTGACTCGCATCGTATAAAATACGATTTCAATCGTCCTTCGAATGAAGTTTCGTATTCTTTCATATCACAGTCCTCCATTGTTGACAGTAACTGATGTTTAGTTGGCTCCAATCTTCTTTTCTTCTGAGGGATGCTTATTTCACATATATCTTCGTGTCGCTGCCCCTTATAACCATCTTTGAAGGTTACATTACAATGTTTACATTTGAAGAGCTTCTTGCAGCTCATCTCGTGTCTTCTCTTGTCATAACCTCGGAGGAACTTCCTCCCACATTTTCCGCATGCATATCCAGTAGCGCTTGGAATAATATCCTTATACGCTGAGTTATTCATCTTTATTCTTGATGTAATAACGTATTAATCACTGATCAATGAAATGTGGACCTCTTCACCTTGACTCCACTTTAGAAAGCTGATTATTCTTGGAGAGAACACGATGTTAACACCTCAAGACTAATTAGCACAATGAAGTCCAATGCCCTAGATCACCATATTTATAGAGGGAGCACGAACCTTTTAGATCAATCATAAACTCGCTCCATAACCAGCTTATATGATCACTCAACGTGTATTAACCACCGCCATATAACCTCAAGTCCAGAGACAGGATGTTTATGACGTCACACCCAGAGACAGGATGTCCGACAGCATCAAACACGTTTAAACTCGTCTCATAACTACCTGCTTATGCTGTCACACCAGCAAGAGAAGTATTCCCACACACTCATTCAGACATATATTTCAAATTCAAAGCCTACCACCACTACCACCACCATCACCACCTATTGTACCAAGGTTAATTCAAGCTGTATTATCACAATACTTAAAAGTAAAAGCTTAAAAGGAAACCTAGAAGATGTCCCCCTTATTTACTTAATTATTCCATGTTTTTATTCCCTTTTCAATTCTTCCTTTCCATCTTCTCACAGAAAGACCATTACATTTCACTACAATCATGAGAAAAGCAATTTTTCCAGAGTTACACAGATTCTAAGCTTCTAAATCGAACCCGGTAATACCTTTATTAAATGTATTTTAGCTCCTCAATATCAGCATCTACCATTTAATCTTTACTCGAACCTGATATGATCCATAAGCTTGAAGATATATGAAATCACCCCTTCAGGATTCGATCTGAGTACTTTAAAGTAATATTTGTCATGATAACGATATTTAAGGACTAGATACTCTGTTTACGTTTACCTTGACATGTCTATCTAAATTAAATTACGAGTTATTAAATTTTTGCAAGTAAATTTCATTGAATCGGTATTCGAACCCAGAACACCAGGAACAAAATAATTTATAATATGAGTTTGCTATGTTAAACAAAGCTGTATGCAGTTACATCATCGATCTAAGTGATATATTCTAGTGTACAGAGGAAAATTAAGGAAGTCATTAAAAGATGGGGAATAGAACCAAGCACAACTGATTGGCAATTATATACAGCATTAATCACCCAGTACAGAACCTATCAATCATGCTTTGGTGCACTCCTCTACCTCACTTAGTTCCCGAGATAATGAAAATTTAAAAATTAAGGATCGAACCCAGGACGTCAGGTATCTAATTACACATCCAAAAGATACTACCTAATAACATAAACGCTATAAAGTTTATTTGACGTCTTTATCTTAATTAGTTTAGAAGTTATTAAATTTATAAGTAAATTCCATTGAATCAGTATTCGAACCCAGAACACCAGAAACAAAATTATTTACAATATTAGTTTGATGTGTTAAAAAGAGCAGTATGTAGTTACAGCATCAATCTAAGTGATATATTCTAGAGTATAGAGAAAAATTAAGGAAGTCATTTAAAAATAGGGATTCGAACTAGGGACAACTGATTGAAAATTATATACAGTATTAATTACACATTATATCAGCTATCTAACATGCTTTGGTCCATTCCTCTAGCTTTCTTAGTTTCCGAGATAATGGGGATTTTAAAATTAAGGATTGAACCCAGGACACCAGTTACCAAGTTATACGTTTACAAGAAACTACCTAATGACATTAATGTAATGCAGTTTATTTGGCGTCTTTATCTTAATTAGTCTCTGAGTTATTAGAGGATGAATTTGTAATCACTCCTAGGATTCGAACCCAGGCATCCCGGTCAACTTGTAACAATACACTAATGACGCGGAGCATTCCAAAGACTTGATTAGTTTTTATCCCATTGTTGTATCTCTTTTCATTCAGGAGATATAAGCGATTAAACAGTAGAAACAAAAAGGGCGAGGCATGCCGGCATAGAACAAAGAATGTTATCAGATGTCGGCATCTTCCTTTGTTTCCGTACCGGCTTTTTGTACCTACTGTTTAATCGCTTATATCTCCTGAATGAAAAGATATACAACAATGGGATAAGAACTAATCAATTCTTTGGAATGCTCCGCGTCATTAGGGTATTGTTACAAGTTGACCGGGATGCCTGGGTTCGAATCCTAGGAGTGATTACAAATTCATCCTCTAATAACTCCAGAGACTAATTAAGATAAAGACGCCAAATAAACTGTATTACATTAATGTCATTAGGTAGTTTCTTGTAAACGTATATTTTGGTACCTGGTGTCCTGGGTTCGATCCTTAATTTTAAAATCTCCATTATCTCGGAAACTAAGAAAGCTAGAGGAATGGACCAAAGCATGTTTGATAGCTGCTA
Organism: Deroplatys truncata; assembly: GCA_030765065.1. NCBI lineage: Eukaryota > Metazoa > Arthropoda > Insecta > Mantodea > Mantidae > Deroplatys > Deroplatys truncata. The sequence goes on along the minus strand of CM060990.1, from coordinate 105,823,824 downwards.
TAATGTGTAATTAATACTGTATATAATTTTCAATCAGTTGTCCCTAGTTCGAATCCCGATTTTTAAATGACTTCCTTAATTTTTCTCTATACTCTAGAATATGTCACTTAGATTGATGCAGTAACTATATACAGCTCTTTTTAACACATCAAACTAATATTGTAAATAATTTTGTTTCTGGTGTTCTGGGTTCGAATACTGATTCAATGGAATTTACTTATAAATTTAATAACTTCTAAACTAATTAAGATAAAGACGTCAAATAAACTTTATAGCGTTTATGTTATTAGGTAGTATCTTTTAGATGTGTAATTAGATACCTGACGTCCTGGGTTCGATCCTTAATTTTTAAATTTTCATTATCTCGGGAACTAAGTGAGGTAGAGGAGTGCACCAAAGCATGATTGATAGGTTTTGTACTGGGTGATTAATGCTGTATATAATTGCCAATCAGTTGTGCTTGATTCTATTCCCCATCTTTTAATGACTTCCTTAATTTTCCTCTGTACACTAGAATATATCACTTAGATCGATGATGTAACTGCATACAGCTTTGTTTAACATAGCAAACTCATATTATAAATTATTTTGTTCCTGGTGTTCTGGGTTCGAATACCGATTCAATGAAATTTACTTGCAAAAATTTAATAACTCGTAATTTAATTTAAATAGACATGTCAAGGTAAACGTAAACAGAGTATCTAGTCCTTAAATATCGTTATCATGACAAATATTACTTTAAAGTACTCAGATCGAATCCTGAAGGCGTGATTTCATATATCTTCAAGCTTATGGATCGTATCAGGTTCGAGTAAAGATTAAATGGTAGATGCTGATATTGAGGAGCTAAAATACATTTAATAAAAGTATTACCGGGTTCGATTTAGAGGCTTAGAATCTGTGTAACTCTGGAAAAATTGCTTTTCTCATGATTGTAGTGAAATGTAATGGTCTTTCTGTGAGAAGATGGAAAGGAAGAATTGAAAAGGGAATAAAAACATGGAATAATTAAGTAAATAAGGGGGACATCTTCTAGGTTTCCTTTTAAGCTTTTACTTTTAAGTATTGTGATAATACAGCTTGAATTAACCTTGGTACAATAGGTGGTGATGGTGGTGGTAGTGGTGGTAGGCTTTGAATTTGAAATATATGTCTGAATGAGTGTGTGGGAATACTTCTCTTGCTGGTGTGACAGCATAAGCAGGTAGTTATGAGACGAGTTTAAACGTGTTTGATGCTGTCAGACATCCTGTCTCTGGGTGTGACGTCATAAACATCCTGTCTCTGGACTTGAGGTTATATGGCGGTGGTTAATACACGTTGAGTGATCATATAAGCTGGTTATGGAGCGAGTTTATGATTGATCTAAAAGGTTCGTGCTCCCTCTATAAATATGGTGATCTAGGGCATTGGACTTCATTGTGCTAATTAGTCTTGAGGTGTTAACATCGTGTTCTCTCCAAGAATAATCAGCTTTCTAAAGTGGAGTCAAGGTGAAGAGGTCCACATTTCATTGATCAGTGATTAATACGTTATTACATCAAGAATAAAGATGAATAACTCAGCGTATAAGGATATTATTCCAAGCGCTACTGGATATGCATGCGGAAAATGTGGGAGGAAGTTCCTCCGAGGTTATGACAAGAGAAGACACGAGATGAGCTGCAAGAAGCTCTTCAAATGTAAACATTGTAATGTAACCTTCAAAGATGGTTATAAGGGGCAGCGACACGAAGATATATGTGAAATAAGCATCCCTCAGAAGAAAAGAAGATTGGAGCCAACTAAACATCAGTTACTGTCAACAATGGAGGACTGATATGAAAGAATACGAAACTTCATTCGAAGGACGATTGAAATCGTATTTTATACGATGCGAGTCACCTAAGGACCTGAATATGTATCTGCAAGAGGCAAAACAACGGATAATCCAGGCTGTGCATAAAGAGCTTAGCATTCATAAGAGTGTTAAAATTAATCTGCTGGCTGAGTGTCGATTTGTTAACAGTATTGGTGAAACCTGTGACAAAACATTTAAAACACGGAATCAAGCTGTTTTCCTGGAAACTGATCTGGAGTCAGCGATGGAAGTGAAATTCAAGAAATTGGTGACTGAAATGGAGGAGTCTCAGCTTAAGGGTAGCAACTGGGCTTTGCTTGCAGTGGAAGGACTTCGACTTCGTATCAACAAGTACAATCCGTTGCGAGGAAGTAGCTACATACCACTACCGTCAGCTGTTGAAGCAAGGAAAGCATGTATAAACATTCAGAGTTTTAGCGACGAGAAATGTTTCATGTACTCCGTATTAGCTAAATTCGTGAGCACCAAGCCTCAACGCGTCAGCAAATACAGGCAGCTTCAAGATAAGTACGACTTCAGCTGTGTTTCCTATCCTACTCCACTTTCTCAAATACCTAAATTTGAGAAGTTTAACAAGATATCTATTAACGTTTTCGGGCTAGATGAGAAGCAAGAAGTGTATCCGATAAAGGTTGTTGATATTGAACTACCTGAACACTGCGACCTGCTACTATTGAGTGATAGTAGTGGAAAACATCACTACGTATATATAAAGAATTTTGAGAAACTCATTCGACGCCAGAAAACTAACCATAATGGACGGGTTTATACTTGTAAGCGCTGCTTTACACATTTTGATGATCGATATGGACGAAGTGGACACGAAAAACTACAAGAACATACATCAATCTGTAACCAACATGGTGTTGCGAGGGTAGTTATGCCTACCAAGGAGAAATCAATTGTTCAGTTTAAAAATGTTGAGAGGATGCTGAAATTACCTTATGTCATCTATGCTGATTTTGAGAGTATTCTCACTCCATGCCATACGTGTATACCCAATCCTTGAACTTCCTATACAACCCCTTATCAAGAGCACACACCAATGAGCTTCTGTGTTTACGTGAAGCCTACATCCAGTGTTGAACATCTCGAAACTGGTCTTCCTAAGCAACCCTATGTGTATCGTGGTGCTGATGCTGCTCAGAAGTTTATGCTGTACCTGACATCTCTTGCAAAAATGATTGATGACATATACAAATCTGCTAAGCCTATGAAACTTACGGATCAACAGCAAAAGGATTTTGAGACTTCTACGGCATGCTACTTGTGTGGAAAAGGCTTTACAGGAGAAAACTACAAAGTACGCGACCATGATCACATCAGCGGTGAATATCGTGGAAGTCTTCATAATGAATGTAATTTAGCCTGTAAAACACCTAAATATATACCAGTCTTCATGCATAACCTTAGCGGATATGACTCATTTCATTGTTAAGGAGCTGGGTTGCACAAGTGAACGTGTGGAGGAAATTCCTAACTCTGAAGAAAGCTATATCTCATTCACCAAGTATGTAGGAGATATAAAGCTTCGATTTGTTGAAGGCTTCCGATTCCTCAGTACAAGCTTGGATAAGTTGGTAAAAAATCTAACCTCGTATCCTGAAACGCTAAAGTACTTTGGAGAAGACAAATTGAAGTTGATGACCCGTAAGGGTGTATTTCCATATGATTTTGTTACGTCATGGGATGTCCTGAACGAGACCTGCTTGCCTCCTAAGGACTCCTTCTACAATAGATTAAATGAAGAAGAAATTACTGATACTGACTACGATCATGCTAGAAATGTATGGGAGCTGTTTAATGTGAGAAACCTGGGACAGTACAGCGATCTATACTTAACTTCGGATGTACTTCTCCTAGCTGATGTCTTTGAGACGTTCAGAGAGCAAACCCTCAAAACACATAAAGTTGATCCTGCCCATTATTTTACCTCTCCAGGACTTACATGGGACGCCATGTTACTGTATACTGGAATTAAGCTGGAGCTGTTACAAGATTATGATCAACTACTCATGGTGGAATCAGGTATAAGAGGAGGTTTATGCCAAGTTTCCCATCGGTATGCTGAGGCTAATAACACTTATATGGATAAGTTTGATCCGTCGAGACCAACCCAATTTATCACATACGAGGACGCTAATAACCAATATGGGTGGGCAATGTGTCACGCCCTTCCTTTTGGTGGATTTCAGTGGGTGTCACCTGAAGAAATCAACTTAGAAACACTCCAAGAAGATGATCCTCATGGGTACATATTAGAAGTCGACATCGAGTATCCTGCTGAACTTCACGATCTACACAACGATCTGCCTTTCCTGCCAGAGTGTATGAAACCATTGGAATCATCTACAATGAAACTGATACCTCATCTTGGACCTTGAAAGAAGTATGTAGTGCATTACATGGCTTTGAAGCAAGCTCTTAGTCATGGACTACGACTAACAAAAATCCATCGTGTGCTACAATTCCTACAGTCTCAGTGGTTGAAACCTTATGTGAAATTTAACAACAGGCTACGACAACAAGCTGCAAATGATTTCGAGAAGGATCTCTACAAACTCTTTAACAACGCTATGTTTGGAAAAACTATGGAGAACCTGCGTAACCGTATGGATATACGACTGGTGACCAATGAAAAACTCTAGAGAAGCTGATCGCCAAGCCTACGTTTATCGACAGGACGATATATGCTGATAATCTAGCTGCTGTACATATGGCCTCTCGTCAGATTGTATTCAACAAGCCTATATACATTGGTATGAGTGTGTTGGACATCTCCAAGACATTAATGTATAACTATCATTACGACGTTTTGTTGCCTTATTATGGAGCTGAAAACCTGAAGCTTATGTATATGGACACTGATTCGTTCATTCATCGTGTAACAACTGAAGATGTGTACCAGGACAAGCTACGTTTTCTTGAGCATCTCGATACAGCTGATTACCCTGCCAACCATATATGTTACTCTACTCAGAACAAGAAGGTATTGGGAAAATTTAAAGATGAGGCTAATAGCAAAATCATCCTACGCTTTGTTGGACTACGTCCTAAGATGTATGCCTTAGATATTCAAGGGTCAATGATAAAAAAGATTAAAGGTATAAAACGTAGCGCTATTAAGCAGTACATTTCGTTTGACAGCTACACAGACTGTCTTAAAACCAGTGAAATCATCAGAACACGTATGAATCTGATCCTATCACGAAAGCATGCTCTTGCTACAGTGCAAGTGAATAAAATTGCATTGACTCCGTTTGATGATAAAAGAATTATTGCTGAGGACGGGATAACGACATATGCGTATGGACATTACGCCATTACAAACAGTGCTTAAAAGAATGTAAGTTAAAGATAAAGATTTTCTCGTGAGTCTAAAATCTTAAAAAGAAGGTTATCTGTGTGCTGTATATGCAGATAGCTGACGCCTGATGAAGAAAGAAGAAGATGGAAGGGAAGGTGGTAACCCTGCCATTAGGAGCAATCCTAGTGCTAGTCTCAAGCCTAGATAAAAGGGGAGAGACATCTACAACGAACTAAAATAAAGGTATGTTGACGTAAAGCTTTTCAATTTGTGAACCAATATGCAGTTTATCCCTCTCCGCATCGTACAATAACTGTTTAACATATAATAAGTTTGTAAGATTTAGAAAAAAGTATATAAAGTGATGTAACGTTGGATGAGAAATGTTTTATAATTTAATTACTCTCTATATTACCATGAGTACCTGTGATACTAGTTGAATTGCCCGTTAAAATGACTTAAATACCTGTGATACTACCCGAATCATGTGAAATTACCTTAACTAGCTCTGATTCGAAACCCTGATCCTTGAATCTAGCCTCCTGTGATACTAGCTGAGTTACTCTAAACACCTATGATGCTTGAATCGTCCAAATACCTAGACACTATCTGAATTACCTGTTAAAATGACACAAATACCATTGATACAACCTGAATACCTGCATTTACCTTAAATAGCTGTGATACAAATCTCTGATCGAAATTATTACGAGCATCTGTGAAACTATGCTGATTACCTAAATACTTACGATATTACCTGAACTATCTGTAAAATACGAAACTACGTTATAACCAACCCCTGGAACCTACCCTCCTGTAATGCTTGCTTAATTACTCTAAACACCTATGTTACTTGAATTATCCTAAATACCTACGATACCCTCTGAATTACCTGTGAAATATGAAACTATGCTATACCCAACCCTGGAATCTAGCCTCCTGTGATACTAGCTGAATTAGCCTAAATACCTACGATAATAGCTGAATTAGCTGTGAAATCATGCATAGCTATGATGCAGTTAGCCTCTGGAATCTAGCCTCCTGTGATACTAGCTGAATTGGCTTAAATGCTCACGATACTAGCTGAATTGCCTGTGAAAATGACTTAAATACTTGTGATACTACCCGAATCATGTGAAATTACCTTAACTAGCTCTGATACGAATTCCTGCTCTAAATTAGCACGAGCACCTGTGATACTATCTGGTTTGCCTTAAATACCAATGATACTAGATGAATTACCTGTTAAAATGACTCAAATACCATTGATACAACCTGAATCACCTGCATTTACCTTAAATAGCTGTGATACAAATCTCTGATCGAAATTATCAATAATATCTGTGAAGCTATGTCGATTACCTCAAATACTTACGATATTACCTGAACTATCTGTGAAATACGAAGCTATGTTATAACCAACCCCTGGAACCTACCCTCCTGTAATGCTAGCTGAATTACTCTAAACGTCTGTGATACTTGAATTAACCTAAATACCTACGATACTCCCTGAATTACCTGTGAAATACGACACTAAGCTATACCCAACCCTAGAATCTATCCTCTCGTGATACTAGCTGAATTAGCCTAAATACCTACGATACTAGCTGAATTACCTGTGATATCATGCAGAGCCATGATGCAGTTAGCATCTGGAATCTATCCTGTGTTACTAGACGAATTAGCCTAAATACATACGATACTAGCTGAATTACCTGTGAAATCATACACTGCTATGATCCAGTGAGCCTCTTGCAATACTAGCTGAATTACTTGCCTGTTAGTGTTAGTGGGTTAGCTTTTCCCGTTGCAGGTCACCTTTTTCCCTTTATGGCTCACCTTTTTCCCTTTATGGCTCACCTTTTTCCCTTTGCTGGTCACATTTTTCCCTTTGCTGGTCACATTTTTCCCTTTGCTGGTCACATTTTTCCCTTTGCTGGTCACATTGTTCCCTTTGCTGGTCACCTTTTTCCCTTTGCTGGTCACCTTTTTCCCTTTGCTGGTCACCTTTTTCCCTTTGCTGGTCACCTTTTTCCCTTTACTGGTCACCTTTTTCCCTTTACTGGTCACCTTTTTCCCTTTGCTGGTCACCTTTTTCCCTTTGCTGGTTACATTTTTCCTTTTACTGGTCACCTTTTTCCCTTTGCTGGTCACGTTGTTCCCTTTGCTAGTCAACTTTTTCCCTTTGTGGGCCACCTTTTTCCCTGAATAGGTTACGTGATGGGCATGTCTAGAACATTGACATGAAACATATTTTCATGAAGTTCTCTCTTAAAGTCGCTTTCAAGTCTAGCACCTCCTATTCCCTATCTCTCCTGTATATAAACCCATATTGCTACTCCTTTAGTATCTGTCTAGTCTAACACCTCTCCTCCTGTTCCTATACCTCTCATATAAACCATACTCTACTCCTCTAGCTCTGTCTAGCCTAACGTCTCTCTCGTTTACCTATGACTCTCATAAAGCGTATTCCCCCTACTGCCCCCTGTCTAGCTGAGTATCTCCTTGGTTTCCTATCTAACATATATGAAACACATTCTACCTTCAACATCTGTCTATTCTAGCATAGGATCTCTCCGTTTTCCCTATCTTTTCCCATATAAACGCATACTCTGTCATTCAGACCTTCCTGACTAGCCTAGCACTTCTCCTCATATTCCCCTACCTCTCTCATATATAAGATGCATTCCTTCCTTCAACCCGTCTAGCCTAGCATCGACCCTCGTATTCCCTATCTCTCGCATATAAACGCCTACTCTATCATTCAAAACTCCTAGCCTAATACCTCTCCTCGGTTCGCTATATCGCTCATATTCTACCCTTCAAGTCCTGTTTAGCATAACATCTTTCCTTGTATTCCCTATCTCTCTCGTATAAAGCATAGCCCTCCCTCCTTCTACCACTGTCTAGCCTAGCATCAGCCCTGGTATTGCCTATCTCGCCCATATAAACGCATTTTCCTCCTTGAACCGTCGCATCTACCCTCGTTTTCCCTATCCTTTCCCATATAAACGCAAAAAAGTGGCCCAGCTCTCTCCTATATATCCTACTCGCGCACCAGTGGCGAGGAATCCCAAGAGGACGATGCAGCGACGCTAACGTTGAGACAGCTCACTCTGGCGTTCACGGGAAGAAATCTTTCCAACGCGCATGCATTCACGCCATTTGTCCGGCACCGCAGGACTTGAAAGCACACCTGAAACATGAAATGAGAGGGGAAGGAGAAATCGTGGTAGAACATACCACCCCGGCATTCGCCTTGGCGACCAGGGGAAAACAACGAAAAACCCCATGGTCAGAGTGGGTGGTCACCGGGAATCGAACCCGGGACCTCCGGAATGCGGGCCACAAACGTTGCCGCATGAACCATCCCGCTCTATGCTCTTGTACAGTACTAGTCACTGTCTCTAGGTGTGTGTGATGTTCAATGTCGTATTTGTGTTGTGAAGCCTACTGGATGGTACGGTAAAAATTGAACGCTTGTCTCAAATACGAGGAGTACAGTACAGTACGCACATGTAATGTTTAGTTTCTCATCAGGTCCCCATTAGCTGAGACAATACGTTCACATTTGTCGTGCGAGTTAATTTCATTTGACTAGCAAATGATGTTTCAGAAAACCATGTTTAAATTATGTTCAGTTATGCAGCACCCCTGTTTGCTATACTGCATCTGTGACCCCATGCTCCTAACATCAATGCCTAGTTTGCTATTGCCTTCCTACTCTACAATTTTTACTCATTGTTTTTCCGCAATCTGTTATATATACTTCGAAAGCGGCTAATGCTATGAAAAAGCTCATAGCTCATTATGTATCTTAATATCTGTACAGTGAAAATAGGATTTTATTTGTCAGAGGAATAAGCTGTCAAAGTTGGGAATTTCCAACCTTCTTGCCTTAATTCCTCATTTTCGGCTAACTTTTTACGACCACGAATTTATTTCTCCGCCAGTTTAAGTCACGTGTCGAAAGTGTGGATGTATGCACAAAATAGTCTCTACCCGATGCATGAAAGATAATTTTGAAAACACCACGTACAAAGATAGTTGCTATTTTGGCATGCTTTAAAAATAAATATTGATAAAATGAACGATCTGAAAAATGCCAAAACACGTAAACTGTATTACCATTTGATCTTTATGTCCAAAAAAAATTAGATTTTTCCTTCCATTAATTTGGCTGCTAGAATTTTTTAAAGTGCAGATGAATACTTTCTTGAGCAACGGTACATAAAGAAATCGTAAT